>OZ024887.1:22519704-23119704 GCA_964017195.1 Siderastrea radians | reverse complement strand
TTCTCAGTTCCTCGACCTGAAAAAAAAGACCAACAAGCAGTCATAATACATGGACTCTGTGCAAAAATAACACTAAAAAGTGCCTTTTCAGGCTAAAAAAAGACACTCAGTTTTTTTTAGCTAACTGGATGTCCTTCAGTTACATCAACTGCAATATTCTGACTGTATACTTCCAGACCTGCCAACGTCCAAAACATGCAAATCTGGAGACTTTGAAAAAAAGCCCAATAAAACCTGGAGATTAGGATCTAGATGTCTTGTTTTAAGGTATTCTTTACCTTATTTGTGCTACCTATTGTATTCTTTTGCCGCATTTTTTGAAGAGTCACTTTCTGTCTTGCTGTCGACGCGAGGCACCAGTTTGAGTTAACGGTTTACAGCTCTAGCTTTCCCAGAGACCTTAGCTCACGTATGTTTCATGGGAATGAGGTTGGAATTGTACCCAGGTTTCCCTCAAACATTAGATGTGACAAATTTGGCCATTTTTAACACGGATTCTTTAATATTGCTTTGTACTACCTGAATTATTTTTGCAATTTCAAGATTTTCTGATTCACCCTGAGATTTGGAGGTCAAATTGTGAGACCGTGAGTTGATACCCCAAACCGTAAGTCTCAGGGTAAAATCATGAGAGTTGGCAGGTCCAATAAAATTCTTTCGTGGGGGTACCTGTACATGTAGGCAACTTGTTTGGTGAAGAACCACAAAAAGTCATTAAAGACATTTTTGACAGACATGTAATCAAAGGCGTGCGAAGAAGCTAAAAACAACATCACGGACATTTTAAGACAGGCAACAACAACAAAAAAAAAACACTCCCAGTTCCCCTACTTGTATTTACCTGTCCTAGTCCATCCCTGAATACAACCTTACCTCAAATCACACAATAAAGTCATTAAAGATATTTTCAATATACATGTAATCAAAGGAATACGAGGAAGCTACAAACAACATCAGGGTCATTTTGAAGCAACAAAACACACCCTTCCCTTTCTCCCTACTTTTAGTTACCTGTTCCAGTATCCCTGAATACAACCTTACAATGTACCTCAAATCCTGGGCTTCCCAATTAATTATTTCTTCTCAATTTTTTCACATTGGATTTTATGCTGTTAAACAAAACTCATTTGGTAGGTCACCCTGATTAGCTCCACTTTGTTCTTCAGAAAACTTGTTTTTTTTTTAAATCTGCAGTCATAATCTACAGATGCTGATACTGAATGCAAACAATAATTAAAAATTAAATGATACAACATTAATGTACTAAAGAACAAAACAGTTTTTTTGTTTATTTTACTGCCCTCAAAATGAAAAATTAATTTACCTTAGACAGCAAGGTATAGCTAATGTAACTTTTCTATGCTGACAGAGATGGGCATTGTGGACAAACAATCTTTGGCAGAACCAGTCATATTTTTAAGGAAGGGGACAGGATCGGAGCTGAGTCGCGCCCAGTTGTCTTCATGACCCACACAGCATGGCATCACCCTTTGCTATTACAACTCGTGCTCACCTGGCGTGCACATCAAGAAGACGACTGGGGACGAGTCAGAGACAGGTGTTTAAAAGGGGAAGGTAACCCTGCTACTCCCCCCATCCAGCGGGGTGCAGCAATACAGTCAACTCCCACCTTACAGATACCCTGCTATTACAGACACACATTAATATGGACATCCTGCTAATACGGAAACCACATTAATACAGACACCCTGCCATTACGGACACCCCACTAATAAGGACAGCAGCTAAATCCCCGACCAAAGTTTAAAAAAATTGACTGAAACAAACTCCTGCTATATCTTTATGCACTCTCACTATGAAAATATTGCAAAAAGTAAGATGTGGTTTTATTGTTTGCATTACTTGCAGCAACACTACTACAGCAAATCTTTCAAGTGTTGCTTTGTGTAACATGCTTCCAGCAACTTAAGAGCAAATGTTGCCAAAAATCAAACATTTTCAAAATATTGTGGCAACAGCTCAAAAACCAATTCTGCTCATATTCTCATGTTAGGTAGACCTTAATGTGAAACAAATCACTGCATAGTTCGTTTTAATTTGGCTGAATATCGATTTGTTTTCATGAAAATCGATAGTAACGGAATTCGCTCAAAAGACCACTTTTGAAGCTCAAAATTTAAGGCAAATCTCAAAGCTTTGTGTGACAAAATGAAGCATTCCAGAGCAATAAAAATTAACCAAACTTGTAGAACGATGTTTAAATATATGTCAAAAGCACTTTCAGCAATTTCTGCTCATTTATTTATGAGCTCTAATTAAATTTATCCAACATACTTTTGACTAGATAAAAAGTATATCAAGTTTAACCCCTAAAAAAAGTATGTGGTACCAAATATTATTCGTCAAGAATCTGGATTTCAAGAGGAGAAGGGATGTTCTTTTGCCTCCTAAAAGGATTGTTTGGGGAAATTTATTGACGCGATGTCATAGAATTTTAAAGTTGGACAAAATGCATCGATTCAAGCGATCAGAAAAGTCAGCCTAATTAACTCAGTGTACACATACACAAACAAATTCACGTTTACCGCAGGTTTTGATCAGCAAACAACCGATTTTAACACAAAATCCTCTAACCTTCATGTTGCTGTATCACAGATGAGAGCTGTGGTCCTTGTTCATGATAAAATTCAAGAAAACTGCAAGGAAACTTGACAGGATATCGCAACTTGCCATGCCGTTTCACTGAACATCCGACGTTTTTGACGTGAGGATTCTCTTTTCCTATTTTCGTTAGACAATAGGCTTAAGGTGTTGTACAAAAGATGCTTTTCTTTTGAAACTTAAGTTCTGAACTGAACAGCGAAACAAGAAGTTGTTAATAAAAAGCCTCTGTTACGTGCTTTGGGTGATGCCGCTAATTAATTTAGTCAGAACGAGTTTTAGTGAAATCGACAACTGCATGCATGTACCGCGGTAACGAAATTTTGGGTGCATCGGGTGACTTTGGGGAATAAGGTTAATTTAAAAAAAATGTTTTTTTTCAAATAAGCTATTCTTGTCATCCTATGTTTATTAATTTAAGGACTGAGCCAAGATTCTCAGTAGATTGGTTTCAGATGAGCACTTAAAAATGCGTGAAACTGAAAAAAACGTACGTTGGTTGCGTGACATTATAACCCTAGAGCTTTTTCCTGGTGGGCGGGGTGAAGGGATTTAAAAATATATTCTCTGTTGGTTTTCCAAGAGGTAGCACAGTTAATGAACTATGGCTGGATTAAAATACAAAGTTGGACATGAAAATCTCCTTTTCAATCTGAGAATGTTTTCTTTCTTTTTGTTTAGGATGGGGCGGGGTTTTGTCTAAAGGTGTTTGAAAAGACGTTCAAGAGAATACTAAATTGTAAGTTACTGATTGTAAGTGCCTGGGTAAAAGTAATAGTATAAGTAAACGATTCTTGGCATTACAGGATTTTCAAATAAAGCGGAGCTTTTCCATCTGTTGTTTCAGAACTCACCTAACCCCACCTTTAATGTATCAATTATGCAGATTGAAACCTTTTGCTTTACAACATCACACAACATTCAAGCCAGCCACCTGCATGTGATAAAGCTTTGTTCAGTAATTATAAAAGCGGATTGGAAAGGAATTTGCAGGTTCTCAATTTTCCGAAAACTTGAGTTCACAGACCCAAAAGGCTCCGAGTAGAAATAATTAGTCTGTGCCTGCACCCTTCCCTCGTGCGTTTTAATATTCTTTAAAGGCATCTTGAGGTGACTTGGACATCTAAGTCACCCTCATATCAAGGTCTTCGAACACCTTTAAGAGTCACTGATAGCGGGTCGCTGCGGCTCCCTTGGAATTATCTTTCCCTTTTGCTTAACCAGTCAACCGACCGACCGACCCACTTTCGAGAGGATGGGGGCGATGGGTGGGGGGGGGGGGGTTGGAAACCTACTTAAGGGGAAACCTTTTCATGTTGGGGGATTAAGGGTTCAAACTTCCCCCTTCCCTTAGTCTTCAACCCCGGCTGCGCCCTCATTTTGTTGGCTCACGCTCTTTGCGTTTTTGGCGTTTGCAAACTTTATGACTCGGCCAAACTCATTCAACATTATTCAACAATCTTGAAGACAACTTTGTTGTGCGATGTTGAACAAGGTGGGCAAATGAATTCAATACTCTTGATCACACCTGAGAACATAGAAAAAGTTGAATCAATATTACAGAACATCATTGCACAGGGTGGCACACCTGAGAACAAAAGAAAAGTCGGCAAAATTGTGAAACATCATTAAGCTGGAAATTAAAATTCAACAGCGTTGATCGGTGTTGAATAGAACGTTGAACCCCCCAGTTAATCGTTTTGTAGTTTTCTTTACTGTTGGAAGCTTTAAAAAAAGACTGCACACACTAGTGTCAGTCGAGCAGAGTCGCTTTTCGTTGGTGCCTGTTGAGCATCGAAAGCGGAAAACCCAAGACTCATAAAAAGTCATCCAAGTTAAGCCCATAGTGGGTTGTATTTTCTGCCACAGGACAAAGCTCTTAACAATCTTGCAGATCATTAAATTTATTCCCTGAGAACCAGTACGAGTTTTGATTTTTTATTAATGTCTATTTTCCGTAAATAAGTGTTTGTGCGTTTAATGTACACTAGCACGTAAATACGAACAAGAACCAGGTAAAAATAAAAAAGGAGGTTTAACGTATCACCACTGCCTTATTTGAAAGTCTTTGAATGCCAGGAATCGATACAATCAGTCGATTCATTGTTCTCTAAAACTTCTTTCCCCGAAACCTATAGCCCAAGCCCCTCCCCACCCTCACCCCAACAAAACGAAAAAGAATTTTAAGACCGAACAGGAAAGTTTTATGCCTGACTTTGTATTTTAATCTAGCCATAGTATATAATAATTATAGCGTTCATTAACTGTGCGACTTCTTGGAAAACCAACAGAGAATATATTTTTAAAACCCCCTTTGCCCTGCCCATCAGGTAAAAGCTCAGTCTAGGGTATGTCATGCAACCAAGGTGCGCTTTTTTTCAGTTGCACAGATTTCAAAGTACTCATCGAACCCAATCTACTGAGAATCTTCGCTCAGTCATTAAAGGAGTAAACGTAGGAAGACAGAATTAGCTTATTTGAAAAAAAATTAAACCTTATTCCCCAAAGTCACCCGATACACCCAAAATTTCTTCACCGCGGTACATGCATGCAGTAGTCGATTTCACTAAAACTCGTTCTAAATTTAATTAGCGGCATCACCCAAAGCACGTAACAGATATTTTTGTATCAACGACTTCTTGTTTCGCTGTTCAGTTCATATTGTTATAATAAATACATTTAGTGTTGCCAGGATGATTGGTTCCATGTCTAGTGATTACCCCAATTTCAGCAACAGTTTGACAAAAAATGCTGTGTACCATACCCAGATTAATATCATTCAATGTCAGTTAATTTTTATTTAAGCTCGAATTTGCTGACAAAGGATAAATTACCGTAGGCGTCTGAATGTTTAAAAATTGAGCCCGGTGGAGCTGAGTCTTCAATGAATAATTATACCATGTTTACATGTAAGCTTACATTTACCAAATCGAAAACGGAAGATTTTGTACTAACAGCAGATGAATTCTGTCATGATCAAAGGCGAGGAGCGATTTGAGAAGGCAATGCTAGCGATAAAATTACAAAATCTGCAATAAAGTCAAAGTTAGATAACAAGCAAGAAATTCGAGAATGTTGGAGATTAATTACACACAAATTATGCGCGCGGTTCTTATTCAAGCAGGCCAGACGAGCATTTGTTCTTCAGTGGAACAACAAACGTGCACACTTTGGAAAATGAAAAAGCCCGTAAATTCTTAGAAATGCTTTTTAAAAGAGGTTTTTCGCTCATACAGGCGATACTCACCGAAACACCGTATTTTATCGCTAATCCCTGCAGAGTATCCGTAGCTTCAAGGACGTGGCCTATCAACTTAACATCACATTGCGGTTGTAGTGGATTGCGCGTTGTACCATAAGATTTCGGTGCTTCGAGGCTTTCCGACAATGAACTCTTCTCCGAGACTTGATACTTTCTAGCTGAGCTTAGAAGTGGACTTGATTTGTAAGCCCGACCATTTCTTGCCCGGTCGGAAAATATACTTTGCCGCTCTCCTTCCGCCATCTTCCATTTTGTTTATCACCAAAAATAGATTCCAGTCTTGCGCAAACTTTCTCGTTTTCTATTTCAAGTGGCGGGTAGGGTGGCGAGAGTGGACTAAGTTTTGGTAGGAGGGGAGGAGAGGGACCTAGCTAGCTCTTGCTCCAAAACCAGTGTCACCGTAGGGCAAAAAAGGTTTCTCGTATAAAAAAATGAATCATCAAACAGCCATTAAAGTAAACATGCCACATGAATTGTTGCGCACCTGTCGTTTCCCAGGTGTTAAAAGCGATCAAAACTGCTGTTAATTGCGTTTTGGCTCCTAGTTTTGGTTTGTGAGTTGTCCGCTGTCAGCCTCGAATTTGTAAAGTAAATCTGCTGTATAAATTGAGCATGTACACCGTACTGAATCTCCCTATTCTACGTAGCAAGCGTTTCCGTAGGCTTTCCTGCGCTGATTCGAGGCATTTTTTGCTTTTTGGACGCACGAAAATTGGGGCGTGCGCTTTTTCGAACGGCCAATATTTTCGCGCACAGTTTATTTCGCTCGCCCCGTCGCTCCTCCCCACCCCCCGTTTTTGCGCACTTTTTTTTGTCGCTCACCCCAATTTTCGAGCGGCCAAAAAGCGAAAAATGCTTCAAACCAGGAGCCATAATCCCCGATTATGGCTCCTGCTTCAAACCTGCGGAAACGCTACAGAAACTAGGCTAGAATTTCCCCGGGTCCGCCAGCCCTGAAAAAGGAATAAAGAAAGGAATAAAGAAAAATCGTTGACACTACCGGGCCGAGCCGGCAGGATTTGGACACACTACCTCTGGATCAGATCACAGTCGCTCTAACCGGCTGAGCTACAAGGCCAATGTGAGATCAGTGAGCACTAACAAAAAGTACAGTGCAACCCTAGGCCTGTAAATGCCACCAATGATGGGCCATAAAAATAAACTGAAGAACGGGAGGAAGAGCAAAGATAACTGGATTGGAAGGCAGCTGATTGAAGGGCGAAGTCAGTTCTGTAACTGATTTCATTCAAGTGCATAATACAGCAAATACAGTACATAAAGATAGGGAGCAGCTATCTCCCCTCTCCCCACCAAGGATATAGAAGTAAGGGTCATGTGTCCTCTGGTCTGAAAACTGGCCGTGGGGCTGGGTAATTTTTTTTCCGCCCCAATTTTCTTTTCTGTTTTTTTGTTTGTTTGTTTATTTTTGATTGGTGATTAAAAGCTTCAAATGCCGTGAATTCTCTAGCCTATTCCAGGCGTTCAGATAGTGGAGCGTGAGCGAAAAATAAAGCGAACGAAAGAGCGGGAAATAAACGAGGGGAGAATGGGGAAGAGGACGACTTCCCCAGTCTCCCCTCGTTTTTTTCCCGCTCTTTCGCTCGCTTTCTTTTTCGCTCGCACTCTACCATCTGAACGCCTGGAACAGGCTATGAATTCTCTCGTTTGCAAGATATTTCTTTACTTTCTTTCGCAGTGCCTTGCAGGAATTTTCAGTTATGTTAAGTGCCTTCCACTGGACCGAAAGTTTTAAGTCGAAAGATCCGGCAGGAGTGTGTTTTGAGACTGGGAGTCTCATTTCCGCCTTTTGAGCGGGGCCAACCAAGGCCTTATAATCCTTGCATTATAAGGACAGATGGGGGAAACCAACTGGTTCATGCGTGCTTCTGATGCTGAACAGAAAACCCAAAATCGCATCTTGAGCTGTAATTGTAGGTTAGCCTGTTCCAGGCGTTCAGATAGTGAAGACGAGGAGCGAAAAATATAGCGAGCGAAAGAGCGGGGAAAAAGAGGGGAGACTCAGTATCCCCTTGTTTTTTCCCGCTCTTTCACTCGCTATATCATCAGTTTTCGCTCGCACTCCACTATCTGAACGCCTGGAACAGGCTAAGTGTAAGTGAACTAATTATTCAACCAAACCTACAACCTTCGACAAAACTTTTTGAGACACCTAAAGAAATCCGGCCTATTTTTAATGAATTTAAGAGTTTTTAACTCAATCACGCTTTAACCGGACTTTAAAAGCCCCCCCCCCCCCTTCCACCAACCACCACCACAGTCCCTTAAACAATGTTGTGTTACAGGTAAATTGATTGTGGATGGAAAAATCAACATTGTACAGGGGGGCGGGCGTTTTTCTATAGAATTTTCCTTGGCAATTACAGAGATGTAAAGGTGTCCCAATATTAATGACGAAGATCGATCGTAGGTCAGTAACTTTTGTTACACCAAACAATTTCAGTGATCAATCGAGAACTACAACGCAGTGCTTGTTTACGTAATATCACTTACTGTGATAACAACCGGGCGCCAAACGGTAAATGAAAATAGAGGCCACTTTAGCACGATTAGGTCATGGTTTTTGGTTATTCCGCGAGTAACTTTTTCTTATATCATACAACAAACAAAGTATTTGAGGTAACAAAGTGTTGTTGCTCTAGAGGCGAGACTTGTTGCACATGCTGTACATTATAAACAGTAAAACTATTTGTAATCAGTGTCTACTGCCACGTGCACCGACGCCGTAACCTCTATTACTCCTCACGTGACGTTTACTGGTTTTATATCAGTTAGTGGTAAAAACGTTAACTGAAAACACATTTTCTAGCTACGATTTGTCATTTCGAAAATGTCAAGATCTCTTGATAAGACTGTTAATGTGTCTGGTCTCGTGTTCAATGCGGCTGCGCACACGCCGGCTATACATTTTGCCCGGTGTCGAAAAGAAAAGCAGTAAGGCCCCTTTGGACTCACGACCCGAGAGTCTTCTGTATTACTCTTTTTAAATCCCGGAATGGTGCTGTGACCTTGAATGTCTTGATAACAATGGTAATTAATGTTTAACTTTTCAAAACAATGGTTTTTTTTAGATTTCCGTTAACTGTAAATAAAAGAAATTATAACCAAAAAGCCAAAAATTTAACCATTATCCGTAAAAGTCACCACCCTATGGCCATTTTGACCGTTTTATATGCGTCAAAATAAAATTAAACTTTGTGCACACGGATACTCAGATTGTTTCGTCAGGATCAAGTAAGGCGTTCGATAGCTAAGAATAGAGATAATTCAGCTATTTAAACGGCAGGCAATATCTATTCAAAAAGACCCTGGATTGGTTTCCGGGGGGGGCGCTACACCCTTATACAAGCGAGATCGGTATGTGCAGCCCCTAAGGGTATGATTTTCGAATAAACTATAATGACCAAAAAAAAAAGAAAAGAAATACGAGGGAATTTATTTTCGAGCCGTTTTAGTCGTGAGCACTTTGGTCTGAAATAGGGTATGGTTTGTGCTTTGTGGTCTGGAATTGGGTATGGTTTTTAAAAGAAGTTAATTTTGTTATCACTATCCTCTCTTGAGAAGTGTATTTTGATTAATATCAGGAATTTGAGCCCTTCTCAAATGTCTACGCAAAACGAACGAACTCTTGGGTAGGTCCGGCTAAAATAGGGAATCGAATTTTGGGTCAGGTCTGAAATAAGGTAGGGAAAAATCACAAGATTTTAGTCTGAAATAGGGCAAGGACACTGCACACCCCTATATCCAAATTTTTGTGGAGTAACCCCTCCTCCCGGGATTAGTTCACAGTTTCAAACAAAGAAGATCTAACTCATCTCTTTAACTATAAGTTTTAATGTGTACAGTGTTTTTTGTTTAATATGTTAAGAAATGCTCAAACTGTGACGCTGCAGTTTCCGCAGCTTTATCCAAAAGCAGGTGCGACTACCAGTAACATACCACATATTTCACAAAGAAAGCTAAACTTCGTTTCACAGGAAAATTTTAAATTTCATCTCGTCATGGCGATGTACCTGGCTGAAGAAGTACTCCTTTGTGTGAAGTACTCATTTTCATTAATAACATCGCTGGAAATTTACTCGTGTGTGCGATTGTGTTCAAAACGAAGAAACTTCGGAACTTTACTTCTATTTTGATCGTCAACATGGCAGTTGGGGATCTGATTGTAGGAGTAGTTGGTGTGATGCACATAATTCTAGAAGTTTGGTTTCTAATTAATTGGTGGAATCAAGGAAACCTCTCTTCTTTGCGGACGTTTAAATGGAATTGTACTGTTCAGTGCGTCGATTTCAATCTACACCATGGCAATTTTAGCTTATGATCGCTACCTTTCCATTGTTAAGCCGATGGTGAGGCGCACAAAACTTACAAAAGGCAAACTGAAAATCATTGTCCCAGTCACTTGGGCATTATCCCTCGCATTTCTCGGACAGTGTCTCTGCTTTATTGAAATCTACGACTTTGAAAATGAAGAGTTAATCTGTTGGGAGACTTTGCCTCAAAACGAGTTACCAGTATTCTATAGGATAACTCTTTTTGTGTTCATGTACTTTATACCGATGTGTATAACTGTTTATTTCTTTGGAAAGATCTTCATTCATCTCTGGGCGAGTAAACAGCACCAAGTGAGTCATTTAACGAGTCAAGAGTTTCTCAAGTCGCGCCAGCATGTGACAAGGATTCTTGGCAGTGTCATACTACTTTTCAATATCTGTTGGCTTCCATAGTTTACTGTCGAGTTATTGTCATCGTTCAGATGGATTGTGCGCTCCGAAGTACTGCAGTCTAGTCTGGCAATATTGGCAGAGTCAGAACTTCCGACGACACATACGACGAATTACAAAGAGAAGGAAACAGCAAATGGACGGACAGAAGAAGGAACTGTCGACGATAGCATTTACAAACATGCGGGAGAGAGTAAGGGAACATTTTCATTTAGACAGCTCTCAATTGCACAATGCGTAACACACTGGAGCACAAAGAGATTTCATAAAAGCTTGCACGATACTCATCATAAACAACAATATATCTCTTATTATGTTTGTAAATACAACAATTGTTCTTGAACAATTTCATAATAGACCCTTCCACGGTTTTTTTCAACTTTTGACAAGGACCAGTTAGCGAAAACTTCTCGATACTACTAGAAAGAGCTCCTTAAAATTAGTAATCTTCCCGAGTTTGAGGGTGATACGTGAGAAACGAGCGAAGATGTAGCTCCGCAAAGTCGCGAAATTTTAGATGTTTATTTGGTGGGAGGCACAAACTTGCTCCCCATATACAAACGACTATAGAATTTTGTGACTTTGCGGAGCCATGTCTCTGTTCGTTTTCAACCTATCACTCTCAAACGTGGCAAAGTTACCCTGATTTTAAGGTGCTCTTTCCACAGGGTCTGGAAGGGTATTCTCGGGATCCAGGATTTGGCCAAAATACGGTGCGGGATTCGGGAAAACGCAAAATATCTTGACGGGATTCGGGATTTGACTGCTACCAGGGAAGCGGGATTCGCCAAAATTTGGGCACGGGATGCGAGATTTTTTGCTTGTCTGTCGGGAATTCGGGAAATCGTCACGACCTAAGTAAACGTTGTAGCGGCAAAAGCGAATCAACCAGGCGAGCGCAAAATATCAATTGAAAGGGCCAATCTACACCTTAAATTTATTAGCTTTTGCAGTAATTAGTCCTTTTTAAATGTATTTTTGGGAAAGAAAAAGCGGGATTCGGGATAGCGATGAAAAAGTGCGGGATGCGGGATTCTTGTGAAAAAGGAGCGGGAATGCGGGATCAGGATCCCCCCTTTCAGACCCTGTTTTCAGTGGTGTCGATGGACTTTCGCTAAAAGGTCCATGTGAAAAGTTGAAAAGGCGTCGGAAGGGTCTATTTATATTTTAGCTTGGTTCAAACTGTGTGAAATCATGGCCATCAATTATCAATACCCAACATTTCCATTTAATTTTCCAAATGGACTTGAAACTGACTGATCCATTTTTATCAATAAAATGTTGAGCGTTCAGTGGCTCCACAATCCACAATAGAATAGATAGAATAGAAACTTTATTTACGCGTCAAACCATGTAGCTTGGGAAAATCCCATACTAATTTCGGGACACAAAATAACAATATACTAAAATTAAAATTGAAAAAAATCTAATAGTACTATAAAAAAAACTAATAGTAATCATACTAATCTAATAAACTAGTAGTATACGTAGCTAATCTGATAATCCAATGATAGAATAATAATCGCTGTAAATGTGCTACAAAAAAATGATAAAATTTTATAGTTATGATGAGCAGAGGGAACAGCCCTTGCATCCATCGTCCACCAGTGAATTATACTACACCTTCTTCCTTTAATGGGCAGAAAATTAATT
Source organism: Siderastrea radians (assembly GCA_964017195.1). Taxonomy (NCBI): domain Eukaryota; kingdom Metazoa; phylum Cnidaria; class Anthozoa; order Scleractinia; family Rhizangiidae; genus Siderastrea; species Siderastrea radians. The sequence goes on along the minus strand of OZ024887.1, from coordinate 23,107,425 downwards.
TTCATTTTCACGTATATAACATTCAATAACGTTTATGGAATTTCTTTTTCGCAAAGGAATCTCTATTTAAATAATTCAATTTACAATAGATTTCTTTATTGTAATCCTACTTAGATTAGTTTCTTGTTGTTTATTATAACTCTATTGGTAAGACCATCTATAAAACTCAGGTGAATTCCGAAGTAAAGTTGTTGTTGTTGTTGTTGTTAATTCATTGTTCCATTCGTGACAAAAACATGCGCAGCACCATTCATCACAGGCAGCCCAGACGCGTTGTATGTGGAGTTTATTTAAGAATAGAAAGGGTGAAAATATATATAACAGCACGAAATAAATCTTGTTTACTTCTGCTTATTGTGTCCTGTTTAATTAATTTCCGGTCAATCTTGCACCGTTCTCTCACGCAATCGCTTGATACCGTCGCTGCTTATATGAGCCGTTAAGCCTAAGGTTTGCAGAGATTTATAACGGACTAACCGGTGATAAAAGAATCGAGATATCTTGAAATAAAGCCTGTCTACCTTGAGCTCAACGCTCCCCTGTTCGTCCTGGCTGGTTTAAATGACATTTTGCGGCTTTTTTCAATCGGAAGCTACCTCCTTGATTTCCACCAGTACTTAAACTAACTGCGATACCGGACAGAAGTAACCTAACAAGGAAAGCTGGGCAGAACGCGTTCCTAGAGTTTTTCTGCTTTGTATGCCCTTAGCGTTCTTTATAGTGCTCCTCTAGGTTTTGGAGTTGTCTGAATAATGGACAAACTCTTACCAGAAAAGGAAATGAAAGGCAAAAGCGACGAACAGCCATTTCGTGTTTGGATTCCTTCCAAAACACAACCTGAATTGGGCTCGAAAATTAAAACCAATCCCGCTGAGTTCAAACGGATTTTTAAGACCTTGGAATAGGATACAGTTCAATAAACCAACCAGGACTCGAAGCAAATACATGTAAATGACACCAAGATGCATACCACTGAGCAATATGCAGTATGAGAATATGGCACGAGGTTTTTGAACCAATCACAGAGCTTGGTGGAAAGCAAAACCATAGAAAACATGGATTACTTTCATCAGCTTTACGGAGGAAGACAGCTAGTTAAAAGGCGAAATAGCTTTGTACCCGGGTGTCGGCTCCCCTCAAATGCAAGTACGGTAAAAAATACAGCTCAAAAATGGTATCATAAGATAGGGCTCTCTTCCCCCCATCCGGGATTGTCGTAAAAACGTGTATTACGTACAGGGGTTTGAGCAATTTTTTTCTGTCTGAATTCAGGCTTCTGGTGACCAAAAGCTTTGCACAAATTTTCTTTCCTTTGTTTGTAAGATATGTCTTTGCCTCCTTTCGCTGTGCACGATTTTTTCCAGTTATGTCGAAGCTTTCATGAACTTCTTCTGGTTTTGGTGTTTGTCACGTGATTAGAATGAGTGCCTTCGCTAAAAAGATCCCGCGCAATCAAAGGCGACATCATTTTTATGCGATGAACGGATATGTCCGCGAGAAAATCTTTGGACGCCATGCTGGGGGCGAGGCTTCCATCAGGAGTGGTCAGTCCTACATCTGTTTTAATCCTTTAGGTGTCTTTTGGAAATTCTAACTGCTCAAATTTGGGCTGAAGGAATTTGTTGTTCTACATTGAGGGAGTTAAGTGGCCACCTGAGTATTGGATCTTCAGATTATCATAAGTGGTGGAATTTGCGGGAGTTGCATAATACTTTTTTCAATAAACTATAATAACATGCGAGTCCTCCAGAGGTCCCTTAAATTCCTTATGAAGTAAAAACTAAGTTAAGCTTATTTGAAAGGTCTTTCAATATGAAGAAAAATAGTGTTTTCTTTTTTGTGATATCTTCTCTTGTTCTAGAGATATTCAAGTTAAAAGGATACAAGTGATGACGTCTTAAGTGGTTACAGTGTGACGACAAATTAAAAAATCAACATCTCTGGAAATATTGAGGCATAGCAACAGAAACTTGTAATGCATACTGTGACGTTGCAAAAACAACAGTTTAACGTCGCGGTCTCTTTCTTTGCAAACATCGTCCACTCCCTTAATGATCAATGAGGAAACTAAGCACAATATGGGCATTGTGTGTGCTTTGAATAAGTCCTTCTTTCTGTCGTTATAGAGTATAAACAAATGATAATATTTCGTTTAAAGCTGAAAGAGTCTGAAGGCAAGTTTGTTGCCATGATAACATCACGATATGCCTCATCACGCGTCTTTCTTAAGAAGGCACAACAATACTGCCAAGTTTCATTTTTCTTAACCTATTCTTTTCAGTGATATTCTTTATTTTCTGATTTGTCTCCATGCTGTAACCACATCATCAATTTGTAATTTGCATTATACAAAAACTTGAATATCTCTGGAATTAGTAAAGATATTGGAAAACACCTTCGCTTCCACTTAAGCTTCGACTACGAAAAACTCAACAACATTCTTGTATTTCTTGTCGTGAGATTGCTTTTCACTTGGACAGAATCACGGTCGCAAAGTCTTGGCGTATTTCACGGTCGGGGAGAACTGTTTTTAGTTTGTGTCGCAAGTGCACATACGAATTTATAGTACAACGCTAAATTTTGGCGTGCTCCCGTTGGTCGAAATCGATCACGTGACGCGATAGTGTCTCTCCTCAGAGGGCGCCTATCAGCGAATAGTGCCCGTTCTCGCAATTTTCGCTCAAAATTTAGCGTTGTACAATAAAAACAATAAAGTCCTTCTGTCTCAGGCCCTATGCGTGATAGGTTCCCTCGGAAGTTTGATGTTCAAACTTCATATAATATTTGTTGTGAACATCAAATTTCCTCGGGCAATCTATCACACGATAGTGACTTCGACAGAAGAACTCTATTGTTTAAATAGTGCACCCGTAAGTTATCTGTTATAAGAGCGATATGGGTGCTTTGCGCAACAGAGATCGAATCCATGATTGTTCATAATCGTATCTTGTGCACTTAAGTCCCTCTAAGTAGACGCGCATTTTGCAACCGAGCCTAGGTCAGTGTCTTGTCTCATACCAATTTCAACGATCGATCGAGAACTGCAACGCAGCAATTGTTTACGTAACATTATTCATTTCTGCGGTAATAACCGGGCCAAACAATAAATGTAGATAAAGGGCACTTGTCTCCCACGTACTATATCCTATGCACCGGATGCGGTATGAATTATTTTCTCTACAAATTGCTATTTAAATACGCGTTATATTGGCATGTTTTTTGGCATATTAAATGTGCAGGCATGCGAATATGTCTTCTTGAATTAGTTCCTGACTCGAAGAGAAACTTTTATAAAAGTGAGATTACTTTAATAAAGCGAGATTACTTTACAAATCACACTTCTCACACATTTTCGTACATTCAAAAAAGTATAATTAGCTGTAAACAATGCCTGTAGATGTAGATGTTTCCACGTGCACTGACACTCTTGCCTTCACTTAATTACTAGTTTTAGTGTACATAGTTTTAAAAAGGGCCTAATTGATTTTTATCCATCTAGTTTTTAAGGACATTCTTTATAATTTAAGGACATTCTTAGAATTTGTAAATTGTACATATTATTACTCAACGTGATTTCTGCTGACATTTGAGTATTTTCAGAAATTAATAAGTACCAGTGAAATTGTGGAGCTCCGCTTTTAGGCTTGGCTAAATCTATATTCAGAGTATTAGGGTATCCGGTGAGTAGGATGTGTTACGTGAGAGATAAGTCGCCAGCGCTCTAACTAAAGTCATTATTTGGTACAGTTGTTATCACAGTACGTCGCTGTTCTTACCACATTTTGACGTCATCTGTGCGTTATCAGAGTACACATACACGACCAAATGGAATTTCTTTGTTAAATAAATCATATCAGACACATTTGGCCATAAATTGAAAAAAGTAAAACTAATTGCAAACAGTGTCTGTTTCCATGTGTACACACGAATCAGCAGAGTTTTTTCACAGTGTCAATCAAGGCGTTCTGATAGCTAAGAATAGAACTTAATTCAGCTATTTCAAAACGCGGGCGATATCTGCGCAAATAAATCCTGGTAGAATGACCACTTATGGAAAAGTTTACTTTCAACGCAAAAAGCCGCCTAACTCACCTCTCACCACAAGTTTAAATCTTTTATAGTATTTGTCCAATATGTTAGGAAATGCGTCAAATTATGACGTTCCAGTGTTTACGGCTCTATAAAATTGCAAGTCAGTGTGAGAACCTGTCGTAAACTACGTATTTTACAAAGAAAGCCAAGCACATTACTCAAGTTAGCGCAGAAGAAAATTTTAAATTTCATTTTGTCAGGACGATGTCGCCCGCTGAAGAAATACTCCTTTGTGTTGGATATGCAGTCATTTTCATTACTAACATCGTTGGGAATTTACTCGTCTGTGCGATTGTGTTCAAAACGAAGAAACTTCGGAACTTTACTTCTATTTTGATTGTCAACATGGCAGTTGGGGATCTGATTGTAGGAGTAGTTGGCGTGATGCACATAATTCTAGAAGTTTGGTTTCTAATTGGTGGAATCAAGGAACCAACTCTTCTTTGCGGACGTTTAAACGGGATTGTACTTTTCAGCGCGTCGATTTCAATCTACACCATGGCAGTTTTAGCTTACGATCGCTACCTTTCCATTGCTAAACCAATGATTAGGCGCTCATCGCCAATACTTACAAAAGGTAAACTAAAAATCATTCTTCCAGTCATCTGGGTTTTGTCCCTTGCATTTCTTGGACCAAGTCTGTATTTTATTGAAATCCACGACTATAAAAAGGAAAAACTAATCTGTTGGGAGACTCTGCCTCAAGACGAGTTACCAATGCGCTTCACAATAGCCATATTCGCATTCATGTACTTTATACCGATGTGCATAACTATATATTACCTTGGAAAGGTCTTCATTCATCTCTGGGCGAGTAAACAGCATCGAAAGAGTCCTTCAACAAGCCAAGTCCTTCTAAATTCGCGTCAGCGTTTGACAAGGATTCTTGGTAGTGTTATACTGCTTTTCAATATCTGTTGGCTTCCATGGTTTACTGTCGAGTTATTGTCGTCGTTCAGATGGATTGTGCGCTCCGAAGTACTGCAGTCTGGTCTGGCACTATTGGCTGTCGCTCACTCGAGTATGAATCCTTTCATTTACGCGTTTCAGAGTGAGAACTTCCGACGACACATACGGCGAATTACACAGAGAAGGAAACAGCAAGTGGATGAAGAAAAGACGGCTGAAAAGAATTAACTGTCAACGGTAGCATTTACAACCACGCGGCAGAGAGACAGGGAATAGCGCAGCTGCGAATAGCTCATCGAGTAATCAATAAGAGCATAAAGAGATCTCAACAAAGCTGGGGCGATATTTGTCATAAACAATTTTTTATATTTATGTATTTAAATGAAAAGTTGTTCTTGAACAGTCTGATAATTACTTCTATGGATACCATACATTTTTCGCTGGGTTAAAATTGTCTCAAAAACTTAGGCCAAGTTTATACGTCGAATTTAATTCAGACGAATTAAATTCGTCTGAATTAAATTGGACGATACTGCGACGTACAAACTAGGCCTAAATTAAACGTATTGAAGCCTCAACAGCCAATGCCGAACACTCCGATTAAATTTTAAAAGCGTAACTTTAATTAATTTTGTCTTATGAATAAATAAGTTGAAACTCGGCTCCACAATCCTAGTGTAACGTCCTGTTACAAATAATCGGCTTAACGAACCTGCTTTGAGCAACAAAGGAACCATCACATATACCATCCTGTTTGCTTGAGTTTCTGCAGCAACAATGATAAGCTAGGGCGCAAAGGAAAAAAATACAATACTACACCCTTGCCCGAGAAGTGCAATACATATAAGAGCTTGAGAATTTTTTTCATTTACTGTTATATATTAAAGAGAGCTCTCTTTCCCCCATTCCGGACTTAGAGAAGTGCATTACATAAAAGAGTTTAAGCAATTTTTTTGCACGATTTTTTCACTTCTGCAAAAGAAAGAAAGAAAGAAAGAAAGAAAGAAAGAAAGAATGAATGAATGAATGAATGAATGAATGAATGAATGAATGAATGAATGAATGAATGAATGAATGAATGAATGATTGATTGAATGAATGAATGAATGAATGAATGAATGAATGAATGAATGAATGAATGAATGAACGAACGAACGAACGAACGAGTGAGTGAGTGAGTGAGTGAGTGAGTGAGTGAGTGAGTGAGTGAGTGAGTGAGTGAGTGAGTGAGTGAGTGAGTGAATGAATGAGTGAATGAATGGATGAATGATAACCTAAATGAAGGTGCCAACTTCAATGTATAACAACTAGTGATTTACAGAAAGACCCTCTTTAGGACTAAACCATTAAGCTACTAAAAGTAGCTTTAGAGAGGCCTCGTTTAAAATGGGCAAAGAGGCAGCTTCCCTTAGTGATGGATATAGAGTTCCACTCATTAGCAGCAAAATTAATATTGGACTAATTCACACTTGAAAAAACTGTTTCTTTGCATGAAGTTCTTTTTGTTTTGGTATTTTTCACGGGACTTGAAACAAGTAATTACCGGGCACCATCAGTCGAAAGATCACGGGAAATCAAAGGCGCCATTATTTTTATCTAAAGAACAGATTTCCGTGAGAAATCTTTGGACGCCATGTTGGAGGCGAGGCGTCCATCAACAGTGGCCAGTTCTGGTCTACGTCCTTTGTATACAATCCATTAGGTGTTTTTTGAAAACTCCTCCTGCTCTAATTTGGTATTGTGGCTGTAGGAATTTGGCGTTTTACATTGAGAGGGTTACAGGTGGCCACTTCAGTATTGGATCTTTTGATTACCATATTAAAGTGGTCGTTATTGCAGAAGACTTTCCTAACTGAAATACAAAAAGATGCGGGTCCTCCAAAAGTCCCTCAAGACTTGACTCTTACATTCCGTTTAATTTTCCCCGGTGAAATTTAAACAAATTTCTAACAAACAACTATGTTGTAAAATAATAACTGTTCAACTCAAGCTACGACAGCGGAAAACTGAACAACATTCTTGTATTTCGTTCACCGCCGGCATGTCATTCTTGTCTTGAGATTGCTCGTCTGACACTTAAGGTGGCTCCCTAGAGGTTCTACGAAAGTGAGTATTCGAACTGGCAAGAAGGGTTGCAAAAGAAACCCTTATTCTGTTTTCTTACAATCTTTGTTCCAGTGATTTGCCAGTAAGGTTACCAACATAATTACTCTTATTTTTCATTTGTTGCTTCTTAGACATAGGTCGTTTTCATGGCAACAAAAAGTCTAAAGAATGACGGATAATTACCAATAATTCACCTTTATTCTTTAATATTTTGATTTTCCCTCGGTAATTTTTTTTTAAACTTTCCAATCTTGTGAAAATGATTTTTACTAACATTTTGCAGAGGAAAAAATATAGGATCGTTGAGACGGTTTCACCGATATCACGTGATTTCTTATTTTTAACCATTAAACTGAATTGCTCCGACAGAATTTTTCCAAAAAATAGTATGTGGAAGGTAGCGTTAGTATCTCAACATGTGCAAAATTAAAGAAAATTCACCAAAGAAAACGCGAGAAAATTCATTGTTAACTTTGCTTTTTTTGCCTATGCTGACGTCATAAAATGTCAGGAAAACCTTACGGGTTTTATGTGAGCGCGCAGATTACTACAGCTCACAACCTCAGCACTCGCGCGGTCATAAAACCATAGGGAGCCACCTTAAACAGAATCACTGTCCCAAAGTGTTGGCGTATTTTTAACCGCTTTTAGTTATACATCGTAGTAAGTACAGATGGAATATAGTGCACCCGAAAGTTGTCTGTTTACGAGAGCGACACATATGGTTCACGCAACAGAAAACCCATTATCGTGTCTTGGGCCCTTAACGTCCCTCTAGTGGTGCTTTATGCAGCCACGCCCAGGTCATTATCTTTTCTTATATCAAACCGCAATTCCAACGATCAATCGAGAACTGCAACGCAGCGCTTGTTTACGTAACATTACTGCCTGTTCTTTGGTGACAACCAGACGCCAAACAATAACTATAGATAAAGAGGCCTCTCATCTTTTTCGTAACCCATCCAAATAAACCGGATACAGTATGAATTAGGCTCGGTTCAAACGTCGATCTTTACATGTGCCGAACCTAACAATTGAGAATCCGCACATGTAAAGTTCGACGTATGAATCAATTAAGTTCAACAGATTTGTATTTGGGTCGACCCTACCGTTCTATTCGAATGGGCCTGAGTCACATTGGAAGACTTTTTTTCTCCCAAGCATTGAGCTCGGATGTTCACTTCGGCGCAGTTTCAATGATTCATTCAGCTTTGCAAAGAAACGCTGCAACACATCACAAGGTATTGGCGCCTTTTTCTTTCAATCATATGATCGATTCTTTGCTCGAATAGCTAGCTATAAACAGTTCAGTTTTTAGCTGTGCATTTCTACTGGCTATGTTATAAAACAATTGGTGACGTGAGTTCTACTGGCGTGCGTTTCTCGAAAGCCCCGAAACTTTTCGGGCCGATTTCGGGCACGATACTTCATACTGTATCTTGCCTGTGTAAACAAATTTTTGAGCATGAAACTCTTTATCTTAAAAAGATATGTCAAAACAAGAGCGTTGTAGAATGAGCGGTTTGAACTTATTTTTACACATGGCTTTCGGGGCCCGAGAAGTTTGCGAGGCTTTCGAGAAAAGCGCACCTGGTTTTATAAGCGTCACTTATTTTTGTCAGTCAATTACGTTCGATAGCTAACAAAAGAAATAATTCAGCTTTTTTGAATGGTGGGCAGTATCTCTCAGAGACCCTGTTATATTTTATACCTTCAGACGCATTAGGCCTAACTCATTTCTCATCGCAAGTTTTAATATTTACAGTGATGTCTAGTAGGTGTGAGAACCCTCAGTATACCACATATTTCACAAAAAAAGCTAAGCTTTATTTCGGATAAAAAATTTTAAATTTCATCTCGTCATGGCGATGTCCCTGGCTGAAGAAATAGTTCTTTGTGCTGGATATGCAATTATTTTTATCGCGAGCATCAGTGGGAATTTACTGGTGTGCGCGATTGTGTTCAAAACGAAGAACCTTCAAAACTTTACTTCTATTTTGATTATCAACATGGCTGTTGGAGATCTCACTGAAGGAGTAGTGGGGGGGGGGGGATTCACATAATTCTAGAAATCTGGTTTCTAATTGGAGGAATCAACGAATGTTCTCTCGTTTACGGACGGTCAAATGGAATTGCACTGTTCAGTACGTCGACTTCAATCTACACCATGGCGGTTTTATCTTACGACCGCTACCTTACAATTGTTAAACCCATAATTAGGCGCTCAAAACTTACAAAAGGCAAACTGAAAATCATTCTTCCAGTCATTTGGGCGTTGTCTCTCGCGTTCCTTGGACCTTGTCTGTATTTCATTGAAATCTACGACTTTGAAGATGAAAAATTAATCTGTTGGGAGACTTTGCCTCAAGACGAGTTACCAATGCGCTTCACAATAGCCATCTTCGCATTTATGTACTTTATACCGATGTGCATAACTATATAATTCTTTGGAAAAGTTTTCATTCGTCTCTGGGCAAGTAAACAGCACCAAGCGAGTCTTTCAACAAGTCAAGTACTTCTGAATTCACGCCAGCGTTTGACAAGGATTCTTGGTAGTGTTATACTGCTTTTCAATATCTGTTGGCTTCCATGGTTTACTGTCGAGTTATTGTCATCGTGGGGATGGATAGTGTGCTCCGAAGTTCTGCAGTCTGGTCTGGCACTATTGGCTGTCGCTCACTCGAGTATGAATCCTTTCATTTACGCGTTTCAGAGTGAGAACTTCCGACGACTCAGGGGCCGATTACATGAGCCGGGCTGGCTAGGTAGCAGGGCTGGCTAGGTTTACGAGATGACTGCTCAGCCCGGTATTACATGAGGCGGGCCAGCCCGCCTGCAGCTAAATTTAGAAGCTGTCGTGTGAAAAGATGGCTACATCAAAGCTACATCAAAGAGCATGAATCGAGTGCTTTTACTTTCGCTGATCCATTATTTTCGTGTATTGTTTTCAGTTTTACATAGCTTTATGGTCTGTTAAGCCTTTATGTGTTATCTAGAAGGAGAAATATCAATCTTCATTCTTCTTCTTGCTTTGAAGCAAAATTTAGTGATGGGAAAGTGTTGGCCCGGCTAGCCGGGCTGGCCCGGCAATCGCGATTACATGGTCAATTTTCAGCCCGGCTAGCCGGGATCCCGGCATCGCGATGCCGGGATCCTATCTAGCCGGGCTGAGATTTTTCCATGTAATCGCAAAGTTGATTTTTTGTGTGTTTCACAGACGTGCCGTGATCCCGGCAAACCGAGACAGCCCGTCTCATGTAATCGGCCCCAAATAAGGCGAATTACACAGAGAAGGAAACAGCAAATCGGGCGTAGAAAAGACAGCTGAAAAGAATTAACTGTCAACGGTAGCATTTACAACCACGCGGCAGAGAGTCAGTGAACATTTTAATTTAGTCAGTTGCTAATAGCGCGTCGAGTAACCGATACGAGCACAAAGAGATTTCACCAACGCTGGGGCGATATTCGTCATAAACAATTTTTTGTATTAATGTAATGAAATGAACAAATTGCTCGAAAAAGTTGTCCTTCAACAGTTTTGTAATTACGTATATGGATATCATACATTTTTTCGCTTGGGTTGAAATTGTCTTAAAACTAAAATGTATTGAAGCCCTCAATAGCCAATGCTGAATACTTCGATTAAATTTTCCAATATCATCTTATGAATAACCCCCCCCCCCCCCCATCCCATCTCGGACTGTCTTAGAGAAGTGCATTACATACAAGAGTTTGAGAATTTTTTTTTGCCCGGATTATTTCTGGTGATTAAAAGCGTTGCATGAATTTTCTTTTCCTAGTTTTTCATGTTTTTGATATTCACTGTTATATAAAGGGAGAGCTCTCTTCCCCTCATCCCGGACGGTCCGCTGGAGCAATTTTTTTTTCTGTCAGATATTATTTTTGGTGACTAAAAACTTTGCATGAATTTTCTTTCCACAGTTTTCAAGATATGTCTTTGCTTCCGTTTACTTTGCATGATTTTTTTCAGTTCTGCAAAAGCTTTGAATGAATGAGTGATTGCATGACTGACTGACTGACTGACTGACTGACTGAACGAACGAACGAACGAACGAACGAACGAATGAATGAATGAATGAATGAATGAATGAATGAATGAATGAATGAATGAATGAATGAATGAAGGAATGGATGGATGGATGGATGGATGGATGGATGGATGGATGGATGGATGGATGGATGGATGGATGGATGGATGGATGGATGGATGGATGGATGGATGAATGACCAACCGACCGAACGAACGAACGAACGAACGAACGAACGAAAGAACGAACGAACGAACGAACGAACGAATGAACGAACGAACAAACGAACGAACGAATGAATTTTCGTTGTGATATTTTTCACGGCACTTGAAACAAGTAATTACCGGGCACCATCAGTCAAAAGATCACAGGTTCAAAGGCGCGGCGCCATTATTTTTATCCAAAGAACAGATATCCGTGAGAAATCTTTGGACGCCATGTTGGAGGCGAGGCGTCCATCAACAGTGGCCAGTTCTGGTCTACGTCCTTTGTATACAATCCATTAGGTGTTTTTTGAAAACTCCTCCTGCTCTAATTTGGTATTGTGGCTGTAGGAATTTGGCGTTTTACATTGAGAGGGTTACAGGTGGCCACTTCAGTATTGGATCTTTTGATTACCATATTAAAGTGGTCGTTATTGCAGAAGACTTTTCTAACTGAACTAAAAAAAGATGCGGGTCCTCCAAAGGTCCCTCAAGACTTAAGCCTTACATGCCGTTTTCCCCGGTGAAATCTAAACAAATTTCTAACAAACAACTATGTTGTAAAATAATAACTGTTCAACTCAAGCTACGACAGCGGAAAACTGAACAACATCTTGTATTTCGTTTCATGTCATTCTTGCCTTGAGATTGCTCATCACTTAAACAGAATCACTGTTGCAAAGTGCTGGCGTATTTTTAACGGCTTTAGTTATATATCGTAGTAAGTACAGATGGAATATCTTTACATGTGCCGAGCCTACGATTAGGTTCCACACATGTATAGCTCGACGTATGAATGAATTAACTTCAACAGATTTGTATTTGGGTCCACCCTGCCGTTCTATTCGAATGGGCCAGTCAAATTGGAGGACTTTTTTTCGAAACATCGAGCTCGGATGTTCACTTCGGAGCAGTTTCACTGATTCACTCAGCTTTGCAAAGAAACGCTGCAACACACCACAAGGTTTTGACGCCTTTTTCGTTCAGTCATGTGCGTTCACCGAATTTTGACGCACTTGGGAAGTTTGAAGAGCACTCGAGAACCTAGAGTTGCTCTTGGCTTAGAGCAACTCTCCGCTTGCATCATAACACGACGAACGCACGCCAAAGTATGAACCAATTGTTAATTACATCACAGGCAGCCCAAGCTCACGCCTCGAGAACTAGAAAAGCGAGGAATTCATTAATTATTTACGGACCTCGAGTCGGGAGGTGACCTTCGAGAGAAAACCGGTATTGGGCTACAAGCCAGCCAAGCGGCCATTTACGATTTGAGACTTTGTATGGGGAATAAAATCTCGTCGATTTCGAACGCTAGATAAAACTAAATTTCAACATTCTTCCAGTAGAATGAATAAAACTAACTTATCTCTTGCATCTTTGTGTGTTTTTTTGGGCATATTTCATCGTTTTGGGCTTTGTTTGACATGGTACTGTTGCTACCTTCATAAGACGATAAGATAGTTTTATTAATTCTACTGAAAGAATGTTGAAATTAAGTCTTATCGAACGTTCGAAATCGACGATATTTTATTCCCCATACAAAGTCTCAAATTGTAAATGGCCGCTTGTAACCCAACACCGGTTTCGAAGGTCACATCCCGACTCAAGGTCCATAAATAGTTAATAAATTCCTCACTTTTCTAGTTCTCGAAGCGTGAGCTTGGGCTGCCTGTGACAGTATATTGGCTTGTCTTTTTTGTATAGGGGAAATGTGATGCATGCGAATGAGTCTTGTTGCGTGCGTTTCTCGAAAGCCCCGAAACTTTTCAGGCACGATACTTCACACTGTATCTTGTGAACAAAGAAGATTTTTCTGAGCACGTAACTCCTTTTCTTAAAAAGACATGTCAAAATAAGAGCGTTGTAGAATGAGCGGTTTGAACTTATTTTTACACATGGTTTTTCGGGGCCGAGAAGTTTTTGGGGCTTTCGAGAAAAGTGCACCTGTTTTTTTATGCGTCAGAATGAAATTGAAATTCGCCATACGCAATTGTTTTCACGGTATCAATTAGAGCGACGTTCGATAGCTAACAATAGAAACAACTCAGCTCTTTAAATGGTACGGAGTATCTTTCAAAGAGAACGTGACATGATTTATACCTTCAAACGCGTTAGGCCTCAAGCTATTTAAACAATAGAGTTCTTCTGTCGAAGCCACTATGCGCTGATAGGCGCCCGCTGAAGAGAGACACTATCGTGTCACGTCATCGACTTCGACCAATGGGAGCACGCCAAAATTTAGCGTTGTACTATAAGACGCTGTAGTAAACGCAGGTTTACCAAAACGTAGATGCAAGAACCCGTAGTATACCGCATTTTTCACAAAGAAAGCTAAACTTCGTTTCTCAAGAAAATTTCAAATTTCATCTCGTCATGGCGATGTCCCTGCCTGAAGAAGTACTCCTTTGTGTTGGATATGCAATCATTTTCATTACTAACATCGTTGGGAATTTACTCGTGTGTGCGATTGTGTTCAAAACGAAGAAACTTCGAAATTTCACTTCCATTTTGATCGTCAACATGGCAGTTGGGGATCTGATTGTAGGAGTAGTTGGTGTGATGCACATAATTCTAGAAGTTTGGTTTCTAATTGGTGGAATCAAGGAACCCACTCTTCTTTGCGGAAGTTTAAATGGAATTGTACTTTTCAGCGCTTCGATTTCAATCTACTCCATGGCAGTTTTAGCTTACGATCGCTACCTTTCCATTGCTAAACCAATGACTAGGCGCTCATCGCCAATACTTACAAAAGGGAAACTGAAAATCATTCTTCCAGTCATCTGGGTTGTGTCCCTTGCATTTCTCGGACCGAGTCTGTATTTTATTGAGATCCACGACTATAAAAAGGAAAAACTAACCTGTTGGGAGACTCTGCCTCAAGACGAGTTACCAATGCGCTTCAAAATAGCCATCTTCGCATTCATGTACCTTATACCGATGTGCATAACTGCATATTTCTTTGGAAAGGTCTTCATTCGTCTCTGGGCAAGTAAACAGCATCGAAAGAATCCTTCAACAAGCCAAGTGCTTCTAAATTCGCGCCAGCGTTTGTCAAGGATTCTTGGCAGTGTTATACTACTTTTCAATATCTGTTGGCTTCCATGGTTTACTGTCGAGTTGCTGTCATCGTTCAGATGGATTGTGCGCTCCGAAGTACTCCAATCTGGTCTGGCACTATTGGCCGTCGCTCACTCGAGTATGAATCCTTTCATTTACGCGTTTCAGAGTGAGAACTTTCGACGACACATACGGCAAATTAAAAAGAGAAGGAAACAGCAAGTGGACGTGGAAAAGACAGCTGAAAGAATTAACTGTCAACGGTAACATTTACAACCACGCGGCAGAGAGTCAGGGAACATTTTAAATTTAGTCAGTTGCTAATAGCTCATCTAGTAACCGCCCGGGGGGGGGGTACTTCCTTATATTCGCTATATAGGTATGTGCCGCCCGATAGGGTAGGGTTTTTGAGGTGCTCAGTCCTTAAATAAGGTATCCTTTTCGGTGTTTTTTGATATTGTGATCCTTAGATGTTCCTTAGATAGGGTCACTAAATTGCAGTATCCACTTCAACGCGCAAAACGAAAAAGATATCGTCTGTTAAAACTGTACTACACGTTATAAAGTTTAACAAAGCGATTTTAAGAGGACGTTTATAGCTTGTGTTGGCGCTCCTCACCACCTAGTTACAGAATTATGAGTTATCTTGTTTCCCTTAAATAGGGTGCCATTTCTTGGTTTTGGGCCTTTAAAGGGTATCAATTCTCGATTTTCTACCCTTAAATAGGGTCAGGGTTTGAGAACCTTGGCTGCACACACCTATCCTTAATTGACGGGAGTACCTCCCCCCGGGAGTAACCGATACGAGCACAAAGAGATTTCACCAAAGCTGGCGCGATATTCGTCATAAACAACTTTTTGCTCGAAAAAGTTGTTCTTGAACAGTTTGATAATAACGTTTATGGATAGCATATTTTTTTTCGCTTGGGCTGAAATTGTCTTAAAAACTGAAATGTATTGAAGCCCTCAAAAGGCAATACCGAATACTTCGATTAAAATTTCCAATTTTATCACATGAATAAATAAGTTGAAACTTGAGTGGCTCTTCAATCCCAGTGTAACGTCGTGTTACAAATAAGAGGCCTAACGAACCTGATTTGAGCAACAAAGGAGCCATCAGATTTACCGTCCTGTTTGCTTTTGCTTTTGCAGAAACACTGATAAACTAAATAATTTTTTACAGTTTCATTTTCAAACATTCAATTAACAAATAAATAAGACAAAACCGTGCTTTGCCATGTGATAAAGCACGCACCCTTCTTGAGTGCTCTAGTCACTTCCTTGCGTGCTTTACCACAGAACAAAGCACGGTTTTGGCTTTTTATTTGTTTTTTAATATAGCTTTGCTCACATTTGTAAAGAAATTGGCTTTAATTTGCAAGACAAGAAGTTTTATTTGTAGCTTGCAAGCGCGGGCAAGAAAGGTTTTCAGCTTGCCAGCGCGCGCAGAATGGCGTCACGGGTTACTCCGTACATCTGTACTCTGATAAAGCACACCGTTTCAATCAATCAGAGCGCGTGTTATATCTAAACTAGTCAAATAATTCGTTGCGCCATTTGTCACAAAAACTTTTTCAGTGTCATTCATTAGCGTTTTTAACGCTAATGAAAGTCTTAAAAGACTTTCCATTTCTATGTTTGGGATATTCACTGTTATATAAAGAGAGGGCTCTTCCCTCCCCCCCCCCCCCCCCGCATCTCGGACTGTCTTAGAGAAGTGCATTACATACAAGAGTTTGAGATCTTTTTGTCCGAATTATTTTTGGTGACTAAAAGCTTTGCATGAATTTTCTTTTCCTAGTTTTTCATGTTTTTGATATTCACTGTTAAATAAAGAGAGAGCTCTCTTTCCCTCATCCCGGACTGTCTTAGAGGAGTGCATTACATACAAGCGTTTGAGCAGTTTGTTTCTGTCAGAAATTATTTCTGGTGACTAAAAGCTTTGCCCAGTTTGCAAGATATGTCTTTGCTTCCGTTTACTTTGCACGATTTTTTTTCGGTTCTCCAAAAGCTTTGAATGAATGAGTGACTAACAGTGACTGACGGACTGAATGTCTGACTGACTGACTGACTGAATGACTGACTGACTGAATGAAGGAACGAACGAACGAACGAACGAACGAATGAATGAATGAATGAATGAATGAATGAATGAATGAATGACTCATGGAAAAAGCTGTTTCTTTGCATGAATTTCTTTCCGTTTTGGTATTTTTCACGGTACTTGAAACAAGTAATTACCGGGCACCTTCAGTCGAAAGATCAAGGGAAATCAAAGGCGACATTATTTTCATCCAGAGGACAGATTTCCGTCAGAAAAGTCTTTAGACGCCATGCACATTGGATGCGAGGCGTCCATCAACAGTGGCCAGTTCTGACCTATGTCCTTTGTATACATTCCATTAAGTAATTTTGTAAAATTCTAACTGCTCTAATTTGGCATTGTGGCTGTAGGAATTTGGTGTTTTACATGGAGAGGGTTATAAGTGGCCATTTCAGTATTGGATCTTTTGATTACCATATTAAGGTGTTTCGATACAGTTTTTTTGGGACCATACCTCACTTTTAAAATCAGCTCTTAGACAATCTTCATCTTGTTGGATCAACGTGAAATTTGCAATACTTGTTGGTTTTGGATTGAACTTTAGCGTGGTTTTCATTTTGTGAAAATCGATGTTTCCATGACAACGATAAACAAAAATCCTCGAGAACAGTATTGAAATTGATCCAGATTTCACTTTGGAAAGCAGATACCAACATCTTAAACTGTGGTGTATGGCAAACAAAATATACAAGAACAAAAAATTTCTGTATGTTAGTTTTGAAGTAGATCGCAAAAACACTTTCAACCTTAGTTTTTGCATAGTAATAGTAAATGTACCGAAAAATAATCAATGCTTTGATGAAATAGCTAGAAAATACTGTTAAAATATGTATTTTACTTACTATTTTACGCCTAGAAAGTTTTGTTGAAACTGGTGTTCGCGATCTCGAGAACGAATTGTTTTTCTAAGATCATTCGCGTAATAATTTTATGGTAATTTTTGAATTTGAGCGCTTTTGCAAACATTTTGAGAAGGCTCCATAGATTTTTTTAAAACATTAAATACGCGTGCTTGACGATGTGACCAATTTTAGTATTGAGGCTTATTAACATTGATTCACTGGAACACTTTTAGATTTAACGTTAAAGAGGATGTATGAACCGACGGAAAAGCTTGCATTACATATTCACAGTTGGCAAGCAAATGCTAATATATTTAAAGTAATGCGCAGTGCATTCCTCCGTGAATTTTACTTTCCGTTATAATCTACAGTGCAACAAAGAACAAAGAAACCACTGAGGTAAAAATCCCGAAGCAATGAATCACGCATTACTTTGAATATATTAGCATTACTTGCCAACTGTGAATTTGTAATGCAAGCTTTTCCGTCGGTTCATACGTTCTCCGGCAAGGGTATTTTGCAGAACGCAGAACGCAGAACGCAGAACGCAGAATGATGGTCAGCGGTATAGAGTGTGAAACAAGTAGGTACATCATACATAATGAATTGATATCATACATACCCCACCTAACCCTAATCCTTACCCTAACCCTAAACCCCCACCCTAACCCTAACCCTTTTTCAGTTTATCATATATGATGTACCTACCTTTTTTCACACTCTATACCGCGGACCATCATTCTGTGTTCTGCGTTCTGCAAAATACCCCTGCCCTACGTTCTCCTTAACGTTAAATCTAAAAGTGTTCTAGAGGATCAATGTTAAGAGCGGCTATCTGTAACTATCGACTGCAACCATGCAAGATAGAAAAAATCGAAATTGCCAAACTTTGTCACAATAAAGGTCTTCCTAAACCATTTACAAAAATATAAGTTTCAGTTTGTTTTGATAAATATTTTTCCGTTAAGACGACTTTTTAACCGTTTCGAGCAGCATAGTCGCACAAGAAAATTAGGCAAAACTCAGGAGCAAAAAAAGCATTCTGGTACATGGCTTTGGCAGTTAAGAATACATTCAATGGAATAAGCAATCTTTCCTCTACGATTTGATGTAATAAAATTTTTGGGTAAATGAAATGGTAAATTTTGGAAGCGCTTTATCTACATACTGATTTACCCACTATAGACGACCTTTTGGCCTTGAGCGGCGGGAAGTAACCTGCGATCAGGCTCTATTTTCGTTTCGCTCGGTGAAACATTCCGGCGGGAAGGGCGAAACGAAAAATAGAGCCTGATACAATTCTTCTACGGAACGTCTGCCGCCCACTTTTTTGATTGATTGACATTCAACAAAACGGCCAATCAAAATTTGTTTTGCTTGCACGCTCCTCGGTATGCAAATTTCCCATATGTGTATGTAATGGCATTCGCAAAAAGTCCTCAAATGTCGGCAAAAATAAGAAAATCACAGGCTACCATAAATCTTGGCACTAGCGTTCAAATTTACAACTTGAAGGTACGCGCTCCGGTATTGTACATAGTTACTCTGTCTGAGCTGAAACTGAATGAAAATTCAGAACACGACGAGGTTGTCATGTACCAAAATATACTGCATGTTTGAATCCTTTCTCATCTCAGGTGGTATCCGGAAATATTCTCTACGCATTTGTCACCGATTTTCTGCGTAAAATACCTTGGGAAATTAAGAGAAATACCTCCAGTTTCACTCTTTAGAAAAAAGATATCAATAAAACCGTTTATAAACAAACGAGTGTTTTGTAATTTAATTTAGTTCCAGAAGTGATAAATATTTGAGATTACCAGCGAATTTCATCTCTAAACAGCAGCGAATTTTAAAACGAAGAACATTTATTATAAACCTAGTCAGATCCTTTGATATCAATGTCAGAGATCATTAAAACGACATTATTAACACTGAATGAATAAACTGAAAGTCTTTATTACTTAGGTAAAAATAAATACAGCATCTCGCTGAGTGCGGCTCTCACTAAACATCAGCTTATCGTTAAGTTTACGGAATTATCGGTTGACTTGTTGATCACTCTTGGCGAAAGACACTTGCTGTTCGTTTTGTTTCGTAAAACGCGGAAACAACCACTACTCTGCTTATATTTTCAATACTAGCTGAAAGCCTTCAAATGAAAATTTGGAGACAGGATGCGATAAAACGGGATACATACTTCACTGTTGCTGTACTTCTCTGCTCCGAGTGAGAGACAGCTTGCGTCAAACCGGACGCCATTCTCGGGAGAGAAAGAAATGATGACAATTCTCCTAGAACGACGAGAATATCTTTGAGCGACACGTTTACCTCGGCAGACTTGTTCCTTGGCCGTGGCGGTCGGATTGAAAATTGTGAGCAAGTCTCGTAGACAATTTACTTCCGTTGACAGCTCTATTGTTAAAGGGCCAATCAGATTGCGAGATTGGCCGCCGACACGAACTCCTGTGAGAGATTGTATCAGGCCCTATTTTAGCGAGCGACCCACGTAAGAGAATATGAGAGCGATGCTAAAATTCGGCCTGATCGCAGGTTAGGCGGGAAGCTAATGACCAGCGTTTTCAAATACTTCCACCAATTTCAAGTTTTATAGAAAAGACTCACAATATTGGTACTTACTAATAAGGAAAAAAGTCAAATAAAGTCGCCAACCGAAAAAACGAGACATTTTGCCTTAGTGAAGACGTTTTTTTTGCGAGGCCAAATTTGGTTGTCAGCGATTAGCATCGAGAAATTTGCAGAAATTCGAGTCATTTTCTTTCACTAGAAACACGTTTATTTACCGTCAGTTTTTCGAAGACAATGGTTTTAAAAAGCCGATAAACTGTTATTTACCTATTGTCATAGCAAATCGTACCTTAATAACTCTGCTTCTAAAGAAGAAACGGCGAGATTTCTGCCGGCCGCCCTTGACAATCGAAAGCACATTCTTGGGTGGTCGCCAAAATGATGCGCGGTGACGTTCACTGTCACGCAATATACGATTGGGTTCATTTGATTCTTTCAAGGTTTCTTTTCTTTTACAGTTTTGTGGCTTCAACAGCCAAGTAAAATTTCCTTCAATCTAACGATATTGAATTTAAAAGCGTACACAGTTTACAGAAAGACTCAGATGCTATTCAAACTATCCAATAACTGATAATTACGGCATAACCCCTAAGGGAAGGTGGGGAGGGGTCGTATAGAAAAGACGGTATTAATGGTGGGACTTGGCTGAAGGAGCTCCTAAATTAAAATGTCAAAATTTCACTTTGCTAGCCTGCGCAGTGAGAATCCGCCGGCCAGACTGTTCTTTTCTCTTCAGTAATTCCTGCTCTTGTTTCATGGAGTTTTGTTATCGGTTCCCATGTCTAGCTGGGCGTGGCTGTCTTTTTTGTTTGTTTATTGTTTTGTTATTTATGTAATTACATAGCAAATTGTACCTCAATAACTCTGCTTCTGAAGAGGAAACGATAAGATTTGATCATTTTTGCTGGCCGCCCTTGACAACGGAAACCACATTTGGGTAGCTTGCCAAAGTGATGCATGGACGTAAATTGTCACGCATTATATGATTGGGTTTGTTTGATTCTTTCAAGATTTCTTTTATGGTGTTGTAGCTTCAGCACTGAACCAAATAAAGTTTCCTTTATTCATTTGATATTGAATATAAAGGAGTGGGCAGTTTCCAGAAGGACTAGATGACGGAAAAAATTCAGAAGCTATTAAAGATATTCAGTAAATCACGAGGTGGCGTAACCCCATCTGTCCCCGATAGACTATTTTCCCCTATATTTCGTTATCAAACAGGTTAACAGACATATATACTGCTTGCACTTAAGTAACTCTGCTTGTGACGACAACAGCAACAACAATATGCTACTAGACGTACCTTTAGTTGACCTCTTGTTATTTTAGGTCCTTAAATGGGGTGTGGTTTACGAAAAGAAACGCACAGAGTTACCAATAATCAGGTCGACGTCAAAATACGCCTCAATTTAATTGCCCGCATATATTTTCAAATTTTTCCCAAACAAGTGTTACAAAATGTAACCACTGACTCTAAAATTAAAAGGGAATACATTTCTGACGACTCAAATGAGTAAGTTTTCATAAAAGCAGTGCGCAAATCTTATGTGAAGGGTGACTCAGACAGGCTGCAAAACAGTATTTCTTGGCGCACCTCACTAACGCACGGGATGTGTGTGGCTTACCTGCGAGAATACATGCTTTCAGCGCTTCACACTAAGTATTAAAGTTAACGTTTTCGGAAATTCGCCTCTCCGCTAGCGGTTCTCTGCATTTTTTCTTTGTTTTTCCTCCTCTCTCTCACTTTTCCATCAAGGGAAATTTAAAAGACATGTTTTTGCCGCTAATACCACACAAGCAGGGACAAAGCTCCAACTCAGTAAAAACAGAAAAGTGAGTTCGCTGGGAGTGTGCCACCAATTTCGTAAAATTGCAGGTGTTGCCCTCTAAATTTTAGAGCCCGTGGTGTAAATTTCTAACCCCTGTTGGGAGAAACTAAAAAAAAGAAGGAGAAAAAAAACGAACAACTTAACGGAAAGTAAAATTTGTTGTCGACCTAATTATTGGTATCTTGTGCGTATTTTTCGTCGACCCTGGCCCATGCAAGGGCCTAAAACAGCATGAAAACAATTAAGAGAACATCTGGTAGAACATTGTTGTTGTTGTTGTTGTTGTTTTTTTTTTCCACGGGGAGACTTACTAAAAGGCAAGCGGTAGGTCTCTTAAATTTTTTGTTAGCTAAATATAGAAGAAAAAAGTTTATCGGGGTCCCATACGAAAGTATAATCATGCATATCCTTGAATCTCTTTTTTTCCATGTAGCATAGGTAAAACTAAAACGTTCACCATTACAGTTTATTGCATTTGGAAAGAACTGGTAATTCTTGAGGCAGAAACAAAAACAAAAAAACAAAACAAAATAGACATCCACATCCAGCTAGAGAAGGTAGCGGATGACAGCATTCCACGAAACAAGAACAGGAATTAAGAAAAAAATTTGACCGGCAGATTCTCACGGCGCAGGCTAACAAAGTGAAATTTTGACATTTTAATTTAGGATCCCCTTTAGCCATATCCGACAATTAATACCGTCACCTTTATCCCCCCCCCCCTTCCCCTTTCCCCCTCTCAGGGATTATGCCGTACTTTGTCACTCATGAGTGGATATTTTAAATAGCATTTGAATGAGTCTTTCTGTAAAGTGTCTACACTTTTGAATTCAATATCGTAGGATTGAAGGAAACTTTATTTGGCTGCTTAAGCCACAAAACCGTAAAAGAAAAGAAACCTTGAGAGAATCATATGAACCCAATCGTATATCGCGTGACAGTGAACGTCACCGCGCACCACCCAAGAATGTGCTTTCGATTGTCAAGGGCGGCCGGCAGAAATCTCGCCGTTTCTTCTTTAGAAGTAGGGTTTTTAAGGTACGATTTGCTATGACAATAGGTAAATAACATTTTATTGGCTTTTTAAAACCATTGTCTTCGAAAAACTGACGGTAAATAAACGTGTTTCTAGTGAAAGAAAATGACTCGAATTTCTGCAAATTTCTCGATGCTAATCGCTGACAACCAAATTTGGCCTCGCAAAAAAAACGTATTCACTAAGGCAAAATGTCTCGTTTTTTCGGTTGGCGACTTTATTTGTCTTTTTTCCTTATTAGTAAGTACCAATATTGTGAGTCTTTTCCATAAAACTTGAATTGGTGGAAGCGTTTGAAAACGCTGGTCATTAGCTTCCCGCCGCTCAAGGTCAAAAGGTCGTCTACAGTGGGTAAATAGTATGTAGATAAAGCGCTTCCAAAATTTACCATTTCATTTACCCAAAAATTTTATTACATCAAATCGTAGAGGAAAGATTGCTTATTCCATTGAATGTATTCTTAACTGCCAAAGCCATGTAAGCTACCAGAATGCTTTTTTTGCTCCTGAATTTTGCCTAATTTTCGTGTGCGACTATGCTGCTCGAAACGGTTAAATTTCAAAAATCTTTCAAAAAATCTGGTTTTCATGGAATTCAAATTTGACAACACAAACATGCCAGGGAAATACTCTACTGATAATGCTTGGCTTTGATGTTCACATTTCTGCCTACTTGTTTCAAGACGAGCGGTTAGTTTTAGTGATACTTTCAAGTCGTTTTCACTGCTCCTGAGGCATCAGAATAATAAAGTCGTCTTAACGGAAAAATATTTATCAAAACAAACTGAAACTTATATTTTTATAAATGGTTTAGGAAGACGTTTATTGTGACTATTCTATCTTGCATGGTTGTAGTCGATAGTTACAGATAGCCGCTCTTATAAGACTTATTACTAAAATTGATCACATCGTCAAGTACGCGTGTTTAATGTCTCAAAAACATCTATCGAGCAGTTCGTAAAGGGGCAAAGTCACGCTATTTTAGTTCACTTTAAAAATAAAAAAATTGTCCTCACATCAATGAACGCCCACAATTAATGGTCTAGTTTTGTTACTGAAGACTACATTACTTCACTGAAACTATTTTCTGTCGTCTGTTGCTACGGATGGCACGGATGGACAGGGGCGTAGCGTTCATACACGAACGTACGCACGGGCGTACAGCTGAAATCTGAGAAAAATATATTCCTATTGTCTGAAGGCGTTTTTATCATTAATTGGCTGATTTGATAATTTTTTTTTTGTACGATAGTGATGCGACTTTTTTGTAAAATTTTTCATGATTCCATTTTGAATGGAAGGAAACATTGTGAATAGCGAATGTGAAAAAACACGTCACGTTCCCATCCCTCCGTGACAGCCCCACCAGTCCTCAGTTATTCTTTAACTGTGAAGGAGAGGCTACCACGCCGTGACCAGGTGCGGCTTCAGAAACAATCAGCATACATATGAAGCCAAAGACTTTGGCTGAGACTCTTGGCCACGTAAACCCCCAGTTTTATCCCGGCGTATATGTTGCACTTGAAACACTGTTAACGTATCCTGTCTCAACATGCACTGCTGAACGTAGCATTTGTGCTGTTGAAGAGGCTGAAAACTCCTCTTTGGAGTACCATGAGTGACGAGAGATTGAGCTCCCTTGCAATTCTGCACATAAGCACAAGGACGTTGACATTGGCGGTGTAGTAACAGGGTTTACCCGTCTGAAGGGTAGACGTCATGCTTACTGCTTGTAAACTGTCAACAATAGCGTCACCGTTATCTTTTTTTTTTTGTCATAGTGTAGCCTTACCGAAAACACTAATCCAGTTGGCTGACAGATAAAATAAACAACTAATTACTGCGTTTCACTACGTATTTATTTATTCAAAATGTTCCCCGGAAAATGCAGGAAATGGCATTTCCGAGACCCTAGATTTCAAAATTTTCTGGGAGAGCATGCCCCCAGAACCCCCTAGAGGGGAGCTCCTCCGGCGCTCGAAATACTCTCTTCGTGCGTACACCTTCAATATGACACGCTACGCCCCTGATGGAAATGGATTGCAACTTGAAAAAATTAGGCTAAACTTTTCAAATTCTTTAAGCGTGTTGACATTAAATCAACATTAAATGGTCATGGTTTGTTTTCTCTTAATGAAATTAAGTTAATATGTACCTTTAAATGTTCAACCACACTTTAGGGCATGGATAAAGTTAGCTACCCATAATTTTAGCACAGTTTTGACCAAAAATCTGCGAAATCCTCGTGACTATGCCCCTTTACAGCGGTTTTCTCTAACACGCGCCTTTCAAGGATTTTCTCCCAACGGCCAAATGTGTTTTTGGTGGATGTCAATCATCTGTTTCTATGAAAATTCAAGAACACGCGCTGAATGAAAAACAGTTGGGCAGTAAATTTAGCACTGAGTGAAATAAAGAAAAAATCTTGCGGGAAGTTTTAACCACGCTTTGACGATTTTGCGTATTTCTAACCGACAGCAAAATATTGCAGACTCTGAATTATTACTTGACAAGAAATCCCAATGGGCATTAAAACAGGCCGTTCTGACTCTCCCCACCCCTAGGTTTCACAAATGTTAGCGCGATCCTTTATTTATACGAACCGGCGTGACGAAAAGTGTGATTGTGTGACACAATATTTTGACTATAGCGTTACTGGATGACGTAATGTTTAAACTCTGATGACTCAGCTTATCTTTCTTATCGCTTTATTTCTGTTGAAAAACGCAAATTCACTGAAACGTTGAATGTCGGTATAAATTCGTCCACAACTGAGAATGCTTACACGGGGACGACGAAGTATTTACTGTTGTGCTTTGACCGTAAATACAAACAGTGAACATACCAGTAGAATCAAAATATAACGCTTGTTAAACACGAGCTCGAGCAGATCGTCAGGGTATGGGCACGTTAAGGCATATCTCATGACGTGATGTTTAAGAGGCTCTGACTGTAAATATCGAGAATCGGCGGACAAGCTCAGAAAATCGAAAATCCTGATAAATTGCCAGAAGAACACTTTTGGGGAGCTATCTTCGAAAATATTACTTAAACCTTCTGGAATTCTATTGTTTTCGGGAAATTCGGAAAAACGGTTTTGCTTAATTTATTACGCAATAATCAGGCTTAAAATTAAACAAATTGAAAGCGCTTGCTTTTAGACAGTTTGCAACGCCAGAAAACAACTTTAATTTTAAATGATAGCAATACTCTTCTTCTTACTAACAATGGGAATTGCATGGAGTTTTGCTTTATTTATATGGTTTGGTGGTTCTTTGAAACAAAGACATTTTGCGCACTTCGGAAAAAGGCAAAAATTGGTAAACTACAGAGGCTTTAAATGGGTCTTGGTATGTCTAATATCGAATTGAAATAAACACTGTGATAAAGTTTGGCCCTACTTCTATTATGATATGAAATAAAAAATCTGGGCAATTCAGGCTCGCGCTGACAAAAAGAAAAATTCGCGAACCAGTGTTGCCAAAATTTGCATAATTTGGATAATAGAAAAAAAAACTGTAATGGAAGGACGACTTGAAATATGACAAATCGTTTACCGTAACTATTTTCAGATGGTCCTTCTACTAGATGATGCATTCGCTGGTATCATATCTTCATTTGTCGTTCTGAAGAATTACGAACAAATCTGGAAAATTGTTGGTGAAACTAGAGTGCAGTAGGTTATCATATTTTGTCAGATGTCTATACTCTGCAGCACCAGTGGCCTTTCTTTGTTATTTGCAGTTTCTTTGGGAAAATACTTTATGTTATCGAAAATCCAAACCGTTTCTTTTATAAATCATTAAAGTTGGCGTACGCGTATAAATTGAGAGCTAAAATGGCTGTGTAAGGTAAGGAACACAAAGTACCACTCGTACTAATCCAGTCACGCAACCGATCACTTCACGTTCATGCAAACGTGAAAATGTTCTTCAATGAAAATCTTTTCCTCCAAAACTGTGAAAGAGTTCTCAGCGATTTTGCAAAGTAAAACCAAACAAACTGTGCATTGATATCTCTTTATAGATATACAGCCGCATTAAGAACTCATAAATACCGATCCCGCTGCCAGGACGTTCGTGGTTTGCGTTTAAGTTTAGACATATTTATACAAGTGTAATAATATTGATAGAAACAGCACATTTTTTGGCAAATACGTATAAATCATAATAATGATGCACTTTTGCTTCCTGGCCAATATAGTCTCATTTCAAAAAGTCGCCCAAAATCTTAGTAGCCATTTGAAAAGAGCGATCGAGTCACGTACACAACAACATACTATGTCGCAGTTTTCTTCTCTCGAAGAGAATGGTGTCACATGTATACGAAACTAATTCCAGACTTGCCTGTCGGAATAGAATATCAGCTGCACATGACAGTATGCCCCAAACACAGGGATGCGTATGGTATTCGCTGGAGAACTAGCCATGCATAAAACAGCGGCCAATGTAGGAGACCGCATTTAAAAACTGCCATAAGTAGGTTGACAAATTGACAAAACATATTCACGAGACACAAGTCACGCAACAGCTTGTGTAGAACTTTTAAAACTTATTCTCCTTCTCTTTAGTTTTACGTAGAAATAGTATAAGCCCAAAACAATGCAAGAATAGATTGAAGGAATGTTTTAGTTCATTCTTTGTGTGTCTTCAGTAAATAAAATCCTCTAAATTGAGCTCACCAAACTACTACTTTTCATTTCATTCATTTAATTATGCAAATTTTGGCAACACTGGTTCGCGAATTTTTCTTTTTGTCAGCGCGAGCCTGAATTGCCCAGATTTTTTATTTCATATCATTATAGAAGTAGGGCCAAACTTTATCACAGTATTTATTTCAATTCGATATTAGACATACCAAGACCCATTTAAAGCCTCTGTAGTTTACCAATTTTTGCCTTTTTCCGAAGTGCGCAAAATGCCTTTGTTTCAAAGAACCACCAAACCATATAAATAAAGCAAAACTCCATGCAATTTCCATTGATAGTAAGTAGAAGAGTATTGCTATCATTTAAAATTAAAATTGTTTTCTGGTGTTGCAAACTGTTTAAAACAAAGCACTTTCAATTTGTTTAATTTTAAGCCTGATTATTGCGTAATAAATTAAGCAAAACCGTTTTTCCGAATTTCCCGAAAACAATAGAATTCCACAAGGTTTAAGTAATATTTTCGAAGATAGCTCCCCAGAAGTGTTCTTCTGGCAATTTATCAGGATTTTCGATTTTCTGAGCTTGTCCGCCGATTCTCGATATTTACAGTCAGAGCCTCTTAAGAGGCCGATTACGTGAGGCGGGCTGGCTCGGTTTGCCGGGATCTCGGCACGTCTGTGAAACATATTAAAAATGAACTTTGCGATTACACGGAAAAATCTCAGCCCGGCTAGCTGGGTTCCCGGCATCGCGATGCCGGGATCTCGGTTAGCCGGGCTGAAAATTTACCATGGCTCACCAGAAGATCGATATTTCTCTTTCTATATAACACATAAAGGTTTACCAGACCGTAAAGCTACGTAAAACTGAAAATAATACACAAAAATAATGGATAAGCGAAAGTAAAAACACTCGATTCATGCTCTTTGATGTAGCCATCTTTTCACACGACAGCTTCTAAATTTAGCCGCAGGCGGGCTGGCTCGCCTCACAGTCATGTAATACCGGGCTGAGCAGTCATCTCGGTACACCGAGCCAGCCCCGCTAACCGAGCCAGCCCGGCTCATGTAATCGGCCCCTAAATGCGGTTTGCTAACCCGGGAATCCCCTTGCAAAAGTAAGCAAGTTGACTCGGAATTCGTAACGTAAACGAATTACCTCAAACCCAACCAAGGCAACAGCGAACACCACACGTAAACCACACGCATCGCTCGACAATATTCAGTTATTTTCTATCTTAAAGACTCGTAACAGCTACCTTATTAATTGATCTCCTTATAAATGACCGATTCCTTCGTCTTTATGCAATTCAAATCAACTTCTCCCCTCAAATAAACACTCATCTCTCTCCCTTCTCAAGAACTACGATGTATCGATGGTGCAATCCACTAATTGCATCATCATACTAGTGCCAATCCCTTCTCTTCCTAAGCAACCGTTCCTTACCGCGCTAATAAGCTGCAAACTCAGCTGTCGTCTCTCTCCTCTGCGAAATACAGGTTACCCAATGAGAAAACTTACAATCCACTGCGGAAACCGTCCCCCCATAAAACACCAAGGGAAACTGCCTCTCACGCAACACAACATTACACCGCTGCTATACAAAACGCAACTTTCAAAGCTCACATTCACAAATCCTTCCACTCCCACATTTTTACATCCCTCAAAATGTCAATCCCCATAAAAGAAAACACCTGCGCTAAAAAAATTTTCACCATAACCACTAACTAGATCAGACAACACAGCCAATTTGGCATTCAATCCTATTAGCTGCTTTACTGAGTTGCGCATGCGTTATAAAAGACAAATACTGAAACCCCATACTTAACAACCCTTCGCCTTCATATCTTAAATACTGTAAATTAAAAGACAAGAACACACGAAGGTAACATTCAGCAGACTAATATGCGCATGCGTCTTATATAAGACAGTACCGCTCTTGAGTGCCCGTACCACAAGCTTTACGGCCCTTTGTTCGTATGTTAAGCCAACTGACCATTGAGCAAAAGCCGTGTCCATTTAATAAACCGGCGGTCGCCATATGGCGACGGCCGGTTAAAAAGTACCAAGACAAATCGCTCGGCATGGCTTCACAAATGCATTCAAAGCGCCTGAAAATACGCAATGCAAACTTGTTTTAACGAAAAGTAAACTTCGGAAGAAAATTTGTATAAAGCTGACCTTTATTCTATTCAAAGAAGTCCTTAAATCGATCCACTAAATTTATACTTCCCGGAGTTCGCAGTCGATCAGCAAACGTCTGATTCTCGCCCGTTCAGTAATTTTCGCTGTCACAGACTATCACAAATAATCTCTTCTTTTTGCTTCGTAGTTGGTTTCCGATTGTGTTCTCAATGAATATTTCCAGAATAGCTGTAGTTCTGCTACAAAATTTTAAGAAGCGGAGGGCACAACAGATTCGCAAAATCAGTTTATCCACGGCCCCGGACAGGATTGCGTTACATGTGACAATCACCAAGAGCCAATCAGCGCAAGAATTCGAAAAATTGTCATAGAAACAGATGATTAACGTCCACCAAAAACACATTTGGCCGTTGGGAAAAAATTCTTGAAGGGCGCGTGTTAGAGAAAACCGCTGTAAGATTTTCGCAAAAGCGCTCAAATTCAAAACCAGCAAGTAGTGGAAATTTTTTACGTTGATCCAACAAGATGAAGATTGTCTAAGATCCTATTTTAAAAGTGAGGTATGGTCCCAAAAAACTGCATCAAAACACCTTAAAGTGGTCGTTGTTGTTAACTGACTACAAAAAGATGCGGGTCCTCCAAAGGTCCCTTACATCCCATTTTCCCCGGTGAAATCTAAACAAATTTCTAACAAACAACTATGTTGTAAAATAATTTCTGTTCAACTTAAGCTACGACAGCGGAAAACTGAACAACATCTTGTACTTCGTTTCATGTCATTCTTGTCTTGAGATTGCTCATCACTTAAACAGAATCACTGTCGCAAAGTGCTGGCGTATTTTTAACGGCTTTAGTTATATATCGTAGTAAGCACAGATAGAATATCTTTACATGTGCCGGGCCTACGATTAGGTTCCACACATGTATAGTTCGACGTATGAATCAATTAAGTTCAACAGATTTATAGTTGGGTCCACCCTGCCGTTCTATTCGAATGGGCCAGTCAAATTGGAGGACTTTCTTTCGAAACATCGAGCTCGGATGTTCACTTCGGAGCAGTTTCACTGATTCATTCAGCTTTGCAAAAAAACGCTGCAACACATCACAAGGTTTTGACGCCTTTTTCGTTCAGTCATGTGCGTTCACCGAATTTTGACGCACTTGGGAAGTTTGAAGAGCATTCGAGAACCTAGAGTTGCTCTTGGCTTAGAGCAACTCTCCAACCTTTCCGCTTGCATCATAACACGACGAACGCACGCCAAAGTATGAACCAACAGCTTTGCAAAGAAACGCTGCAACACATCATAATGTTTTGACGCCTTTTTCGTTCAGTCATGTGATCGATTCTTTGCGCGAATAGCTATAAACAGTTCGTTTTTTAGCTGTGCATTTCCACAGGCTATGTTATTAAGTTATTGTTTTGATCTGAAATTTGCGATCAAATTACTCGTCGAACGTGACAGAACATCTCAACAGTTCAACTGGTAAAAATATAAATTGTAGCCTGAAGCTGAAATTTCTTCGCTTGTTTTTGATTTTAGTGCCAGTAAAAGGGCTTTCGATTATTTTCAGCGCATTTTGGTGGCTATCCAAAAACCTAGAACTCAAAGAATGTTTGTGTTCGCAAGCCGGCCAGCCTCCCAGTCCGCCTGCCCAAAAGCAAACTATATTCAGCGAGCGCTCGCGGAATATGATTTTCAAGCGAATCTAGAATCATAAAGGTTTGGAATCTTGTTTAATTGGGTATTCTTGACTTTCCCATCGCCATAAAACACAAAAGGCGAATGTACGGAGGGCAGAAATGTTTCCAAAACTCATTCGATCCCGCCGCTCTGACCACCGCTCCGAACCGCATTTAGTTTTAATTGTTAGCGCTAGATAAAGCGAGAGCATTTCACATTCCTTTCAAATAGAAGAAACTCTTTTGTTAATAGCTTTTATTTTCTTTGTTATCATCGCACAGGATGGATGTTCATTTCAATTTTCAAAATACATGATTTGCCATGAAAACAAAACGTACTGCAGCTACATTGTAGCTAAGGTGTCGACTGCGGCTAACAGATCTGAAAGTTTCTGTTCGCAAACCATTCTTTCTCCTCCTTTTCTGCAATTCTAGGGATTAGTTTATGGAAAAAATTGAAGTGTTGTTCTTAGGCATCGAAGTCTTTGAAGCTTTCGCTTTAGCGTCGCTACCGGCACTGCAGAGAGAGTCCCGTCGTCACATTTAGAAGACCAAAACATTTCAGCCCGTGAAGAACGCGCACCGCAATGAAGTAAAATGTCGGCGAATAAGCTTGTCCAGCGTTTCAATCTATTGGATATCTTTTGCTTCACTAGTGCAATAACCAAGAAGATCCCTTGAATAATGATTTCTTTCATAAGCTTGACTGTTTTGGTACTGCCACGCGAAGGAGAGCATAAACCGCTTAGAGTGCTGGCGTTGTCTCGCACATTTCACGAGAAAAATAGCAAACAACACCAAAATAACCGGCCAGGTGTAACCGCTATTAATTTTTTAAGGCCAAAAAAGTAAATGAAGCCCCAAACTGGCCGTATTGGCGCGGATGTAGCCGGATTTCAATTCACTGTGAAAAAATCGTGATTTTAGATGGCATAGAAAATGGCGGATTTCTCACTCGATGCGCACAAAGCACTGTGGGTGACTAGGATCCTTTAAACAATTCATTCATTGTTTAGCTGTGTGTTCATCTAGTTTTGACGCACTTGGGAAGTTTGAAGAGCACTCAAGAACCTAGAGTTGCCTTGGCTCAGAGCCACTCTCCAAACTTTCCGCTTGCATCATAACACGATGAACGCACGCCAAAGTATGGACCAATTGTAAACTAGTAATAGTTGACACTACAGCTGCCCCCGCTGTTAAGAGTTTTTGTGAACGTATTAATTGATTTTGAAGGTTTCCTTTTTCTTGATTTACTTAGAAACACTATTGTGTGGCATTCATATTTCTGTAGTACAATTTGGGTTTTAGATTGTTTCTGCAGAAGCAAGCCACGTTTAGATTAGCACTCAGCCCAGTGCTAAGAGATTTCACTGACATCACGGAATCGCGCCAATTGAAACGCGTTGATCACCAATGCAAAGCTCTATTTTTTCTGTCACTTCTTTGTTTGGGTATTGTTTGGGTGCAAATTAGTCGAACCTATTAATTGAATGAGGGACAAATTAGAAGAACAATAAGCAGTGAGAGAATTAAGGTGAAGCCAATTGCGCGAATCGCGTACCTTAAAATATAACAGTAATGCGTGGTAAACGATTTGTTCGTCCTATATTGCTGAAATATAACTTTTCTTCTTTCGATAATCTAAGTTCTTTATTAGGAAAAACATGGCAGTGCAAAGTTCATACGGAAATTGCACTAAAATGCCGGAGAGCAACTTCCTGCGACATGGAAATAATTTCCGTACACGCAATGAAAAAAAAGTACCACGAACGTAACTTTGATACAAAATGCGCTTTCTCGGACGCATATCTTACATTACATGCAAGATTTTTCACAGAGAAAAGCAACTACATGAATTAAATTCGAAATCAATCAAGTAAAATCGCAAAAGCGGCTATATTTGTTAATGTACTGAAATTTCATAGTCGCCGAAAACATCTTGCAATGTATTAATCTGAAGAAAAATTCGACCTAGAAATGTCTCAAGAAATTCACTGCTTCCATGAGCTATTTCTGAGGGGAAGTGCTACAGTTGTTGTGTTTCCACGCGACCTAATACAATCTTGTAACGTAATATTTCTCGCGAGTTTTAAAAAACATAAATGGATGTCTGTAGGGTTTACTGGTGCTGAGATTCACTCGTTCGCTTAGCAACGCTTGCTTGTTTGTGGACCGAGTCTTTCATTCCCTCAAAGTGATTTGTGTCTGACAAATCGTTTCCAATCAATGATTTGTGTATGATGCGTGTCTGACAAATAATCATACGTCTCTGGTTCCAAAACGTCTTAGGCCAAACTCGAACTTTTCCTTCTCGTGGCCAGAGAATCTACTCGAAACTTACGTTGGCTTCCTACGGGAATAAAATGTGGCAAAGGGAACTAAAAACTTCAGTTTCTCTCCCGCCTTCAAAACAGCTGCTCTGCGGGTTTATATACTGATGCTACGTCATCATTACCCATTTATTCCGTTCGGGCGTTTAGTGATGAAACGTCATCATTACCCACTTATTCCGTGCGCGCCCTGTTCTGGCAAATCGAGATTTGATCTGTTATATATACTGTATATTTTAACTGTAAGTACTTTACTTCCCTTTGCATTATATAGCGCGACCTATAAGGATGCCTCCTCGGGATTTTGCCTCTACGTAAAATCCCTGCGGGGGCAATTATATCACAGGCAGCCCAAGCTCACGTCTCGAGAACTAGAAAAGCGGGGAATTCATTAATTATTTAACGAACTAGAGTCGGGACGTGACCTGCGAGAGAAAATCGGTATTGGACTACAAGCGGCCATTTACGATTTGGGACTTTGTTTCGACGATATTTTATTCCCCATACAAAGTCTCAAATTGTAAATGGCCTGAATGGCCGCTTGCAATCCAATACCAGTTTCTCTCGAAGGTCTTGTCCCGACTCGAGGCCCATAAATAGTTAATAAATTGCTCGCTTTTCTAGTTCTCGAGGCGTGAGCTTGGGCTGCCTGTGATTATATTGGCTTGTCTTTTTTGTATAGGGGAAATGTGATGCATGCGAATGAGTCTTGTTCAATCAATTATTGATCAAAAACGTAATACTAATTGTCAACAGTGTCTATTTCTACGTGGGCTGACGCCGGCTGTAACCTCACAGGGTCCCCACAGAAACAGTGTGACCGTTTGTAGTTTCAAAATTATAAGGGAATGTATGGGAAAAACTGAAAGGTTTCTAAGAACGTGAAATAGTGATACTGCGAGAAATATTTACATTTAAGTTCAAAATAAACATAATCTTGCCTCAATCGTTGTCTTTTGTCGTCATTGTGCCTCTAAACAGCGAGTGTTAGCGATTTCCAGGGTTTAGCGATGCGATCGACTGAACGATCGCATCGCTAAACCCTTGAAATCGCAAATACTCGCTGTTTCGAGGCACAATGACGACAAAACACAACGATTGAGGCAAGATTGTTTATTTTGAACTTAAATGTAAACATTTCTCGCAGTATCACTATTTCACGTTATTAGAAACCTTTCGGTTTTTCCCATACATTCCCCTATAGTTTTGAAACTACAAACGGTCACACTGTTTGTGTGGGGACCCTGTGGTAACCTAGACGATTCGTGGAATGAGTTCTTGCGTGCGTTTCTCGAAAACCCCGAAACTTTTCGGGCACGATACTTCACACTGTATCTTGTAAACAAAGAAGATTTTTCTGAGCATGTAACTCTTTATCTTAAAAAAACATGTCAAAATAAGAGCGTTGTAGAATGAGCGGTTTGAAATTATTTTTACACATGGCTTTTCGGGGCCGAGAAGTTTCGGGGCTTTCGAGAAAAGCGCACCTGGTTTTTTATGCGTCAGAATGAAATTGAAATTCTCACGTACGCAATTGTTTTGACAGTATCAATTTTTAAATAGAGCGACGTTCGATAGCAAATAATAGAAACAACTTAGCTCTTTAAATGGTAGGCAGTATCTTTCAAAGAGAACGTGACATAATTTATACCTTCAAACGCGCCGTAGGCCTCAAACTATGACGCTGTAGTAAACGCAGCTTTACCAAAACGTAGATTCGAGAACCCGTAGTATACCGCATTTTTCACAAAGAAAGCTAAGCTTCGTTTCTCAAGAAAATTTCAAATTTCATCTCGTCATGGCGATGTCCCTGGCTGAAGAAGTACTCCTTTGTGTTGGATGTGCAATCATTTTCATTACTAACATCGTTGGGAATTTACTCGTGTGCGCGATTGTGTTCAAAACGAAGAACCTTCAAAACTTTACTTCTATTTTGATTGTGAACATGGCAGTTGGAGATCTGCTTGTAGGGTTAGTTGGTATAATACATATAATTCTAGAAGTTTGCTTTCTAATTGGAGGGATCAATGAATATTCTCTTCTTTGCGGGCGTTTAAATGGAATTGTACTGTTCAGTGCGTCGACTTCAATCTACACCATGGCGGTCTTAGCTTACGACCGCTACCTTACGATTGTTAAACCCATAATAAGGCGGTCAAAACTTACAAAAGGCAAACTGAAAATCATTCTTCCAGTCATTTGGGCCTTGTCTCTCGCGTTCGTCGGACCTTGTCTGTATTTCATTGAAATCTACGACTTTGAAGATGAAAAATTAATCTGTTGGGAGACTTTACCTCAAGACGAGTTACCATTATTCTACAGAATAACTCTTTTTGTGATTATGTACTTTATACCGATGTGTATAACTATATATTTCTTTGGAAAGATCTTCATTCGTCTCTGGACAAGTAAACAGCACCAAGTGAGACCTTCAACGAGTCAAGTGCTTCTCAAGTCGCGCAAGCATGTGACAAGGATTCTTGGTAGTGTTATACTACTTTTCAACATCTGTTGGCTTCCATGGTTTACTGTCGAGTTATTGTCATCGCTCAGATGGATAGTGCGCTCCGAAGTTCTGCAGTCTGGTCTGGCACTATTGGCCGTCGCTCACTCGAGTATGAATCCTTTCATTTACGCGTTTCAGAGTGAGAACTTTCGACGACACATAAGGCAGATTAAAAAGAGAAGGAAAGTGCAAGTGGACGGACAAAAGAAGAAGCTGTCAAAGGAAGCATTTATAACCATGCATGCGCAATACAATGGGGCAGAGAATCAAGGAAGTTTTAATTTAGTCCAGCTGCCTAGAGCGTAATAAGGTACACGAAACAACACAAAAAGACTTCACAAAAGCTCGACAATATTCGTCACGTATCAAAATATATTTTTTTAATCGACATATTTAAATCATCTTTTTTCTAGAAAATTGTGATAACTGGCATTTTTTGCTTACAGCGGCACTCGCGTTTAAACTTCAATTACACACCTGCTGAAACCTGAATGTTCGCCAGGGCTTAGAGGAAAATCCCACCAGGGAGCAGAAAAATTCACCAGGTCGGTTCGATTTGTCACTACGGAGGCCAGTGATTTATAAGATTTAGTTGTGTGTATATCTTTATACAGGCCAGGTGCTCAACGTGTTTACAAAGTGCTTTTTTAATAGCCTTCCCCAGAGCCCTCAATCCCTTTACACAACAAAAAATCTCAATTTCATTTCGTGCTAAGAACAGCCAGAGGAACGGAACACTTAGGAGCTGGAAGCGTTATTTCAAGTTGGGGTTGGAAGGCTCTGGCGCGGATGTATGAATTGAAGGAGAGGGATTTTGGGAAACTTTGAAATTTAGGTCCTTGGAAAAACAATTTCCAGCATTTTGAGTGGCATGTGGAACTTTTACTCTGCTTTAAAATCAGTTTAATATTTGCACTAACTAAAAAAAAACGTAACAACAAAGAGTGACAATACAATTGTCAAAACAATTAAATTCGCGAAAATGTTACGGGCAGGCAGAAAAAAAACCCACTTGGGATTTTTCAAGAATCTACCACGGACCAGGAAAGTCTAAAATTCAAAGGGGGGGGGGGGGGGGGAGCAAAATGATTCCGGCACCACGTCTGTTACAGAAGGGTGCTCAAATGGTTTTGAAGACCTCTATACTCAACGTTTAAGTGGCATTCTCCCTACAAGCGGTCTACTCAATTTCGCGACCAAAAATAGTTTTCCTTTATTTTTTGTTTGTGAAAAGTGTTTGGTACACATGTATCAAAACCACTTATTTCCCAATTCTTTATTTTTGCTTTGTAACAAGCCAAAAACCAATTTTGCTTGCAATGGGGTTTCCGCCGGTGATCGAAGGTTGAAATCTATGGATTTTGATAGGCGCGCTACGGCCAATTAAATGCAGTTTGCGAAATTTTGCTTGGACCTAGTATCTAAGGTAGACCGACTTAGTTCACAGACAAAATGTAGAAAAAGTTGATAAAATTTTGAGCGCGCCAGGTAAAGTTAAAGACAACCTACTCTGAAGCCTATAATGAGATCCCAAAAATGGGCCAAATACAAGAAACAATTTCGCATCGTTTCCGGCCTAAATTGGGTTAAAAAACAACATCACAGCAAAGTTCTTACCTTGTTTAATCAGTTTGTAAGCTCAAAGGTTTGGGTATCTCCCTGGATCACAAGCGGAAACAGGCTAGAACTCCGCCATTGACAGCGTGTTAACAAAGGTCACTGACATAACCCTAGAACTTAGAAAAAATCCATTTTTCGGGGATGCTAATCCGTTGCTGTCCACCACAATAAATGTCTATAGCTTCCTTTAATGCTCGTACATCCAATATTGATCCAGAACAGGATGAAAGTTGCGTTAAGTTGATAAATATTCATGGCGGGTGACGCTCGACAAAGTAAACAACGTCGGGTATCGTAGTTGATTCACATTTTCTGCTCCTCAAGGAATACAAAACATTTTCAAGATCCCTAGAAAAAAAGGAAGTTATGTAGTGGAACTCTAACAGTGAATTTAGACTGTTCAACACCTCCTGCAACTTGGACGCGATCGAGGCAGAAAAATATAATTTGAAAAGTTCCAACGAAAATCGTGTTAGTAGTCCACTCACCTGTCGCCAGAAGGTGAAATGAAATTAATTTCGACTAAGTCGCTTAAGTGGCTGTCTCCCTAAGATCCTCATAACCCAAATTGGTCACAAAATAGATTTCCTTCAAATCTTGTATGTGAATTGCACTTTGTCTGGGTACTTTAAAAACACTTTTCGTTTGGACTCTAAATGCTTTCTTTGACAGTTAACAAGGGGGGTCCCCTGGTGGACAAAAATGGGCATTTTATTGGTACATGAATGCCAATTTTCAATAATTTTGGTAACTTCTCACAACACTTAAAATTTGATGCAGGACAAAATTCTACTGTTGGTTGATAGGTACAACTCTTCCTTATCCTACAGTGTTACTGACATTTGCATGTAGTTGTTTTGAGTAGTTAAAACAGTTTCTTTTAACAACCCAATTTAACAGCTTTTAAAAAAGTAGGAAAAATGGGTAAACAAAAATACATGTTAACAAAAAGTGAGACCTCGTCTAGCAAATTCCTTGCAGTCATGGAAAGTTAAAGACTTGGTCTTAATTATAATAAAATAAAATCGTGCGGCCAGACGGTTTAAAGAACGTGGCGCCGCTTTGAAACACCAGTATTTCTAAATTTATGCAAATTACGAACCACAACCTATGCGTGGAATTTAAGAGCAACTGTGATGCGAGCAATGCTCCCTTACATCAGGAAAACACGAAAATAGTTTCAAACTACAGCAGGACACAAATGTAAACTGGTAACATTTCGCATATAGCTTTCATTAAAATGTACACCATTCAAAAAACTTATTAACTATGCTCAATTCACAAGATAAACAAGTTATAAAGTACATGCCACTCGATGATTGCTAATTGCGCTTTACAAAACAACCTTGATCTAGAACTATTAATGTGAGAATAAATCAATAAAAGCAAGTTATATTGAGTATATCAATCACAGCCTGTGTTTTGCGAACTTATTTAGCGAACACTTCGTGCCTTGCAAAACAATAAAATCAACGAAGGGCATCTTGTTCTGTTTACATTTGCACCCATTACCTCAATTTTCTGTCATCTTCGATCAAATATATAGATCCGTGCGTTTCAGAGATCATCTTAGAAGCGACAAACAGTCGGTTTTTGAGAAAATTCTTCGTTCAACAACCTTCGTTTACAACAAGCTTTCACGCATTTTGTTCTCTCCAGGTTCTCTCGTGTTATATTATTCTGGCAGTAGCCGCTGACCAGTTACTAATGTCAACAACAACACCGGGTACTGCTCCATTTTGCACTCGCGTTTTGGCTCTTAGCTATCTAAAATTTGAATTCATGATCCTTCACCAATAAATAGTGAATTTTTTTGCAAAAAAGGGTTGGAGCTCAGCTAGCTGAGCTAAGTAAAATAGCTAAGTAAAATTACTCGTACAGCTGGACACGTCTTCATAGGTTTGAAAATAACCTTCCTGTTTTTGATTTCTGGGGCTTTGTAAGGTTCCTTCAGTTTTGAGAAAGTAATCAGCTGCAGTTAAGAGACAACCTTAACCCTATCTAGACCGGGCGTTCTTTGGTCTTCTGTAGCCGTTGTGGGGCAGGCCACCAGCAAACTCCGATAGCAATAAAGTAATGAAAATGAAATTTAGAGGGTCAAAAGTATGTCCAAGAATTTTGTCCAAGAATGTCTCCTTTGAGATCGGCAAGGGATACTGATGACGTCACACGACGTCAGATTTTTGTCATAATTTCCAATTGGATCCACCGTATTGGATTTCGTGATTTCCGTAAGACTTCGGAAAGCCACCCAATTGACCAAAAAGTGAACAAAAATAATAAAAGAACTCTAAAATTATCTAATAGCATGACGCCTTCAGTAAGAAAGTCATTTTTGTTTTCGGTTAAAACAGTGATGTACCAAACAATTTCAGATGAACACGCCTGTCAAAGTTTGATTGCCTTAGCAACGTGAATCTCACTGTACATTGAGCTACCACACTTATTTGTTCCCAACTAATTTTTTCAATAAAATTTTGGCGGTGCTTGTTCACACATTAAAAAATAATAGAAAAGTTTCAAGTGGTCCCCAAAGGCAGAGTCCGTGCACCCCCCTCCCTCATTATAGGGTTAATTTAAAATAAAGTAGGGTTTCAAGGAAATAAAAAATTCCTTCGGCAATGCCAGTAGTAAATGACTGAAAACAGTAGTCAAGAAGAAACGAGTTTCTGTTCTAGGTAACGGGCGTCTACTGTACAGTTAGATTAAGAGTAGTCTAGTAGAGATAGAACTTATAGTAGAGTAATTTTTGCGCGAGCTCGAGTATCTCACCCGCTATTCAATCCCTAAAAAAAATCTGAGGATACTCGTAACTTCCACTGATCAAGCCTGGTTCTCTTACTACCCAGGCTAGTTTGTGATCAACTCCGGAAGGGCATGCACTTAAACCCGGAACACCGGAACGCCGGAACGCCGGAATACTAAAACCCGGAACGCTAGAATACTTCGACTCTAAATGACGATTTAATATACAAAAGATCGCTGAAAAGACGAACAATTAAGGTTAAGCCACGCTACATCATTAACGTTACCTTCTGACTCCGCCAAAACCTGCGCGCAGGCTAGTTAAGATTCAGTATCTTACCTCTTTTTCTCTGGACTTTGGCTGGTACTAAAGGAAGGGAATAACAGTTTATCACTTTGTAAATGTTACTTTAAACGCTTTAAGTCAAAGAGAAAATTTCAGCTACATACACTTACCTTGCTGGAGAGTCCTCCATGTCGATGCCAGCGCGAAACAGCCCAGTAATAATAATAATAATTATGGTTGCCGGGAAAACGTAAGGCAGGGGGTTGGGGAGGGGATAGTGAGGAGAATGGTTTTGGCGGGAGTCAGAAGGTACCGTTAATAATGCGGTAGCGTGGCTTAACCCTAATTGTTTGTCTTTTCAGCGATCTTGTGTATATTAAATCGTCATTTAGAGTTGAGGTATTCCGGCATTTTGGGTTTAAATATTCCTGTGTTCAGGGCTTAAGAATTCCGGCGTTCCGGGTTTAAGTATTCCGGCGTTCCGGCTTTTAGTATTCCGGCGTTCCGGCGTTCCTGCCTTTAAGTACATGCCCTCCGGAAGTGACATTCACTATGTTTGGCGGTATACTGCTAATCTAGAGAAAGTGCAGCAAAACTAAGTAGGGGCGAAATTTCAAAAGCAAGACGTTTTTTGGGGTATCGTAGGTTTACATTTGGTAGAGCAGTACCCCACGATCAGGTGGTTCTGGGGACTACATACTGCAAACTGGATCATAACCATTAAGTCTTCATGGACTAAGCTGCCACAACTGTTTTACCAAACAGAAAGTATTCAACAGAGGATATTTCTATCAAGTAGTAATATTTTTGCTGTACGGACGTTTCGCCAGGGTCAGATTCCAGAATTTAACAGCTTGGATGAAATTAGAAGTTTATTTTCAAACATGTTAAGATGCTCCCCCAAAGTCCGAGTTATCACGTTATTTCACCTTGCTAAAAATACCAAAAAATAACAACCACGTCACACACTGTGGTTATGTGCTTGCAGCTCTAAATGAGGTCCAGCTCTACATGAGGTCCAGCCCTTATTTTCAAATGAATTCACTCTTCATTGGTGAGCGATCATACATTCAAATAGAAACGCGACTGCAACAGGTCTTTTTGTTGACATTGGCTACTGGTCAGCGGCTACTGCCTGAAAAATTTAACACGAGAGAAGTAATACCTGGAAAGCTTGGTCTAAGTGAAGGCTTTTGAACAAAGAATTTTCCCAAAACCAACTGTTTTGACGCTTCTAAGATGATCTCTGAAACGCACGGATCTATATTTGATCGAAGGTGCCAGAATAATTGAGGTAATAAGTGCAAATGAAAACATAACAATGCCCTTCGTTGATTCCATAATTCTGCAAGGCATTAAGTGTTCGCTAAATTACTTTGCAAAACACAAGCTGTGATACACTCAATATGACTTGCTTTTATTGATTTATTCTCAGATTAATAGTTGTAGATCAAGGTTGTTTTATAAAGCGTAATTAGCAATCATCGAGCGGCATGTACTTTATAACTTGTTTATCTTGTGAATTGAGCATAGTTAATAAGCTATTTGAATGCTGTACATTTTAATTAAAGCTATATGCGAAATGTTACCAGTTTACATTTGTGTCCTGCTGTAGTTTGAAACTATTTTCGTGTTTTCCTGATGTAAGGGAGCATTGCTCGCATCACAGTTGCTCTTAAATTCCACGCATAGGTTGTGGTTCGTAATTTGCATAATTTTAGAAATACTGGTGTTTCAAAGCGGCGCCACGTTCTTTAAACCGTCTGGCCGCACGATTTTATTTTATTATAATTAAGACCAAGTCTTTAACTTTCCATGACTGCAAGGAATTTGCTAGACGAGGTCTCACTTTTTGTTAACATGTATTTTTGTTTACCCATTTTTCCTACTTTTTTAAAAGCTGTTAAATTGGGTTGTTAAAAGGAACTATTTTAACTACTCAAAACAACTACATGCAAATGTCAGTAACACTGTAGGATAAGGAAGAGTTGTACCTATCAACTAACAGTAGAATTTTGTCCTGCATCAAATTTTAAGTGTTGTGAGGAGTTACCAAGGGACCCCCCTTGTACAGTGTCGAAGAAAGCATTTAGAGTCCAAACGAAAAGTGTTTTTAAAGTACCCAGACAAAGTGCAATTCACATGCAAGATTTGAAGGAAATCTATTTTGTGACCAATTTGGGTTATGAGGATCTTAGGGAGACAGCCACTTAAGTTTCCAATTGCATAGGTGTGGCTTAGAATTTATTCAATTTGGAAATGACAATAAATGAAAAGTGAGGCACTTTTTTGACAAGTTTGACCAGAGTGCGTTTTCTAGTAATTGCAATTGTTGGCTCGTAGTCGTTGATTTTTTTCTACGGCTGGTTTTGTTTCGCGGCCACCTACAATCTTCAAAATGGTTTATTTATTACTATAAAATAATAATAATAATAATAATAACAATAACAATAATAATAATAATAATAATAATAATAATAATAATATCTCTTTCAACACCCCACCCCGCCCAATATTTGAAGTGGCACTGAGGATATCTTAGTTCAGTAGTTCTCCCCAGTCTGATTGATTTATTTTACGTAACTGCTCGTAAGTATAGAAACGTTTTCTCTCTCAACTGCTTTTGAGAACAACCCTCGTTTTCTACCATATTTGAAACGATTTCATTTCTTATTTGACTTTGTACCTTGAATTGTGACGTATTCCTCTTTATGATATAGACAAGAGTGTTT
Organism: Siderastrea radians; assembly: GCA_964017195.1. Classification (NCBI taxonomy): domain Eukaryota; kingdom Metazoa; phylum Cnidaria; class Anthozoa; order Scleractinia; family Rhizangiidae; genus Siderastrea; species Siderastrea radians. The sequence continues at coordinate 23,063,914 of OZ024887.1, read as the reverse complement.
TAGTGGAAAATAGACCACTCGCATAAAAGTTCACACGAAACTACATCCGGGACTCGAGTGGCATATTTTCCATGTCCTCACCAGTGAGGGTATCGATGACGTCATTTTCCGCTCTTACACTGGAGATGGCATAGCCTCCCACGCAGTCGTTTTTAGGGGAGTCGTATTACCCTCCTCCCCAAAATAGACCACCGCCTGGAAACCCGTGTCTACAGAAAGAAGACGAATAAAGGACTTCTTCTGCACTTCGAGAGTCATGTCGACAGCAGGTACAAACGGTCACTTCTGAGAACTATGCTGGACCGTGCTAAACGCTTGTCGTCTACACCGGAGTTCTTTTCGCAAGAATGTAAGAACTTGAAGGGGATATTTTTGAAATTAAAATATCCAGAGAAGCTCATCGACTCGGCTATCAATCGTGTCCATCACCCTCCAGACCTAATTCACACACCATCGGACAGCCCCATAAGGATCATTATGCCTTATAAAGATCAGAAATCCGCCGATGTGGTTCGCAAACAACTTCGCGACCTTGGAAGAAAAATCGATCATGAATTGCAGCCAATCTTTACGAGCAAGAAGATTGTTGATGACCTGAGAGAAACGGAATTGAAGCCTCCCATAGTTAACCAGCAGAGCGTTGTTTATGAATTTAAATGTGATTTGTGTGATACAAATTATATTGGGTACACACGCCGCCGCCTATTTCCCTTTCGTAAACGGTCGTTGCCATTTTTGACGGTCGATGTCATCATTGGTAGCCAAGCCTTTTGTCATGGTAGATGTAATATATGCTCTGAATTAAGTCACAATAAGGTAACAAATACATTTTTAAGTAGTCTTCGAAAGAACAAAGTTTAGGCCCAAGTTGAATTTACGTTAAAAGTTCTGGAAAGGAGTAGGGTCAACTATTATAGATGTATCAGTTACGAAAGACAGTTAATTATAATATATACTATAATTTTTCGGAATTGTGGCGGATTGGTGTGGCAGTGTAGTGGTAAGGGAGAGAGATTAGCATACGAAAGGACCGGGTTCGAATCTGGGTTGTGGAGGTCTTTCTTTTTAGCAGAAAAACGTTCAATAATAGTTCAAAAATTTTCAAAGTGTCTTAAAAATGGCAACGACCGTTTACGAAAGGGAAAATTGCCACGCCGCCATCTACACCAACGTGCTGAGGAGCACAAACAGTCCGTAATCGGAAAACACCTTAAGGACGAACATAATGTAAGGCCTTCCAACCTCCGTGAGAACTTCACCATTCTTAAGAAATGCCGAAGCAAGCTTGAGTGCTTAATCTTCGAAATGTTATACATTCGAAAGAAAAGACCGAACTGAGCACTCAAGCGGACTCGATTCGCGCGAAACTTTTTGTTTAAATTTAAATACACGCTAATCATGCTTTATTAATTATGTATTTCTTTTTTCACACTTCTATTTTTGTATATATATCTTTATGTTAATTTTTTCCACATTCCACTTTTGATAATGATGACATGAAGTCATCGAAACGTCAAGTTAAATTTTTATTGTTGATTTTTTTGTTGAAATGTTTTTCAAAATCTATTACTATTACACTGTTGTTTGTGCAAAAATACTCTTGTCTATATAATAAAAAAGAATTACATGGTGGCTTGAATTTTATTTTCTCGTGGTATTAAAAAGACAGTATTTTACAACTCGAAAATAAAATTCCTATCTTTGCGCCGCCGTGTAATATCCTCTTTATATTTTCGGCGAACGCCAATGCTCGCACTTCTTTTTTCACACTTACCAGATGAAAACTGTTAACCACTTTCCATAAATTATTATAAAGTGCACAGCGCCCAAAGCGCAAAGGGTTTTTTTAGTTTCTGTTTTCGCCTGCTACCAAGTTAGTCCCGCGACGTTGATAAGATTGTGTGACAAATTGTGACGTAAGCAAACTCCAAGAATCTTGTCGGGGTCGTCCCAAGTCTTCTGAGATCAGTAATTCTAACTACTGCGAACTTCACAATTTCTACTCAAAAGAAGATTCCTACAGTCCATTACCGAAAGACTAGAACCAAGGCTATAACGGAAACTTAAGCGACTTAGTCGAAAATAAGTTCATTTCACCCTCTGGCAACAGGTGAGTCTGAACTACTAACACGATTTTCGTTGGAACTTTTCAAATTATATTTTTCTGCCTCGATCGCGTCCAAGTTGCAGGAGTTGTTGAACAGTCTAAATTCACTGAGTTATTTCATCCCGGGATGAGTTTCAACCCGGGATGACTTTCATCTCCTCCCGGGATGACTTTCATCTCGGTGTCTGGTCATTTACCTGTAAGTGTTTACATGATTTGGAGCAAAAATGTGTTCGCACCGGGATGATTTCATCCCGCTGCTGAAGACCGGGCTTTGTTTTAGTTTCATGAGCAGCAACCTTTTTAAGGTAAAGGTAAAGCTGCACACGAACCAAGGAGGCCCACACGGCCAGAGCTTATCCCGGTTTCTGTAGTATTGAGCAACTGAGAGTATTGCTACTCCCCCCTGGGCGGGATGCTAGTCCCTCGCAGGGTTACCCCCAGCAGTATGTCGCCGTTTGCCCATTTACACACCTGGGTGGAGAGGGGCAATGTGGTGTAAAGTTTCTTGTCTAAGGAAGGAGCGATTTACTTCAAAACAAACATACAGAAATTTTTTGTTCTTGTATATATTGCTTGTTATACACCACAGTTTAAGGTGTTGGTATTTGCTTTTCAAAGTGAAATCTGGATCGCGCCAAATTTCAATTTTACCGTTCTCGAGGATTTTTGTTTATGGTTGTGACGATCATGGAAATATCGATATTCACAAAATGAAAGCCACGCTAAAGTTCAATCCAAAACCAGCAAGTAGTGGAAATTTCACGTTGATTCAACAAGACGAAGATTGTCTGAGAGCTGATTTTAAAAGTGAGTGTAACGAGAGGTTTTTGGCCTGTACTGGTAGTGTTTGCGCGAATAGCTATAAACAGTTCGTTTTTTAGCTGTGCATTTCCACAGGCTATGTTATAAAACAATTCGTTCATTGTTTAGCTGTGCGTTCATCGAGCTTGGACGCACTTGGGAAGTTTGAAGAGCACTCGAGATCCTAGAGTTGCTCTTGGCTTCGAGCAACTCACCAAACATTCCGCTTGCATAATAACCCGATGAACGCACGCCAAAGTGTGTTTTGGGGGGGCTTATTTCAATGTTTTGCGCTTTCTTTGACATGACTGTTGCTACCTTCATAAGACCGAAAGACGAAAGAAATACACAAAGATGCAAGAGATAGTTTTATTCATTCTACTGAAAGAATGTTGAAATTTAGTTTTATCTAACGTTCGAAATCGACGATATTTTATTGCCCATACAAAGTCTCAAATTGTAAATGGCCGCTTGTAATGCGCCGATCAATTCGAAGGTTCAACATCCCCCCCCCCCCGGGCAACCCCCCGGGCATTTGAACTTTTGAAGATTGGCTTGTTCAAATTCCATCCCAAAGGGGCAAAAAAGCCGTTCAAATGCCCCACCAATTAGTACTGAACTACCTCTCCTCAAAGACAAATTTCGCCTTCAATCAAACACTTTAACGCCTTTCAGAGACAGATATGCTGAATGACACCTTCATACTTCTTTTAAAGACCCTTTTGAAAGAGTTATTCACTAACAAAGGCGAAATTCTATCTTGTAAATCCATCAAACCCTGCAAAAACCGAAAAAAACTCACAAGCGTATTACGTCAGAACAAGAGATAAATCCGGTTCAAATTCCCCACCCCTCCAAGGCAACGTTCAAATTCCCCCCTCCCCGGGCACGATGCACAGTCAAATGCCCGGGGTTTGCCCGGGGGGTGTTGAAGTTTCGAATTGATCGGTGCATAACCCATTACCGGTTACTCTAGAAGGTCACGTTCCGACTCGAGGGCCATAAATAGTTAATAAATTCCTCGCTTTTCTAGTTCTCGAGACGTGATCTTGGGCTGTCTGTGATTATATTGGCTTGTCTTTTTTGTATAGGGGAAATGTGATGCATGCAAATGAGTCTTTTTCAATTAAATATTGATCAAAAGCGTAATACTAATTGTCAACAGTATCTCTTTCCACGTGTGCTGACGCCGGCCGTAACCTAAACGATTCGTGGACGTGAGTTCTACTGGCGTGCGTTTCTCGAAAGCCCCGAAACTTTTCGGGCACGATACTTCACACTGTGTCTAGTAAACAAAGAAGATTTTTCGGAGCTTGTGACCTTCTTAATATCTTAAAAAACATGTCAAAATAAGAGCGTTGTAGAATGAGCGGTTTGAACTTATTTTTACATTTCGGGGCTGAGAAGTTTTCGGGGCTTTCGAGAAAAGCGCACCTGGTTTTTTATGCGTCAGAATAAAATTAAAATTTGTACACACGCAATTGTTTTTGTCATTGTCAATTATAGAGCGACGTTCCATAGCTAACAATAGAAACAACTCAGCTCTTTTAAATGGTGGGTAGTATCTCTCAAAGGGAACCTGACATAATTTATGCCTTCAAACGCATTAGCCCTCAAACTATGGCACTGTAGTTTACGCAGCCTTACCAAAACGTAGATGCGAGAACCCGTAGTATACCGCATTTTTCACAAAGAAAGCCAAGCTCGTTTGTCAAGAAAATTTCAAATTTCATCTCGTCATGGTGATGTCCCTGACTGAAGAAGTACTCCTTTGCGCTGGATATGCAATCATTTTCATTACTAACATCGTTGGGAATTTACTCGTGTGTGCGATTGTGTTCAAAACGAAGAAACCTCGAAATTTCACTTCCATTTGATCGTCAACATGGCAGTTGGGGATCTGATTGTAGGAGTAGCCCGGGGGGGGGGGACTCCCATATGAAACTGACGGGGATGCTCGTCGGAAAATTAGAATTAAACCCCTAAAGGAGACCAATCTGGGCGTGGCTCAGGCGTTATTTGACCCGTAAAGGAGACCATCCTAAAACAGACAACCAAATAAGAGCTACGGTGATTTTAATTGCGCTAAAGACTGACGCTAATGATTGACTGCGTTTGGTTTTTTCATATAGATATTTCTTTACGCACAACCCTAAGCAACACCTGTATGGGTAAAAATGTTGGCTTTCTTTACTGAAAACCCTAAGCGAGACCAAAATCTGCAATTTACACCCCTAAGCGAGACGACGAGCATCCCCGTCAGTTTCATATGGGATTCCCCCCCCCCCCCCCGCGGGAGGAGTAGTTGGTTTGATGCACATAATTTTAGAAGTTTGGTTTCTAATTGGTGGAATCAAGGAACCCACTCTTCTTTGCGGAAGTTTAAATGGTTTTGTACTGTTCAGCGCTTCGATTTCAATCTACACCATGGCAGTTTTAGCTTACGATCGCTACCTTTCCATTGCTAAACCAATGATAAGGCGCTCAACGCCAATGCTTACAAAAGGCAAACTGAAAATCATTCTTCCAGTCATCTGGGTTTTGTCCCTTGCATTTCTCGCACAGAGGCTGTATTTTATTGAAATCCACGACTATAAAAAGGAAAAACTAATCTGCTGGGAGACTCTGCCTCAAGATGAGCTACCAATGCGTTTCACAATAGCCATCTTTGTATTCATGTACCTTATACCGATGTGCATAACTTTATATTTCTTTGGAAAGGTCTTCATTCGTCACTGGGTGAGTAAACAGCATCGGAAGAGTCCTTCAACAAGTCAAGTCCTTCTAAATTCGCGCCAGCGTTTGATAAGGATTCTTGGTAGTGTCTGTTGGCTTCCGTGGTTTACTGTCGAGTTATTAGGGAACTTAAGCAAACACGACGGCAACGCTAAGGAAAACGTTACTCTAAAATGACTTCCAAGTACTTCAAACTTCTTCGTGATAGTTTCATCTCGTTCAATCTGTCTAATGTAGCCTAACAATCCGGGAGCTGACTCTGTAAGGACGGCGTTACAGTTCAGGTAGAAAAAAGAAAATTCACTGTCGTGTGTTCATGTTCTACATAAAACTTTGAATTTGGTCATTTCACGTTGTTGTTTTGCAGAGGACGGCAAAGAAATGTACCAAAATCTGTATCGCACGTGCAGAGTCATTGTTTTGTTAATTAAACCTTTAGTTTTGTGACGTTCTCGTCAGCAGTCGCCGTCGTGTTTGCTTAAGTTCCCTATTATCATCGCGGGGATGGATAGTGCGCTCCGAAGTACTGCAATCCGGTCTAGCACTATTGGCTGCCGCTCACTCGAGTATGAATACTTTCATTTACGCGTTTCAGAGTAAGAACTTGCGACGACACAAGTAGTAGATAGAGAGTCAGACAAATACCACCTGATTCTCAGAGGTTTATTTTCGAATTTTAAGACCCCCACATAATAAACAAGCTCCCTTTGCTCGCTTGTTTATTATGTGGGGGTTTTAAAATTCGAAAATAAACCTCTGAGAATCAGGTAGTATTTGTCTGACTCTCTATCTACTACTTATTAACCGAAATAAACCACCAAGCATTAAAAAAAGAAGAAAGTATTAAAACGAAACATAACCGAACACACACACACACAAAAAAAATAATTTATAATTATATTAGATATTTGTGAGTCAAATTTGATGGCTGCTGGATTCAACAACTGTCAGATTACCGAAGCAATACAAAACCTACCACCAGAGTTACGTGAGATAATTTTCAAACATTTTCTCACCATAAAACTGAAAGAGCGAGAGGCTTTGGGTTGGAACCTGGTTCACGATGAGCTTTTAATACAACCCTTTTGTCCTGAAAGACAGCAGCTTGTTCATATTATAGTGTGTGTAGCCTATATGCATTGTTGTTGTGGAGGGTGTTGTTACCCTTGTTATAAACAAGAAGAAATCTTAGATGAAATAGCCATCTCTGTCCCGATCGATGATATAACTCTAGTTAAGTATTGCACTGATATATGGGAAGAGGACCACATTCCCTAAGTTATGTTTACGGCGCGTGACTTCGCGGTTCGGTGAAACCCACAGACAATGACGTAATTTATATTCTCGTACAAACATTGAAGGGAAACCCCCTTAACAACTCAAGTTTGAAAAAACAAATCAATATACACAGACAGATTACATTAATTCATAATCAAAATATTCATTACCGTCAGCAGACGTTTTGAGACCTATTTTATAAACAAATTGATAAGATTCATCTTCAAGATCTTCAGCAAGACGTTTAGGAGCCCATACAAGAAGTTCATCTCCACATTTTGTTTTTAAAGTTAAAATAGCTGAAATCCCAAATTTACTTTCCCGGTGTGAAACCTTTTTAATTTTGTATACATCGTCTGAAATATTTCTCCATTTTAAGATTTCTCTTTTTTTAAAGCTTTCTTTAGTTGGCCATTCTTCTGAGATTTCTTGTTGATCTATACATACATCCTCTGTTGGCCAGTCTTGTGAGATTTCTTGTTGATCTATACATACATTCTCTGTTGGCCAGTCTTGTGAGATCGTTTGTTGATCTGTACAGACATCCATAGTGAGATGCATTGAAGATACATTTGTTTAATAGCGTGTACTTTTCTGCTCGAGGTGAAATTTTGTGAAGCGCATGCGTAAACATCCAATTATTGCGACATTTTGGTGAAGGGCAGAAAAAGGGTACCATAAGGAATAGAAGAAGAAAAATGTGTTTAATATATATTGAAAGTGATCAATATATATTAGTTCACTCATTGGTAAAGCCTTAGGGGGGTGATGGTGGGCCACCATCTGATCCCTGTTTGAGGGCTTGCATGAATTACGAGGTATAGGGGAACTCCTTCCAGTGGGAGAGTACCCTCGGGTGAGCCCGCCTCGGCCCTACTGGTGACAGGGGGGTGCTCAGAAATCCCTCGGGATTTCAAACCTCACTCCCAGAGGTAAAATGTGGAATGACAACCGCCTTGTCAGCGGTTAAATCCTCACTTCGGTGAGGTGAAAGTCCTAGCCGAGGCTAGGCAAGAACAGCCACGAGCATCGCCCGACAAGGGTTTTTGCCCTTTTGTGTGACCTGTCACGCAAGGTCACGCGTGACTGTCACGTTTGCCGTCACGCAATGTCACGCCTCTTGTCACATAAGGTCACGCGTGACTATCACGCATTTTTCGTTGTTTATAAGAAAAAAAGTTTTATTTTTCAACTTTATTAGGAAAAAATCTTATTATGGAACCACATCTAGTCCTGAAATGGGGTAGCCATCTTCATCACGAGTTGGTAACAATATTTTTGAAACACACTCACGAGTGATAAATCGTATTTGCCTAATTTCGGGGGGCGTGAGAAGTTCAATTAAGTAATAGTAAATAGCTTGCAAAGTTGCAATCATTTCGAAAGATATATAATTACTTTGAAAATCTATAATTGAGTGAATTTTTTTTCATACTTTCTTTGAACAGATAGCGGAATTTCCATACAATGATCAGTGACGAAATTATCTATCATTTTCAATCTATCAAGAAATACTTTTTCGTCGAAAGCTTCACCTCTGAGGTAAAAGCGAATCTCATCAAGTATTTTTTGGTATTCGATACGGGCAAAATTTGCTTGTTCTGTTTTCTTATCGTATTTCTTAAGGCTTGCCACTGCTTTCAAAGTAAGACCAACACCAGTTAAAGTTGCCATGACAATAGGGTTCAATGTAATTCCTCCGGCTACTGCGGCACTAATAATTAATTTGCCAGCCGAAAGATTACAAACAAAATTTTTTCTTCGAAAACCGCGGTGCAACTTTTCATAGCCATAATGTTTCTTGTGGTAATAAGCATATAAATCTTTCAGAATTTTAACTTTCTCTTTAGAAAGTGTTTGGTCGATATGGTTGAATTCGAAAATGTCCTGCATTGTGTTATATAATGTATGCATGAAAAAATATTTATGGCACTCTATATTTAACCAAAATTAAGAATTTTTCTTTTTTAAAATTCGAAGAAAACAATTGCACCATAAAAAGACCATTTGGTATTTCTAAATTAATATCTATTGTCTGTTTTTGAATTGATTATGTTGAAGTGAAAGGTTTCGCAGGAACACCACTTTGAAATATTTTTAAAGGAATAGGTGGAAATGGACCTGAGACTTTTCTATATAATACTGTTATATTTAATATATAGCTTTTTTCTGGAAGGAGTATATTAAAATGACCATTTAATGAAAAAAATGTTTCACCATTTTTCGTATCTAAATGCCCATATAAGTAATAAATGGAACCATTCAAATTATGTCCGTTTAAAGAAAGATCTGTTTCCATAACCATTTTTCCATTTTCAATAACAAAGGCGGTGTCATAGACACTTGGATCAACGTTTGAAATTGTTTCTTTAACACCACAAACAATTAGATGACCAATTGTTATTAATGATGGATTACGGACCATACCATGCAGATCGAGATATAGGTATTGTGGAGGTGAGCTACCCCATCTGTGAAAATTGATAACTGTTTTGGTGTACTTCTCAAATGTTTTGGTTGTATGATTAGAAATTGAAATTGTCGTTGCTTGCGGCGTTACACTTACCTCATTCATTTCCGGCGGAAACCATTCTACAACCATTGTGTAATAACCGACCGGAAGTGGATGGAGGTTAAAACCGAGGCGTGACCGGTACTGGTTGGGTGAGCCTTTTTCAAACAGGAGTTTGAGAGAGTAAGCTTTTTTATTTATTTGATGTGGAGATTCGGAAAAATCTCTGATACCCAAAACCTCGATATTGTTTTCACTCGAAGATTCATCAGTGTCTTCCATCAAGTATCTGAAGGAGTCCCTTTTTTGTCCCGAGGTAGTGATATGGGATTCATGAATTTTTTGACTGACAAGATCTCTCATAGATGTTATTTCATTTTGCATAAAATCAACATTAACTGCGGATTTCGAATCTTTGTAATCGGTTTGTAAGTTAATAATTTTATTATTATTTAAATTCAAGTTTCCAGTCATATTGTTACTGCCATCAAGTTTGAGAAATTTTTTTTGTGTCATGTCATCAATTCTGTAGTTAACAAACTCGACACATGCGGCGTCTCTTTGGTTTGATGGAAGATTAAGATTGATAATTGATTTATTTTTCATATCAATATCAGCTTCTTTATCCAGTTTTTTCACAAGCTGATTATCGACATATTTTTTGTTTGTTGCTTGATCTGCCTGTACTGGGTCTTTTACGTTGTAGATTTTGTTATTGTTCATATCAATGCTTGCTTCCATTTTTCCGCCTTCCTTTTTTGAAAGAAAGATATTTCTCGTGTCCTGATAGTTTATTACCTTTGTCAGATCACCGTGGACAGGATAAGGGTTGCTTTTTAAGCGCAAAATATCGTACTTATTTTGCATGTCAATATCAGCAGAACCGCTGACACTACCCTGAGATCCAGGATCACCTTTATCACCTTTTTCACCTTTATCACTTTTGTCGCCTTTTAAACCCTGTGGTCCTTGTGCCCCCTTCTGACCTTGTGGTCCCGTAGCACCTTTTTCACCCCTCGGTCCATAAGGACCTTGTGGTCCTGCTGGGCCTTTGTCACCCTTCGGCCCAGGAGGACCCTCAGGGCCAGGAGGACCCCCTGGGCCAGGAGGACCCTCTTTTACATTTTCACTCACCGTTTGGTTAGTTCCACCTATTTGACTGTTAATATACCCCATTATATATCTTCATCAAAATTTGTTTAAATTGATTTTTTGGGTTTGTCATAGTAAAGGAAAGAATATTTTTCATCGGTGGCGCGATCTAAAATGTCATGATCCACACCTATCTCGTCTGTAATCCGTTTGTTTTCTCTTGGAAGAAATCTGAAAATACAAAAATGGCTGCAGTTATCAGGGATGTTTTTCGGCACCTTGTAGAAGGTTTGAGTGAGGTAAATAACACAGCAGTTTCTGTGCCGCCCGTTGATAAAATAATTAATGATGCTGTTTTGGTTGCTTTCACAAACAAGATCATCAAAAACAACTATTTTTTGGTTGTCCACCGGAAGCTCTTCGAGCGGAATGATTTCATCACCAATGAGCCTCAATAACCTCATAACCAACCTTGGGGTTGATTTGTTCTGCAAAGTCCTGCAAAAGATTCTGGTATTTGTTCTGGTGCAGGTTTTTTGAAAAGAGGTAGATTTTATCAAACTCCAACAAAAAATAAACCATGTTCATTAATATGTTTGTTTTGCCAGAATTACTGGGTCTACAAATTAGCATTCGAAAAACATCTGCTGGCATGCAAGGGTGGCCTTGTTTGTATTTACTCTTGGAAGAACCTTGGTCAAAATTTACAAACTTCATTTTTTTGTTGTTGTTATATATCAACGCTGGAAAAATGTCAATAAAAAATTGGCATCAGTTGGCTGAAGAAAAATCGAAGCTCGATAAACAAACAGAAGAAATTCACCAAAAATTCAGAATGGATAAAATTAACAAAGAGTTTGGTCAGCTTTCAGGGGAGGAGCTTTTTAAACCAATTACAAAAAGGCTTGATGAAAAGAGCAGCGACAATGTAGAAGAAGAAAAAGAAAAAGAAGACGAAGAAGAAGAAGAAGAAGAAGAAGAAGAAGAAGAAGAAGAAGAAGAAGAAGAAGAAGAAGAAGAAGAAGAAGTTCCTGATGAATCCAGATCGGATGCATCACCACCCGCATATCAAGAATTCGATGATCCGGGATCTTCCAAAGATGAAACAAAGGAAGAAACATCAAAACGGCTTAGAACTGTAAAAAGTATTCTTGCCAAATATGGAAGTGACCCAACTTACAAAGTAAAAAGTAAAGGATCTAAATACTATGGATATAATGTGGAACATCTAAAAGCTGAGGCATTTAATCTCGAAACAATTAAGGCAAACCAAGAACAAGCAGAAAGGTTACGTAAAAGGACACAATCTTTATCTGAACAATTACAAGAAAAAAAGGCGACATTGAAACCACCTGAAAAACAAGAAACAGAAAAGTTACTTAAAAGGACACAATTACAAGAAAAAAGGCGACATTGAAACCACCTGAAAAACAAGAAACAGAAAAGTTACTTGAAAGGACACAATTTTCATCAAAACAATTAGAAGAACAAAAGAAGAAATTAAAAACACCTAAAAAAACAAGAAAAACGAGAAATTCCTCTAACCCCTTTTGAAAAAGCTGTCATGAGCCGAAGACCTACTTTTGAACTTTCTGACGATGAAGATGACTTTTCTAAACAGGATTGGGAAACCGAAGGAAGTGGCATCACTGATGAAGATGAAAAATTGATCAACCAACTTCATTTGAGTTTAGGATCGATAAAAGCAGGAAATAGCTCAATAAAACTAAAAAATCAGGTATTATATCTGCTTGATTCACTTGTTGAACTTGGTACAATCGATAAAAAGGAAAAGAAAAAAATTATTACTAATTATATAAAACAATAATGAGCTTTGATATACTGCTTGACTCGAGCCTTGCAAAACTAGAAAGAGGTGGAGAACGGAATGTTTCACAAGATTTTACAGTGAAGTTTCATCCTCCGATCGACTTGGGTTCAGGAAACTATAAAGCTGCGCTAAACAGACTTATCACAATGAGTTACCCATGGAATAACATCGATTCTCGTTATGATAATAACAAAATTCGCTGGAAGAAAAAAACAGAACAAGCGTGGAAAACCTTAACTTTCCCGAATGGAATGTATGATTACAAAAGAATCAACACTTTTATTCAGCAACACACCGGTAAAGTAGACCCGACAAACAAAGACAGTAATTACATTTTCACTATATATTTCGATATGTCAATTTATAGGGTTGTGACTTTGATACATAACGATTATGAGCTTGACATGTCTCAAGGAAATTTTAATGAATTGTTTGGTTATGGTAAAAATGTCTTGAGTGGAGATGTTGTCGGAAGGAACGTTCCAAATATCACAAGAGGTGTTGATTGGGTATATTTGCACTGCGATCTTATCTCACGCCGAACAAACAATGTTCCAAGCGATGTGTTATACAGTTTCTCAACATCAGATCTTCGGGTTAGCTATCCATTTCGAAAAGAGCCGCGTCGACTTGAGTGGCAATCTGTGAATAAAAGTTTTATTGATGAAATAAGGGTTTGGGTGACAGATGGAAGAAACAATATTCTGGATCTCAACGGGACAGACGTTGCAATCAGTTTAATGATTGAAGAAGAGTAAGGTTTTCGTTGGTATAAATATACAATCATGAATCATCCGAGCGAGTGGGCAAGATTCTTTGACGAAAACACCGGAAGTTATCGATATAAACACAAAGGGTCGGGTGTGATCCGTGACACCTTCATGACCATCGGTAAAGTATTCAAAAACAATGTAAAGAATGTGGCAAAGAAAACTGCCGAAAAAGCCACAAAAACAATCGCTGAAAAAGCGGGCCAGAAAGTTGGTGAACTTGCTGTTGAAAAAGGTTCGAAACAAATACGAAAAATACTGCAAGAGCGAAAAAAGCAAAAACCGTTGTCTCAGGATGCAAAAAAGAAACTTGCAAATATTTTGCAAAACCAAATACCAAAAAAATCAGACGCTCTTGTGAAATTAAATCGAATTTTGGCAAACGAAATTTAATCAAAGAAAATTTTTTCTCTTAATATATAAACTATCGTCAACATGTTCAGAAGTCAACCATACCTCGAGAATACTTCATACGTTCAAATTAATTTAGACACCCCACTCACCTTCCCTGGGAATAACCAATATCAAACAAAGAGGGGCCACAAATTCACCGTAAGAGACCGGGACAATTTTTATGACTGGTACAACGCTTATTTCCGCGTCGATTTTAAGTTTGAAACTGTAGCAAATGGAGCTGACACTCAATCAGCTCCGATCAACGGTTCTTTCTCATTGATCAAAAGTTTGAAACTAAAATCAGCGGGAAAAAACCTGTACGAGGCGGACAATATCCATAAAGGTATTTTCATCAAAAATCTGCTTGATTTTTCAGACGATTTTTCGAGAAGCGTGGCAAAAACCCAGTTTTGGTATCTTGACTCTGACGCCACCACAGTGACTGATAACAATGCGACGAACCTTGGAATGCGAGCAAGGGCTCTTCTATCACATGGAGGTTCGATAGTTCAGACCATTATCCCTTTGAACAGATACTCCTTCTTCGAAAGTCTTTCCGACAAGCTGCTGCCACCGTTACAACTTGAGTTTGAAATTGAACTGCAAAACGACCAAGAAATGATTTACCAAAACAACGCAACAGCTCGAAGAATTGTTGTCGTAAGGAGTTGTGGACCCCACAATTACATTTCACTGGTAAAGGACAGACCCTAGCCAATGAAAATTTCTTGAAACCAACCCAATGGAAATACTTGAATGAAACTTTGCATAGCAGCGACGCCCGAAGGGATGCAAATGGTATGTGGTTGATTACATCAGGGGTAAAAGACCCCAAGCATGTTTTTGTATTCCTTCAACAAGCTCGGAAACAAAATGCTTACGCACAAAACCCTTACATCTTTGACACATTTGATATCGATGGTGATGACTCAGCAAGATTGGACACTTGCCGGCTTCAGTACGGCACAAAATTTTACCCTGATCTTGATTACGACCATGACTTTAAAATAAGAATTTTGAATGATTTGATCAATTTCAGATACAGAAAGAACGACTACAATTCCGGCGTTCAGCTACAGCTTGCTAATTTTGAGAAGTTGTACCCAATTGTCTACTTTGACCTACGAAACACCAAAGAAAGTGTGACAGGCGACTCGAAAAAGCTCGAATTTCATTACAGACTAAATGAAGCCGCTAACGCTCAAGATTATACGATCTTCGCCTTGGTTTTAAATGAAAAAGAATTCGTGCTGAAACAAATTGGTAATGAGCTTGTCGCCGTCTAGACAAATGAAAAATTTAAAAAAATTCTGAATATAATATACACGCACGATGAGCACAACTTATCATCCATATAAAATCGCACTGACTGATGGTCAGAAAAAGAAACTTCAAAAAGCTTATGTTTCAAAGACAGCTGTTACTCTGAGAGTTAAACCAGGCCAAATTGGGCGCGGTGACGAAATTCTTCTCACTGCTACTCAAATTTCACGACTGAAGAAAACCTCAGCGGGAGGAAAAGGAATGGAAATAAAATTAAGCCAGACCCAAATTCAAAATACTGCACAGCGTGGTGGAAGTTTGTTTTCTACTATGCTTGGTTTGGCACGACCTTTGATAAAGCCAGCTCTTGGGGCATTAGCAAGTGCAGGTTTGAGTTTCGGCGCTGAAAAGGTGCTGAAAAAGATATTCGGAAAGGGTTTTGGGTCGAAGGAAATTGAGCTTTATAAACTTGTCCAGAAAATGACTCCTACTCAGAAAAAGGAGGCAGAAAAATATCTTGTTGGTCAAGGTTTTGTACAGGGAGGTTCAGCACAATACGGTGGCTTCCTTGGTATGTTGGCGTCTATCGGAGTACCTTTAGCCATTGATTTAGTTCGAAAAATAATCGGAAAAGGTATGCAAACACAACCACCACCACCACGCTCACGACAACGACGAACACCGCCTTTACCACCACCTCCTAAAGGTAAAGGAATGCAAATTCAACCTCCACCTTTTTTCGGAACTTGGGATGATTATTATCATTTGAAAAAAAACTAAAATTTGAAGATAAACCACTATCCAACATTGACCTGAGAAAATGGTGCAACTTTTTACGAATTCCAATAAAAGGTATTTTTAGCAGAAATGAAACAAAACCTTTGTTTCATTCTCCATGTATTATCAACTTGGATGATTTTGGAAGTTTGGGAACTCACTGGGTATGTTGTTGGCCTGCCAAAGATAAAGGTACTTACGAGTATTTCGATTCATTTGGTTTTCCACCACCTTTGGAATGGGAACAAGAAATGTCAATGCACGGGATGACACATTTTTTCAGAAATGATAACCAAATTCAATGGGAACAAAGTGTGAGATGTGGTTATTACTGCCTTCTCTTTTCAAACGAAAGAAATAAAGGCACAAATTTTGCCGATATTTTGAAAATGTTCTCCAACGATTTACTTCAAAACGAGCAAATAGTGAAAAATTATTTTTCATAAAATATATATACAATGGAAGTGTACTGTGTGAAAGAAAAGCGGCACACGCCCAATGTGCAGGGAAGTGAAAAGGTTGTAATCACAAAGAACAATCGAAAACTCTTAAAGGCAAAATGCGCTAGTTGTGGAATAACAAAGACACGTTTTATGCCGGGAAAGTAGGTGAGCCCTCCCGCGCGGAGGGCAGTGGAATATTCGGCGACGTTGCTATGGCAGTTGGTGATCTTGCTATTACAAAGGGAATCCCATATCTTGCGAAAAAAAAGTGTTGAAGCTGGAAGATATTACGCTTCTGAAGCTATGAGAGACCCCAAACTGCAAAAGAAAGCAATAAATTACACTCTTGACAAAGCCCGCCCAGTTATTCAAAAAGTTGGAAGTGAAATGTTAGATCAACTTTCAACTAAAGTTCGACCAAACCAACGTTACAAAACTGACAGACCTGATTTGGATGGAGCTGGGTTTGATATACATGCAGCAATTGAGAAATTTCCGAAACCAAAAAAAGGTTGGACATTACCAGGGCATAATTTTACAGGGCCATACAATCCTCTTGAAAAGCAGGTGAAATACGATCCAGAAACGGGTGAAATTCTGGAAATATATCAACCACCAACAGGTGCAACAGATGCCATTGCTATGCAACATGATGTTGATTATGATGTTTGTTCCAACCGTGAAAAAAAATACGGTGAAAATCTCAAAAAATGCAAACACAAAGCGGATAAAAACATGGTGAAGTCTCTTGACGCAGTTCCTTACAAACAGAGGCAGTGGGGTCATGCGCCTGCAAGAAATGCAATCAATGCTAAACAAAAGTTAGGGTTGGGTTTGAAACAACAAAAAGGGACTGGTGTTTTGGATAAACCATTGGAAGTAGTGAAATTTGCTGAAACTTTGACAAAAAAAATGATTCCTTCCACAAAACATGTATTCGATCGGTATTGGTCAGGTGATATTGCGAAAAATGCTTTCACAGGTCCAACTGGTGTCACAAGCAAGAAATTTTGGACTCATCCAAAAAAGGGTACTGTCATGCGTTTGGTGAAAAACCCGAAAACAGGCAAATATGAAAATGTTTATGAAGAACCTTGACTGTTTTTCAACCACCACTTTTCAAACTCCTGTTTTGCGCGCCGCCTGCTTGCAAAGGTTTTAGGAAGGCAATGAGAAATAGATTCCATAATTTCTTTTTTGTTGGGCCAGAATTCAGAAGGTACCATTTCAAAATAATTGTGCAGAAAACAGGTGTAGTTTACTGAATTGTCGGTTATCTCTTGAAATTGAGCAATAACCTTACTTAGAAAAACGACCTCGCTGGAAGAAAACATTTTGTCAATGTTACACTTCCGTAAAACATTTTTTAAATGAGCATTATTCGTTGGAAGAGCAGTGGAACTTGTTCCCCGAGTTTCTTCTTGAAACTGTTTATAATCATCACATTCAAACACTCTACAACATTTTGGACATACACGACATAACTCATTCACCACATAAACTATTTGCTCCTCGCATGAAGGACAACGATTAATCTTTTTTGATAACAGGCTTATTTCATTTCTTTTTTTTTTGCAACATTTCTTGAATCATTTTCGACGAAATGTTCACACCTTGCAAACAACCAAACGGGTCGTCCATTTTTGAGCTATTTTGTCTACAAAATAGCCTCATAGTCGGCATGCAGCCTCAAGTTTCTGGGAAGGTTGGTTCTTTGGTTGGTTGGTTTTTGGGTGGACCATGTTCGGCATTCCCGACGACTGTCGAATTTTACCGAAAGGCTAGTTGTCGGGGCCGGAACAAAAATGCAGATGAGAACGTACAGAAAATTCTGCTACCAAAGCGACACTACGAAAGTGTCCGGATTTCACTCGCTTGATGTTGGGTATTTATATATCAAATAGAAATGGCTGGCTTCCTTGTGGTAGACTTCCTTAGAAAACGAATCGTCAGCACAAAACTGGTTTACACGTGAGCGGAAGCGTTCTAGTAAATAATCCTTTGTACGCATGCGCACAACTTACGTTTTGAGTTATATGGTTCAACTTTAGAGTGTGAGAAATAACATGACTTCTGTGCAGGGATGTCCCATAGTAAATGATGGTAAATAGATGGCAAATAGTTTGAAGGTATAAAAAGGGCAAAACGTGAATTTCAAACTAAAACGAATTATTGTTCGCACCTTTTGGCAGGTTTTAAAATTAATGCCCATGCCACTCGATCACTAGGTCCGTCAAAGGCACAAGGTCGACAAGGAAAAAGATTGTATGGGTGGCATAAACGTTCCTCGTACATGCGACTTGCTAAGCGCAAAGTTAGAGGTGACTTATCAGAGAAATGGGTTTCTGGTTAGGCTGCGTGGCGGTAGCGGGATTGTTTGTACAAAGTTTGAGCGGAAAGATCAGCAGACAATCAAATCAAATCAAATCAAAACAATTATCACCTCCAATACGAAGAGAAAAACGCAACAGCTCTACGCAAGATTCGTTCCACAGTTTTATAGACACAAACATCGGTTATCATTTTTCAGATTACGAAAAACGCATAAATTTACTCATTCCCCGCTTCCTTTTAAGTTTCTCCCTTTTGTTACACAACTCTAGCTGCCACGAAAGCCAATAAAAAGCGCCGAAAACGAACTTATGACAGTCTCATGAAAGTCTCGTGACTCGCCATTGAACTTTGTCTCATCACATGTTTGTACGTGACAAAACACCACTTGTTTACACAAAACGGTAATCTGATCTCACGCTCAATCAACATAACACGTTCTTTACACGTGAAACGACCCACACTAAGCATTATCACATGACTGCCTGGCCCTGCGATAAAATCCCCCCCCCGGACCTATTAAAGCACAATTTGGCCTTGAGTTCATCACGTGTACTCCACGTGATAGAATTCACGTTGTTTACCACACAGGCCAACCACTCCATTATTCTCGAATTCGCTCATTTAAAATTCCAACGATTCCTTTGCCCATTACCACCTCTTTACATAACAAAACATCCCTTAATATTATTTTCACCCAATTTTGTATCTTACTTTCACATCAAAACGCTCATCAAAACAAAATTTATTCGCTAAACACAACCACTGTTGGCTTCAGCGAAGCTGAGACCACTACCGTGTGGCACCAATATTTTTGCGGGAGTTAAATTTTGTGAATGGTGATTTTTTTGTGTGTTTTGCAGGACTAATTTTTCCGATTGGGGAAACTGTTTATTCTTCCTTGGAATTAATTTTTGCGATTTTCCGGAAGCCGCCTTCTATTTGGAATTATAACATTCTCGTTTTTTGAGTATAAACAATCGAATGCAGGTGAACAACATGCAGATGTATAACGCGTTAAATCAGTTAATCAATGGAGTACCTCCAGACGATCCTTTTCTTTAAAGCTTTTAACAGCTTACTTTAATACTTGTAATGTACCGACTGCAATTTCATCGTTTTATTTCTGAATGTTTTGCTTCTAATTTCGTTTTATTTTTGAACGAAGGAGTCGGTTTAAGTAAATGGGCACCAGCGTAATATTACATGACATGTAAAAGGCGATGTTTGTATATAAATTTCGACAATGGAGTAAATTTTTGCGGGAATTACTTTTTTCCGCAGGAACTTTCTTTGCGGATCGTGAAAAAACCCGGCGAAAATCATAAAAATTTGAATCCCGAAAAAATTAGTGCCACAGTCAACCACACGGTATGTCAGCACGTGCGATGTTTCTGGTTTGCTACGTGACTAGTCACGCAAGACTTGCACAAGTCACACAATGGCATGATCTTTTCTAACAAGGCACGCTTATTACTCGATTTTAGCCGTGTGTTCCAAAATGTAAGTCCGTGTGAAATAATGCGGAAAATAAAACAGAGCTTATCTCTATATTTGTCTGGATACGGGAGTTGCCACGTTCGTCAAGGATGATGTCACGCAAGAAGAAGACGTACGTGGCTTTCAAGATCGGCTATTCTCTTCTGGTTCAAACATTACAGAATTAATTTTTGTGACAAGTTACGCTTCCTACTAGATCCAAAATATTTGTCCATGGAAAAATATTCTTTCCATTAGAAAGCCACAAAATTAAATTTCAATCCATTGAGCTGCCGAGAAACATAAGAATGAGCTTCAGAAAGGACTGTTTTGTATTATTTTGTTTGTCCCATATTCACACTGTTGTCAGATATTTTACAGATTTTATCTCACTTTCTTCTTGTTTTGTCGTAATTTGAAGCCACACTTGTACGCATTAGCGTACCATCTATTGATCAATGACGCATACGAATTCGAAACCACTAATATAAACTCAAACATTGATCTTTGATCACCCTCAAATCTGTAAGAAGCCCTGGGAACGAGGTTGCACAATATCGGACACAGCTCCACTTATAAGGTAAACTCTGTCTAAAAACCAATACTTTTCGAATGCTCAACGCTACTCAAATAACCAACATCACAGTAGTGTACCTTGGTACACGCACGTTCATTCAATAACCATTTCCGTACCTCTCATTGACAGCTACAAAATAGCTCACGCACGCTTTGCGTGCCTATGTTTTATTGTGTATGGTATACAATGAGCTCGCGTATTTTCAATAAGTTGTCAAAATTTATTACAGCCCGCAAGGGTATTGGAAAGGGTTTGCAGCGATTAAAAAATTAGCCCAGGCAGCGAAAGTCTCGGAAGATGTGGCTCAAAACTGGTTGATGAAGCAAGCTCTTTGGCAGGTTTATTTACCAGCCCCACGGTACATTCCAAGACCGAAATTTGATGTTCCTGTTCCAAACAAAGTTCACCAAGCCGATCTTCTGTATCTCCCACACGATCGCCCACCCCGCTCCCGTAAAACTTTTAAATATGCTCTCACAGTGGTAGATGTGGCCTCTCGATACAAAGAGGCCGAACCGTTGACCACAAAAGAGGCTAAAGAAGTTGCAGCTGCTCTGGAAAGGATTTATAGTCGTGGGCCTTTAAAGCGGCCGAAACTGCTTCAGATCGATCCTGGTCGTGAGTTTATGGGCGCTGTGAATCAACTGCTTTCGAAACATAATGTCGAGGTCAGGCGCGGCCGTGTGGATATTCACCGCGATCAAGCTATCGTTGAAAGATTCAACCGCAACCTGGCTGAACGACTGTTTGGACACCAATATGGGGTTGAAATGCGCCTCCCAGACGACAAAAGATCGACTGAATGGGTGGCCCGACTGCCCGCTGTTATTTTAGCTTTGAATAAAGAAGTCACTCGACTGACTGGTCAAAAACCTGTTGATGCCATCAAAAAGAAAACTGTTCCATCCAAACCCTCGACACCTTATTTGAGGCCCGTTGGTGTGAACGAAAAAAAGCTCCCCTCTGGTTTAAGTGTTCGCTATCTTTATCAACCAGGTGAACTTGAAGGTGGTCGACGAAGAGCTACCGACCCAATCTGGTCTTTGAATGTTTACGAGATTGAAAAGATTATGATAAAACCAGACGCACCGGTTATCTATTATTTATTTGACGGACCAAAACGTTGGTTTGTCCGCGAAGAGCTTTTGGTTGTCCCTCCAGATACACAACTACCACCGGCAATCTAACAATGAAACTCAATCGGTTCTGTGTGAATGCCGTCGTCCAATACCCAGCGTTTGTTGTAGTAAGCGCTCAACCCCAGCTTCTGCTGTTCGTAAGTGACCATCTGCCCGTCCCGCATCCTGAAACCTCTATTAGTTGCTATGTCCTTGCTGCCTTCCAAAGCTTTCTTGAAACGCTGCCACATGATCTCGTTTTGCTTCTTCGACATCCCTTTTGTGCTGAACTTCTTTTTTTCGCCCTCAGATTCGTCGACGAAATAACATTTTGAGCAGAGTGCAATCATTCTGCTGCCTTCACACTCGAGTTTAAAGAGCCCAGGGGTCCGACTTCTCCACTTGTCCCAAGCTAACCACTCTTGCTTTTTTGCCTCAAATTCTGTTTGCAGCTCTGGTTTGACAATGTCTTCCAACTTTTCTGCGCTGATTGCCATGTAATTGCTGTCTGTGTCCATCTGAATCAATTCGAAATCTCTTCTGTCAAAATACCTGTCAAGAAAGTCATAATAGAATTCAAGCATTCGAAGCTTAGCCAGTTGATATACAGCTATTCCTACCTGAAATGGTCTTCTGATTGTGATCCGAGGCTTTCGGCTTTCCAGCTCATACGCCTGCCCGATCTCATCAAGATCACTGAAATATGCGCTTCGCAAGGCTCTGTCGACTACCTTCTCGTCTTTGGTGTAAATGACGTTTGTTTGCCGCTCCAAGGCTTCGATGAGCTTTCCATACCCACTATTTCCTAACAGTTTAAACACCTCAGCCAACAGAGCCTTGCTTTTTCTTTATCTCCAGTTCTACGAGCTTCAGTAACTTGCTCCACGAACCAAGTGAATATTTTTGTTGGTTGGTAGTCAATCGTACGATAAACATTTGTGATCACTGCTCCATGCTCAAGATACCATCTAAGAAGAGGAGCGTATAATAATATCTTCTTTGCAGACAATGCTCCCACTAACTTCTTTCCGTCTCCACGGTTCCGCTTTGTGTGTTTTAGGTAGTCAAGCATATGCTGCGGTACAGCTTCAACAGGGACCTCTTTGTTGTAGAAGAACGGGCACATTTCCTCAAACTTTGGGTGTAAGTGCTCAGGGATCTCTATATCAACTTCTGCAAATCCGAACCATTTTTCTTCTTTTAGCCTTTGTGTTAGTATGGGAGCGGCGGCTTCGTTATTGTAATGCACGACCCTTCCGTTTCCACAAGGCATGTCTCTAAGCATGGTTGACAAATACAAAGCGTTGGCGTCGTAACCCACTATATTTTTGCAAAGACGGGGTTCCGCTATTCGATGAGACCTTATCTTCGTGACTCCAACTTCATGGTATCTTGTGAAAACAAGGCTCGGTCCCCCGACAACAGCTTCTTTCAACATCTCATACGCTTCTTTGCATGGGCTGTAAAGATCCGCGCCGCTCTCAACACATCCGCGGAGTAAGTAATGTAAACTAACACCTGGGATACTGACAGCATCTTTCAAAATATCGATTCCTTTATCAGTGTAGAAAGCACGCATCTTTTCCAGAGCCTCGAGACCAGGAGCTACATCGAGGTTATTGTAGTAACGCAACCAATCTGCGAAGGTACACATCCCCTTTTCTTTGAACAAACGACGGCATCCATCCCATTCATCCCGCGTGAGAACATAACCACCCTTCAGCTTTGAATACTAATCCTCATATTTCGGAAGTCCTTGAAAATCAAGTTTTTCAGGTGTGTCAAACCATTCATACGGAAACCACGATTTTACAGTTTCGCATTCGTAGGCTTTCACCCATTTTTCATAACTTGTACCCGGACCTAAGTAGTTTATGATGTCAAGAAAGCGAAAGTTTTTAGTCAAAATGAACATAATTTTGTTTCCGTTTTTTGCAACTCTTACTTTACCAGTTGTATCAGATAAACGTTCCGCGAAATGTTCTCTGATAAGATTCAAATCATATCGCCCGGAGTTAAACCCAAGAACTGGCACCTGATTACACCATTCTTCTATTTTGAGACGCTGTGCTTTTGTAAGCATATTTATATCGTCAGGTACGAAGGCTGCTCTTACTTGGTCCCGAATGTTTTTCCCACGCCTCTCAAGTTCTTCCATAAACTTATGAACCAAATTCGCAGGATCTTTTTCACAGATGTGGGTAGGTTCTCTTTCTAAAGTGTCACCTATGCTAACAGAAATTGGAACGTGTGTGTTTTCGATAGTTAACATGCCTGTAGGTTCCTTCCTCTGATTTTTATCTCCGTATGCTTCAAAGTCATACAATATCGCGTGTGGTTAACTTTGTATTTGAGTCTGTGGCAACTTAATATTTATTTCTCCTACTTCACAAGACCATGCCTCGATTACATGGTAGCCAGCAGCTCGAAGCTTTTGTGTACGTTCAATAGTTGCTTTAAATCTATCTTCTCGTGTTTGGTCATGATGAGTAATAATTCTATTTCGATCATAAGGGAAACATTTTTGGCATCCATGCCAGTGACATCCATGATATTGAAAAACAGTCTTCGTTTCATGGTTATAACCGTCTACAGGCGCACGCTCAACCCATCTTTCACCTCCATGCCCGCAAGCAGCATGGTGAATGTGAATTTTACGAAGTGCTGCTTCTTGTTCAAGCCAGCGAAGAGATTCTGAAGAAGATGAATGTTTTGGATAAAAAGCTTTCTCAACTGAGCTGTTTGTGGTAATTCAACTCTTTCTGCCGGACAATCAATAACCGTTTTACCTTGTGAACATGTTTGGATATGCCGTTGAAGGTTGCAAGCTTTAGTAAATCTTGAACGGCAATGAACACATGCATAAGTTTTTGCAAGCTTCGTAATATCTTTTATAACGAAAGCATGCCCTTCGTAAATTCCAATTGTCAAAATATTTGTTAATTTGGCTGGTGGTTTCCTTCTAAGATGCCATACCACTTCACCATCCTCCATACGTTCAGGCTCATAGACACAAATTCCCAACCAATCTTTAAAAACTTGTTTTTTATTAAAATGTTTTTCAACCTCATCAAGTTCATCTAAAGATGTTTTTCGGCAATCTTGGGGGATAACTATGAGATTGAAAAAACTCTTTGCAAGCTCCCGTGCTGCCGTTGTACTTCGATCTGGTCTTGAACCTCGGTGTACCGCAATACATCGCCATAAACATAAGTTGTCTTTGAAAGTGTCTAAAGCCAGCATCGAACGGTTATGTGAAAGGTTACGCAACCAATCTGGTAACGGTCCTGTACCTAAAAGCGGTTGACGATCAAGCACCACCTTTACATCAACATTGAATTGGTTTTCAAAAACCCATTTCGTGTCCGCTCTATTTATATTGTCAGGATCCAGACGTTCCTTCTCCCGTTCACTCAACCATTTCTCCGCATCAGAAAAATGTTCAAACCATGGTGAGCCTTTGATAGTGTACATCACCATTGACGAATCGTCTTCAATGTTGCGTAGTTGATATGAAAAAATATGTCTAGCATAGAAAGATGTGTTAACTTTCTCTCGTATTTTTGTCATGAAATCAGATGTAAGATCTCTTTCAAGATCTCGAATAAAACGCCATCGAATGAAACGGCGCCCTCTTACTTCTTCTCCCTCATATTTGGTATTATCATATAAATCAAGAATCTCATTCTGATAGTTTGTAACATTTCGGATGTTTTCTCGAGAAATTGGATCAAACTTCCTCAAAATTTCTTGTGTTTTTCTCCCCCTTCTTTTACGAGGAGGAGCAGTCGGTTGAAAAGTTTTAGGAATTAAAGGTTTATTTAAACTCTTCTCCACTTTCTCAGAAATAGGTTCATCCAATATGTTCTGAATAGTTTTTCGAACAGCAGGAGCGTCCTCTGCAAGTAATTGCTCTAAAGCTTGTAACGTTGTTGGATCAAGTTCTTTCAAAAGTTCTTCAATGTTTATGTTAAGTACAGACATTGCAACTTGGGTATAACAAAGATATGTAATTCTTTAATTGAAAAAAAGATTTTTTTTGTGTGTGTGATTCTATAATTGAAAAAATTTTTTAAATGTTTCATTTTATTTTGAGTGGTGATCGAATGTTAAGCTCTGATCCCAATGCAATTTTCGTTATTACTGTCACAGATAATATAAACAATCCTGCATAAAAGAGATATTGAAGCATCAGATGAGTGTTTGCTTCAATAAATACTAAAACTGTGCAAAAGTTAGTAATAAATGTTGGACCATAAACATAACAGCTCAATAGTCCAAAAGCAGACCAAATAAACAGATTTATAGTGAAGAGACTAAGACGACAACTTGCCGTTGTGTTATTTTCCATATATGTAATTCTTCAAATGTTTGTAAATTATCTCACGTTTTTCTTCTTTTTTAATGTTGGGTGGTTTATTTCGGTTAATAAGTAGTAGATAGAGAGTCAGACAAATACTATCTGATTCTCAGAGGTTTATTTTCGAATTTTAAAACCCCCACATAATAAACAAGCGAGCAAAGGGAGCTTGTTTATTATGTGGGGGTTTTAAAATTCGAAAATAAACCTCTGAGAATCAGGTGGTATTTGTCTGACTCTCTATCTACTACTACACATACGGCGAATTAAAAAGAGAAGGAAACAGCAAGTGGACGTAGAAAAGACAGCTGAAAGAATTAACTGTCAACGGTAACATTTATAACCACGCGGCAGAGAGTCAGGGAACATTTTAAATTTAGTCAGTTGCTAATAGCGCATCGAGTAACCGATACGAGCACAAAGAGAGTTCACCAAAGCTGAGGCGATATTCGTCATAAACAATTTGTTGTATTTATGTAATTAAATGAAAGAGTTGTTCTTGAACAGTTTGATAATTACGTCTATGGATATCATACTTTTTTCGCTTGGGCTGAAATTGTCTTAAAAACAGAAATGTATTGAATCCTCAATAGACAATACGGAATACTTCGATTAAATTTCCAATTTTATCATTTGAATAAATAAGTTGAAACTCGAGTGGCTCTTCAATCCCAGTGTAACGTCGTGTTACAAATAAGCGGCCTAACGAACCTGATTTGAACAACAAAGGAACCATCACATTTACCGTCCAGTATGTTGCCCAGTTTTCGTACACTTTAGTTTGTAATCGCCATATCTTTTCGTCTGTAAGATGAAACGTTCTGAGATTTCTTTTAGAGATAGCCCATTTACTTACCTTTAATGTGCACAAAGATTTGCCGCTTGATCGACGTATCTTCAAAATTATGCTATTTTCCCCAAACTTCTACCTGGTCCAGTTTTCGTACATCCACAGAACAAGATCTTTCTACGAAAACGTTCGACGCAAACTGATGTGTCAGCGACTCTGCTACATGCTTATCGTGTTTTCTCTTCGATTTGTGCATAGAAATCGGCTTAGCGACCAATGTTTGGTGTATAAAGCGAATGGTTGATTGGTGGGTGGATGTTCAATCGATCCTGCAGTGTTGATTTTTTTAGTTCCCCACTTTTGGGCGGGTTTTCGTACGCTCAATCCACCGTCTCGTACGCCATTTACTACCTTGGCAAAGGTAGTTGACCGATTACTGTTCTGCATATTACAGGTGTCAAGAAAAGGCCTGCAAAAGATTCGACGTTTTACTTCGTTTCCGCTTATGCCTTAGAAATAACAACCGTTTTACTTCCGTTTCCGCTTACGCTTGCTTTTGTTAGCTGCTTTT
Organism: Siderastrea radians; assembly: GCA_964017195.1. Classification (NCBI taxonomy): domain Eukaryota; kingdom Metazoa; phylum Cnidaria; class Anthozoa; order Scleractinia; family Rhizangiidae; genus Siderastrea; species Siderastrea radians. The sequence goes on along the minus strand of OZ024887.1, from coordinate 23,036,679 downwards.
GTCATGTTTATTAAAATTGCAAGAGGGTGAAAAAAATCAGCAAGACTGGTAAAGTAACGATATTTCAAGGTGTATGTCAACATTTTATGCATACACATCTACCTTAGTTTATTATATTCACGTTTTAGATTGTTTGCGTGGGGTCAAGTTTAGTAAATATTCGTGACCTTTGCATGACCTGGATATAAAGCGTCGCTGTAATTTTGTTGTTACGACAACAAATACATATACGTTACTTGCAAAAATTTCGGACGTTAAAAATTCGGACGTTTTATTTCGGTCGTTTAATTTTCGGACACTTTTTCTCTCATTTCGGACAAATTTCGGACAAAAATTTCGGACAGTTTGCTGAGACATGCCTAAAGTAAATTTACGCCTACGAAACATGAATTAGACTGAAGTAAATTCTGTGAAAATGATAGTTTTACTGCACCCTCAAGGTTTTACAGATACATCGAGGGGAAAAACAAAAATTCAATCAAGCTTTTGTCACTCTCAAGCAGTGTCTCAACTAGAGTCCGGTAGAGTTCGGCAGTATCGATGCAACAGTGAGGATGAAAAGCATATACCTTCTCCAGCTGCGATGGAAGGGCTTCAGATAGTCCTCCGAGCCACGTTTAAAATTGATGACAGCGAGCAGTTTCTTCTTCTTCATCTCAAAGAGCTTATTCAAAAGAACTATAAGCCTCTTGATCAATCACCTCAGTCACCGACAGAATAGGCAGAATAGGACTAGCATCACTGGCACTGGCAATGCAATTATTATAAAACTGGGCTTGGATCGAAGATTGAATCAGCAACCGCAAAATGGAATTTATCTATGTTCTTGTCTTTCATAAAATCACGACATCTGAGTAAAGCCTAATCCGAATTTTAGCTACACCCTGTATATTGGCTTTGAATATGAGATGGCGTTGCCCAAGATAGTACTTTTGCGCTGTACTGTAAACATTTCGGACGCTTAAAATTTCGGACGGTTTTATTTTCGGACACTATTTTTGTCCGAAATTAAAATCGTCCGAAATTTTTTGCAAGTAGTGTAGTGTATCCTAATTTGCAAGGGTTGTTGTGTTATCGTTACTACACTGGCAGCTTACTAGTTTTCGAACAGTAAAGTTTAAAATTCAGTTCTTTAACTTATATAAAAATAGGTTTTGAGAAAGGCGCCGCTAAATGTACGAAAATTGGCACAGTAGGTCGAAATGTATGCGAAGATTCTCACCGCTGAAATTCAGAAGCAGTTAAGTTTTGTGCTGGCGTTGAAAGTTCTCTTCTTCACTTTCCTCTTTTACCTATCATCCTTACATAAATACCTACAAAACGGGCTATTTGTTTATCTACGGTACCTTTACTGCGCAGTGAAAAGTGCAAATATCAGCCGCTAAACTTTTACTCACCTCGAAAGAAATTGTCCGCACTGACTTGCTTCTTCGTCAAAAAGCCCGCGGCAATTTAGAGTTGAAATGTTCCCATTATTTTAGGAATTCTTCGGTTAACGAACATTTGAACGACCGTTGAAAATGAGCAAATCACGTGTTTTTTTGTACGAAAACTGGGCCCGTACGAAAACTGGGCAACATATATACTGTCCTGTCTGCTTTTGTTTTTGCAGCAACACTGATAAGCTAAATGAATTTTCATTTTCAAACATTGAAGAACGTTTTTGGAATTCCGTTTTCACAAAGGAAACTCTATTTTAATAATTCGTTGCGCCATTTGTCACAAAAACGTGTACAGTGCCATTCATTAGCGTTTTCTTTCCATTTTCTTGTTTTGGATATTCACTGTTATGCAAATAGAGCCCCCCCCCCCCCCCCATCTCGGACTGTCTTTCTGAAGGAAGGAAGGAAGGAAGGAAGGAAGGAAGGAATGGTCCAATTGACTCTTGGGAAAAATGCTTCTGTGCATGAATTTCTTTTCTTTTGGTATTTTTTGTGGGACGTGAAACAAGTAATCACCGGGCACCTTCAGTCGAAAGATCACGGGAAATCAAAGGCGCCATTATTTTCATCCAAAGAACAGATTTCCGTGAGAAAAGTCTTTAGAGGCCATGTTGGACGCGCGGCATCCATCAACAGTGGCCAGCCCTGGCCTACGTCCTTTGTATACAATCCATTAGCTTTTTTTGAAAATGCTAACTGCTCAGTCTAAGTTGGTACTGTGGCTGTAGGAATTTGGCGTGTTACATTGAGAGTGTTACAGGTGGCCACACCAGTATTGGATCTTTTGATTATCATATTAAAGTAGTCGTTGTTGCAGAAGACTTTCTTGACTGAAATACAAAAAGACGCGGGCCCTCCAAAGGTCCCTCAAGACTTGACCCTTACATTTCGCTTTCCCCGGTGAAATCTAAACAAATTTCTAACAAAAAAACTATGTTGTAAAATAATAACTGTTCAACTTAAGCTACGCCTGAAGAAAACTGAACAACATTCTTGTATTTCGTGTCATGTCACTCTTGTCTTGAGATTGCTCATCACATAAACAGAATCGTTGTCGCAAAGTGTTGGCGTATTTTTAACCGCTTTTAATTATATGTCGTAGTAAGTGCAGATGGAATATACTATATTCCATCTGCACTTGCACCATATGCACGGTGCACCCGAATGTTGTCTGTTTACGAGAGCGATACGTGTGGTTCACGCAACAGAGAACCCATTATCGTCTCTTGGGCACTAAACGTCCCTCTACGTGGTGCTTTATACAGCAGGGCCCAGGTCAGTGTCTTTTCTTATATCAAACCGCAATTCCAACGATCAATCGAGAACTGCAACGCAGCGCTTGTTTACGTAACATTACCGATTCTGTGGTGACAACCAGGCGCCAAACAATAACTGTAGATAAAGAGGCCTGTCATCTCTTTCGTAACCCATCCAAATAAACCGGATACAGTATGAATTAGGTTCGTTTCAAACGTCGATCTTTACATGTGCCGAACCTAACAATTGAGAATCCGCACATGTAAAGTTCGACGTATGAATCAATTAAGTTCAACAGATTTGTACTGTATAATAGAGCGGCAGGGTCGACCCAACTTGGGTCGACCCTGCCGCTCTGCTCGAATGGGCCAGTCAATTTGGAAGACTTTTTTTTCCAAACATTAGCTCGGATGTTCACTTTTATTGATTCATTCAGCTTTGCAAAGAAACGCTACAGTGGGTGGGGACAGGGGGGCGGGAGACCGGGAGAAAAGGGGGCGGGAGGTGTACGGGAGGCGGGAGAAAAGGGGGCGGGAAGCGGGATTCCCAAGATGGCGGGAAGCGGGAGAAAAAGGGAAAAATTACGCAACATTGCGCAATATTTCGCTATCGAAAAAATGCAAAGGGGCGGGAGCCAGGCGGGAACCGGGATTAAAGGGTACGGGAAGCGGGAGGTTTAAACCCCCCTGTCCCCCACCACGATGCAACACATCGCAAGGTTTTGGTGCCTTTTTCTTTCAGTCCCATGATCGATTCTTTGCTCGAATAGCTATATTATAAAACAGTTCGGTTTTTAGCTGTGCATTTCCACTGGCTATGTTATAAAACAATAGCCCTTTTCACAGTTAACTTTTCTCATTGCATTACAATGTTTTTGAACGTGGATGTGAGGCAATTTCGGGCTTAAAGAGCAAAATTGCCCGAAATTGCCTCACATCCATGTTCAAAAGCATTGTAATGCAAATGAGAAAAGGTAACTGTGAAAAGGGCTATTCGTTCATGCTTTAGCTGTGCGTTCATCGAGTTTTGACGCACTTGGGAAGTTTGGAGAGCACTCGAGAACTTAGAGTCTGTAGGGTTGCTCCTGGCTTCGAGCAACTCTCCAGACTTTCCGTGTTCATCTGATAACTCGACAAAATAAACAAACATAACATAACAGTTTATTAACGCGACATGAACGCAAGCCACAGTTATATTGGCTTGCCTTTTTTGCATAGGGGAAATGTGATGAATGCGAATGAGTCTTGTTCAATTAATTAGTTTTTCTTCAAAAACGTAATACTAAATGCGTGACGTGAGTTCAACTGGCATGCGTTTCTCGAAAGCCCGAAACTTTTCGGGCCGATTTCGGGCACGATACTTCGCACTGTATCTTGTAAACAAAGATTTTCTTAAGCATGAAACTCTCTTCTTTATCTTACGAAGACATGTCAAAATAAGAGCGTTGTAGAATGAGCAGTTTGAACTTATTTTTACACATGGCTTTTCCGGGCCCGAGAAGTTTTCGAGGCTTTCGAGAAAAGCGCACCTGGTTTTATATGCGTCAGAGTAAAATTAAGATTTGTACATACGCAATTGCTTTTGTCAGTATCAATTATAGAGCGACGTTCGATAGCTAAAAATAGAAACAATTCAGCTCTTTTAAATGATGGGCAGTATCTCTCAAAGAGAACTCGACATAATTTATACCCTCAAACGCATAAGGCGTAACTCATTTCCCATCGTGCTAATACTGTTAAGAAGTGCATCAAACTATGACGCTGTAGTTTACGCAGCTTTACCAAAACGTAGATGCGAGAACCCGTAGTATACCACATTTTTCACAAAGAAAGCTAACCTTCAAGAAAATTTTAAATTTCCTCTCGTCATGGCGATGTCCCTGGCTGAAGAAGTACTCCTTCGTGTTGGATATGCGACCATTTTCGTTACTAACATCGTTGGGAATTTACTCGTGTGCGCGATTGTGCTCAAAACGAAGAACCTTCAAAACTTTACTTCTATTTTGATTGTCAACATGGCAGTTGGAGATCTGCTGGTAGGGTTAGTTGGTGTGATGCACATAATTCTAGAAGTCTGGTTTCTAATTGGAGGGATCAACGAATACTCTCTTCTCTGCGGACGTTTAAATGGAATTGTACTGTTCAGTGCGTCGACTTCAATCTACACCATGGCGGTTTTAGCTTACGACCGCTACCTTACGATTGTTAGACCCATAATAAGGCGCACAAAACTTACAAAAGGCAAACTGAAAATCATTCTTCCAGTCACATGGGCGTTGTCTCTCGTGTTCCTTGGGCCTAGTCTGTATTTCATTGAAATCTACGACTTTGAAGATGAAAAACTAATCTGTGGGGAGACTTCGCCTCAAGACGAGTTACCAATGCTTTTCACAATTACCATCTTCGCATTCATGTACTTTATACCGATGTGCATAACTATATATTTCTTTGGAAAATTCTTAATTCGTCTCTGGGCAAGTAAACAGCACCAAGTGAGTCCTTCAACAAGTCAAGTCCTCCTGAATTCACGCCAGCGTTTGTCAAGGATTCTTGGTAGTGTTATACTGCTTTTCAACATCTGTTGGCTTCCATGGTTTACTGTCGAGTTATTGTCGTCGTTCAGTTGGATAGTGCGCTACGAAATACTGCAGTCTGGTCTGGCACTATTGGCCGTCGCTCACTCAAGTATGAATCCTTTCATTTACGCGTTTCAGAGTGAGAACTTTCGACGACACATACGGCGAATTACAAAGAGGAAGGAACGGAAAGTGGACGTGGACAAGAATTAGCTGTCAACGATAGCATTATTTTATAACCATACGCACGCAATGCAATGCGGCAGGGAATCAAGGAAGTTGTAATTTAGTCATCTGCCAATAGCGCAATGAGTAACACGTGAGAACACAAAAAGACTCACTTGTACAATATTCGTCATGTAACAAAATACACTACTTTTATTTGTATATTTAAATCATTTTTTTCCTGGAAAATTGACGTGGCAATTACTTGTCTAGGTAAAATACATTTTTTTTGCCTTGAGCGGCACCCGCTTTTTAACTTGATTACACTTCTTTGTAACAGACCTGTTGAAACCTAGATGTTAAAAAATCCCACTAGGAAACAAAAATCCACCAGGTTGTTTCAATTTGTCACTGCGGAGGCCAGTGTTTTATAAGATTGCATCTGTTTTATATACAGACCAGGCGTTCAACGTGTTTGCAAAGTGCCGGTTCCAATAGCTTTTCCCCACAGCCCTCGATCTTTTACACAACAACAAATCTCAATTTCATTTAACGGTCAGAGGAACGGGACACTTAGGAGCTGAAAACGTAGTTTCAAGTTGGGGTGGGAAGGCTCTGGTGCTGATGTATGAATTGAAGGAGAAGCATTTGAACAAATGAGCGCTTAATACAGACGTGTTTAGAGGGTCTGTGGGCATTCTTCCCTGGGAAACTTTGAAATAGTCCATTTTAAAGTTGTCTGCTTAGTGACCTTTGAGTGGAAGTGAGGCTGGAGTTGACCTTGTTTTGATAAAGACCCTTCTGCTTTTCACATGTAAATCATGTTATTCTCATGCTAACTGTATTTACATATGAAAAGCAGGAGGGTTTGTATCAGAACAAGGTCAAGTCCAGCCTCGCTTCCACTCAAAGGCCAGGTCACTAAGCACAAAACTGTAAAATGGACTATTTAGGTCCTCGGAAATGCAATTTCCAGCATTTTGAGTGGCATGTGGAACTTCTACACTACTTTAAATTCAATTTAATTTTTGCGCTAACTAACTTTAAAAAAAAAACGCAACAAAAACAGTGACAATACCACTGCCAAAACGATTAGTTTCGCGAAACTGTTACGGGCAGAACAGTACGAGAAATAAAACCAACTAGGGATTTTTCAAGAATCTATCAGGGACCAGGGAAGTCTAATATCCACGGGTTTCGACACCATGTCTGTTACAGAAGGGTGCTCAAATGGGTTTGAAGACCTCTATACCCAACAATTAATACTGCAATTAAATATTCCACACGGAATAATTTTTAAAGCATGAAGTTATATTTATTTTGTCTTAGGAATAAATATGTTTGAACTTTAGTGGCTTCACAATCCCACCATAACATCCTTTTATAAATAATCGGTCCTTCGACCACGATTTGAGCAAGAAAGAACCATCACATTTACCACCCTATTTGATTTAGTTCTTGCAGCAATCACGTTATGGTGTAAAGAAAAAACAACAACAAGTATATAATACTACGCCTTTGCCCTTCATTAGCAGAAAATAAATTTTCGTTTCTAATTGTAAACATTCATTTCCGTGTTATAGAGAGTCTAAGGTATCTCTAGGAGATCAATAACACGTATTGCAACATCCTTTACATTCAGGGATCAATTAGGGTACTTCAATTATTACGGTTATTGCAAACTTCCTAGTTAATTTTCAATGTTGTGAACATCATGGTTATGCTTGCTGTTGCTCGTACATCTACAGTGTACATATACCTGTTTAGTGTTTTTTTTTTGCTCGTTCGCAACACACCGTAAAACGAAACCACAACACCTTGTATTGTTAATGAAAGTCCGTAGATGTAAACGTGTTTTTCACTATCCACAACACGGAAATGAAATCTGAAGCCGCTATGGAATGTCTGTAATTGACTATTAATAAATGACGAGCAAAGGCCATAATAAGCCTTTACACACCAACTTGTTGTTCTGGGGAATGTTATCGCTGACTGTGGTTTGTGGTAATTCCAGCTATATCCAGGATTGCTTTGTCCGGGTTATCATCCCATCTTCCTGGACGCTTAACCTACAAAAACACGTGCCACGTCCATGTTAAGAACTTAACTTCTGCACGCTGTTGCTGTAAAAGTATTGTTGAAGAGCTACAGTGAGCGTTTCAGTGTGTTCAAGGAGGGCTTTTTTCCTCCAGTCCAGCCATTTAAAGCGAGTTCGACTCCTACGTAGCTTTGTGCATAACTTTCTCTCAATGATACTGAACGCCAAGCCCTTAAATTTGTTCTTTTTGTCCTTCTTGTCGAAGGAAATGACAAACACCCCTCCAGACCAGTCGCTTGATACCTCAACTTCAATATTCCTGATCGATCTAGCCAACACATGGCTGTCTGCGGCCTTTCTCTACATCAGATCAATAAGGAAAGCGGTAAAGACTTACAGAAAAAAATTATTTTTGAAATCGGCACTCTCAGACCCCACGGTTTTCGTTTAACTAATTCATTGTTTTTTTTTTCCGTTGCCAAGTTTCCACCAACAGCGTAACTGCAGCGTTCACTATATGAACCACTGACACAACCCACAATTCCTTGATTCGCTCTGAAGAAGGGCTAACGCTTGAAACGTCAGCTATTGAACTTGTAACGAAACAGGTATTTTAGAACAGTTGTGCACGAGCGGTAAGCAACCGTTAAGATTGCGAACAGTTACGTAGATATGCAGGACGGTTATATCACGAATAGCTAGCGAAGTAGCACACGCAACGGAAAGGGACTTACGCGTTGTAACGGATGGGGGTTTTTGGTGCACTGATCTTGCACTGTAGAGAAGCCCGCTCAGAGTGTAGTAAGAAAGTTATTTGAGGACTGGATTTGGTTGCTGTGGTCGTCGACCGACGCAGCGCTCGTTACAAATTTCTTTATGGTGGCCAATTTACCTTATCAACTCAGTTAATAAATCCAAATTTTCGTGTTTCACTTCCCCACCGACGCAGCATCACAGTTTCTTTAGAAATCAACTGTGTCAATCACCTCTTAATACATGACGTCGGCTCGTAAGGTGAGTCACTGCATCAACTGAATGCGTTTTACACCACGAAAAGTATGGCGGGCCCAATAATCAATAACCAAAAGGATTATCTAACCTTTTGAAGTTTTTCCGCTTGTTTTCGTTCCCACTGTTGTTGCTTCTCTTGTTTTTCCTTTATTCCTTGTCCTCCACATCCCCAAACCTTACGAACACAGACCAAAAATAACAGAAATTTTGATAAAAGCTTAACAAATAAGAACCCATGCCATGAAGAACTACGCCAGTAAGGAAGACAGTACTTAAGGTACAGGTGTACGAAACTCCTGATGTGTAAATTATAACGGGTTTTCTGGGAACTTTACGTATTTATTGTTATTCCAGTTAAATTACGACACTAACTGTTAGGCCAGAACGTCATGGTAGCCCATATATAGACCAAGAACGTCAAGCTAGCCCACATATAAGGCAATAATGTGAAGGTAAGTGAGTACAAGTGAAGGGAAGTGAGTACAAATGAAGGAAAGTGAGTACAAATGAAGGAAAGAGAGTACAAATGAAGGAAAGAGAGTACAAATGAAGGAAAGAGAGTGGAAGTGAAGGAAAGCGTGGGTTAGTGGAGGTAGGTGCGTTAATCAGTTGGTGTATGTATTCATAGAGGATTGTATTGTTATTAGTGCCTTATATGTGGGCTAGCATGACGTTCTTGCCAACTGTTAACTCTTATAATTCACGCTGTTACGCAACAGTAGTTTGGGACATCGGTGAGAGAACTGTCCGGAACAATACCCAAAACCACAACAAGCTGCACGTTCTTCTGAGAGCTCTCCTTGTTAAAGGGAATTTTGAATTTTTCACTTGTTTTACTTGTCGAAACAGTTACGAGAGGGGCGCTTGACGATGGAATTATAACTTAGAATCTTACCTCGATTTTTTGGACTGTCTGTGGCAACAAATTTGTTTGATAATGAAGTTTAGCTGATGTCAGACCTGTGTCGAGGGTAACACAGGGTCTTGATGTCTGACCAAGCACAATACCGGACGGTAAACCTCTGGCTCGCTCATTGAAAAATATCAAGTTCGGTCCAGCTAATGACACAAAGAATAAGAATAGCAGGGCGCATCAGTATGTGTGATATGACGTAGACAGATGTTTTAAAAAACGGTCAAGAAACGCTCATTGCTCATTTGTGTTCATGGAAACGACGATATAGTGGAGGCCAGAGAAAAGAAAACACTAGGTCACCGTAATGCTAAGCCATCCAAAAAACACAAAACAATGCTCTAGCTGTGATAATTTTGTTCACCGAAACTGATGCCACTATTACACTCTCTTTTTTAAATAAGAACGTACAAATTTTCTAGCTGAGGATCAACCGGAGCTGGAAGTTCTTATTTTTGCTTTGTTTTGGCGATTTGAGCTTGAAACGTTCTTAACAATGTTCTTAAGATTGATGGTATAGCGTTTCAAGTAGTAGGTTAAGTTCTACCAATTTCCTAAAAGTGACTTGCAACGTCACAAAAATTCTAGCATTTGGTGCTCAAACAGGCTGTAAATTACTCTGACTAGATTATTACGCTTTATTTTATTTTCATATAGCTATGTACGTTCTTAGCATGTTTGTAAATTTTTGGCCAATTCCAGCCTCGACGATCTTACAAAGAAAAGGTTCTTATATTTAAAAAAATAATGTATTGGCACGGAGCTTTTACCTCTTAACACCTGAAACTTGGGTCTTACTTGAATGACCCGACAGTCTGAGTTTCCCCAACTAGAGGAGGACTCCCTGGACAATAAATAAGAAAAATAAATGAGAAAAAAAAACATAATGGAAGGTAGTTTTTGTAGAATGGGATGATGCATTCAAAGGCACTGGATTGCTATCAACTAAATTTAAAAACTGATAGTGAAAGGGCTGTGGGCAAAAACGTCCTTAGGAATTTATCAGAGTAAACTTAAGGTAACATTTGGATCAAAAATGCTTTTTTGCGTGCAACAGAAAGGCACGATTTTGTAACGAAACTACCAAAAACTTGCAGGATACAGATGGATCACTGTTTTTTTAACCTCCATTCCGCAATGATGCTTGAATCTAAACAAAGGGTCGACGGCCGTTCCAACCAGAGATGGGGTTTTTTTTTTGGGAGGGGGGACGACGGAAAGGAGCGATTTTGTAACGAAAACGCCAAACACTTACAGGATACAGATCGATGTTTTTTTACCTCCATTCCACGTCGATAGCTACAACCAGCAATACTTCCTTTCCAACTCTTAATAGTGTAACAGTAGGTCCATGGTATGACATGCAGTGATGCTTGAATCTAAACAGAGGGCCAAGGAAAGACATAATTTGGCACACATTTAGCATCAACAATGAATTGTGAAATAATTGCAATGAAAAGGAAATGGAAAAGGAAAATCTGTTCCTGGGGATATAGACCTCAGCAACAGATCATGGCTGTTGTTCTGAGTAAAGGGGCCACACAGAAGCAACATTTGGGCACCAAACGCATTAATAATAATAATAATTTAGAACTTATATAGCGCATTTTCTATATGAATATAATCAAATGCGCTTTACAAGGTGGAATTGGAATTTGGAAATGTTGGTTTTTTTATGGAGGGAGGAAAACCGGAGAACCCGGAGAAAAACCCTCGGAGCAAGGACGAGAACCAACAACAAACTCAGCCCACATATGACACTGGGACCGGGAATCAAACCCAGGCCACACTGGTGGAAGGCAAGTGCTCTCACCACTGTGCCATCCCTGCTCCCTCGTTAGGTACGTGGTCTTATTTAAGCTGTGTATTTACACTGGCAGTTGAGCATTACAAGGCTGGTCTTTGCTCTTTAATTTATCATAAATCCTTACAAATTAACCTTGGCAAATAGAGGGCTGCCACTCCTGTTTCATATGAAAACATTAACAGCATTTAAAAGACCAAATTTTAATTTGTCAATTCTAAATTCTCTTGCGCCACATCTCTCGTGCGTTTGTGGCATTTAAAAGGAGTGTGAATGAACAACTGAAATTGATTCAAATGAGTTGTTCCAGGAAATGTACACCCCCCCCCCCACTCCCCCAATGGAAACTTGTGTCTTTTTTGGGGGGGATCCCCCACCCTTCCCGGAAATTCCCGTTTACCTTCATACTTTGCTTTGAAAATTTTAGAATCTGAGACCCCACCCCCTAGGAATTTCAAATATGACCTTCCATAGGGTGGGTATGGGGACATTTTCTAGAACCGCACAATTGGAATAATGTTCAGGCATGTACCTGTTAAGACTCTGTCCATGTTGTTCACTGTCATACAGCAGTCCCCACTCTTTGTTCTAAAACAAAACAACATAATTGACAACCACAAGCAAAGAACAAAGTCATTATTGCACTGCAGTTGGTCACAACAAACACATTGATTACCCAATGGGACAATCAGATCTCAATTAAAATAAATACACTGTCTCATAACTGGTGCATACAAAGCACTAGAAAATACACATGAAGAAGACAAAGTTAAGTTGGTCTTGGCACAAGTTTTAAAAAACTGATTGAACAGAACAAAATAAAGCAAAAAGAAAGCAAACATGAAAGATGAAACCTTCAAAATTTAACTGAAAACTGCTCTGACCAGTTTGAACGTAACTCTTAGACAATTAGGTTGTCATGATAAATGATGAAAGACGATGAAGATTATTTATAGAATGGATAAGAGTAAAGTGCGCATTTTGATTGGTCTTAGAGGAGTTTTCTGGTTAAAGCACAGGCACACAAATGAGTACATAATGAACCGCAAAGTTCTGAGCACGCAAATCATCACACTGCAAAGATTTTTAAAAACATTCCTAATTTTGTAGGGGATATCCAACACCAAAGCAATGAATAAGACAAACAGATTCCATTTGGCCACGAGTGTGTACTGTCATAATACACAGAGGAAGTCAAAACATGATAACAACATCAGTGATCTGACACACGCTACTCACCTGCATGGCTCATGATATACTACTTTGTTGTTACCATGTTTTGACATCATTTGTGCATTATCAGAGTACACAGGCACAGCCCATAGATCGACCTACTCTTTGCAGTGGTTTCTCTTCATTTGTAGTAGCCATTCTCTGTTGCTGTGCTGATGTCTGAGCAACATTGCCAAGGAAACATGGTGGCAGGATTGTAGACAGAATCCAAAGGGTTTCTGTGTTTAGTAAGGAGTGGCTGTCAAGTTGTTCTGTAAGGCATGGAATGCCATGAAATCCCTATGGAAGAAAATTTGACATAAAGGTAAACAGAATTGCACCACTGAAAAACTGAGTTCAGGGATTTTCAGAGAGAAAAAGATAATGCGCATGGGTGCAAACTAAAATTTAGACTACACCCATGCTATTAACTTCTAAAAATATTTTACAACAGAGATATATGACTGCACTGCTGCTACATCTGGAATACAGCTAAAGGATAAATTAAACAATTTCAAATATTATAAGGGCAAAATATACACTATTTTGAAACTTTTTCACACACCTTTGTTTTGAGGAAGTGTGGGTAAACCACTGAAATTGTGCATAATAAAAACCTCAATAAGTATATGTGTATGTTGCATGTTTTCCCAGGCTAAAATAGCATACAGAAGTTTGTTAAAATAATACTCACCTTAAGTGAGTTAAAGGGGTTGTATATTTGCATGGGCAACTCAACTTTTAACATTGGGCGACCCTGATCATAAGATCTTATTTTGTTGTTCCAGAAAATATCCATATCTTTGGTTCAACCCTCCCCCCCCCCCCACCCCTCTGGAAATTCCAGTTTAGGCTCATACTTTCCTTTAAAAATTTTGGCCTTTAAGACCTCCCTCCTCCTCGGAATTTTAAATGACCCTCTGTGGTGGGGGTGTGGATATTTTCTAGAACCACACATTATTGAACAATAATACAGAATTAAGGCTTAATTGGCAGGTTTCCCAGCAAATAAAACATAGCTGAGTACAGTTTTCTGATAGGCTGTGAATAACATGACTGTTAAAGTGATATTACTTTTTAACCATGTAATACCTTGGGGGTGGTGCCAGGTGAATGTCCTCTATACAGCAACATCTTCATCACCCAGCAGTGAATTCCATCAAACACTCTCGGACAGTTTTGCTTTGCCCAGCCGCAGAATTTGTCACAGTCAACATGAGTACTTTCATTACCCATCTAGTCAAAGGAATTAAAGGTGTAAATGTGTTAACCAAGTCCACGTCCAGACAGGACCCAAGTTTTCTCTTTGAAAAGTTATCATATTACAAACTGAATAAGGCCCTAACTTTGGACATCAATGAACTTACAAAAAACCAGCAACACATAAATACTGATTGAAGCCTTCCAAAATAGCCAGCTGATTTAAGCAACTAAGAGTACCAAGTCCTCACCCCCCCCCCCCCCCCACCCCTGCTTGCCTCTAAATGTGATGTTAGGTCATGACCGGGTTACCCCAAGAATTGTACTCCTGACTGAGAGGGAATACTGACAGTGAAACGTGACTCATCTAGACAAACAGAGACACGCATCACCAAGACCAATTGGCCGGATAATTAAGACCCTCTCTTCTATTATACTACAAACAAGAAAAACCGCAGAATTCTGGATGTGGATTTATTAATGAAACCAGCAACAAGTTACTGCTTTTATTTTGAATTGTACATTTTTCAACTCACAATAGACCGTGCCCACACATCTGCTATTGTCTCTGCTTCAGGCTTTGGACCTTGAACAGCACCAGTGAGAGACACAGCTAGAGACCTTGAGATATGGAACATCTCCACCAAATCTAAGTGGTACACAAACAAAATTATAAGGGGAAAACACTGTGACAATCATGTATGTATATGTTATTTAGCTAATGTTCACTATTAATATTAAATGTTGAATTATTTCCCCTTGTTTGAGGAGAAACTGAGCTACAGCTTTAAACCATGACCTTTTTACTTTAACCATGACCTCAACATGACCTTTTTACAAGAACATACATAATTTAAATATATAGTTTTTGTATTTTATTTTAGGGAACGTTATAGGGTTGACCTCAATGTTTCCTTTTTGAGATGTATTTTTGTTTTTCCTTTTCTAACATACAGTATACATGCATCTTGAAAGTATAAACTAGTATGTTATATACTTGTTGAAAAAATTATAAATGTATCATTTAGTGACACTCAAAGTCATTTAGAAAGGAACTAAATAAATGCAGAAAGACTTGTACCTGTAAAAGACATAGTTGACTCGCCATCACTGAAAACAGAGAAGTAAGACTCCAACTTTCCCTCAATACTTCTGCCTGTGGATGAGAATACTAAACTTTAAAGTAAACTTGTCTTCTGATTTTCAGGCATGGATGAAGAATTACCAGATGGCAGTTTATATAATGTCCAATGTCCAAATACATTTCTCATTTAAAGTCTTACATGTGTTTGTGAGAAGCACTTTCACAATCACCTTATTTAACTAGCATAAATTTTGATGATTTTGTTTCCTAGTTTCTTTTCTTGTAATCAAGTGGCTTGGTTGAGAAGATGATCAAAAACACAAGAAAGTGTCTTTCTAGTAAGGATATCCCACGCCTTGAAGTTTGTTCTAAAAAACTCCTCTGACATGTCATTATTTCCAGCTCTCTTTTCTGAATCCTGATGAAACATGTCATTGTAATGTCATGTAATTTACCTAACTCAAAAGTTAAAAAGGTATATAAATTACAGTTATGTTACTAATTGCGGTTTTAGGTACAATACCTCTGTCTAGGAAGTTTTCAAATCCATCTACAAACTCATCTCTTGTTAGCTCCTCAGTGTTTCTGTTGCTTCCGCCAGTTGAAGCAATATGTGAGAACAGTAACTCATCAAAATCATCTACTTTAGATCTGAAGTAGTTCTAAAACAAATTGATACCAGATGCTTTAATTTAACAAAAAGATATATAATGTAGCTCCTACTGTGGAGATCATGCAATGATCGAGACTAACTTAATAATCCAACCAGAATTTAAAGCTAGAATGTACAATACAAGTAGCTTCCTGGAAACCAATTAATTATAACTCAGGTTCACTCAAGGCCTTAAGTTGATCACTTCTAGGTGACTCTTTATTTTCAATATCTAATAAACTAGTCAATCTTCATGAGAAGAACAACAATTAACTAAGTGAGATGGCAATGCGTTTGCACCTCATTGACTGTAATGTTCTAGCTGTATTGTAATTATTACAGTTATTGTATAAATGATATCAACATCATCACCTAAGACCAAACTCAAGTTACCAAGTTGGATTAGTTAATAATTATGTGATGTCTGTGACACAGATTTAAGTTATAGGGTTTAAATCATTTAGCATTTTCCAGCCATAACTTCATTTTCTGGCTTGCTGGGCTAACTTGAAGGGTGTGGTACAAAAAGCGACTATAATTGTTATTTAAATAATTCCCCCCTTGAATGATGGTGTTTTATGTCCATTAACTCTTTTTTTCATGTACCCAAGAAACCAGGCATGTTCTATGATTAATAATTATTGATTGGCAAGTTTACATGGACAGGAATAAGTCAGTAAAACGTATTAATTTTTTGGATGGAGTGGGGAATGATAAAATCATATACTCAAGCCTCTTGCATCTCAACCTTAGCTTCACAAATTAAAATCAACAACCTTAGGAATTCCACTTACCTGAAATGTTTCCTTTTTAATGGTAGATTTCCCATCCTTAACTTCAGCAAGTTCCTGTTTATTTCAGAGCAGAATATTACTTCTAGTCAATAAAGATCATGACAAGATTCTACATTTGATGTATACCGGTAATGAGGCGGCCGTCATAAGCAAACACACATCGCGCCAACTAGTAAAATGGACGTTTTTTGTTTTTCATTTTCGTCATCGTATTAAGTTGGTTCAGTTAGTCCTCTTGGGGTCGCGGGCCTCTGAACATTACGGCCTTGTGTTGTAATGATGTAAACAGATACATTTTTAGCACCCTCTTAAAATGCAATCGATTTTAACAGGTTTGAAATCCAATCTCTCAAATACCGGGCATTCTCCTAGTGAAAAAACAATAACATGACCTTTATTGAAGATCTTTTAAGTTGAATTTTTCATCTATGATTGCAGAAAACTTCAGGGTGGTATTGATGAAATACATTAGCATTGCTGCAGATGTGTTTATAAATCGTGTTTTTAACGGGAATATGGTGACAGATCGTGACAGTGCGCCATACCGGACGTCCATAAGCACGAAGTTCACAGTTGGCCGCAAGCCTAAGTGTGCCAGGATTGCAGCATAACCAAAATATTGCAACACACTTTCATGGTTTTCGTCACGCAGGCTCACATGCTGTCTCCTTAGTGGGGGAAGGGGGATGCCGTTGAGTCACCAGGGCCCACCTGTAAATTCTTCAAAATACCCAAAATATCTTTCTTCGATAGTGTCACAGCATTAATCGAAATATTGCTTCAAATAGCCACTGTTTTGGTCACACAGATTCACGTGCTGGGTCTCCTTGGAATTTTAAGAGAGTGTACATGAGGGCCCACCGTAGAAAGGGCGGGCAGAGTTACCATCAGTGCAACAGAGGGGACACAACAATGGGGTGGGGGGGGGCAAAACCACAAAACTAGTTGACAGTTGACAAAATGCAGGAAAGGTGAACCTGTTAAGATCCTATAGTATCCTACAGGATCCTGAACGGGATCCTATAAAATCTTGAACAGGATCCTGAGTAGGATCCTATATGAAGTTTACAGGATCCTGTAGGATCTTATAGGATCCTAGAAAATCCTGTAGGATCCTGTATAGGATTTCTACCAGGGCAGATCAAAGTCAGCAAGCAAGTTGGAATACACTTAAGCATGGGCATCAAAGTAAGTTCTAACAAAGGCTAAACTGTACATAGAATACCTGCCACCTATTTGCATGCCAAATAAGAATGGATCCTTTTGTTTTCACATGCCTTGTTCTACAAAACTTTCAGAAATATGCAAAAAAGTATTGGGTATTCTAAAATCGCTCCAAAACAAAATTATCTAATAATTTAATATTAATTCATTTTTTTTTCTGAACACCAAAACAATAATTGGTAGATCAGCAACTGTCCTTGTGTAGAGGTATGATGGAAATTTCATAAAATAAGAGTTCTAAGCTGAGATTTTATAAGGAAATCTAAGCCAGTAAATAATCAGTCCAAAAGCTGACATGTAAAAGAAACTAACAACATCAGCCAATTTCAACAGTGCCCATCTCCCCACCCCCAAGCATTTTTGGAGCATTTTTACCTGTCCTGGGGGCCAGGGATTTGCATGTCTATCCTGTGGCATGGGAATTTGGGATCCTCACGATTTTGACCTCAAGGAATCAGTAGTATTTGTTTCAGGGATAAATTCATCAGCATAGACAACAATTTTGTAATTAGCTATGGACAAAGCTAGCGACACCCAAGGCAATTTTACATACTTGACACAGGAAATTTTCATCACCAGGAAAAATCACCAGGTGTGCCTAACGCCGCAATGTAATGGCAATTGTGACAGCAATCTTGATCACCACACTGAACAATCGAAAAATTGTCAATATCCGACGATTTCTCCGCAAATTGCCGGTTAAGTCACCTAGTGTGTCCCCTCCTGTAAAAATGCCTGCAATTGCTGGTGATCAATTTTGCTGCAAAGAGCGTAAAATCACTTAGTGTGTTGCTAGCTTAAAGGAATAACAAATACAGTGGAACTCTGTTCTACGGACACCCACTTTACAACGACATCCGTACATAACGGGCAGTTTCGTTTGTACAAGGAAAAGCCCACATACATTTTCTCTAAAATTAACCCGCTTAATACAGACAACGGACACTTTTCCGTGTCCCCAATCACAAACTCTCATATATCGTCAACCCCGCTTTACTGACACTGGTTATTTGCACACTGTCTATTTTCATTGTCAAACTGTATGTGCTAATTGAAGACATTGGTACCTGTTCAAATAATGACAGATTTTATTACTAAAAAACAGTAGCAAAATAGCATGACAATTGTTTGATTTTGATCAGTCTGTCTTTCTTCTGGTGTTTGACCTTTGTACTGTAGTCCTTTAATAAAGTTTTCTGCCTCCTATTACACAAGTTTCACTTCCTTGGCTTTTTGCTGCAGCCATTATTGATGAACTTGTTACATTACAGTTAAGAAATTAAACAATTGACATGTTCTCGTAAAAATGTCTGCTTTAGTCTTGATATTGATAAAACAAAATCTCTGAGAGGGGGTCCATATCTACTAGCGGATTTGGACGAGGGGGTCGAAATCCGTAGGGGGGGGGGCAAATCCGCTGTGACACCGGGTTCCACTGTACATTGTAAGATGGCAGATCCAAAGAACATTTTAAGGACGTTCACATGAAAAACTTCTACAACACAGATTCTTTTAATAGTTTGGCTACAGTCAGATAATGAGTTACCTATGTCAGAAATGCAAAAAAAATTGGGGGATCACCGACTTCGTTTATGAAATAAAGCGCGTGGAAAACTACCCCAATTTTGACACATCAGTCCTCGTAACTCGACATGGCCTCGGTGCTTGTTAATTGAAAAATATTAAAAATGATTTGCTGTAGACCCACTTTCCTAGTCAAATTTTATTTCAGTGGGTCTGTCAAGTAAATAATTTGAACCGCTGTCATCCTTTTAGTTAAACTCAACCTCTAAGATGGACTTTTACGAACTCCGTGCAGCTTCAATAAATTCGATGACGCGAGGGCAGAAAAGTTGAAAAAATCAAACTTCCACAATACAGATTTTCTTTAATTTTTCACAAAACGTAGATAATCGATAAAGAAAGTGGTCTATCAAAAGAAAATATGGGGTCACCGAACATTTAAGAGAGTTAAACCCATGCATAGATATTAAAGTGCCCACTAGCGTTATATATCTCCACATTTCTTCAACAGCGCGAGCGCTCAATGCATGACGTGGCATGACATCGCGAAGTGGATTGCGTGCGCAGTAAGGATGCGCAGAAACAATTAGCGCGATCGTCCTTAAGAGGACTTCTCTAGAACAAATACCAAGAGTTATGAGACTTTTTCAAGCTGTTGTTTGGCTTGAATTACTTTCATAAGTATGCAGGTAAAAGAAACCAACTTCATTTTCAACTGTACTGCTTCATTTATTTGAACAGTTCATTTGTCTCCACCGAGAGTGAGGGTGGGTATGTGCCACCCAACGGGGTAATGATTTTGGGACTCCTGATCTAGAGCGGGGTATCTATTTTTGAGACGTTTTTGGACCAATGTGTAATATTGCAAATGCACGAGAGCTTTAAAGATATCAGCGGTGATTTTAAATTATTTATAGGGAGCTGAATAAATTGCTAATTAACTAATGGGGAAAATAACACAACCTGGTTTTAGGAGGTTTAACTCGAACAAACAAAGAAACAAGAATTTCTGAAGAATTTACAGGTGGCCGATAGTCTCTCCCCCCACCACCCCTTTTCCTAAGGAAAACAAAAACTTTAGTAGTTCTTGGTTTCCGGTGACCTGTTATGGACAATTTGCACTTCCAGTATGTAAGGAATTAAGCAATCATTAACCTGTGTAAACGCTGACCCTTACCAAACCAAATGTCCTCAAAAACAGCGACATAAACATTTAAACGCTTACCTTTACTACCGGTAAACTTCCATACGCAGCAGTACTCAAAACAACGGAATTAAACTCTTCTCTAACATTAATTTTTTCGTAACCATCACTACTTGAGAAACAGAAGTAAAACAGACTTTTAACATTGGCCTTTGGTGACCTCCTTGGCACAATTAGCCCTTCGTGTACTGTCACGATCTTTCACCGTATTCCCTTTTAAAACATGACTTAACATCTCTGCAGCAATTGTAATGTAGCTCATCAAAAAATTCCCTGAAATTTTCTGCGATCATAAATGGAAAATTTATAACAGCAATACCATTCAATTCTCGTTCAGTAAGCTTTATGTGCAGTTGTCTCTGTTGGCCGCATGATACCAAGAGGACTGAGTTCCAGTGACGGACGATGACGACCGACAAACGTCGAAAGGAATCTATAAGGAATGCAACTTCTATTTTATGAGTTGGCATGACATGCATATATGCACAATGGCCGCCTAATAACTTTTTCTAAAACAAGGTTTTGAAATTTAGTAAAGATCTAGCACAGGGTATTTAAAAAATTCCTATTTCTAGAATGGGGTATCACTTTGAATGTAAAATCCTTCTAAAACAGGGTCTAATTTTGGAGGCCTTGGCGGCACCCTCCTACCCAAAACCTATTCCAGTACGCCCCCCCCCCCCCTTTTTTTGCTGGGTGATGCGCCAAAATGGCGCTATTGAAACGCCATTTTTCATTATTTGCCAATATTTCGAAACGAAATACAACAATTGGCGTCGGAAGAAACCAAGAATGACATAAGCTTAAATTTAAGCTTGACAAGCTCCCCAACATTCCAGCACTCAAAACCTTATAAAATAAGCTTAAGTTTATGACGTCGACAAGTATAGTCTTATTAAAAGCTTACTTTTTCTTAAGTATAATTACCTCAAACAATCTAGAAAGGCTTTTGTGGTGTGGAGAACGTTGCACTGGTTCCTGTTGAGAAGCCTGCTTGTTTCCCATCTATTTTTCGGAGTAGTTTCATTCATACATAGCAGCGAAAGAAACCCTCCAAAACAAGCACCGCCATCATGTTTGGCGACTGGAAGCTCTCCCCGCCACAGCACACCCAGGATAGCTAGCTGTGCACGTGGTCCGTCACAACAAAAATTGTTGCGTGAAGGCACTGTAAACTCAAATATTAGATATTCCATCTGAAATTTTTATCCACCTTTTGTTATTTGTTTAAATTCATTATTAATAGAGTCTTTAAACAGAATTTAAGCTATTTCTCTCAATTTTCAATCCCATACAAAACGAGACAACTTTCAGTCAAGGTCGGAGTGTGGTATTTCTGGTATGCGTGTGTGGTTTACGTGAGTCTATGTCAGCGGTTTTCCTTTGGAGAATTCGTGGCACTTTGCGAGCGAAAGAAGCTTCAGTAAAATGCAGCTTTACACGATTGGACTTTAGCTGCAGTTTTGGCTGAAAATGGGGGCTAAACCCTCATCAATTAGCGACCTACAACATAACCCTGTCCTCCAGAAGTTTACTGGTGATACAGCTGTCGGGGAAGAGGACGAATTCTGGGAGGATATCCTAGCGTTCTCATTCCAAGCTCCGTATAACAGGTTCGTTAAAACGTTAGAAACAATTAAGCTAAGGCTTAATATTTGTGTATAAAGCTTATATGAGAATATTTATTAGTCAAAACTGATGATTTTGTCACCTTTGTGTAAGTAGTGGGCATTTTATTTTATGGTTTTATTTGTTTCCTAAATGTCATTCCCAACGTTAGCCGTCGTACGCCATTCCTGACAATTAATGTCACCCGTATTTAAGTATAAAGTATCTGCGTCGCGTCATACATCTCTTTAAACTTTTATTTTTATGCGACTGAGTTCTTCTGAACTTGTGACGGTCATTCAGGATAGCTTCCTGCTGTTACAGCTCATTACTTACAGTTGTTTTACATGCATGATAATATGTTTATATGAAATCACTTTCACTTCGGCACAGGGCGAGTTAATACATGTTTCATATAGTCCGCTTTCTTTCCTACATGAGTTTTATGCTGGCAATACCTGGTCAATTTTCTACTCTACCAGCTGGAATGAATTCATTCCTGGCCACAGTAACAATATTGAACAAAATTTCAATCAAATAAAATGGAGGTCTGTCATCAGAATGAGTTTGGTGGCATTGGACACTCAAACAAAATCAAACACAGATGTGAGTTCGGTTGTCAAACTTATTGATCATAATCAAACTACAATCACTGGGTTTAGTTTTATAGCAATTTGAAATCAAGTATGACTGACCAGTATGTTTATATTCTGTACCCAGCTGTTCAACAGCCAATTTTTGCTAATGCAGGATATAAAAATTAACCAGGGTTTCTGTTTCTCTTGTTAACTGTAGAAATACAAGTTTAGAAGCTGTTCATACATGACTGTGCAAGTTTTTATAATGAAGTTCAAGTTTAGAGACAAAACAGTTTTCATTGTAAAGTTTAAATACAGTTGAAACATGAATCCAAAGTAGCTTTCACATCAACTCACTTAAATGTAATATATCAAACATGAGAAAGAGTGTTTCATCAGGATATCCAAACCCTGAGAAGTGGGTTGAAAAAGCGAGGCGCAGCCGAGTTTTTTGACCGACTTCGAGGTGTTTGGATACCTGATGAAACACTTTCTCGAGTTTTTGATATGGCTTCTCAAACCATTCATAATTCTTGGAGAAATCCAGTATCCAAACCACCGTCACGGTAGTGATTTCCTTTGTTTTCTCGTTATGAATTATTAATAAGTTTGAGAACATCATTTCATGACATTTTTTTATGAACCAAACTTCCCACTACTAAATAATCACCCTGTTATGCTATCGTTTTCAATTTCAACAACATTCTGATTTCAACCACATATTTGTTAAAGCCACTTCTTCAAGTGAACTCTGTGATGGCCGTGTTGGCGGCCATTTTTATTTCTTTCAACCTTGTGCCCAGTAGTAACCTTTGCCTATATGTGATGACATACTGTGTTTTTGCTAAGCCAAAGGCTCTCAAACAGTCTTTTCCTCTCGCTTCACTCAGAAAAGCATCACAGTTTGGAAGTAGCCCGAGTGTAAATACAACATGTATAGGGGGAAAAGAATTTAGAGTAGGAATCAAGATGGTTTAGCCATCAAACTGAATTCAAAATTGATGCTTAATTGGGTTGGTTAATACTTTGAACAACTGGGTCCAGAAATGACAAAGTTCAGGTGCAGATTTCAGTTCATCTCTATTTGACCAATCAGAAAAAAAAAATCAAAATTCAAACCTTGGATTGTGTTTGAGAGGCAGATTTTCTTGCGACCTAAGTAATGCCAAGCAGCCAACCTTAGTTGAACTGTCATGTTTGATTGAGTTTGATTTCCAGATTATCTGGTAGATCTATGTGCAAGGATCACTTCCCTTGGCTGGTAGGGTTCAATCCTGACTGCTCCCAGAGGGAGCCATCTGTATTCAATATTTGCATTGCTAAAAGTTCATTTTGTGAGTCTAAATGCAATTTAATTCCATGGCACAGGTTCAGTATACTAGGCTGGTGTGGGGGTGGGGCGTTGCTTTAAGTCTAAAGCATTTCCATATGCGATTGAGTTAAAATTAAACACTGATGCTTTTGTTTTATCTAAACAGTGCTGATGCCAGGTTGTTGGAGGAAGCTACAGAACCAATCTGCCAAAAGCTTGGTAAATGGAATAAATGCAATTGGAGTTACTAGTTTATGGGTCTAATTTGTCAAAGTCAAATGCCCCAGTGAGCACTTTGTTAGAAACCCAGGATCGCCTACAAGAATTGTTAAAAATCATCACAAAATTTCCAAAAAAAAAAGATCAATTCTGTAATGTCTGGACAGTACTTTTGGGAGTCTTCGGAAGTCTTTGGGTCATCCTGGTCTCTTCTATGATCCTCAGCATCATCATGTTGCTCAACCTCAGACATTATTGGCAATTTTTCTTTCTCATAATAGATGTGATGCATGTGTCAACTGACAAGTATCAGTGCACAAGTTGTACATGCTATTGCATCCTGTTGAATGTGAAAGCTCTACCAGTGTAAAATACTTTACACAATAATCCTTTACTGATTTTTTTCAGTTGGGAACAATTTGAAAACAAGCAACTTTGTTACCCTTATTAAGGTGTTTCTGAAAAGAATTCCTGGCCTAAAAGACAGCACCAAGTGTGAAGAGTAAGTACACTAAAATGTCATACATACTGAGATATTGAACAATTCTCTATCTTGGTAGATTAAAGCTTTAGTTTAATAACTACTTAAAGTTCTTGGTTAAACAGAAAAATTTTGTCCCTAGAACTTAACAAAACATAAAACAATAGAACAATAATTTTGCCTACCAAAATAGTCACAGCCACCACTCTTGAATCTTTAATTAAAAGAGGTTCAAGTGATGTATTCTACAATGCTAAGTACTACAGATAACTGGCAATTGTTAAATTTTCTAGCATTGCAATGTATTGCAAATTAGCCTTGCAGAGAGGAATTGCACATAAAGTGGATGAAGATGAAAGAGAAAATAACAGAAGGATAATTGAGAACTTGTTACTTACATGTATTGTGTAGCTGTTTAACTTTTCCTAAATAAGTGCAGTAATACATGTAATTATCAAATTATCCAAGAGGAGCATAATTTGGTTACTTAAGATTTTAATCAAATCAAATAACTTTATTATAGTCTCAATCTTATAGCCGTGCACAAGTGCACTACTAATCGGGGAGAAAGAAGATCGAATTGGAATTTGGAGATGTTGGTTGGCTATCATTAGATTTAACATTTTTAATAGTTTTGTAACATTAATAGTTTTTTTATTTCTAATAGTATTGATAATACTTGAATCTTTATAAATAACACAGTTTGTCTGTTACATGTACAATGTATTTTGAAAAACTGTTAAATAAGTATCATTATCGTTTGTAAATAGTAAAACATTATTTTAAACTTGCTTAGAACTTGCAAAACTTGCAACTTAACAAATACAATCATTTTCCGAGGAAAGTAACCAACCAATTCTCTATTTTTAGTGAGGACTTCACATGGGAAACGTACAATGCCATCCTTCTAGTGCGAAGTTTTTCCAAGTATTTTATTGAGTTCTTGCCCAATGAAGAGGTGATAAGACAGTTAGGTGGCTCTGTAGTGCAGTCCCAGGCTGACGAAGAAGTGTCTGGCTTTGCTGAACAAGTGCTGCATTGTACAGGTAAGCCATGGACATCCATGTCCATTGTATTGTACTTGAAGTTGTAAACTGTGTAGTTTCATTGCCTGTCATAACATGAGACACACATAAAAGTTGTTAGGATATCTTTCTCAATTTATTGTCAGTGTCTGCATGCAGAACTTAAAGGAAAGTAAAAAGCATCGTTCTTTCAATGATTATAATATCTTATTGTCTTCCCAGACTGTGGTGTTATTGAAGATCTTATGTGTGGACTTGTAGATGTCATTATCAATGTGCCAATCAGGTATTAATAATAAATTTAAAATAATATATCATCAACTTCCCCTTAATCCTTGCAAAAATTCCAGAAAAGCAAGAATCAGTTTACTGCCCTTCATGTCTGTTCTCAAAATTTCAAAGGTTGGAGTAACTAAGTGCAGTTTTCATGAGATTCTTGTAAGATGTGATTGCCTTTTGTTGGACACTCAAATGTCATTCTACCCAAAAGCTTGGCTGTACGTCCAGTAGAATCTCAGTAACTTAAACCTCATTAACCTTTAAGCCCCAAATCAATATGCAAATTCTCCTTACTAGCCTTCACAATTGAAGGGCCCGGTGGAAAAAGGGCGTAAGTGACGATTTGAGGTTAAAATCGAAATTGCTCCTATTTAGCTGAACATTGGCACACAGGCTGGTTTTCATGTGAGGAACGCCGTTGCGCACTTATTTCTTGACCTGAGATCTAAAATTTGAAGAATTAGCGTATTACTTTTGCTTAAAACTGACACAAAGAAAACAACAGGACCGCGGATTCTAGGTTGAATTCCTTTGTTTTAGTTCAGGCAGAGAACAAAAGAAATCTTTCACGCATCACTTGAGCGAGTTCAGTTCAACAACACTTTTCACGCAAAAGTAATACGCTAATCCTTCAAATTTTAGATCTCAGGTCAAGAAATAAGTGCGCAACAGTGTTCCTCACATGAAAACCAGCCTGTGTGCCAATGTTCAGCTAAATAGGAGCAATTTCGATTTTAACCACAAATCGTCACTTACGCCCTTTTTCCACCGGGCCCTTCAATTATCTTTTTTTCATGATACATGTTGGGAGAATTTGCTTAAACATCAAGACAATTCGTCTTTGTTGATCATTTCCTTCATTATCAGGACTGTATGGGTAACCATGCAGTGATATTGTAAGGAGAAGTTACCGTGTGGCACTACATTTTTGCGGGTTGTAATTTTTGCCATTTCTTTCACGATGCACAAAAAATAGTTCCTGCAAAATAAAAGTCCTGCACATTTTTTTCCCGCAAAAATTTACTCCAGTGTAGAAGTTATATACAAAATAACTTATAAGAATCATTTCCGTTTACTTAAAATGTCTCTTGAAGATGAAGAAGAATACTGGTTTGAAAGAGAAAATGCAATAGAGTGACATGGATTAATCTGTTTAACATTCCCATGTTGTTTTATCTCTATTTCAATTGTTCTTACTCAAATAAAAAACAAGAATGTTACCAGCTCCATTTGAACGTGACTTCCAGAAAACCGCAAAAAATTAATTCCCAGCAAGAAAAACCAGTCTTTTTCGATCGCAAAAATTAGTTCCTGCAAAACACAAAGAATCACCAATCTGCAAAAATAAACTTCCGCAAAAATTTAGTGCTACACAGTAGGTGCTTGTCATAGCTGGGGCTTAGGGAAATGGTCAAAACTATTGTACTCAGACAGGACCCACCAGTCCCCAAAAAGACAGGTGGTCTCTTCATATACCCCCCTTCCCCCACCTTAAAAGATGGTGTCTTGTTTGAATAGCCCCCACTCTATCAGAAAAAGAAACTAATAAAAAGATTCAAACTTCCCTGTGCCATTTCTCCAGCAATGCAAGCTTCATGCACTCCTAATGTGAAAGTCTCAACTCAAATTTTGAGGCCAATAAATGTTGTCCATTTGGCTAATCAGACAGGTGGTATCTTGCATAGCCCCCCTACCCCTACACAAGGTGGGTCCTCATCAAGTACACTTGTTACGACCACTTCCCTTAAAAGCTTAACTGGAACTTTTTCTTCACTTGAACCAAGGAGTTTCCAAGGCTGCTTCACTCTACTACACTTTTTAAGTCTTTATAAGGTGCTCAATCTTTCATTGTTATTGGCCTGATTCAACAGTAGAGGAATTCTAACAATGCAAGTGAATTACTGTTAGTATGCACTATTAATGTACCAACCAACAGGCTTTGAGTTGGCAGTGTTGTTACATATGTTAGTTTATTCCCAAGCAACTAAAAGTTCTTTGCAGATTGGTAGAAATATCTCACTAGCTCTTAACTGGAACAACTTTTTACACTGAACTACTGTGCTTCTTCTGAAGTAACAGCAAGCAAGGAACATACTTGCGTGATAGTATATGTATGTTGCCTTGTTTAATAAATGCGTGTTCTTTGTATATCAAACTGTAGGCTGGACTAATCTTGCATGGCAGTACATGTATAGGTTTAGACAGTGCGATTTTTGCTCACAACTGTCGTATGCAACTTTTGTAGTGCACACTGCTCACGTCAGGCAAAGATCATATTAAGCAACTCATCATTCTAACATATTTATTATGGCTACAACTGCCGTAGGGTTTTAAAAAATGTTTCAAAATCCTATGACATTTTTCGTGTTGAGAAGATGTTGTATACCTTATTTAGATGACATGATTCATGTTGCAGACTTTATGTGAGCAAGTCCCATACAATAGTTGTATGCAAAAATCGTATGGTTTCAATCGACCAGGTGTTGCCTTTAATGCATGTAGTTTTCTGTTCTTTGTGTATATCAGACTGTACACTGGACTTTGACCCTTTAAGCCCCAGTAGTGATCAGCATCAAATTTCTCATCATCATATTGGTGTATAACACATACAAGTCATGAGAATTAAGGAATTGATTACTGAAGATGAATTGTCTTGATTTAAAGAAGTTGTTTAAAGTAGTTCTCCCATACTAGTACTCAAAACGTACAAGGAGACCAGTAAGGAGAATTTGTATGATGCTGAGGCTTAAAGTGCATATGAAGTAAAAAAATTTTCGCGATAATATGAAAGTTCACATCTTTCTCAATTTGAAAATGTGGGTTTTACCGAAAAGAACCATTTCAATCAGCAGTTATCAGGCCTGTAATGTTCGAATTTAGCGCCGGAAAGTGTCTCCATTTTGCGCGCGGCCAAAACGATCGTATTGCAAGGCTGTGACGTAGTAAATACTTCAAAACACACGTGCTTGAGAAATAACACAGCTTATTCACGTGTAGCATCCTTGAGTCTTTCGAACCAGCATTTTAACTGCTGCAGGTTTAACAAATGGAGGTTTAGAAAATCGTTTAGGATTTACAAACAGACCGTGACAGGAAGATGAAACAATAACCTCTTTCAGAATTGCTAAACGCAATTAAACTGCTGGAGATGTATCTGTCGGATGCTAGTGATGCCACAAGACGATGGAGGTGAAATGTTTTAACTCCAAGTAATTCTATTTCTAGAACCACACCCATGAAAATGGAGTTAAAACGACAGCACAAGAAGCTGTAGCTTTCACATGATCAAAGGAGACTGTAATAGTCTCAGAATAACTTGGATCCTTTAGACACTCTATACCTCATCCGTGATAAAGAAAGTTACATGTCTTGCACATAACCGCAAGCAGACATCTAATCACAGACTTAAAAACTTGGGATCCTTTCAGAAAACATCACTCTTTAAAGCGGCTTTAAAGAATCTTGCAATTAATCTGAGCCCAAAAAGCTAACTAATTGCCAAAGAGCTAGCACACACAACGGCACAGAGACTTAAAATGGCTCTAAGAACGTAACATAAAACCCTGCAAACAGTTTATATCACAGCTTGAGTACTATCTTGATCAATAGGTCAACCACTTACCGGCACAATTGTGTCGCTTTTAGATGACCTTGATCAGAGGGACAAGGCTGTTGCGAATGTACTAAGAAAGCTCTACTTTGAAGGCTAGAATAACTTAAGCAACTAGCGGGAGTCGTGTTTGGCCTGTCATTTTACATACTATCAATAGCCTCTTCCATTCTTGTCCCTCAGCAAAGGCCCAACTTGCAGAAGGACCGTCTTGTTGGTCATTGGTGCAAAGTCATCATGTTCGGTGATACACTTTCCGCGCTCAATGCTTCCATCGAACATTAACTTTTGCCGCACCTGTGCAATTTCTATGCAGCATCTATACTCCAAAGCGCCCGTCAAGTTTTGGATTCTGCATTCTCCGCATGTACACCTACAAACAAAGTGTGAAAATCGAACTAAACCGCGATCGCGCAGAACTACTAATAAAAAGGAAAATTCTTTGCCTGTTCAGTTCCAAAAAAACCCGTCCAAGTACTAACCACTCATTCACTGCCACTTCCCCTTCAAATCCTGCTCTCAGAACATCAGGGGTAAGGCCATCTTGATCTTTTTCGTCATCTTCTTCTTCATCGGTGGTGTGGGCTAATGGCTCATCCGCGTAAGGTCGAACTACTCCCACAACTTCCATTTCTCCGCCTGAATCGCTTGTGTCTGAGGGATTCCCAGTAGCAGCAGATTCCGAAAGGGACATAACTTCGTCACTGTCCGACATTTTGGGGGTTACAATCGACAAACGGGAAAATTCTGGAGATAAATCTCTTGAAATCTCAGCAAATGTTGAGAAATCATGTAAATCCCAGGCATTTACTACGTCATCACAAGCATAAACTCGTTCCCAGTCTTCCGGTCTTTTACGGACACAATTTTCGCCAATTTGGGCCACTTTGAACGTCAAAAAAACGGCTTACGTTTTTTTTACGTCGAATTTCTTTCGTCATTTCGTAATTTAGACGTGATAAGCTTTATAAAAATGTAATAACAAAAAATACTTCATATGCACTTTAAAGGGTTAAGTTACTAATTCAAGCATTGTATGGTGATGTAAGAGATGTGATTATTATTTTGTTGTTTCACTAGTGAGATGACGTATCCAATTCATGTTGAAGCAATCAACACTTTGTTAGTTTTGCTGTCAGTTCAAATGTTTGATCCTGGCGCCTCTCAAAGCAGCATCTTTTATCAAGTTATCATGAAGGGAAGATGGTAAGAAAGAAATCAGCTGTCAAATAATTCATTGCTCTGAATGTGTAGCAAGGGTACACAATTTAGCTGAGTTATTTAAACTTTTGATTTCAGTACTGAAAGTGCAGATGACCTTGTTAGAGTTCTGCTGAAGAATTTCATCAATAGAGAGAAAACTCCACCAGAACTAACTAGAGTCACCAATGGAGGCTGGTTCTGTAAGTGTTTTAACCCTTCAAGCCCCAATAGTGGCAAGCATCTAATTTCTCCTTTCAGTATCACTAGTTGATCAAATATACAGGCCATGAGAATAAAGGTAATGATCACCATGGAGAAGATGTCTTCATGTGTAAGCAAATTCTCCCAACTAGTATCATGTCAAATATATGGATAACAGTAAGGAGAACATGCATGTTGATATTGGGACTTGAAGGGTTAAAAATTTGATTGCCAAATGTGGAAAAAGAGTAAGGTCAAACTCAGGTCATGAGCAGCCCAAGTTGTTAGGAGTTTAGCCTGTGAGCAAGCTCTCTCGGGGGTGGGGGCGCGAAGGAGGAAATATCTTTCTCACAGGCTAAACTCCCAACGGACTCCTGATATAAGGAGACATTTGAATTGGTTCCATTGTTTTAGTATTAATAATTTTAATACAGTTTAATTGAACACACTCAGTCAACTGTCCTTCCTTTTTGAGTGGTTGAGATGTCTCAGCTGTTAGCCATTATTGTCCATGTTGTGAGGTGTATTAAAATGTACTTTAAAAGGGGATTTAGTTCCAACTGTCATGAACATCCCACTGACGTGATGTGCACTGAAACTGTTAAATGCCTACAATTTCGGACACATGTTGTTGGAACACTTGCCCTGTCCTTTCCCCCACCCCCAATGTTGATAACAATGACTTGCTGCATGGCCAATTTTGGTTCACTCAACATTGAGGGGAAGGGAGAGCCACAGCTTCAGACAGTTGAATATTATGAATATATATTATGAATATTTATTGTGATATTGACAGAAGTGTGCCAACACAATCTGTAATCCCAAATTGTAGAAATGAAAAAATCCCAAACTGGGAAATGAAAAATGTTCTAGTTACATATTTATTTACGGTGGTGCTGTTATACATGTAGAGTGATTTTGTTAGAAGGAAGCAACTGGCAGATTTTGACTTTGCTTTTAAAAACCCCAGTAGCCATCATCAAGTCTGTCTTAACTTTGTAAGTAAAAGTTTAATGTGGTTTATGAAAAATTGCACAGGTAACCACACCTTTTTTTGGAAAAAGTTGTAATGATAAAACAACAGGGTTTCATTTTTCCTGTCTAAGTCTTCAGTTGTAAAATGTAATGATTAAAAGAGCATATATTAAAATTCCAAATCCATCTAAGCCTGAAACACATTTATATGACTTCATATGCTGATATTTTTTTCAGCCGGTGTTTGGTCATGGTTTGGCTCTCACAGTACAGAGGAAGATGATTCATCTCTGTTGGCCAATCAGAGCTTGCTGCTGCTTCTTGTTCTCGTAAATCACTGTACGCAGGACAAGAAACAACTGAACCCTTACAGACATGCACTGTTTTCCTTCACAAACAGGAAAGTCAAAGGTACTGTATGTTGAACTGTCTTAGTATTTGTCTAAGCCAGATAAGCCAGTGATTAAGTTTCTTTGCCATCATAGTTTATGTCATGAGGTTTGTCCATGTGAAATTGATACTCCATGCTAAGAAGTATGGTTTTGCATTGTCAAGTGGATTTCTGATAAAAGAAAACATGCAGACGAAAGAAATTGACCAAAGAAATACAAATGTGTGTGTTGTGAGTGGCTCTTTAATGCTGCTTACAGCTGCAGGTTATTATTTAGTACTTGTCTGTAAGTGTAGATCCTCTAAGATATTCAGTGGAGACAGCTTTGTGTATAAGATGTAGAGTGTACTGACAATAATTTTACTTCTCTTTGTGTATTAGACAGTGCATCTGAAGCTGGTGAATCAGACCAGGAAGTGACCCCACCCTTTACACTTCACATCGGCATGCTCTACACTGCAATTTGCAGGTTAGTCTGAGTAACTGTAACCAAAAAACCCTCTTACCACCTACTTACTTACTTGTCATGCCAAGTGGAGCTTAGGACATGTCTCCTACCTTACCTTGGTTGAGGGACTTGCATGTTCTCAGTGCACCAGACAGCTACAATGTATGCTAGCAGGTGCTTAATGGCTCCTGGCAGGGACACTCAAACTAGACAGGTTGCAGCCATCTAAGAAGCTCAATGTCCATGTAGAATGTTTTGGTATCATAAAAGGTTTTTGGGTGTTCAGATAAGAGAAGGTGTTAAGTTTTAATTTTCTTGATTATAACTGGATAAAAATGTGCGAATGACCAAATAAGCCTGTAATACAGCTGTAACTGAATCATGATTTACTTGAAAATGGCATTACAGATTTTTCAACAAGTTGTGTAGGTTGATTAGTTCAGATCCTGAAAGTTTTGTTATATTAAGTGTCTGACAATCAACATTAATTAAAATGAAGGGCTACACTGTATGTGTTACCACTGCTATGTTAACAGCTGTAAGTAAATTTTGGTCAGATGTTGAAAAGGTACATGTAGTATAGTACAGATGAAGTTTTGATATACCATGTGAAATTTTGATTGCAAAAGATACTCTCCAAGGCCCAAAAAAACTATTGACTACTAAGGACTTTTGCAGAGTAAGCTTTGTAAACTTGGTTTTAGTAAAATTTGTCTTCTTGTCTATTAGGGTACATTGTAATTACTCCAGAGTTTGAAACTTGAACCCCGATTTGTTTCCACTTTTTCATGTCCTTGTAATTACTGCGGTGCAGGTGCTAAATGCGGTTGTTAGTTGGGTCTTAAACTTCAGTTTTTATGTATCATTGAAGATTGCAGATTGCAGTAACCAGGGGTTTCAATAAATTTTGAAGTAGGCAGCTCGTCTGAATAGAGTAACCGACTGTATCAACTAGGGGTTTGAAACAATCTTCCTTTAAATTACTTTTAGGGCAAAAAGTAGCCGACTTTTCTGAGCGAAATAGCCGACGCTTTTCGTCGGCCGTCGGTGCTTATTGAAAGCACTGAGTAACGATTCAAAATTAATCTGCAGTAACATTTAAAATTAATCAGTTTTTTTCTCTTAATGCATAAATGTCTTTCAAATAATATACTAGCTCTCTTTGAGTAACAAATATACATTGGTCTGCATGTCAACATGTAAACGTTTCTTACAAACATTATGTCTACATACACTTTTTATACAATAATTTCTCCATTTTATTCAATTGCAGAGACTTGCACAAAGATCAAACAACACTTCTGCTGTATTTGTTACTGCATCGCAATCCCAATGTGGCAACTTTTATCCTTTCAAGGACAGATATTGATAATTTGGTAAGTATTAAATGTTTTACAAGTTTTCTGTTGTTAAATGAAATATAAACTAAAGCTCATCTTAAACTTATTTCTTTTCCCAACACTACTTTGTGTTTGTGGTTTTGTTTTAATATTTTTAAAAAAAATTTGCAATCCAGTGATTGCAATGAGTGATTTCAAGATTGATTGACTGACCGACTAACCGAGCAAGCCAGTGCCCTCTGCCTACCTGGTTGATTGATTACATTTTTCTTTCTTTTCAGGTGATGCCAATTTTAAAACTCCTTTACAATGCAGATGATCACAATGCTCACCATATTTACATGTCACTTATTATCCTGCTTATCCTGAGTCAGGATGAGAACTTCAACAAGTCTGTCCATGAACTGGTATGATTTACAGACTGGTTGCCAGTTGTTCCATTTGTCCCTTTTCTGTCCACGAGTGTCATTATGGCACGCCATGTGTGACTGTTAATATCAAGCCAGATTTTCTGCCAGAGTGCTCATGCGAAGAACTGTTTGTTTACATCATAAAGTGATAGTTGTCCTGCCAAGTGATGCCTTTAAGTTTCAGTTTTGTTGAAAACAAACAAACAAACAAACAAAGAGACAAAAATCTGAATATGAAAATTTGATCTAAGATATATGTTGTGTTATTCTAAGCACTGAGAGCTACAATGCACAGAATAAGATGTACGTGTAGTTTGGGGTGTACCTTATGGGCTATTTCTGAGATCAGATCATTTGTAAGCTTAATTCAACACATTTCTGTCTTGAAAAGTTATGCATTCTGCTCATCAAAACCTTTCAATTGGTGTATTATACTGTATGGGCATATGTCATTAGTTTGGTCAAAAGGAGGATTTACCTTGTGTGGCCCAATTTTTTATCACTCTTACTAGCGTGGGTTGTGAATCAATAACCTTGAGGAGTGAAACAAAATCATAGATTAGCGTTTATCATGTTGGAAATCTCCTTTACTTCAGATAATCCAGTCTATCCCATGGTACACAGAACGAGTCATTACAAATATCACGCTTGGAGGACTGTTGGTGTTAGTTGTACTCAGAACAATCCAGTATAACATGACAAAAATGAGGGTGAGTGCAGAGTGCAATATTGAGGCCAACTACAGGTCATGGATATTACAGTGGTACCCTGATGTAGTAAAATACCCAGGGACTGGCAAATTGTGTTTGTTATAACGGAGTGCTTTTTCATACATTTTACTGTTACCGGGCGGATAAATATGGTTCGTTATATCGGGGCCTTCGTTATTCTGTGGTTCGTTTAATCGGTGTTCCACTGTACAAAGTACTGCAAATGCTAGCATACATGTACATGTAGATGTCTTCTGTTTTCTACCTTCTTCCCTTTTCTGGCAAAAGAAAGTAGGTTATGTCTTCACACGGGCAATCGGAATTCCTTCTAATGTACGCTGATCGCCAGTTTATACCAGTGATCTACTGATCACTGATTGGCCTTTCAGGGTAAATAAATTTATTTATTTATTTATTTTACATAAAGAATAAAGGATCACCCTGTCAGCGGGGTACTGGATCCTTCTAATGTGTCCGTTCAGAATCAGTACTCTGACGATTCTCCGCTTCAAAATAGAACTTAAAAATGAATTTATTTCTTAATTCTGTTTTTGGTTACCAAATTACCGTATTTTCTCGATTAAACGCCGGGGGCGTTTATTTAAAACTCGGCCTCGTAGACCCGGCGTTTATTCGGGGCCCGGCGTTTATTTATTAATGGCATTTTTCAGCCGTCCATTTTTTATCATCAGAACTGGAGGTTTTCTGACTGTTAAGGACCAAATTTGGAGAAAATCGTCAAAAAAATGTCACCAACTTCTCATCTCAGTGAGGCTGGTTAGTCATTTATCAAAAAACGTCACTGAAAGGAACAGTGATTGAACTCTTCTCTTCGTTACATTTCTCCGTGAAACACTGAGGAAGTGTATCGGCAACTGCTCGACAGTAAAATTACTGTGCAAGCAATTTAGAACGAGGTGATGGCGAGGTTCCTGTTCCATCAGTTCTGCCGGAAAGGCAAAATTATGGAATGATTTAAGAAACTGCTGGAGAAACACTGGAGAGACCCTCGAGATGATTTTCGCTTGATGGACAAGCCTGCAGAATAGATACCATGATTTAAAAGAGAGTGGCATGATGCCTGATGCGTCGTTTGTTTCATCTGTTTTTGTGCAATTTGACAAAAAATCCGGATTTAATATACCTAGCCTGTTAGTCTCCCCTCGTTTTTTTCCCGCTCTTTCGCTCGCTTTCTTTTTCGTTCGCGCTCCACTATCTGAACGCCTGGAACAGGCTAAATATACCCAACTCGAATAAACGCCGGGACCTCAAATAAACGCCGGTACCCCGAATAAACGCCGGGGGCGTTTATTTTAATCTCGGCCCTGTAGACCCGGCGTTTATTTGAACCCAGCGTTTTCCGGCGTTTAATCGAGAAAATACGATCTATGTTCCATTTGTACTGTTACTGTACTCTCTATCTTGTTCTCAGTTAGTGCTGCTGTTCTTAAGTTGTTGACACTTCATATTTTGTTTTCATTGATATTTTAGTCTCGAAAGCCGAGAGAATTGAAGGGTTGATATAATAGGCTTGGCTACCGACTGCTTGTTTACAACATGGTTTATTGTACAAATATGCGATTTACTTTTTATTCCAGGACAAGTACTTACATACCAACTGTCTGGCAACTTTGGCGAACATGTCTTCACAATTCCACGCTCTTCATCCTTACGTAACACAGAGAATAGTTAGGTAATACCGACCTCAGCACTTACAAATCTGTTTTAATCCCAAGATCCGCGACAAGTTGTCGCCAAGAGAATTATCTGAGAGTTTGATACGTTTATCTCATATGTTTTGTTGTTTAGTATCAATGTATATTTTTATAAGTTGTGCTGTATCTTGACGAGCCCGCAGAGCGAGGCCAAAATACAAACAACAAAAAATGCATAATACAAACTTCTTTTTCAGAGTTGAGTAACAGAGAAAACCATGAGAAACGAGTGTCGCATGATAAGCGTGCGCACGGCAGCAAACCTTTTTTTTTGTGTGTGTACGAAAAACTGTCAAACCGGTTAAGAGAATTTTTGTTTTTGTTTTTTTTTTTACTGTACGAATACCCAAGAACACTACCAATATCGCGCCATAGTTGTATATTAAAGTAGCTGGATAATAAGTACATTGTAGCAGTTTAGTTTCTGTGTTCCAGATCCGGTTGAAAAGTGTTCTTTAATCGGCATATATTTACCTTAACTCTAGACCTGTCTTTTTGACACATAATTTGATTCTGTACTCTAGTTGTACCCCTATATTTCCCATTATTACATGTATTTATTTCTTCTATCTGCAGTTTATACGCGTTGCTTTCTAAGAAGCACGCTAAAGTGTTGGAGCATATAAAACAAGCTGAAAGCAACCCACAAGAAAATGCTGAGGGAGCACGCCACAGCGATCATGTAGGTACCTCATGAAACAGACAGCCTGGAATTTCGGTACTAACAGCCTCGTTCCTAATAGGAGCCTGCTTGCAGGCGTCTCCTGCGTGCCAGCTACTCAAAACTACAGATATCCCAAGTCTATAGTGGATTGTACATTGTGGTGTAGAGCAGTTTTCAAATGTGTCGAAAGTAACGTTGGGTTTGCTTTGGTTATGCTTTACAAAGCTCTCTGATTGGTTAAAAAAGCTCGCACAACTTTCTTGACCAATCAGACGTAAAACCAATCATGAGTGCTCACACGCGTTTTCCCGCGCTAAACGCTAATTACTTCGATTTCTGATTGGTTCACTTTTTTTGGTCCTTTTCTGATTGGTTAGAGTAATAACTTTGGTTTTGGTTTTACGACACTCATTTGAAAACCGCTTTAACAAATAGCTTGGAATTTAATCCATAGTACCTATAGTAATCAGGGGGTAATTAATAATAATGGTTGCTATTTACTGCAATCCAAGTTACTAAGTTACCATAAGTATAAGTAACTATAAAATAACTTAAATAGTAAGTTGCAGCGTAAACCCAGAACGTGGTGTAATTCGAGAATATTCGAAGTTATACGATGAACTTTGTACAGTAGCAGTGAGGAAAACAGAGTATGTTGACACTGGTTTAAACTGTTAACCCTAGTGCTGTTCTTCCCTGAGTAGTCAACGTTAAACTGTAATCCGAAATTTTCTCTGTGCTTTTCAGCTTTCAGATTTGGCAATTCTGGAAGAAGTAATACGAATGGTGCTGGAGATAATCAACTCGTGCGTCACCAACACCCTTCATCACAATCCCAACCTGGTCTACACACTACTACACAGACGAGAGCTGTTCGCTCAGTTTAGAACGCATCCGACTTTCCACGATATCATACAGAATATCGACACGGTGAGTAAAAAAAGCCCGCAGAAAGTTGGGAGAATACGATAGTAAACTGCGAGCAAGCTGTATTCTCTTTTCGCTGGGCAAACCATTTTCTTTAGTTTTTAGAGGTGAATGCTGAACTGAAGTACACGTCCATGTAGGGCTTGATGGTACGTTATTTGAATGGCTTATCAAGTAACTATGCAGAAGGAAGAAACACAGAAATGTTACACAGGAATAATAAGGATGAAAGATCACAAACGATGATGGTAGAGGCAAAATGACCAAGACGTATATTGCAAATCCGTCCCCTATCCATCTGGCCACGCTGCGGCCGACGACGTACTTGGCAACTAACAGTCCTGTCTTTCACAGTTTTCCCTGTAAACACAACTTAATTCTCTATCCGAAAAGGGCTGAGTAACTTATGTACGTTGTAATTTTCAGGTGCTGGCGTTTTTCAGTGCTCGTTTAGAGCAGCACCCTGATCAGACCCTTTCTGTGGGTGTGGTTTTAGATGTAATAAAACAAGGAACGCTCCAGTGGCCGAGAGACAGATTAAAGGTAAACTCGCTTGCTTTACAACATGCCATTGCTGTTCCGTCTGTTTTTTTTCGACTAAGATATATATTTCATTCTGTTCTCCAAAATCGTGGCTGCTTACTGAAAAACAATGAAATGCAAATTAGAGCAATATTCTCAGCTGTCTTTGCTGCTTTATGCTACGAAAAGCTCGACATTGTTAGCAACTAGCCTGGTTGCCTACTCAGCTCTTTTCCTTTTTGTGAAATACTGAAAAACGAAGAGCATTGTAGGAAAAAAAACTGCCAAAGGGCTTTCGCCTTAATGTTCACACTTTTAAGGATTTTAGCCACACACATTCAAAACTTAGTACTACTTTGTGCATCGTAATAAACAGAAGTACCGAAAAGTACTGCTACTGGCTGTCATTTAAACGGTTACACTTTAGGTTTTTATCCAGACTCAAAGTTCGAACCTTGTTAGAAGGCTGGAAATTTGAGTTTACGCCGATGCTTTTTGATCCACACTAGGACTTCAGTGAATGAGTTTGAGTCGTATGTCTTATCAAACCCCCGTCTTACGCCACGTAATAATGAGGATTTACTGTTCTCTGCGTTTTTCTCCACAGAAATTTCCTGAGTTAAAATTCAAATATGTAGAGGAGGAGCAGCCAGAGGAGTTCTTTATTCCGTATGTTTGGTCACTAGTTTACAAATCATCCACGCTTTACTGGAACCCAGATCACATTCAGCTCTTCCACCCTGAGACGGAGGAGACTGGGTCTTAGAGAGTCCAAAATGCCTCATGAAATGATCGAGCAGCGAAAGGTCTTGTATGATCCCCACAAACTGGCTTCATCTGTTGCAGGATCATCTGTTGCAGCAAACTGGTTTGCCAGGACCGTTATGAGACAACGCGGTAGAATCTTGTCGGGTAACTAACCATTGAGGTTGGTTGATATCATTGACCAGAGACGTTTTAGTCAAAAGTGCTAAGCTGAGAACTAGAACAGTAAAGGGGCATAGTCACGCTATTTTAGTTCACGTTAATTTTTTTAAGAATCAAAAATGTGTCCTCACATCAATGAACGCCCACAAATAATGGTCTAGTTTTGTTACGAAAGACTATATTACTTCACTGAAACTATTTTCTGTCGTCTGTTGCTACGGATGGCACGGATGGAAATGGATTCTATTTGAAAAAATTAGGCTAAACTTTTCAAATTCTTTCAGCGTCTTGACGTTAAATCGATATGTTCCTTTAAATGTTCAAACACTAACTTGGGCATGGATAAAGTTAGCTACCGATAATTTTAGCACAGTTTTGACCAAAAATCCACGAAATCCTCGTGACTATGCCTGTAATTACATAACACAACGTGGGTATTTTAGAGTGATTAGCTGGTGTAGATTTTACATGATTATTTGTCATAACACTAAGTCAAAACAGTTTTGGTAACATTTGACTGCATTTGACCTTCTTTAACACTACCATACGGCTTAGTGTTGGCGCATTTCACAAATTGTTCTAAGAAGTGTTTTCTGGACCACACTAGAAGCTATTTAGCACTGAGCTCTGGTATTTATTCATAAAACTAGTACAACATGCACTAACAACTCTTATTCAATATAGACAGCCCCTGGATACAAACAATCGTACGCCGGCTTTGATTGGTTTTTTACTTATAGGCGATTGGCTTATACCAAACTAGTAGAGAAGTTGTCAAATAAGGCGCAGGCCAAACGGATTCAACATTTCCATTCAACACTGTTCAAATTTGCAATGTTGAGTGCGTTTATCCACCCTTAGATTGAATGATGTTGAACAGTCGTGAGCAAAGTTTGATTACCATCAAACATTAATGCAGCAAATCAGTTTTCAACAATGTTGGATGAAACGAGATCGCTTTCGTTTGACCGAAGGGCTTTTACAGTGGGCTTGTAAAGTGTACTGTAAAATAAGTACTTCTATCGACCGCAGTATTGATTTTCTTGTTTAGTGCCTTCGGGAACGTTCTTAAAATTCAGGTACTGTCTCAGGTCCATTTGATGAAGGAAACAATCTTCAATCGCGTCGTATTCGCAGACAACTCTTGTACTCTCGGAAGGACCTTTTTCGTTAAATAATTTTTTGAGTTGTTGTCGCAGCCATACAGTTATGTGGCATTCACGCATGATTGACTTGACGGGCCTTTTTCGCCTCTTACTTTAGCTTCGCGCTTCGATAAAACGTTTTAAAAACTGTGAATACGCACTTTACTTTAAAGGGCTCGTTACGAACGGAAAGGTTTCATTTGTTAATTAGCAGCGTAATAAACGTAGCCAAAATATTTTACATATAGTAACAACAAAACTAGTTGTTTCATTGTATGCTCCGAAAACTAGAAATGCCGACTGATTATGACGTTCATTTAATAGTGATTTCTTGGGTAGATCTGAAGCTCTTTGTCGTGTCTTTTCTTTGGTTATATTCATTCAAAAGCTTATAACAAACACTTTTCTTATGACAACCAGAACTTAGCTATAATTATGTAACCGTTGCAAACTCGGGTTAAGTGACATCAGGCAAATCAATGAATTAGTTGTGAATCTGGTAAACTGTTAAAGAAAAAACGATCTTTGCAGTAAGGGTTAGAGGATTTCGTGGAATTGAGCAAACGGGAACCAAAGTAAGAACATAATTTCTTCCGGTAGCCAAACAAATTCTCCAAAACAAGTAAATTATAGTGATAAGAACGAAGGTCAAATGTGGGGTTTGCATGGTCGCGCGATAATTTCCGAAAACAGAGGAAGTTGTATTTTTACGAGTGTTTTTGACGAAAGGATTCCTGTTTTGTAACAAACTGGAGGTGTGGTTGAATAGTTTGAAGCTAAGCACGGAAAGAGCCAGGCAAGTCGCTGCACAGCCAGATTAGCGTTAAAGCTTCAGACAGCTCACGCAGAGCTTACAGGATAAGGAAGAATTCGCCGGGGCATTAGCCGCTTTTTGCACTTCAGTAGGAGCCGCTTTGTTTACTTAACAGGATAATCACTCGTTTGAGAAAATAAATCAAGCTGCTTATTCGTGAAGCAGTTGTGGAATTTAGCAAGCTCACAAGCTTGAGACCGGTTTTTAGTGTTATCATTGGACGCCATATATGGCTTTTTATGTGAGAGTACATTTCAAAACAAAGTTTGCGTCAAGAATATTATATAGGGACGATATTCCCTAAATTGTAATTTTGCTTGTCTGTACAGGGAATAGCTGCATTTATTGGCACAAAGTGATCTTCACTGCTTGTGGAGAAGCTAGAAACCAACCTACATCAACTTTTGTTGCTTCCAAGAGAGCGGAATTTCGTAGTTAAATACATTTTAAAAATTCTTCAGTAACAACCATTACTGGACATTGGTTCCTTTGAATTCCTTCCGTTTAAGTGGTCAAACAGGATTTCATCCACAGACTTAAAACGTTACAGCCGATGCTTGATGTATGGTTGGGCTCGATAAGCGGAAGGGTTAATTTTAGGTTAAATATAAAAGCATATATACTTAATCGTTACAAAGGTATTAATGTACGATCCAACACGGGTTGTTTGGGTCCTAATTTATAACGAAAGGGTTTTAAATAAATTTTGCACAGTATATATGCAGATAATAAATATCAAAGTTATTTAAAGTAACAATTTGTCAGCTATTCTTTTGGATTGATCATTGAATGGGTGTAGATAAACATGTAACTCCTTGAATAAATAACACCTAAGGCATTGGTTGATGAGGTAGAACGCTTGACACGTTACAAACGCGCGTGGAAAACGCGCGTGGAAAACGCGCGTGGAGCGCTGGGAGCACGAAGTGCCAACTGCTGCGTAATCGTGGTAGTTGGCTAACTTTCCCACCTTGGCACCATTTTGATCTTAGCCGGGAATTCCGTCACCAGATTTTCAATTTTATAATTTTAATGCTTGCATTAGATAAACGCGAGTGACTTGGAACAAAGGTAATAACTTAAGCCGTCAATTAACGAGGTTTACACTTCGAAAGTAGTTGAACGACAAGCGAGCGTGTGGTGACCGGAATCCAGGTCGTACAATACTGGCGTAAGAAATGTTGGTTTTTGTGGAGGGAGCAAAACTGGATAAACCGGAAAGACCCTCGAAGTGAGGACGTGAACCAACAACAAACTCATACCATATGTAGCTCTAACTCCGAAATTTGGCAAACTGGTTGTAATAGGAGGCGACAACAGGCCCTGCCCTTCCTTGCACGCTTTTCCTTGTGGTAAAACACGGTCTACGGAACGGGATAAGCCTGCCGTCTGGTTCCCAGGGTCCGTCTCACCAGGTTCCACCGACGGAAAGGCTCTGGGTACGAGATTAAGACTCCCAAAGACTCTCCCCGGTTAGATTTGTATCACTGTAAATGGTATAGATTGAAAGTTGCGCGCCTTCTGATTAGCCAAAAAACATGCTTTATCAGAGTATAAAGCAGAGAAAAGCATGCCTTGTTTGTGTCTTCTAGGAGACGCGTATAATTCTCTGCAGACAAACCAGTTGAAGATCTGAATTAAATTGAGTGAACTGATAAACTGATCTGACTGAATCCTCGAGAACTATTTAATTCATTCTTGTTTCTATATTAGAAGGCACATAGTGTCTTCTGCATATCATTTTTAATGCATTTGGTTTTGCCTTTTTATTTGTTACTCAGAGGTCTTCAAATGGTGCATTAATGCGCGACATTTGAAGGCGCCAGCACTTTACAATAAAAAGAAGAGTAAGTAAATCCTGGGCGACTCCGACATACATTCTTCCCAGTTAACCACTGTGGAATGTGGAAGAGCTTTGTTGAAGAAGTAGGACACGTTATAGCGAGCGATCATTCATACCAAGTAATATTAAAACCCAACGAAACCTTTAAATGGTTTAAAACAGAAAATCAAAAACTTAAGGAAATACTAAAGAAACCGCGGAAGAGTGCCGACGTGGTCAAAATCGAACACCGGCGAAAGGAAAATATTGACTGTCGGGAAGACAAAAATAACTTTATATCAAAACATGATTTGTCCCTAGTCTCTACATTCGATATGTCGACTAAAGCCAAGACTTTAATTTAATATAACGATCTTGGGGACAAAGCCTTGTTTCATTCATTATAAAAAAAGACTGAAGTAGACAGTACGTAATCAGTAGGTTTTTCGTGGTGTTCTGTTTAGCTGCCAACTCGACTTTCCACAGCCAAAGCTGAGGTATCTTGTTTACTTGACATTTATTTCTTAGGGGGAAATCGTACACCATCAAAGGCAGAAAGAATAAACAATTGTCGGCGTCTCCACAGAACGTCCAAAATAGCGATCCCCAACTTCCGAAGCGGCGGTATATCTGCGGCAGGAGTGTCTGCGGTATAGCTGAGAGTGAATTTGAGAATATAATGTCTGCGAGTAGTCCCCAAAATAGCGACCTCCACCTTCTTTATAACAGGGTCTTTGAAATAATAGTATCGAGTGCAATGAGAGGAGCTTCAACTGATCTGGTCAACTGAATTTAACTTGGTTGGACGAAAGCACCCACTTGATAAGTAAGTACGTTTTCAGTAAAAGCTGCATGCGCCAATGCATCTTGAATAACACGTGCGCACTGTATGGCACATGACCGAGCTAAGGTTGCAAAGATCTAACTTAAGGACCCTCCGTATTACTTCAGGATTTTAAGGATATGGCGGCTGGCTGGTAGGCATTTGCCTTTGTACCCAGCACGCTTTCGGTAACTTTTAAAGGATGGAGCACCTTTTTGTGGAATAAGCAACCAGGGAAAAGCCCTGGGAACGAGATTGGCAGCCTCGAGTAATTTTCTACGGACAAGAGTTATTTTTTGGGGAATTGTGAATTTCTTCGACACAAATGACAGTTTTCACTTCTGATTAAGACTACC
This sequence comes from Siderastrea radians, assembly GCA_964017195.1. Lineage (NCBI taxonomy): Eukaryota > Metazoa > Cnidaria > Anthozoa > Scleractinia > Rhizangiidae > Siderastrea > Siderastrea radians. Next base: position 22,992,075 of record OZ024887.1, on the reverse strand, counting down.
TTTGCATTAAAAAAAGGAATGTGAGACATTAAATGTGAACTGACGCGTACGGTTTCCGCCAGCAAACAACTGGAGCTAATCTTCCACATTTTCAGGATATTCCACCTACCAAAGTCACTTGGCCGCCATTTTGAACTACGAAACCATGGCAAGGGGAGCGCTAGACGAGCAGGAAGATGTAGTTGTGAGCAACTTTTCGTCAGTATTAGCAATTTTTTCCATTATCCGTGTGCAATTTTTTAATCATTTAGTGGAGCAAATTTTCAGCATTTTCGTAGGACAAAGGGGCAGGGGGCTAGTTTGGGGGTGGCTCCAGCTAAAGTTGACCCCTAAAATAAACTCTTGGCAAGAAATTTTAAAGATTTCATGCTTGCTCGGTGTATTCCACCAACACAGTATGACAGCCGTTTTTGTTTTGTTTTATTTTTTTATTATTTTTTTATTGTCATTTTAACATCTTTACATCACACATCGACTGACATTACTGACTACGTTGCATACGTTACACTACATACATTGCATTACATCACTGTCATAGATAAAGATAAACGGCCTATACACACTAAAACGAAAAAAAAAAATAATAAATAAATGAAATAAAATAAAATTAATTTAATAATTAATTAAATTTATATTTTCCAGCGGTACAGTATCTTTTTGATACATTAAGTATTAAGCAAAGGCTTCCACTTCCCTTCATGTATGTTAAGTCTGTTGTTCTTTTTAGCTATTGCTCGTTCAATAGATTCTGTATACCTTAATTTAGCTATAAGATGAGACAGTAATGGTACATAGTTTTTCAGACGGTTTTGATAGATAATCTGTTTGCCAGCAATGATTATATGATTTAAAAGCAGTCAGTGAGGCCTCTTTTGTGTAAGACCAAAAATGATGTCGCAATCGTTTAGAGAGTCAATGTCAATGTGTAAAGACTTAACCCAAAGAACAACAGACTTCCAGAAAGCTATAGTAAATTCACAACTACATAATAGATGCTCGAGGGATTCACAGCCGTTTTTTTTTTTATATCTTCGCGTACAACACTAAACAATACTTTGATGACTAAAAGTATTGGTGTTTCATTCTGAACAACCTAGGTGATTCCAAACTCCGTAATTTACACCTCTAAAAGAAGCTACGAGCATCCACGAACCTTTCACTTGGCATTCCCCTCCCAGGCCTTTACCCTAAGCTCCTGAAGCTCATCACTTGTTTTCTTGACAGTGCTTTCAATTTAGTCCGTAATGTAAGAGGACATGATATGTTAGACAATTCCAATCTGATTATATCTTGTGGAGAAAATCCCGAGGTATCTTGTCAGTCTGTGGGTGAAAATTCTGGAAAATGTAGTATTTCAGAATGCTTAAATGAAAGCTGTTGGAGCCTTATATAATTTGTTTTCTGATAAACATGTAAAAAGATGATGTAAAGAATGTAAGGCAAATAAAGATCAGACATTGCAAGAGTACTTTTGGCTGCGGTGCCGTTTATTATTTTGTACAAATTTGTTCCACCTTAAGACGTGCTGAGCGTTCAGTGGCCAAATATGAAAGCTATGGAGCAGTTATTTCCTCCGGTGCTTTTTATTGTGCTGTCAGACGAGGCGGTTCAAACGTTTGACTGCCTGCCGGTCTGAGTGGTCCATTCCTACTGAGTGCTCCATGCATTCCCGCGAGGGAACTCGAATGATCAGTTTCAGAGACTCGCGAGGGCAAGATTCACAAAGCTGTCCCAAGCCAAAGATGAATGTTAAGTATTGTTTCCTAACAATAGGCTTTGTTTTCCAACAATATACATAGGACAATTCTTATCTTAGGAGGGCTTCATGAATCCAGTCCTCGAATCCTTACTCTTTCGTACACTAAATAAATCAAAATGCCCAGGGGTGTCCTTTCCATACACCAGCTGGAATGTCAAGTGCAGCCTTTTCTTATGCTTCAAAGATAAGCAAAAAGCAATAAAATTACAGATTTTGTGTCCCCAAGGTAGGCTGCGAGAGTGAAAAAGACACCCTTTCGTGCTGGTACCCCCCGTCCTCCTGTATAGCTTTGCCCCACACAAGCACACCAAAATGAAAACAATCGAGCAGTACTTTGTTGTCGGTAGTGTTCATCTTCTTTTTATTACTTTAATTTAAATTTGACACTAATTACATTAGAAGTCAAAGGCCTGCTAACTGCGAAAGGGGCGTTTTATGAATTACATGCATACATGCATACATACAAGCATGACTGAATCCATACTATACAAAAACCTCTTCAACATCTTGTTTCTGTTTTAACTATTTTCTTAACTTTGGATAACCTTTGAACTGTCTATTGGAGAGATTTGACTTTATTGAATTATTCAATTACGGAATTTCGTAATAGGTCTTTTGCGTAGGATTGTCTGGGTCTGTAAATGAAAGGCATCTTGTTGGCTTCGTGTCTAAACGTTTGGGACGATGAGGCTGATAAGACGATCACTTAACTCCTCACTTCGAAAATAAGATCCCTCTGTACATGTAGAATACTGAAGCAGTGAGCAAATTCAAAGGCGCTTTGTCCCCAGGCTTCTAACGAAATCCCCCCAGTTTTTCGAAGCTGCGCAAGCTCTCTGCTTGTAATGGCATCTCAACCATCCTTCATCACTGTTACTTACCGTTTACTATATCACCTCTTTCCGCGTTTTCCAACTAAGAAAAATATTGTTTTGAGGTTCGTTTTGCCGGGGATTTAAAAAATAATTCCGTTCTGCTGAAAGAAATCATAGCTTGACATTTCCCTAATTTAACAACAAAAAACGCTTTTGGTAATAACATGTTTTTTTGTGTCTTGGTGTAGTAGACTGTATTGAATTTCAAATACTTGGCGCGTTTTAGCTTGGTACAAATTATATTTCAGGATTATTGAACCGATGAGTGGCTTAAAGCGGACTTTTTACTTGGACGGCTTATAATCCCATCAAAAGAATCTTTTTAAATTTGTAATCCGTTACTCAGATAGCTACAGTGATGAAGCACATTCCTTCGCAAAAAATCTGTCCTTAAAACCATTGCAGACACCGATACATTAATATCAGTCTGAATGAACAGACGACTTTTTGTGGGCTCGCTTCGCTTGAAAGGATGTCTCGATCATCACTTACGATCTAGCCAGGGGGAGGCACGTTCCACTGGTAGACTTCTCAGAATTTGATTTGGGTGTTGCCCAATAAGATGGGAATGGGTTGGCCAGGGTTGCAGGGCCAACCGAGATTCCCGCTTCCCGGAAGTTAAGGTTTCTCTGCCTCTTTTCAGTATGAGTCGCAGTCTCCTTGCTTCAGTGCATAATCATAGGAGCAATGATAATGTAACCGAGTCAATAAAGTATGGCGTTTTCCTAGTCTTGATTCTTGTCTTTTATTCATAAAGGAATACAAAGTGCGACGAGAGCGGGCAAGAACTGATTCGCCAAGAAAATTATACTGCAAGTGAGTACGCGAACTACAATGCTGGTCACTAGACCTTGGGACATTTGGTTATATTTCAAGGGGAAATGTGGAAATGTTAACTTCGCTGTAATTAGCAGTCTTAAACAACTATGTTACCTGTGGATGTCCCCCCAAACAATTGTTAGGGGGGGAGGGGGGTAGTGCAAGCATATTTCTACATGACGCTAAAGGAGCGTGAATTGAAAAAAGTGTCCCAAGACTTACGACCACAATTGTAGTTTGCATAAAAGGACTCGACAAATGTATACAACAGCCCGGCCTGTGAATGTCCAATTTATAATATTGAAATGACTCAGCTATGAAGCGCGAGGGATCCGAGCGAAATTAACAGTGGACACGTGACCAAAACATATAACTGATAATATCTAAAGGAAAACTAACATAATGTAAGACGAAATCTAGCGAAATGTAGCTGTGGTGACCTTGACAAAATAAAACTGGTATGGTGCGGTCGTATCCCCTTGGAGTACACCAGCCGAGATGCCAAACCAGTTAGGTTTTCTCCATCAGACGAAACAACTCGTTGTCTTTTACTTATATGGGTTGTCAAAAGCCAGTGTTCCCCAAAATCGGGAAGACAGTGTCAGAATTAGCGTTTACACCTTCCACCTTAGCGCATATGATCAGAGAATCCTTTCATGAAAAAAGTTTGGCGTTTTAAAATTGTACAACACAAGTACTACGGAGCAACCTTATACCAGAGTTACTAGAGTATCCAAAGCATTTTGCATTGTAAACAGATTTTTAGCTCATATCCCAACCTCGTTCTCAAGAGAGACCCTGGGAACGAGGTTGGCTTCTTCCAATTCCTTACTGAACCTCTGGTTTTCAAACTCGTTACCAATGTCAACATAGTGTAAACGTGTGGTTCCTCTGTAGTGCAAACGCTTCAGAATGCAAACTTTTCCAAAAAAGGTAGTTTGACCTTTAGAAGGTGAACACTTATCCTTGCACTCTGTATCATAGGGTGAACTTTAAATAAGTTATGAGTTTAACACTAGGACAACGAACGGATTTAAACCTAAGGCTGTTTATACAATGGGGCCGATTCCGCTTTCCGAGTGGTTAAGTTTATCACTTGCAATGTGAACTTGTCATTCAAAACACTCCTACATTCCCTATTTAAACAATAGAGTTCTTCTGTCGAAGGCACTATCGTGTGATAGGTTGCCCGAGGAAATTTGATGTTCACAACAAATATTAGCCCAAGAACGTAGTTCGAGGGCTTCTATTAAGTTTAAACATCAGATTTCCGAGGGAACCTGTCACACATAGGGCCTGAGACAGAAGAACTCTATTGTTGTTATTGTACAAAATTACCAAAACGGGCACTATGCGCTGATAGGAGCCCGCTGAGGAGAGACACTATCGCGTCACGTGATCCATTTCGACCAATGGGAGCACGCCAAAATTTAGCGTTGTACTATAGTTTATAACGAATGCGTGCTGCGACTCTATTGGTAAATGAACAGACTAAAATTATTGGCTGAACGGAATATCCATCTAATTCTTTGCTAATAGAACTGCTTCTAAAAAAAATACAAGGGTGAAAACGCTGAATCATGACCGTAGATCCGATATTATCGGAGAAAGAGAAAGCATTCTTCGATCAGGCCTGCTTTAGGAAACAAATTGCAGAACAGTTTCTCGGCACCATAACATGCAAGTTAGCCGTTTTGCGATTCCATATATTACAAATTATCGCTTTTTTGAATTGTTTGTAAAAATGCAATTATAATATATATATAGTCCGACTGAAACATGCTATATACTTTGTCGCCCCGTTTCACACCAGGATTTCGCTATTAAAACGTGAAATGTATAGCATTTTATATGATGAAACCCAGCGAATCTCCATTGCTGATATCCCTCCAGCGTACAGACCGAGAAAATGAAGACAAAAATTACGAATTCAGCTTTAGTCTGACACCAATTTAACCTCAGGACTTTATCCACAGACTCAAAAGTTAAAACTACCCTTTACAGCACAATAAACAGCACCGTAAAAAAGTACCGGTCGACAAATTTCTTTTGTGAAACTTTTATCTAGTGAGCCACCTTGTACAACAGTGCGCGGAAACACCGAGTATTCATTTCAATGGTTACATTTTAGTAGAACGTCGTTGTTTACTGCCAGGAATCTTCGATGAGGAACTGAAAATGTAATGGAAATGAACAGTTTTCCAATGAAGAAAACGGAAAGGAATGAAGATACACAAGTATATGTTTACCAACGCGTAACTGAGTAAGATCCTCATGTGCGCCTCGTTCAATCTAACGAGCCTAGCTCGGGTGGTCTAAATTGGCAATTTCCACTGGATAAAGTTTAAGGAAGGTAGTCCCCCCTCTACAAGTTTAAATTGGAGTAGAGTTTTGGCGTGTTTGGGAACCGCCGGAAGTAGTTGTGTCTTTCTTCCCGACAGTTCCGCCACGAGGTTTTGTCGCGCGTGTTGCAAGTGTGGTTTTAGCGTGCCGTACAGAAATGGAAATACTCCGTCATTATTACAGTCATTGTAGGAGAATGTCCACGATACCTTCCGAAATATTTCCATTCTAACCGAGCACCTTCGAGTTTCCACCGTGAAAACTTTCTGATCTCCATAACTAACTTTTCTTCGGTACGAGCACTTTATCCTATCTACAAACTCAGCCCTATTTTGTACTGTTTCCACACCCACTTAATTAAGGCTTGATTCAAAAGGTGCCAGAAATGTCAAGTATTCGTCTTTGCTTAAAAACTAGAACTGAAAACGTATGTTAATCATTGTTAAAGCAAGAGTAAAGAACAAAAACGTTTCAAAAATGTGAAAAATTTTACGTGGTTAATTTGCTTGCGCAGTGACAGCTTGCCAGTCTAGCGTTTACTAACTGAACCATAAAATGCTGAAGCTGACTTGAAACTCGTGAACAATATACCACAGGAAGTATAAATATTGAGCAACGGACAAACCAATCTATCTTCGTAGAATACATCAACCTTGGCTTTCAATTCAAACCAAGTGTTCCGTTTATTCATACCAGACAGAATTTACGTTGCGTGGATAAATACCTGCAACTGTTGGCGTATCTCGCTACCACACGTCGCCGGAATAATAACAAAACATGCGCTGCGTGCATGAATAGTCACTTTACTGATCATTCACTTGAACATAATCCCCGACAACACCGTTATCCGTCGGCCATTTCATCCATATCAACACAAAACGTTTTCATATGCGTTTGCCTAATTGACGTGTTTTTGTCGATTTTTTCCCTTTCTTGTTAGGCGTGCACATGTGGAAAGCGAAATTGTCATTTCTTTTGTTCCGGTCAGACTCAGCTGCCCGTAATTTAAATATGAATGACTCCCCCCATTGTCTGAAAACTTTGAAGCACGGAACGACTGACTGACAAATCATGAATGTTTATAGCTCAATTTTGCCTTCTTCTGTCTCGTAATATGAATTTCCCGCCTACTTGAGAATCCTGTCACCTTCCTTGGGCGCTTTCAGAAAACAAAACTTACTTTAAAATTACACGTGTTTTACTCAATATAAATGTTCGTGAAAAGCGACTAAAAAAAAGCCAGACGGGATAGAATTAACACAGGATCCGAACCGACTGCAGAGACTGTCCGTTTCAAATTAAACGAAATGAAAAAGCCAAACATCATTAACTTTAAAAACAACAGATTTACACTTCGAAATGTTCTTTACGTTTATCCTTCAAAACATAATTCTTTTCCGGGTGATTTTATTATTCCATATAAAACAACCAATTTTATTTGGTTCAATCATGTAACTTCAGCGAGTCTAATTTGATTCGGAAGCAAAAATTTGAACTGTCACTATTTTCAGTTAGGTTTATTTCGGCGGCGCGTGCAGCCGGTAGGATCTGTCGATCGATGCATGCGGTCACCTCACATGAATAACTTTATTGTCTAAAATTTAAAGTTTATACGGAAAGGCAGCTTAGCCCATCTACTCAGTTACTGCATGCGATTATTTATGTCTCGAAAACTTTTTCAGTGGATTATTCAACTTACGTGAAAAACACCACAACAGCTAACAAGTGAATTCTGAATTTATCAAGCATGGAACATTTGCGCTAAAATTGGCCATTATGTAAAATGTCTAGATCGTATTTAAATTCGGGGTAGTAATTTCCGCTTTACTTTGCAGTTTTGGTTTCACAGCTTAGTATTTTACAATCAGGAGTTTATAAGCCTCATATCAACCCTCCAACTCGCGACTTAATTCAATATTTCAATATTGGTATGCAATTTATGCTTCAAATGACAATTTTCTCCCCGATCTCGCTATATGTTATCCCTTTTTAATGCTTCAAGTGTCTACGTTGAATTCTAGCCATATATTCTTCGCCACCACACCAATCAAGTTCATTTTCGCTTTTTACGACTAGCAAATTTAAAAAGGGCAAAGTTCAGCAGCAAGAAATTGAATAATTTGGACATGTTATACTGCTCTTAAGGTTTTGATCTGAACTTCTCAGAAATAAAAAGTATTTACAAAGATAGCTGTATGGTAAATGAAGACTACAGACAGAACTAATTACGTAAAGAGATTCCCTCGAGTCATTTACGAAATTATATTTGGTGTGTCTCAAATTGAAATGTTTCCTTGCACGCACTGCGTGCCTATTAAATACGCACGAAAGTGAAACACCTGATTGTGACAAGTTTTCAAATATTTTTCACAGCAAAGAAGAGTTTTTTGGCCATAGTCCACCATGTTATTCATTACTGGTCCTTCTTTCCAAGCAAACAACAGCTGTTCTATTCTGTTTCAATATCTAAGGATCTAATTTTGTGATGTCTGAAAATTATTCTCCCACAAGGCCGCCCCTATAATTTGCATGTGTTCCCGACATCTCTTAACGACAGTTCACAAAAACAGAAAAACTGTTTAAATTGTCAATAGAAAATGCCTGCATAAATCATCGCTATATCCGTGTTTTCGTGCATGTAGCACTAGCAGCTAGACAGACAAATCATGATTCAATGCGTAAACTATTTATATTTGCATGCTGAAAACACGCTTAAACTTTGTCATTGATGTGTTCAATGTTACGATTTTTTTCTTTCTCCCTCTCTTTTTTTAAATTTCATCCGTGATTTTTATTTTCATTGGTGCAGCACGAAAGAAACTAAGGGGTAATGCGGCGTGTATGTTATTACGATCAAAACACGTGCATTTACGTTTACAACGCAGGCTATTGTATAACCCAGTCAAAATTGAAACGCAATATCATAGTAAAAGATTAGGTCGCTTAGTAGCGGACAGACACTTGCTCAGCGCAGATTAGTGTTTGCGTTTTGGCCTTTGGTCCAAATTTTTTCTCAAGTAAAATTGAGACAACTGAGGTTGAGCGCGTGCCCGGGTTAAAGTCTTATTCCATAAATGGATGACACTCGGTCAATGTCGCATGATTTATCGGCCGTAATGTACACAAAGTGGTTTCAAGCAGATAACTATGAATATATATAGCTTAGCTATGTCAGCCCAGTCCTGGGCATTAATCACTTCGATAAGAGCACTGTCTGAAAAGTTTTGAACGCCTCAATTAACTCATAGCTGGCTTAAGAGTTTCATATTGTTCGAAAAGCGAAACATTAATGCAGAAATAAGCTATTCTTTCAATCGGAACGGTACATTGACTCAGATGACTGCCAGCCGTAATAGATGGCAGATTTGTCGGCCATCGGTGTAATTTCACCTCAAATATGAACTCAACACCTCATACCGGATGCCAAGACACTTCAGTGAATTCATGCAAACCTCAATCATAAGAAGACTCATCATTGAAAATATAATATATTCATTTTTAGTGTATTTCTCACTCGCGTAACAACATTATACAACAATAAAGCTGTACAAAGGATTATTTTCTCCTGTGGAGAGAAATCTATCTATATGTATTTGGTGACCAAATTTGGAATGTTCTCGGACTATGTCCGTGCTCTTAGTACCTTAAATTATATTTTCGTCCAGTCAATTTCCTATATACAATATACATAATATAATCTATGTCGGTATCATACTTGTGTGACTAATAACTCTGTGGAATACTGGACGCGATCGACCGACGAGAAACGCCATGAAAGCATTTGAACAAATCGTCTTTTATAACCGGATCTCGAAATGCCTTCGCGTACTCGCGCGCTACCGCGAGACAAACAGATGGATTTCGACCCAACACGGACAAGATGTTACCAGTGGTCTGCGGTACTTATTTGACGATGAAGTTGCACCCCAGCCTTTCTTGAAACTTATCCTCACCGAGTTGGGATGATAACATCGCACTCCAGCACTATCCACGGCCTGACATACTTGAGCTGAGAGTTTGTAATCGTAAACCTTGAGTGAATAGCCGGGTGGAACTTTATGCACGACAATGTTATGTCTTATTTTTCCACCAGGACTGTTTTCATTCGAGTAAGTCAGTGTTGGGCCATTTGCAAATAAAGCAAAATTGCTTCGATTATAAATCCATATTCCGTCGAATTCGCGTGTCAACTGCAAACCATAGCCGATTTGCGATCGCACTTTGTTTATTCCCTCTGATACATCGCTCCGCCGGTTCAATTCCGCCAAGCAAAATCCACTAGGCTCCGGTAGCCACTCAAATACATTGATAACATCTGATGTACCTTCGAATGAGGGTCCAATTCTTTCATTCTGTTCCCAGTAAGCTACTGAACACCAAGGTTTAGTCCAATCTTTGCTCGCGGCAAAATGGTAGTCTGCTTCTGTAAAACCGATCAAAATAAGTTTAGTTCAGGCATACAAAAGATCGCGTCGCGCAAAAGCCCGCAACCCTTAGGTTCGATAAATAGTTGAGCTTATCGGTGGAGTAAGTTACGTTGGTCTGGAAATAAAGGATTCGGACCCCGGTCGAATGAAACAGTTGAAATCTAACACAACAATACACGGCAAAAGATCACAGAAAGGTATTTCAATTCTCCTACCTGTGGTTTGCGAAGACGTCTGTGTGTAAGACGATTTGCTTTCTAATGGGCAATCTGTGGACTGCGTCAGGTTGCTTATAAACCCTGCAAAATAAAAAGAATATTATGTGAGGAAAGCAGACAGGCATGTCTGGAAACCGCGCAGACATAAAACTCTGTTAACACCAGAGTTTCAGATCAATGTAAAATACCTGAGCTTTCGTCGTTTTCTCCCTCCAAGGCGCTGGGAAGTGTTGTGTAAATCGCACCAATCGGCCCTTCAAAGAAACAAACGAAACAAATCAGAAATCAATCGCAACGAGAAAGCGAAAAGGAATCGTCTCGAATGCAAATGAGATGCAAAAGGCATTCTAAAGGCTAGCTCGTACACAAACACTGATATAAGAGTCGCTTTGCGGAGCAAGATTTCTAATTTATGGTGAAGAACTAACCTGTGTTCATTACAGCGCTGTAATGGAACGGATTAATGCACACTTTCTTGTCGACGCCATTACAAGATGAACAAGAAGCGTTATGCTTGAGTTCGCTCGAGCTTCGAATTTGCGGTAGGCGAAATATTCGGAACAAAACAACTTGTGGTTCGACGACCACTAGTTTACCAAGTCTCTCCTGTGTTTGGAAGAATATGCAAGGAGTTTCGCAGCCACCTTGCGTCTCCAATGCTCTTACTAGAGCAGAGAAGTCCCTTTCTTTTAGTCGCTTCAGGATCGAATGAGTAACTGCCTTCAGTTCAGCACTTTCGTCGGGCGAAAAATCCTTGCGGCTCGGAAGAACCGAGTATTTCTCGAGTAGGGACAGTTTGCTTACAAATCTGAACAACTTGAACATATAACATTTGTTCTTAGCGATCACATCCAGCCGATCTGCGAGAATTGCGTGTTCTCGAAAGCGGAGAAAGCAATGAAGGTTGCTGCTCACGTCGCAAACTATACCGTCTAGACAGCATGTAAAAAGCTGGCAGATTCACATCAACTAATTCCTCTCTCAACCATTGCAACAACGGTAACTGAGCGCCGACCTACCAGCAATAGAAACACAACCTGATTGGCTGATCTGTATCACGTGCCTGTCTAGACGCATTGGCGCGTCTATAGTTGTCTGATGGGTTGATACGTAAATAACAATTTCAATAAGCTTTCCTCTACGCTGATTGGTCGGGATTATGACCGAGGCGGAAATCGCTCTTGACTCCCCTCTAAGATCGAATTCACAATGAGTTCAATCCACTTTGTTTGTACCAAAGATGTCTGGTTCCTTTGTGGATTTGAGGTATTTTGTATAAACCATGTGGTGCCATGTTAAAAGACTTCAGTGGAGGGCCCAGATGTTTGGAGTTTATTCATAACTCGATTTGTGATCGAAAAGTTGTTGTCGTTAAGTCATTCTGCTTTGAAGTACAGCATTTAAGGAACTGACAAATAAAAATGAAAACCGGTACTGTATGTCCCCAAAATAAAATCCATTGCAAGTATTGTAATTGAGGCATTTATCATCCTCCTCCTAATTCACACAGATATTCAAATAACGTAACCAGATTATTGAATATCAGTTCGTTTGTATTCATATGCCACCCAAGGTCACTTATAATCTTGTTTTAGTAGTCTGTACTGATTCCGTAGAAATTACTAGAGGTATTCAGACAATCAAAACAAGAAACCAGCGCAAAGTGTCGAACGGTAAACAATCCATACAACGCTATGTCAGCATCGCATCACGCGCGCGTCTTAGCGTGATAAGATATCCGGGGTGTATAAGGTATATGAGCGCACCCACCCCCTACACTGCTTCCCCCGGGCTGAAACAGCGGTATGGGTAAATCAGGTAAAACATATCGCCCTCCTTTACCAGTAAACTGCGAGAAGATGAGTTGGCGGCGGAGTCACGATTTTGGGCGGGCCGACAGAAGAAGGGGCGAGCTCGCCCCATTCTTCTCGCTGGCTCGCAAATCGTTGTTCTCGCGCTCGCGGAAATATCGAAATAACTCTGAGTGAGCCTGCTCGCAAGGTATTTTTCTCAACAACGAGGGAATGCTCTTCTGTTATGGTTTGATGTAGAAACCTTCCGACTGCAAGTGTGCCCTGGGTCAGGACTGGACAATATTGTCAATTTAACATACATATCTTGCAATTACAAATAGTACATCCAAATTATTAACCGGAAAAATACGGGAAATTTTAGAAACATGGACAGTTCAACTGGTTTCATCCCGGATGAATACTGAAAGCCTAGAGAACCTGATATCAGTCAATGACAAGTGAATCTACCGGCCGGACAATGAATCGTCAATGAAAAGTTTACTGTTTTCCCAACTGTTTTGTGCCCTTTTACCAGTAAATATGAGATTTCAGAGACACTTTGCTCTCCCTGCACACTACGCGGTATGGGGTTGGCTTTAAAAAAATTTAGCCAGTAAATGTTTGCTTACCTTACTGCTGTCTGGCACATCCATAGGTCACCAAACCCATGATCCTTAATCCTGCCATGGGCAAGGTGGGGGGGGGGGGAGCTGAAAGTATCGTACGGACTTTCAATTAGTATCTCCTCCGCCCATTCTTGCAGGCTCCAATCGCGTACCCTCTCTCCTACCCAGACTCCACGCACTCCTGGGTTAGCAGGTGGTCATCAGGCGAGCGGCTTAGACTCCACTTTCTTGTGATTAAGAAAAGATTGTTGTTTTCCCTCTCGTGGGCCCTTAGCCAAGTTTTAAGGAAGTGTTATGGCTCTTTTGACTGTAAATCTGGCTATTATGACCATGTCTGTTGTACTGTTTTTGTTTTTATTTGTGTTCAAGGAAATACTGTTTTCCATGTCTGGTTTTTTAACCTGTTTCAAAGAAGATATTTTGACTCTGAAGGACGCACACTTGACCATCAACCTTGGTGTGGCTACAAAACACCTGTCCGGAAATTCATTAAATGGTATTATGACTAACCCCCAACTGGCAGATATTATACAACCATACGCAGGTACTATAGGTGCTTTGTCAAATTTTAATTAGACTGCGAGCACTGTCTCTTTATTTTTCTAATCCGAGTGTTAGTGAAACAAGGTCAAAACACGAAGTGTGAGTGGTAAGCAGAGACGCCGCGTGTCAAAGGCACGGAAGAAGGACAGGGAGACTAGGCTAAACTACTGTGCATTCTCTGATCTAGAGATTTGCCGCCTTTGACACCTCTTTGACGGATCAGTTTCCTCCTTCTCCCCGGTTTGTTGCCTCTTTTTTACCGTTGATTTGCGAGTATCCATTTTCGCTCGCGCATAAGATCTGAGTGAAAAAGGAAGAGTGCTCCCAGTCTAAATTGTGATTATCTGTTAATTCGTGCTTTGATTAATTGCGTGCATGCGTAGCCCATTCTCGTCCATAGTGCTCCCCAGCTCTTTTAAAGTAAACAGATCGTACGTTCTGGGTACGAGGATGTTGCGTAACAGTTCTAGGCATCTCTGAAAGAGGTTATTCAAACCCGGGTACGTATGAACTGTTTGGCTTTATTTAAAAAAAATAAAGGAATGCCCTCTTTGTGGAGTTTGTGCACACATAACCTGGTTCAACAAGAAGCACTAGGAGATGAAAGTTTATGTAAACCCTCTATTATGGCATAAGTTCCCAAAAGTTTTCCACTAAGCCGTTTTTGCATCAGGCTGTGTTCGTGTGTGTGAGGCATTTTCAGTGCCGGTGCGTGTGTTTTGAGCATTGTTAGCGTTAAAAATGTACAATTATAATAGAAGATATGGCTTTGTTTTTACTATGACCATGTTTTTATTCACACCCTGAAGACGGTAAGTCTCGTATGTTCATTACAACTGAAGGAAGAGGAAGATCAGTTGTTCTGCAAGACAGATTCGATACCTCTAGATACAAAGACAAAGAGTCAAAAATGGAAAAGAAAAATAATAGGAAGCCCGAGGACAAAGGTCAAAATGTCTCAAGATATGCGTTGTTAATTACTAGTGAAGCATAGGGCATATACAGTCCTTCTCCACGTGTTTCTCTCCTCTGGCTCTGCGTGACACTACAACGTAAACCTGTCGTACTTCTTCGTGTTCGGCGGACTTCCTCTTGTTGTTGGTCTTCTTGCCTGGTTACGTCACCTGGTGGTTACATTGTCACGCGGTTTCCCAAAAACATGGCCATGGCTAATCCACTTCCATCATTGTCCGTTTCTTCCTTTTGGTTTGATTAACCATGCATTTTCTCTTGCTGTGTTCTTGTCCACAGATCTTTTTTCATCACTTGCGGCCTCTTACCGAAATGATGTAGCAGGGCATCGATTTACCATGAACTCGACTTTAACTGTGATGTTTTTTGTCACTATCTAAGATTCAACTCCATACAGGAAAACGGTCTTGACGTTGGTATTGGATACTGATCCAACCTCGTTCCCCAGGGTATCTCCTCTCCCCGTCCTTTGGCCCTGAGAACGCGGTTATTAGATATTCTATTAGTAAGTTTGGTCTTTGTGGATATCTTCATTGATTTCCAGACAGGTCTGACCAATCGGAAAGCTCTTCTCGCCTTAAGCTTGGTATTCCTCACCATTACGTCTTGCTCAGTCCCTCCATCAATAGTTATCCCACTTTCTAAATATGTAAACGAGTTGATGACCACTTTTGCTTGTTTTGCAGAACGATTGGATCGTCTTTGTAGTTTTTAATTCGATTAATTACTTCTTTATGTTGAGCCCTTTCATTCTTGAGGTTGTAGCTAGATCGAGCCTGTCCTTTGCTTGGTTGGTACTGTGGGAAAGGATATCAGTATCATCTGCCAAGTCCAAATCACCCATCTAGGGAGGGGAGGAAGGGTCCGCTGGATCCCTGTCCTGGAAGCCTTGGTTCAACCTCGTTCCCAGGACTTTTTCCCTTTTTAGCCAATGACGTCACGTTAGTGACGTCATATGGCTACTGTCATAGCCTAAAAATCAACGATATACGTGAGACGAACGTGAGACGTCTGTCTTACGATTTGGGAGGCTGGGGGATATTCTGTGAGACGATGGGTGGGGGTGTGCACCAGGAGACTGAAACTCTTACCTTGTCGGCGGCACAAACCCATACAGTTTATACTATAGGAGTACGTCCCCCGGGCTTTGAAGTGTTTTGCATTCGCAAGTGTGGATCTACTTCGAATGCCTGTTTTGTGTACGTGAGGTCTGGCAGGATTTTATTCGCGTTGTAGTCCTGTGTGTACTTAACTGAAGTACAAATTTCCACAACGGACTTGCCAATTTGAGATGTTGTATGAACAGAACGTGGAAATTAACGTTACTTCGATCCCTAATTAACAGTGAAAGAGACAGTATTTAAAGCCCAAGTTAAAAAGACTAGAGTAAAACAGCATAAAATTTTTCGGGATTATCTCTCGGTAACAGCGAATCTAAAATTTGCAGTGTCATTTTTGAGTGCGTGTTATAAAACATGAACCCATTTAAAACTAAATCGGAAATTGCGCGGCTTGTTGCTAGCTATTCGTAAAACTGAAAAACATGAATGAAACTAGTATTAAAATCCAAGTCACAGTGGTGATCAAGGAATTAGAGGATGGATGTACTAAAATCTTTACAAGATACTAAACGTTATTTCGGGGTTATTCATAGCTCAAAGTGTAAAGCGTATGTTGAGCAAATTTGCATAGTTGACAGCTGTAATTTCAGTCGTAGGAATGTAGCGCAACACTTAAAACATCTCGAACCGACCGAAACAGTACCGAAAGATTAACAACAACAGATATGCGACAAAGCATTCTAATAGAGACCTGTTGGATCTACTGGAAAGCGAGCTGAATTTGAACATTTTCGTACTGTTCGAAGGCAAAGCAAACGAAATTTATTCGGCTGTAGGTTGAGACTCAAAATAAACACGTGAGCTAAAAATAACTTTGTACCGTGGGAAAGTTACAAATGTAAACATACTTTGGTCGATTTGTGAAGCAAAAAGACGAAAATTATTATAGCCGACTTGATTACAAAGCAAGCAACTTCAATCAACAGGGGAAATAAATATAGTTGCAAAACTATTTCAGTCGTGTTTATAAACGCTAGTTCAAACCGATTTCGAACGAAAATATTGTGGATACAAGAAACGCCGTTTGATGGCAGACTCCTGTTGTGACAATACAATGTACTAAAAACGTAAGTGGTTGACTGAAACGTCTGAAACCTTACAAAAAAAAACAAAGTAAAGCGAGTCGCGTGTCACGCAAATTTCGCAGAGCGTCAAAACGGCACCCTTTAGAAAGTTGACCGTTTATGAGCACTGAAAAGTATTGGATATTCGCCGGTAGAAGTAAGAAATTAAAAGGTTCAACTGCAACTTGCATTTATTTCTGAAGTAAAATTGTTAACTTTCCACTGATCTTTGCCTAAATTATGTATGCAATTTTTTTCGACGGCGAGTTTAAGTTTAAGTTTACTTGTTTTTGTCTCTGTTCTTTGAAGAACCGTGAAATAAAGAGCTTTCTTCGGTTTCTTTACTCCGCGTAGTCACGCTGCTCAATCATTACCAGGTTTTATAGTGGATAACCACAAGATCTTTTTGGTGGTGGTGGTGGGGGGGGGGGGGGTTGGGGCTGAGGGGTTAGGGACGACTTACCGGAGATGTAAAGTCCCATAGGTTGTCAGGATAAATTTCACCATATTGTGAAAGAAAACGTCATTGCTCTGCGCGCATTGCGTGCCTATGTTTTAAATTTGGGGAGGTTTAACAAAAGGGAAAAAGTCCTGAGAACGAGGTTGGCCTTGGTTGTGGTTTTTAAAATCCATTCAACTACTAGCTGGAACATGCACCATGGACGGTAAGACGTAACTCTGTCGATCTTCTGTGTTTACGGAAAAAGGAGCTGTGATATAGTTCTTGATTGTGTATAACCAGATAACACTGGAGATGAAGTGAGACTTCTGTAAGCTTCTTCTGATGGAGTTTATGATGCAGATAAGCCTCACACGTATCAATTCAATAGTGGCTGAAAATTTGGCACTAAATGTGAAGGTAAGTGAGTACAAGTGAAGGAAAGTGTGTGTTAGTGGAGGAAGGTGCGTTATTCAGTTGGTGTATATATTCGTAAAGGATAGTAATGTTATTAGTGCCTTATATGTGGGCTAGCATGACGTTCTGGCCGAAAATTTTGTCATTGTGCACTGTGATCGGCACCGTGGAAGGCCTTTTTGTACTGTTATAGTCTATAGATTTAGCATAAAGGGAATAGCGATCTATCTACCCTAATGGCTGTTCTCTCTGATTGACAAAGAGCAGTATCTCTTTCTTCTGAGGGACAGTCGAGCGAAAGGTGCCTGCGAGGGAGCGCAAAAATAGCCTCCCGCGTGTAGAAACGAAACTCAAGCAGCTTGTATGTACCTGAACGGACGCACGTCACGGTGTTTTGTTCCAGAGGGAAAAAAGACACTTCTCGTAGTCTATTTCGGTTATGGTACGTTATGAAGATTGCGATGCGATCCACGCCATGAACCATACTTCACCTAAGTCAGCGTCAGACAGTCATGTTTTTAGCCTTTACTGGTGAAAAAATTCTGCTGAGGATTTTCTGTGACACTGATACGATAGCATTGTTATTCCTCTGTAGCTCTTACACTCTGCTTAATCAGTTGATCCTTTTGGGTAGGTTTTTGATAAATAGCGGTATGTATTACCCACGTTGCCCAGCAATGGGGAAGCCTTACCTATAATAGATAGTAGTACGTACCAGCAGATAGGGTTTTTGCACGTTCCTTAGCCCTGAGAGTTCCTCCTTGTGACAGGCAGCGGTATGCGCTACCCTGTAGGGTTGTGCTCTTTATAGCGGAGCCAGCGCGCTAGCGCCTCAGCGGAGCCCCATTGCTAAGGAAATTTGGTAACCTATCAAGCCAAGAAATTTTGCTAGTGACGTAATAGACACGTGACCGTCCGTACGTCCGTCCGTCCGTCCGTCTGTCCGTCCGCACCACAGGGTTACCACAGGGTTACACTGGATATAACCCTGTGTTGAATCCCGTGTGTTTTTGGCTCGAAATCGCATGTTGACACGCGTTGTAGCAAAACAAGCAAAGACAACAAAAGTCAAAAACAAATTTGTTAATGGAAAAAAAAGTTCAAAAGAATACTCAGTTGTCTTTTCGGTGAGAGGGGAAAAGTTTAATTTAGCCGAAAAAAATTAGGCGATAAAGTTCAGGCGAAAAGTTCAAATTTGCCTTGTCGGTTCTGTTCGAACTCGGTCTGCACACTGCTTGAGTTCGCAGCTTTTTGCAAGCGGTTTCTACGCCAAATACAGCAGAGCTAGTGCTTTTTGGTTTTTCTGTCCACAACCATGGTTTTTACGGCGTTCCGAACACATTTTGCCAGGGAAAACACCATATATATTAAAAAAAAGACACCATAAATATTAAAATTAACTTGAATTTTTAGAACAAGCGCTGATTGCCAAGTGGTTTTTTTCTTCATACGCTGACGACCCGGGTTCGACTCTCAGCGAGAGTAGGATTTTTTTCTTTTCTTTTTTCTTTTCTTTTTTTTTTTAATTTAACGACTTGAATGAGAGTATTTTCACAAATTAATAACTGCTAGCAAAAAAAACAAACAAACAAAACAAAAAGGTGGGCTCCGGTTTTAGGCTTGGCTAAATCTATATATTACCGGGTATGTCCACAGGCAGCCCAGACGCGTTGTATGTGGAGTTCATTTAAAAATAGAAAAGGGTGAAAATAACAAGCGATTGCGTAAGAGAGCGGTGCAAGATTAACCGGAAATTAATTAAACAGGACACAATAAGCAGAAGTAAACAAGATTTATTTCGTGAAGTAAAGATTTATTTCGTGCTATTACATATATTTCCATCCCTTCCTATTTTTAAATGAACTCCACATACAACGTATCTGGGCTGCCTGTGGTATGTCCAGCCTTGGGTAAATTTTGGATGCAACAAATGGTGTATGTGTCACCCAGTTGGTTGACTGCACGTCACCCGGCATCTTGGATACTTCATCATACCGCAGATAGTTGCACATATCATCCAGTAGGTTGAGTGCACGTTATACACAACACAAGGGATATTTAGCATATAACAGATAATGGTATGTGGCACCGAGGGGCGGCGGAGCGTTTTGAAACGTGGGGGCTCATCGTACACTAAGCCAAGCGCATACCCCTACTCAAATTTCCCATAATGTCTTTTGCGTAGTTCGTTGGCACAAGCAAACCTCTTTGCCATCTTAACATTGTCCAGTGCGTCCGTAATCGATTCGTTACAATGCATATAAGTAGGCAGTTGTTCAGACGATCCTGCTTTATGGTGCTTCTTAGGTAGTTCTTGAGTCGTCGGAGGACAGACTGAGAGTAACCAACCTGACGTACTTCCGGCAGCGCAGTTTTTACTGCATCATGTACGAGGTAAAGACGGTACCCTAGCCTGCCGCAGTCTATGTCAGTTCCAAAGCAAGAACTTTGCAGCTCTTCCAAATGCTCGCTGAAGTCGTCGCTGTTTGCTGCGTCCACAAGAAGTTTCTCCACCTTAACTTGACTTGGTTGAATCTGCTTTCTCATCGCGTTTTGACTTTGCCGCAGGCTTCATAGCATCGCACCCTACAGTAACCCTGGGCACATTCAAACCGATGAGGAGGAGCTCCGTCATCAAGCCTGGCAGGGGCTCTCCTGTATCGTGGCAGCACTGGTTCGCCAGACTTAATCTCTGAAAAGGAGTCGCATGACTCGTAAAATATATTGGACTCTGCCTCTGTGGGTAGTCGTGTATAGTGATTCTTGGCTAGATTTGCAGAGGTAATAGCTCCTTGTAGAGTCATATCTTTCCCCTGCAGTGTCCTAGAAAGCTGCTCTGTAGCTCCAAACAGAAGAAAGCAAAGTTTAAGACCAAACACAAAGTCAAATTTATCGAGACTTAATAGCACTCCGTTTGCCCTCTGTCCATACTGGTCGTGTGTGGTGTCACTTATTTCTTTCATTGTCTGCTGAAGTATAACGTAGTCTTCAAGAACAGCAATGAATGCTCTCGGAGTTGTTCCGATCCAGAAAAACTCCTACAACATATTGTTTCGCCAAGCGCGATCCTGACGAAACGATTTGTGAAAAGATCACGAGACTGAATATTTTGCCAAACCAATTTATGCTGCGTTAGCGATATTTTCGGCACCGAAACATGGGGGGCCCCCTTCTCCCCTGCTCCGCCGACTCTGATGCCACCCACTGAGAGTGCTTGCACGTTACTTAGCCACTGGGTTACTTCACCGTAAAAAGATGTTGGTATAAGTGTTGACCACCTGGCCCAGTAAGGTGTGCAGACGTTACTTAGACACCGGTTTTTTGATCATATGTCAGATACTGGTACGTGCCACCCAATAGCGTTTGTGCCCCGTTCCCAACCCGCGGTCACTTAACCACATAACAGATAACGGCACGTGCCACGCAATAGGATGAGTGTAAGTTACCCAGTCCCTCGGCTACTCTACCAAATATCAGGGACTGACAAGTGGTATTTTTTACCCAGTGTAATGTGTTACCTTGCTCCGTGCTAACTTCACCATATACAATATAGTTGTATGTGTAACCCAATAGGGTGTGTGCACGTTGCTCCCCGGGCTACTAGTTACCGTACCGTTATATCCCCCTGTACCATATCTCCTCAATAAAACGCCAGGGGCGTTTATTTAAAACTAGACCTCATAAACACGGTGTTTATTTGAACCCAGCTTTTATTAAAAAGGGGTATTATAGGGTTTTTGTCTTTAACACTTTAGGTTTACTAAACTTATAGGGTAATATAGCACAACACAAGTAAAACAGGTCGGAATAAAAAGTTACCGAATTCGTCTGGAGTTGATAAAATTCAAAACAAGGCGGCAGGCTTTATTTAAAATTTGACCAACTTAACCCGGCGTTTATTTGAATCCTGCTTTTGTTTGAGACCTGGCATTTAATCGAGAGAATACGGTATATGTTCCGACCATTAGGGTGCCGCCTAATATAAACATTATGCAAGTTATCCACCGCGCACCCTTTATTAGGTGGCACTTACTGCAGTCTCTTATATGGGCCGGGGATGGGTAGCTTGCAGGTACCCTAATGGACGTACCAACCGCTGTCTACTATATGGGCAAGTATCCTTAGGGTTGGGATACTACCCACAGGGTTGTAATGCCCGATGGGTCAGCACATTGCGCTACCTATTATGCGGTGAAGTAGCCTCTGGGCTGGGTAACGTACCTAAACCCTATTAGGTAATACATATCGCATTTTGTTATATGATGAAGTAACCCTGGGGTTGGATAACGTGCATACGCCTTATTGGTCAGCAAGTAGCGTTATCTGTTATATGGTGAAGTAACCCCTGGGTTGGGTAACGTGCCCAAACCCTATTGGGTAACATATATCGCATTCTGTTATGTGGTGAAGTAATCCCTGTGCCAAGTTACGTGCTCATATCTTATGGTGTGACACATACTGCTATCTGTTATATGGTGAAGTAACCCATTGTGCCGAGTTACGGGCGATATCATATAATGCGACACATACGTTATTTGTAATATGATGAATAATCCCCTGGGCTTGGTAACATGTTTCCACCCTAGCCAATGGGTGACACCTACTGCTATCTGTCATATGATAAATTATCTCCTGGGCTCGGTAACATGCTCCCAGCCTAGCTATTGGATGACACCTACTGCTATCTGTTGTATGGGAAAGTGTCCCCGGGGCTTGGTAACGTGCAGGTACCGTATTGTATGGCACATACCACTTTCTACAAGCAACTTAAGGGAGGCGACTATTAAAACGTATCTCCTAGGTTTGATCTGAACCTGCATGCATGCACGTAGCCATATTACTCATGGAATATAGCAGCCATGGACAGTTTTTTCTCGTTAGGATTCATCATTATAACATGTCAAGCCAGCAGACAAGAACAAGAGTAGGAAGCGATAGTCACTAACTTTAGCTTATTATTGATCAGGGCCCCTCACGTTATCTGACAAATTGCTCCAAAGCGTTGGTGCGTCTTCTGGTAACTTTCAGAGAATGCAGAGAAATTCACCTGCTCGGCTTGATCACATTTTTGATACAGAAAAGTTGTAAGGTTACTATTTAATTTATCCTATTCCAGAACAAAATGTTAATTTTGCCCCCAGTGTTCATTTCCCGGTCACCAGATTTTGGCGCATTTAGATAACGTCACTGAAGCCCTATTTAGACAACCTTCCAAGAGCAGGCGCTAGCTTGCAAAAGTAAAAGAACGCCTTATAAACGTCTGACTAGGTTGGAGGATCATTGAACAGAGAATCATGGCGATATTAGCCTGATTTTGATGTGCAGTCAATTAACAAAAAATCGGTCCGCATGCGGACTTGGGATGAGCGTAAACTTTTTGTAGCTTTGAAGTCCTGATAATATTATAGATGTAAAAAAGTGTGATTGCTATTAAAGTGCCCATGAAGTAAAAACTTAATTAATCTTGTTTGAAAGACCTGTAAAAATGCAGAAGAATGGTGTTTTCTTTGTTGTAATATGTTCTCTTGTTCTAGAGATATTCAAGTTAAAAGGATACAAGTGATGACGTCATCAGCGGTTACAGAGTGGAGACAAATCACAAAATCAAGAATATCTCTGGATATATTGATGCCTTGTAAATGAAACTTGTCACCAGTAATGTACCTTAAGAACGACACACAGTAGCGCAAACTGTGATGTTGGCATGGCACCAGTTTAGCTTCCATGTCTCTTTCTTTCAAGAATCATGACATTCCCCCTTTTTGGGCTTTACAAACATTGTCCACTCCTTAATGGTTAATGAGAAAACTAATCACAATGTGGGCATGGTGTGTGTTGTGAAGAGGTCCTTCTTTCTCTCGTTATAAAGTCACAAATTGTAATATTTGGTTCAAAGTGGAAAGAGACTGAAGCCAAGATTGTTGCCATGGTAACATCACAATCATTAATCATCATCAATCATCATCAAACACAATCATCTTGTGTCTTTCTTAAGGGACAACATTGGTGCCAAGTTTCAGTTATCATAACTCATTCTTTCCAGAGATATTCTTCATTTTGTGATTTGTTCCCATGCTGTAACCACTTATGATATCATCAATTTCTCATTTGCGTAATACAAAAACTTGAATAACTCTGGAATGAGTGAAGATATTGCAAACAAAAAATGCCGTCCATTTTTGAAAGGCCTTTCAAATGTGCTTAACCCTCAGACGTACAAGCAAAGTCACAAACCCACCGTGGTACAAGGGGGGTTGATGGACCCCCCCCCCTTGGGTTTTCGTTATGTTACAATAGTTTGTTAGAAAGCGTGCGATGTGCTCTACAAGATGAGGACACATTATGGGTTGCCACGCTGCTGGGGGCCGGTGACGTCATTCAAAATGGCTGCCATATTGGGCGCCATATTGGATTTTACTGAAAATTCGAAATTGTAAAAAGACGTTAAAAATTGGAAATTGTTGATGCTGGACATGTAGAGTACGACATAATTAAACATTTTGACATTTCTTGCATTTTTAACCTAAAAAGGGCAAAAACACGAATTTTTCTTAAAAAAATGGCTTGACCACCTGCTACTTATGACGTCATATCTTGTAACCATAGGAACCGATTCTCACCAAGCTTATGTCAAAACGTGTCTTAGGGATATGCGCATCCACCCCCCCCCCCCCTTGTACGCCCGAGGGTTAACTTAGTTTTTACTTCATAGGCACTTTAAGACGTTATAAAATACGATTGTCAACACGGTTTTCACAGTTCATTCCCTCCAAAACATTTCGACACATTACGAGCGTAACGGGACGTGTTGGTTAACATGTGGTCCTGCTTACTCAAACGTGATACAGACAACTCGAAGCCTAGGTATCTTGAAGTTCTCGCTAACACTAATCAATCAAAAGCATTTTCCCTTTTTTTTCACTTTCATTTACACTTCCGATCACTAGATATTTCTAAACGTTTTATACGTGTTTTACTACACGGTTCGAGTTATCAGGATTCTACTGAGGTGTATAGTACATATGTATTTTGGAAGAAGAAGTGTGGATTGTTATAAAAATTAATTATGTTATGTTAAAAAAATCATTGTAAGAATCGTATCAGAAAGAAAAAGCTTCAATGGCTAATCTTGGCAAGTTACGTTTTTTGTGACTAGTACATTTCTTAATTTCTTGCGTGACTAGCTCGTCATGCATGACAAATGTGCATGTGAACACGCTGCTTCCATAAAACGCCATCGTTTCTGTACGCATTGTATGCCTATGATTACGTCATGGAGCAGACTGTCAAAAGATAAAGAGAGAAATGAATAAGAAATAAAGTAAAAAATAAAGCCAGGTACAACGTACGTGTTGTCATAGGGTGAGCCGTACTCACGCACGCTCATCCAAAAAAAGTGGCCAAGGAGACATCATGTTGGAGTTAACCCTAAGAAAATGGGGATGGGTCATCGGAACCACGAGCAAAGACCAACCTCCTCTCCAGGCCTATCCTCACATTCAAGGTGCGTGCCGCCATTTGAAATACCGATAAGACCTTAGAGACAAACCTAGCTCGAGGCCGGTTTTTTTAATGTAGGCTTTCTAGTTGAGCATTTGTGAGTATCTGTCAGTCCCCAGGCTAGCCGGAGTGAATTGTATACTGTGTATCTTGCGGTGATTTCTTTAGTACCCATCTCATGCAAATGAATGTTTTGTACAGACAGGTAACTCAAGTTCCAAGGCACGAGGAAAAAGGAGGTGGCCTTTACGTTTTGCGTTTTCTGCTATGTGGTCGGTGTTTATGGCGTAGGAAGGGAAAACTCGTTTACGCTAATTCATGCAAGTAGCGAGTGATCCGACTTGGCTGAAGAACGAGCAATGGGTGTAATCAGGAGCCCATTACTGTAATGGGCTCCTGGTGTGATTGACTAAGGAACATTAATTACACGAACTAGATCTCTCCTCTGCAGAAGCCCCTATTAGTAAACAACAGTGTAAAAAGAGAAAACGGGAGCGCGGGGAACGATGGGAAGAGGGAAAAAGCGGGAGCCTCCCATCTCTCTCTTCCCTTCCCAGCGTTCCTCGCGCGCTTTACTTTTTTCTCTTTACCCAGCCTCCGCGCATTTTTCCCCAAGCTTGCAGTCAAGGCACGACTGTAGGAGGCGTCAGCGGAGGGGACAGTTACACGAATGTTTTGACTGAGTAATAGCAACTGTGAGAGAATGGGAAACTGGAGAAGAGGGAGAGGGGAGGGGGAAGGGAGTGGGAAGGGAGGTTAGAGAAATTTCGTCTGTCCAAATGTTTAAAAAAAATGTAATGATATTTTATTTATCCACATCTCTCTTCTCAGTCTCAGTTTTCCAGTAGCCTTTCCCCTCGCCCCCTTCCCCCACTAATAATTAAAAATATCAGTTCACGCAAACAAGTAGCAAATACACGACAAATGACAAACAAACAAAAACTCTGTATCAAAACAAAACTGGCAGTTCTTGTAAAATGTCAAATCACTCAAATAGTACTCTTCTTTTTGTGATAGCTATACTTGCGTTTGTTGTCTTATGATCTCTGTTTTAGTTAATTCAGCCCAGAGATGTCCTCTGACAGTTCGATTCTATAGCTAACAATTAAAACTATCACTGTCATTGCAGCAGTTAGTGACTCTATCGACGCAGCTCTCACATTGCTTATTTCAAAATCCCAAAAGAAAAGCCCAGTTATTTGAGTAACGATAACCTCTCTGACAGAGGATGTAAGCGAGTATGTTTGTGCTAAAATGGTAAAGATGAAGAGATTTGATCGCCCTGAGATTGAGCTGCTACTGGCTTAAGGGGAGGGGAAGGTAGGCGAGAAATGAACGCAACCAGCCTCGTACCCAGGCTATCCCTTCCCTTTCACTCAACTTGGCTCGGACACCGCACCGGTAAGTCATCGATAGAAGATCGTTTTCAGATCTAGTAATTTTCTGCTCTATTCAAGATGAACTTTTCTATCGTTCAATCCGATTGGGTAGATTCGTTGCTTGAACGGAAACGAGTTTAAAAACAACGACGATATTACACCAGGATTACATAATTATGTTTTGATACTGAAACTCTAGCAAAAGAATGAAACACGATAGATTTTGAAACCATATTAAATGATCTGTAGTTCTAATTCTAATGACAACAGAGCGTGGCCTTGAACTTGATGATTAATTTATTCAGATATATATTAAGTTGAAACAACCATCAGTGCTATAGCAACATAAATGTAAGAACTAATGAAATTTGGCTAAAATCAGTCCTTATTTTCTTTCGGATCTAGTTTTTTTTATTTTCTCATATCCTCAGGCAGCCTAGAAGAGTGCGAATGAACATGAAAGCGTTAAGTTGCCAAAATTTGTCCGTACGTGGGCGAGTTACTAGTGCAGTTGGAAGGTCTTAGAGGAACGTTTGTTATTGTTATGGTAATGAAGTGTAACGCGTACAGAAAGTTTCAGTTTAGATCAGCAAGTTGATAATGTCACAGAAAAGTGGAAATCATTTTCAACAATTACAAGGCTAGTAAATACTGCGCTAGTGCATCAACTCTAGTGCAAATGATTATAAGATTGAGATAGGTTTCCACGTTTATTGACGGAGACGAAATATAAAACTTGAGGCAAGAGAATTTTTTTCTATTTAAAACACAGAAAAATTGACTCAGCAATACATGAAATGTTCTAGGCAATTCTTGAGTTGGGTGTGCCACTCAAGGCATTTATGGCTATTTGATTTTTCCTGTAGAAACTCTTCAGTATATATCTTTCGAGTTCCTTCGTAATACTTTGAGTGTACTCGATTCCGGAGTAATGATCTGAATGATACACAGAATATCTTTAACTGGGAATTTTTAGAGCCATTTTAGATCGATATCGGTTCATTCTAATTCCAGATTCCAGTAGGGCCAGTTGAAATACATGCTAAGGATCTAGGAAGAGAAAAATAAATGAAAATAAATAATGGGAGAAGAATGTACTATAATCACGTGATAACTCGATGCTTTTGATCAACCGCAAGCCCCGCAAGCCTACATGATGCATTGTGCTAATGTCAATAGCCTGTGACGTCAATGAGAAGCGTATCTTGATTGGCTGTTGAAATCGCCTTGCCTCAGCTGTCAGTCAAAACTTGACTCGATCCTATGCAAGGAGAAGAATCAGGGAGAGCTGAGTTCGTAAAGTGGAGAGATTTGTGTGCTGGGGTTTTATCGACTGGAAAAGAACAGGATTAGCGAAGCTGTTCTTCTAGTATGAATTCTATGCTTCCTTTCACACCGCCCATAGTTAAAAGACTGCTGGGCTGGAAACGAAGCACTGACGACGACGATGATAAATGGGCCGAGAAAGCGGTCAAGAGCTTGGTGAAGAAGTTGAAGAAAACCGGAGGCCTTGAGGAGCTAGAAAGAGCGATTACTAACCCGGGAATTCCCACAAAATGTGTCACAATACCTCGCAGTTTAGACGGCCGTTTGCAAGTATCACATCGTAAGGGTTTGCCTCATGTGATATACTGCAGATTGTGGCGTTGGCCTGACTTGCAAAGCCATCACGAGTTACGACCGATCGAGACTTGCGATTACGCTTTTAGCTTGAAGAAGGACGAAGTTTGCGTAAACCCTTTTCACTACCAGCGCGTCGAAACACCAGGTAACTTTATGATACGTGTTTTGTTCAATTCTGTGCTCAAAATTTGCATCGCGCGCTTGTAGAAATTCTGGCTTTGTGTTCGTTCGGCGTCCCATGCCAATTAGGCGAACTGGTTTTGTTTTGATCTCATTACTTTGTACACGGCTCGTGCCTTCGCGATCGTTGTCAATGTCAGAGCATATATGATATTTTTATTTAACTTAACCTGAATTTATAGTTTGTCTTCATCAAAGCAGCAGGGATGACATGCGAACATAATAGCAAAACATGGTTGTAATGCCTAAGTTGTGAAGAAAATACATATTTTTGTGGTGGCTCTTAGCAATTACTCCCTCAGCACGCATGTGTTCGATAATTACTAGCATATGTAAGCGACGAAATGTGCATTTTTCTAACAACAAAAACGCAATTTTCTTCAGTCAAAAATACTAGACGAGTCGCCACTCTAAAGTGTCTTTTCGTTCGATATTTGTTGGCTAACCTAGAGTGCTAAATGGGCCGTCGTATTTTAGTTTTTCTAATTTTAACCGTAATCGAACATATGTTTTTGAAAACCTGCAAATTTGGGTTTCCGCTGTTATGAATCGAAGGGAGGAACGTGTATTCTAGTATATTTTTGGAGAAGCATTTGGCAGTATCAGTTGTTTTTGACGTCCAATATTAAATTGTCCCTGGGCAGATGTAGTGTTTGATCCGATCTGATCGGTTAATTTCCATTTTTCAAGACAGATGCCAAGATTTTGTGTGGTCATTTTGACGCTGAATTTGCCTAACTTAAATTGATCTTATTAACTTGTACGTAAAACTGCTAAGGAGTATTTGGGCGTAGGTTTTCTTATAGTGACTTAGAAAAGCTAAGTTTTCTTTTGGTCGTTTTTCGTGTTGGCAAAGAGAAAGCAACAACAACAACATTTGTCGATTTCGTTTGAGAATGTTACGAGCTTGGTCGATTCGAAATTCTCTTGATTTTAGGTACTCCATATTACGATGAAATAGACAATCGTTTTTAATCGCTGCCTGCTTATTTTGATCTCATTTCTGTAGTTTATAGCCCTGGAACGATTCATTCCACCTTTTTGCCCCTCGTTTAGGTTCAGGATTCTGGCCGAAGTTAACCGTGTGATTTAGTAAATTGTATGTTTGACAATTAGGTTTGTGTGTTTGTGTTTAGCGTTGAATCACGCTAAGCGAACTTTCAAGTACTTTTCACAGCCATTTGACAGTGCTCAATGACATATTGTTCCAGTACAGTTTTATATTGATTTACAGGTCGTTGAAAAATTTATTGTAAGTTTGATTTGCCTCTTGCTCAAAGTGTATAAATGTGTTTGACACAAAGTGGGCAAGTTTTTTAAGGAAGCTACTTGGAGTAAATGCGGAGGTAGATTTCAGATTCTAGAATGGGTATTTATATTGGCGTCGTAAATTCATCTTTTTGTACATTTTGTTCTTTTGGAATTCTAGGCGTGTTAAAAATATCTGTTGCTGTTCCGATTTTAGTCCAAGTGAGGACAGAGGTTACATTAAAGAACGGCGATTGTAATTTTAGACACACGATGGCCAAAGTTTATCGGCGACTTGGTTGAATGTCTAACAGTTGGAATCCTTAAACATGTTTTGTGTCGATGTGAAAACAATGAAGGAGAAATAAAATACAAACGATTATGGCTCGATTTCCTCCGGAAGGGAGTTTCCTTATGTTCCAATCCAGGCGCGTTGTGTTATCTGATATAAACATTATGATCAAGAGCAGATTTCATGTGCTTGATTTCTTGTTCAGGGTTTTGTCAAACGTCAAAAATGCTGAATTTGCTGGATTTGTAATTTAGAGTTCCCGTTGTCAGCACATCTACTACTCTTAATTTTCAGTTGACTATACCTCATAGTAACTTCAATAATCTTTTAAGTTTTATTGTTGTTTATGTTGATGGGAAGTTGATTTAAGGCCTTAGGAATTAATCCTCTACTGAATCTAATACTTTGTTTTCCTTTAAAAAAGGATCCGAACAGTTATGAAACTCATGTTTTTTTACTTGTTAGAAATCACTTTCTTATATTCTGTACCTTTGTTGAAAGCATTACTCATTTTCCCCTCAGAATGCAAACTTATCATTTGGATCTGTTAGGTGTAATTTCCTAGTGTACATGTATCTCTGTTTTATCTCTAATGGTGTTAAATGCCTGTTATTGCTAAAGCTTTATGTGTCTGCAAATTGTTGTCTAATCCTTGCTGGTGTTTTCTGGGAAAATCACATGTTCAGTTTACCTTGTTTACAATGGCTTCTTAGCTGTGTGTGCACTGTTTTATGTTTGTTATCAGTAGAAGTTGAAAAAAAGTAAACGCTTCAGGGCTGGTGTAGTGCTTTCATCACACTTTGTTTTGTTAGCAAATTCCGTAGCAACAAGGAGACCTGTTTTACTTACTTCAAGCAATGATCCTTTTCTATTGGGTTGTGACAAGAGAAAATTCACTGCACAATATCCATGGGTGTTCTGCTGCAATCTCTTCTTTGTGCAGAGTTTCAGAAAATGTTGCTGCTTCCTGCTGTTGGACTTTTTTCACCTTTGAATGGCAGTGTCTGAGGGGAATGGCTAAAACCTACTTAGTTTTCCCCAATCCCAATCAAACCCTTTTATCTTATTGACTGATTTTACTGTGCTATTCTTTGGGTGTCATCTTCCTTTTACCACGGGGAGTCCATCTCATTTGCACATATTGTTCATGCTTCTTTTTAATTTCAAGTATGATTGTTTTGGGCTTTATATTAAAGAATAAGATAAAAATATCATGGTGGCTATTCAGGGTGTATCTCTAAGATAGTAGTGGTAGCAGGACTGTCCAAATCCTGGGCAGGGGGGGGGGTAAACTTTAATCCCAGTTCCCACCGTATTTTGGTTGGTTCCCGCCTCTTTTCTCTTTTTTGATTGCAAAATGTCCTGGAATTTTGCGTAATTTTTCCCTCTTCCGCCCGCTGTACACCTCTTGCCCCCTTTTCTCGCAGGCTTCCCCTGTGCCCCCTCCACTTCAGTTTGATGTCAACTGAGTTGATATGTGGTAAATCTTTCAGTATGGAGATATCCAAAAGCTGACGTTTCAAGCATGAGCCCTCCATCAGAGCCAATCAAATGAATGGCCGTGGAACCAATCGATGCTTTACATTCAGCTAATTCATTCATGTTTTTCCTTGCCCTGCCTCTTTCAGTACATGTACAAAATACCCACAGCCTTGCATGTTCCTTTGATTTGCTCTAATAAACGGCTAATGCTCGAAACGTCAGCTATGAATCTCTGTACCTAGGGTCACCCATAGTTATCAAATTGAAGTGTATCACTCCCCAGCAGATGAAGCACCACACTTTCTGTAGCCACAATTTCTATAGAAACCAATCCCTCTATCTTCGTATATAAGGCTGGTTGAGTGGGAATTCAAGCTAATAATCTAAAGCCTGCAAAAGACCATGAAGATCTTGTTTCCACGATAAGTGGCTTTGGGGTGGAGACCTTTGATATCAATGATGGCTATCTGGAAGTTTTAGAGGATGTTCAAGTTTTCTGGCTTGTTTGAATCTTCTTAGTATCTGTATCTTGCTCTCCAGTGTTGGTTTTTTTTTTTGTATATTTTCAGCTCACAGTGTATATTATGAACAGTTTGCTTGATCCAGGAGAGTCGCCACAGCACCCGATTTAGACTGTGGGACTTCTTTTCATGACTGTTGCATGTTATTTTTGTAGCAGTACACAGTGCTTGTGGTGTGAAAAATTGTGAACAACTCACATCACTCGTTGTTGCCTCTGGCTACAATTGTCTTAATGTTTTAAAACGTGTTCCAAAATTCCTTAACCATTTTTTTATGTTGTGCACAAGAATTGTGAGCAGCGTCGTAGGCTATTCATCGGCATCTGGCGTACAATGTTTTACCATCTAAGTTGGCCTCCACAGATGGTACCATAATACAGGAAATTCAGATCTGTTGTTTTGATGATCAGATTAAGCTGGTTTGACTGTTCTTAAATTTTCTGCGACTTCATTAGTACATAACCTAACATTAAAAAGGGCATAGTGGACATCCCAGGGCTGAAAATTCGCATGTGACTAGTAACTGAGACTGGCTGGTAAACAGCAGCAAATTTATTTTAATTAATGATGTGCTTGTGGATTACATACCTTAAGTTCCTGTTCTTTTTGTTTGATCAGAGCAATATAACGTTTAATATGACTATGTGTATATGTTGCAGGGCTAAAAATTAACTTCAGTGCTTGGTCGCCACTCGGGCCAGTATCCCTGAATTCTTAGTCGCCCAGGCCAAAATAAAGTAGCCCTCAAATTTCCTCTACTAACAAAAAAAATTACATCATTTTTGCTCGAATAAACGCCTCATGGCTGTTTGAGCCCGTGTTTTTAGTAGGGTGTTCGACTGAAACGCCAAAAGAAATTTGCTTGATCTTAACTTTGTCTTGAATGCTCACATTTGCCAATGTACTGTCGAGAAATTGGTAAAATTGTTATACAGTACATTTGCCAATGTACTGTCGAGAAATTGGTAAAATTGTTATAACAATAAAAACTCTGTTCAGTCCGTGTTGGGGATCATCAGTGTTCTCCCTAGTTTTCAGGGTAACAGGTAAAGAAGTTTTCTAGACCGGTAAAGCAGCTGTGTTGAAAATCCTTTTCTACCCCGGAGTGGAAGTGTCGTCATGAGAGCCGGAATGTTGCCCGCATGACACTAGACTCACACGTGTCTCAAACAAATACAAAATGCTTGACGTTTGCGATTCCTGTTACAAGGAACGTACTAACATACAGGCAAACATCTAGAAGAAAAAGCTTCGGAGAAGTGCCTAAAAGATAAGACAAATGCTAACAGCACCTTACGAATAAACCTGAACAAACCAACATCAGTACGGATAAACGTGGGGAAGATAACACTAACATCCTACTACAATGCTAACGTACGGAGAAATGTCAAGGAGATACAACTAACAACATTTTAATTAAGAATATACTAACATACGGACGAGAGAGAACAATAATGCTTTTGAATGTTCTGACGTACGGAGAAATGTGGACAGTCGTGAAGAAAAGACCAACACTGACGGACATATTATCGCACGGAAAATGTCGAGAAGGCTAATACCCTAGGAATGTACTAGCATTCTGAGCAACTTTAAAAAGATACGACTAACATCTTACGAAAGGTAGAAACATGCAGAGAAACGTTGAGAAGATGAGACTATTATATAATGAACTTAGAAACGTCGAGATCATAAGACTTCGTCTAATATTGTACGAACGCATGGACAATGAGAAAAGTTACATGTACTAAGACAAGACTGACGTGGTATGTTATACGACTGACATAAATTCTTTCGTAATTCAATCCGATAAATAAATCTTTTCACAATCCAAATCTGTTGGATGTTTCTAATCCGGGCCTTAGTATGTGCTTTCTAACCGGTAACAAGCGGTGATGCAAGCGGTAAATTTTACCGGTTACCGCCTAATAAGGAGAACACTGGATCATCCGTCTCGTTCTTGTTTGCTATTTTCTTCACTTACAGGTTCTGACTTGGTCCTTAAACTTCTAAAGAAAAACTGGACCATTGTTTTCCAAATACGGACAAAACGATCTTGTCAACATCTATAAACTTCAGTGTCACGATTCTCAGTTTCTTTCGATTGCTTTTGAATTCAGGTGAAATGTAAGTCTATTATATCGAGCAGTATTGAGCAATTTTGCCTATATTCATGTTTGAAAACGTACTGCATTGAAGTCTGGGTATGTCTGGATTCTCGTGTCAGTAAAATCAAAATGGCGTCTACGTATCGGACGTATCGGAGCAATCTAAAAACTCGATCACGAACGAATTTGAATTTTGTGCTTTAAGACTAAACGTTTACTACAATTGATGAACTTAGAGTCGAGGAAAGAAAAGAAAGGTACTTCAATGAAAAAACATTTCATTCTATTGTTATTGCTACTCTTTTCGTACTTCTCAAATCGTTGTCGCCCTTCGGGCGATCAAACCTCAACTTTTGGTCGCCCTCGACACTTTTTAATCGCCACGGGCGACCGTGCGACCGCCAAGTTTTAACCCTGATGTTGTGGTTCAGTTTTATCCTTAGTTCAATTTGTCATTGTTCCTGAGGAACGTAGCGCAACTGCAATAGGCTATATAAATAAGCACGTAACACGCGAAACAAAGAAAACAACCTCAAGATGGCGTTATTGAGGGGAACACTGCCTTGCAGTTGGTTAGGCTATGCGACTTCCGATTTGCGTGACAAAAACAACCTCACTTATCTCCCAGTACTACGAGCTGAATGCTAGACAGCATGTGCTGGATCGGACAAGAGGATTGGTTAGCAGGCGATGCATATAGGCAACGAAGCCGACAAGCTTGGGGGAAGTCGCTGCGCAGACTTAACCGCACCACGCAGGAGTGACCCTACTTTATTGAAGCACAAATAACATAGCCAACCCATCTCCCAAGGGAGGGAGGGAGGAAGGGAAAAAATTTTGCTAAATTCACAAAACACTGGCTGCACTGCACAAGAGAATTGCAAATTGAACCTTCAACAGGTTGCTTGAACTTTTGTAGCTAGACAGTGTCTGCTAACGTAGCCAGTAGTTAAGGTTGTACTGTACAACAGCTTGGCCTTACACGTGTACTATATTAGTTATGAATAGGTCCTTAATGCTATCGACCAATTCATTAAAACGTACGAAAGTGCTTACTAGAAACAAAGCCATAATGTTGTAGGTCTAGCTACAACGAAGCTATTGATTTTAGGGACCTTGGGATCCCAACTGCATAGTAGTTCTATTGATAGTGAACGCGCCATGAAAGGCTTACTGAGGATGAGTGTCACGTTCCATTAACAGTATTTTACTGATCTTGCAGTAAAATCTTATTTGACATACACTACCATACACAAAAACAAAGGAAAATAAAAATTGAACCAGGGATAAAATTGAACCACAACATACAGTATATAACTGGTTATTCTGTATGATAAGTTGCATAACAGTGGTAACAACATTAAAGTGTTAGTGGCATCTAGCTAGTCTATAATTAAGGCTTACTTATCGGGACTCATCTTTAAAAAAAAATCCTATTGTAAGTCCTCTCACTGATGTATGGAAATCTGTTAATTTAATATTTTGGTAGCAGTAAACCTATAACGAAATACACCTGCTAAACGGTGTCCTTTATAGACATAATTAGGGGGCAGGAATTTACAGTATGCTACTAAAAACCTTACCAACAGACAGTTTGACATTTATAGGAGTGACATTTATCTCTCTATTTGCTCTGCGCTTAGGTGGCAGTTAATCTTATTTTATAGACTTACAGCTTATTTCCTGAGCTGTTAATGATGTTGTTGTTAAATTAAGTACTATTTTCTCTTACCAAAGATGTTTATAAAGGATGACCACCCGCGAACGTTATTTTTAGCAGGCTATTATTATAAAGGCTACATGTAGGTTGAGCTATTTTCTTTAACAAAATATAATACAGACTGGTCTTAAAATCCATTAAAACTGTAAAAACAGAAAATCCAATACAGCACAGAACAAGAAAACCGGCAACAGTAGCACAAAAGAAATCACAGTTAATCCAATGTGTGATGTTGAACTGCATGTTCTTGTTTCTATTGTGAGTTCAAGCCTTCAAGAACTGTTCTATGACTGTCAGAAATAGTCTGTTTTTCTTTGTTAGAAATATGTGTTAAGTATAAACTTCATTTATTTTCAAATTTCATAATTTTGTTGAGAAAGTCAGGAATGTACCAAAAAATAAAATTACAGTTTATAATCTTGGGATGACTTGGGATAATTGGCACATACATAAATAAAGTCATTATCGCCATGTGCAGACTTACTGAGGAAGAGGGAGGAATTTTCGTGGCAGTTTATTTAACAAGTGATGATGTTCTCTTTCAGTTCTTCCTCCCGTCCTTGTTCCTCGACAAACAGCGGATACTCCAAGAGAGCGCCCACCTCTGCTAGAACACATCAGACCAGAAAATACATCATTTCCTACTCAAGAACCAACTAATTCCCCATTCCAGTTTCCTGGTAAGTAATTCATGTAATGGTAAACAATTAACACTTAATGACTGGTCCCGAGGGAAACAGTTAATTTTGGTTTCCCGAGGGACCAGTCATTAAGTGATTTGTTATATAGCACAAGAAAGAGATTAGAAGCTAAAGCCGGCAATTTCTTGTCGCGACATATCAGCAAAGCGTGAAGGATTCGCCATTGCAATACAGAACTTTGAAAACCGCGCTAGTCAAACGCTCTGATCACACCACCTTCAATCGCGTTCTGTTCACGTGCAATGGCGGTCTTCAGTCAACATTGGCGGGTAACATTGCATTGTTACCCTCTGACGTAATAGACTCTGCAATGTTGCCCACTCAGAGACTTTTGGTGGGAAACAGTTTCATTGTTAGATGTTATGTGATCCCAAACTGACCAATAAGAGCGTGCACTATTACAGGAAATATTCCAGCTATATAACAATTGTAATTATGTCTTGTCAAGAAACAGCAAGGATATGGAAAACGGCTGACCAAGGTTTGTATCTCAACTCTAGCTGGATTTCATGTCCGTACAAATGTTTTTCATATTGTACACGAATATAATCTCACTTGAGCATTGTTTTCTCTAAAAAATGAGTGATCTATTGCGTGATATGTAGTGCTCCTGGATATGCCATTGATAATATGCCAACCTATACCACTTAGTTTGCAGATTACCAGCTGCATTGAAATTTTGAGAAAAGATTGTGGATTCCCAACAACCTTGTGTAACAGCTGGCTACCTAGGGTGGTAAAAGTTGCTGATGCAGCACTTTCCACAGAGATTTGCAAATCTAATCAGCAGAAATAGTGTGCATAAAAAGTTTAAGGGTACTGACCAGTGTAAACCCAACACAGTACTGCCAACAGAACTTTTAAACTCACAGAAGTCTCAAAATTGCAACCCCCCCCCCCCCCCCCCTCAGTAGAGTAGAGAGGGACAGGAGTTGCAGCAACCTGGGAAAAAAAGGAGTCGGAAAGTGTTAGCAAGGTGGGAAAAGAGGGGTGGGAAACAGGATTCCTAGGGTGGAAACGAACTATGTAACATCAAAAAAGTGCGAGGAGGTGGAAGCCAACACAAAATAGTTGGGAACTGGGTTCAAGTGTTGTGGGAAGTGGATATTTTGGTAGCTAAGGCTGTGCTCTTTGATGAATCACATGGAGGTCAGAGACTCACAACCATGATATCTAGGGTGCCCAGCGCTCGAGCTTTATAGAAAAACGTTTTCTAGTTGCCCGAAGGCTAAATTTAGTAGCCTGAGGTCCCCCAGGCACTGCTACAGCACAGCCCTTGCCTCCCCCCTCCCCCCCCCCACACACACACGCACACACACCTCCAATACAGTGTCTTTCTCTTACAGTGAATCCTCATGCTTAACTGTTTTATTTCTTCTAAGATACTCCCACAGGGGGATACATGTCTGAAGACCAGTGCTCGGACATGTCAGGAGATCAACCACAAAGTATGCAGACAGGTGAGTAAACACATCAGTTCAATCTTATTTTTCTGTGATTTATGATCTGAATAATAATAATAATAATGTGCTTGCCTTCGTAATATTTATAAAATGCTCTTTCCCTGCATAACAGATTAGCATTTAGTGCTTGGCTGATTTTGATTTATTGCACGGCTCATCCTAACCAGTGGCTGAGTTCTTGCATCATAAATGCATCCTCGAGTGTATACATTTGAGTGTTGTTTGTGCTCGCTAATTAGTGAGTGTGAACAGTAGACAGTGACAGTAGTCTCGATTGTTTATTGATCTTGGTTTCTTTGCAGATCCATGTCCGCTATCACCAGACCCATCACTTGTAGGTAAGGTCTCAATGCTGTTGTTGGGATGTTCTTTTACAGGTGTAAGCTTGGCTCCTTTTTGTATCAATTTTTACAGTTAGTGATGGAAATTGGAATCACAGGGTACCCAAACACTCCCAACCGTGAAATCTGGGGTGCCCAGCCATTAAGCATTTTGCTGTAAATGAGCTTTTCTAGTCGCCCAAAGACAAAAGTTGGTAGCCTGAGACCCCTGGGCACTGCTGGGGCACAGCCCTGTTAGTCATCAGGAATAATTAGGTGGTCCCAAGCAATCAATCAATTAGTTATAACTGGATGAACATTGGATAATGTAAGTCGGTAGAGACTTCTTCCTTCTTCCCTCTTTTGGCCATGTTTCCATTAAAAAAAACCAAACAGATTATTCTTCAGGGTAGTCAAATGTAACTGAAATTCAGTACTGTTTTGAGCTCCCCCTCCTCAATAAACGCTGCAGTTACACCTTAGGGCACATTTGTCTGCCACATTCATCTGCCCCCCCCCCCCCAACATTCATTGAGGATTGAAAAAGGTTCAATGTAATAATTACAACATTGCCACATTTTTTATTATCACAGTACCAAGAGAATCTGATTAATTAACTATTATCACTAATCAATGATCAGTATGGCAGTAGTGTGTCACTAGTTGCTAACAATTGTTTTCCTTTTTGTCAGATGCTCAGCCTGTGCAGTATACAGAACCCGCTTTCTGGTGCTCAATTTCATATTATGAAATGAACACAAGAGTTGGTGAGAGTTTCAATGCCTCCAAACCAAGTCTTACAGTTGATGGTTTCACGGATCCTTCTGGCTCTGACAGATTCTGTTTAGGAC
Source organism: Siderastrea radians (assembly GCA_964017195.1). Classification (NCBI taxonomy): domain Eukaryota; kingdom Metazoa; phylum Cnidaria; class Anthozoa; order Scleractinia; family Rhizangiidae; genus Siderastrea; species Siderastrea radians. The sequence continues at coordinate 22,953,274 of OZ024887.1, read as the reverse complement.
TGTTGTCAAACATTAACCGAAACCCTCAGATTGAGATGACACGGAAGCATATTGGAAAGGGTGTGCGTCTCTATTACATAGGTGGTGAAGTTTTTGCTGAGTGTTTAAGTGACAGTAGTATATTTGTACAGAGCCCCAACTGTAATCAGCGGTACGGCTGGCATCCGGCAACTGTTTGCAAGATTCCACCTGGGTGCAACTTGAAGATCTTTAATAACCAAGAGTTTGCACAGCTATTATCTCAATCTGTCAATCAAGGTTTTGAAGCAGTGTATGCATTAACTCGTATGTGCACAATCAGAATGTCATTTGTCAAAGGCTGGGGTGCGGAATATCGCAGACAAACTGTCACAAGTACACCATGCTGGATTGAGCTTCACCTTAATGGTCCTCTTCAGTGGTTAGATAAAGTCCTAACACAGATGGGTTCTCCCTCTGCGCCTTGCTCATCGATGTCATGATACATGTCATATAATCACAGTTCAAAAAAGTAAGTTAGAATGAAAGAGTTTCAGAGACCTTTTAATTAAAAGAGCTGACTTGTGCTTCATTGGTTGATTCAAATGGATCACAATAACTGATACCATAATTTTTCAGAAAGCAAAAGAATGAAGTGTACTGAATGGAGCTCAGAGTCAACGAGTCAGTGGAGTATAGAGCTTTTACACCCTAAGTTACTGTACATGCAAAAATTCGTTTCTGGTAATTGACATACAGTAGGGATCACGCAAATTTTTTCTGCACCTTTTAATATTAAATAACATGCAAACTTTGGAGTTCTGAATACAACTAACACTTGTACTGTATGCTGCCTTGAGGAAACAAAAATATTTTTTGAATGAGTTCATTGCATTCCTGCATTGTGATATGCACCTTCCAATCCATTTTGTTTGTTTTTTTTTGAGGAATTTTGGTTTGCTATTGTAATTATTATGGTTGATGGCAGCATTTGTTTGTTAGGATTTGCATGTTATTGAAAAGTGTAGCGGACATTCAAGGGAAATGGCAAATTCTCTGGCATAGCAGGAGATAACACAATATTCTGCAGTAAGTTACTGTACTATAGTATCCAATGTAATTGGGCTTGAGTTGCACCTTAGTCAGAGGAGCTTTGATTAATGAGGTTATATGGAAAGAATGTCTCTTAAATGATGGTATCAGCTGCATTGTGATCTTAATGTTTTTTGTCCTTATTGCTCTAAAATCACAAGCCTTATGTACACGTAGCTTTCTATAGGAAGATTGTCAACATAACGTTAATTAATAATGGAAATAGGACTTTGTGTCATCCAATTTGAGTCCGATTTGTTTAATCACAAGTATGATTACAGACCAAACTGGATGACACGAAGTCCTGTTACCAATTAATCATATCTATAACAAAATTCGAGAAAGAAAAAGGAGAAAACGTACCGGAGAAGGAATAGACAACAGTTTTATTTGCGAAATACGTTAAAAAAAAAGCTTATTCAAGGGTTTTACAACTGATCCATTGGCACGTGCGCTCTGGCGCGTACTGTCCAATTACTTAGGCATGATGTGTGCACTGTCCAATTACGCTGTCCTACTGTCCTATTTATGCTGAAATCATGGCTGGTGATAGCCAATCAGATTCGAGAATTTTGTTATACAAAGGTTTTACAACTGATCCATTAGCACGTGCGCTCTGGCTCGTACTGTCCAATTACTTAGGCATGATGTGTGCACTGTCCAATTACACTGTCCTATTAATGCTCAAATCATGGCTGGTGATAGCCAATCAGATTCGAGAATTTTGTTATAGTTATGATTGGTAGTATATGCGAGATGGTGTGTCATGATAATAGATACAGTAAAGTGCTAGTGAGACTGCTGCACGTGTTACCAAGAATCCCAATAACAGTTACTGTGACTGGCCTACTTGTCACTATAGTGACAAGCATCTTATTTCTCCTTGTAATATCACTGCTTAATCAAATATACAGCTCATGAGAAAAAGAGATCAATGTCTTGAACTTAAAGCAAATTCTCCCAACTACATGTAGTACCATAAGAAATATACATATGAGGACAGTGAGGAGATTATGCATGTTGATGTAAGGGCTGCTCTGGAAAGAAATTGCTTGTCATTGTTTATGACAGTACATGAGGGGGATTTGCACTGGTCAAACAGAGTTATTAGGTTTATTAATTAGTTGGCATACCACGTTTTACAGAGTTAATATATCTACAAAAAAAGCGTAAATAGCCATCTTAACCATTGTTGTATAGAGGTAGTTGTTCCAGCAATGTTTTGTAACAATTTAAGTGTATCCCATTCCTCAAAGCTGGGGTGCCTTTTCAGACGGTTTTTAAACTAGAAAAGTTAGTAAGAGAAGTTGTCAAGTAACTGTACTCTGCTATCAGTCAGCATGTAGAAAATGGTCGCTTTCCGAGAAATTTCTCTGAAGGCTGCCATTTTTCCAAAAGCGATAAACATTTTCCAAGAAAACTGTTAGTTAAAATATGAGTTAAACAGAGCCTTGCTTCTTTGTGCTTTAAGTGATAGCAGTTTTCCCTGCTTTATGTTATATAGGAATTTTGCCAAAAATTAAACCGTTTTGTGTTTCCTTTGGCGATTTTTGTTGTGATGTAACTGAACTAATTTGTTTTATGTGGTATCAAATGTTGTTTTGATTCCTGTTTATCGTTTTTGCACCATCCCACCCCATGTGGACCCTTGTGAAGTACAGTTGTCTTGGCAACGCCCCTAACTATTCTGCATTCGTTTGCGAAAACGAACAAGGATAGTAGAGCTGTAGCGCCATTTTATTGTTTTATATTGCAGTGGACATGAATTGCGTCTAATAGGTCCTACATTGTTAGGTCTTGTAAGAATTTCTTTAGCATTTTTTCTAATCCCCTTCAAATAAGTCAACGGCTGGTTTCCATGGGGTGAAACTGGCGTTTGGGAAATCAATTTTTTTATCGCTCTGATTGTGGCTTTTAAAAAGTAGGGTGTACTTTAAGATGTAATTAGAATTTTCAAGTGATTTAGTAGAATAGTTTCTAATTGTAAATAGAGAAATAACAGATTTAATGTAACTGTGAAATAGAAATGCTTAGAGCTCATTTTAGTAGGTATTGTTCATCACTTTATGTTCTGCTTCCAGTGCAAACATTTTTGCACTAGGTATAGTGTTGAAGTCCTCCTCTTTGTCTGTCAAATGTACATTGCATCAACCAAACTGATAACATAAAGGGTGGCGATATTTTACCTTTGTAATTGTTGTCTTGTGTTGTTCTAAGGTCAGGAACATTTATGCTGAAAAATTCGCGTATGCGTACCGGCTAAACCTGGGATAAACGGTGTGAGAAACGAGACCCGTTTTGAGCCTTATCTAACATTGCGGTCGCAAATGTAAACGGCCTCCCTCTTACTCCCATGGGAAATGTCATATTTTTGTAAAATGGCAACTATGAACCCCAGGAACGAGTGGTAATGACACACCAGTTGAAAGGTTTTGTCCGGGAAATTTCACAATGACCAACACACACGGAAGAAGTCACACTGCTTAGGATCAAGTATCCCAAGCGGAAAGAAAGAAAACCTTTGCGGGTGAACCTGAATGTTCACCAAGAACTGGAAATAGATTTACGATAGCAGACGAAAATCCGCTTGGTTGTTTCAGTTTGCCACCTGCGAAGGTCAGTGATTCATAAAATATTCAGACGAGAGCATCGACGAGTTCGCAGAATGCTAGCTTTTTCAAGAGCCCTCGATCCGTTCCAACAAATGGCACTTAACAAGAACGCCACACTTTCAGGGGTGGGGAGCGTAATTTCAAGTGGGGAAAATTACTCCGTGGGGCAGATGTAAATAACAGGGATTTGAGGAAACGAGCGCTCCGGGCGCATGCTTCCTGGGAAATTTTGAAAATTAGGTCCTGAGAAATGCGATTTCCAGCATTTTGAGTGACGATAAAAAATATCAAACTGCTTTACAGAAGATTTCATTGCTGTGTCCACGTGGGTTTTTCAAGCACGATTCGCCCGTCGTGATGAGCGTATAACCACAAAACGGCCGTGAAAATTTGCAGATCTTCCTGTTCTTTATGATTGTTTACACCTCACTGGAAGTTAGTAATTCCTTTGCATACTTCTTTTATTCGCAAAGTTTCATCTTTATCTCGTGACCACGGATGAATCATGGCTGGCTAAGATTAGCCTGCCACGATTCGCCTTTGCTCACAAGATAATTTTGGAAATTTGCGTGTGAAAGGATTTTACCGAAGAAACGGCCAGAACGTCATGGTAGCCCACATATAGGCCAAGAACATCATGCTAGTGAGTACAAGTGAAGGGAAGTGAGTACAAATGAAGGAAAGTGAGTACAAGTGAAGGGTGTGTTAGTGGATGTAGGTGCGTTAATCAGTTGGTGTATATATTCATATAGGATTGTAATGTTATTAGTGCCTTATATGTGGGCTAGCATGACGTTCTTGCCGAAGAAACTCTAACTTCCTGAGATAAAAGCAATCGTCATAAGAAAGCCGCCCCCCCCCCCACCCCGTGGGGTAAGAAAACAGAAAATCTGCGAATTTCTTTCATCGCTTTGTGATACTGAGCTAATCAGGTTCTACCGGCGTATCATAACCGGAAAATCATGTTTGAAATATCCGTCTACACATAGCCTTGAAATCGGCTGTTGTGACGACACAATTGCCAAAACAAGTATAAGGCTTCGGGAAACTGTAAAGGGCATACGCCATCAGAGACAGGGACCGCGCGAGGGGTAGGCTGAAGGGTAAGCCCCCTCTCCCACTTTTTTGGGTGCCATTAGAGAAAATGAAATAAATAAATGACAGATAAATGAAAAAGTTGGAAAAATCATTGGTCAATGATCAGTTTCAGGGTTAACCAGTACTTGGTTTTTCCCAGTTACATCTAATTTTTATATGGACCAAACAGAAATGGAATCGAAACGGAATACTCTACAAGAGTTTAAATTGCCTTGCTATCCTTTGGCTCGATTGGTTCATTCTCACGTGCGCTCTAGGGGACTCTTGAAAGGTTTGAACCTGCCCAGATTTTAATTACAATCTGAATCGACAGAAGTTGAAACTCTCGCTGTAGTTTAGCTTCTAACTCTCGTGAACCCTCATTGACTCTCCTGATGTGTTCCTTTTTTTGAAGGTCTATAGTCTCCAAAAGTAGAGCATCAAAGCAGCTTGTACATTTTCCACCCGACTCCGTGACAGCTTTTAGCAGACAAGGAATGGCTGCTTTACTACCCACGAAATAGCTCCCATCGTCTTCCTCCGGCGATTGGACTGTTGATCTCCACTCGTCGTTGTCGAGATGGTCACGTGGAGTCACTGGCGAAGGAATTCGGCTAAACGGAGATGGATGACTTGGCGAAGGAGTTCGATAAAAAAGGACGTAGAATGTGGTGGGGTTTGAGGTGCTGAGGAAGGGTTTGAGATCGGTGAGAACTGCGAGTTCATGAGTGGCACTAGCGATGATAAAGGACTGGACTGAGGTAAATGAGTGAATCTCAATAAGATCTAATACCTTCTCCAGCCACTCGATATTGCTCTCCACCTGAATACGAGCCGTGGAAAATTTAAATCTTTCTTTTGGAGCATTTAAACGAGAAGATTCCTCAAAAGCGAGCTCATATATTTGAAACGCAATCTCTTTCACCTTGGCTTCTTGAATTGGCTTGCCATTTTGTGAATGTCAGGCAGTATCAAGGTCGAAACAGGACGAAATCCTTCAGAGAGAGGATTCGGAAAGCTTTCTGCAAGTCTCACACGCATACAGAATAGACAAGTACAGCTTTCGATGTGAATGCAGACTCAAAATAGTGATATTGGTCGCGATCTGGGCTCACTTCGCGATCTCGACCTCAAGATGGCAGCTATTTCAAACTACGCGACCGGTTCACTCAGAAAATTCAGCATTTACGGATTACATTTGGTGAAAAGTATGATGGATTTACCTGTTTTTCACAAAAGATGTTTAAGAAAGAAGCAAGGAGGGAAGTAGCATTTTTATTTTCAGATTCCTTAGACAACCTCGTTCCCAGGGTCTCTCTTCTAGACACCCTGGGAACGAGGTTAAGTTCTCAGACTGTACATTTCCTAACGGACCCTAACGGTCAGAAGGGGGTTAATACTGGAATTGCAACCACTCAAAGTCTTACACACACACACACACACACCAAAAAAAAAAAAAAAACTCCCCACCTAATCCATGTTTTCACTCAAACCATTGGTCGGTGCAATTCCTGTATTTAGTTACTCGATCGTTAACCGTCTTTGTCCGCCATTTTCTTTTCGAATTTTGAACTCAGAGACGTGAAGTTGGGGGAGGAGCCTGGCCTTTTATACCGGAACTTCGTGTTTAAACTGAGTTTGAACTTTCAGTGTCGGCTCTCGTTCTTGTCTGGCCCGGGAATTACGAACTGTAGTCTGTCTGCAGATAGGATTATCGGCAACTTCGTGCTTTGATGTTTGCTGAAAATCAACATGACTTCTTCAAGCTCTATGCATGTAGACTTTGCAACTAGGATAGCTGCTACAAGATCTCTTTCCCTCCTAACCATGGCAAATAAGGCGTTCAGCAGTCAGGGCAAATACCGACAGACTGACTTTGGTGAAATATATATTTCATGATACTCAGCTCAGCTTTCTCAGTTGACTTCATTCTGTATGATATATAACATATTGTACAGGTTTCCTTGTACAAGGTTTAAGAAAAATGTTTTTGAGCATGAAATCTTGAATGCAAATACGTCAAGGTTTGTAACTTGCCAGATACTTGTTAAAATGTGTGTAGAGATGAAGAACAGGCTCAGGCGCATTTCTTGAGGACTATCCTGGCTATTCCTATTCTGGTTCAGTTAAGAATAACAGAATATCCAGAACACCGACTCCCTGAAAAAATGCTATTTTTTCCGAGGACTATTCTGGGTAAACCAAACAATTTCAACCGCATTTCGTTTGTTATCGTGGATACATTACCGAGAGAAAGGAATAATGCCCAAACTGAGAAAACAGTAACTGTATATTGTCTTCTATTCCGGATTAGGCCATCTATGTATAGACGTTATTAATCACTGGTAAGTCGAAGAGTTTTGATACCCTTAGTACAGCTTTGATCCTTTACTTATAGGTCTATATGATGGGTATAAACTGACAAATTTTAACGCACTTGGCTACCCTAGATGCATTGTTGGTCAGGTTAGGAGCGACCTAGCTAGGCCACTTAATTAGGCCACGCGGTCTCAGAGAGAAATAAAACCCATATGACAGGAAGTTTTGAAGAATCTGCCAAAGACCAGGAAGTATCAGGAAGGCCTTAAACACAACAGGGAAGATAATATACACTTACTGAGAAAGGACCTTCTCCTTTCTCAGGGCTAATTCAACATACTCTTTGAGGAAAGAAATATCAATAGCAAACGGTGCCTCGTTTTGTTACTGCGCATACGTTCTGCGCATCTCGGGATATTCAAGTTTCTTAAAGTATTTGCCCACTAATACAACTAAACAATATTTTTGCGCGGTTTATGACTACGTGGAAAAAGCAGATCTTAGCAAGGGCTATCAGAATCCAAAAAGAAAATTGGGGGTAACGATGCATTTTTCAGAGAAAATTGAGCTTAAATTTGGAAAGAAATTGCCACACATTCTTTGTATTTTAGCGCTTTTTTGAAATATGGTTGCTTAATTATCTCTGAAAAATGCGTGGTTACCCACATTTTTCTTTTTGGATTCCAATCACCCTTGCTAAGGTCTACTTTTTCCCCGTAGTCATAACCTTTGCGATAGAAACAGGAAAAGGAGGATAATCATATAGTATAAACATATCCAGAAAAAAATACTGCACGATATATTTTAGTTTGGAAAACTTACTTTCTACGGCATGTTTTCCAAATATCAGGTGTTATTACATTGTTATTACATTATCCTACTTCTTCCGTTTCTGTGTTGAATGTTTTTATTATTATTATTATTATTATTATTATTATTATTGTTATTATTACTATTATTATTATTGTTATTATTATTATTATTATTATTATTATTATTATCATCTCAACTTGGATCTGTTCGTTTATAGCATGCATTCATTAGGGTGTGAGCAGACATGTAATTGGTTTGATTTGCTTTCAGAAATTTATTCCAGGTAACACGAGAATCCAACAGTCCGAACAAACTAAATCTGAAAATGGATTGATTGAAATTAACGCAGCCCTGATCATTGCTTGGTACAGCCCATGAGAGATGTTGCAGGCATCTGAACTGGGCCTTACGTTGTTGAGCTTCTGAACTATGTAAACATTGCTGGTGCCCAGGTTTTATCGGAATTTAGTTTCTTAGCTGGAGAAGACCAGACATGCTTTCCAGCAAATCGTCTTCAAGCAAATTTTCGAAACGAAGACAGTCTAAGCTTCTTAAACTTAATTATTGAGTGTACTATGTATATTCAGAAATATTTGCACCAATCCCCATTTAGGGATCAAAGATCAAAGCTTGCAATAAAACAAACAACAGCTACGTACTAAGCCTAATAGATGGCAGCAGCGAAACCATTTTGCCACTCGACATCTTCAGTGTCGAATTAGACCTGCTTTTAATGCTTTCAGATCTATGGAAGCCTTCATTTAGCCTACAATACAGTAATAAAAAAGCAACTCATAGACTTCTCTGTTACCAGCCATATTGGAAGGCCATAGCCTATTTTCCGGTCCAGATGATTCTCCTTACCCTGGAAGCAGAGATTTCGCTCAACATGCCAACCAGCATCCAGAGAAAAGAGGAAACAGGTCTCACGCTCGCTGGCACCCCTGGGATCCCTTCCCCTGTGAAATGTTCAAGGTAGACATGATCACCTCGCAGTTTCTTTGGTAGAAAGAAGAATGCTTACTATTGGTCACAAGGCTGCAACATGGCCTCAGGTTGCTGCCGTCTTGGATCCTACGGGCCTGTTTACAAGAAGGGAGGGTTACCCTAGCACTCACACATTTCCTCTTTTTTTCTTCGTCGTGTTTACAAGGTAGCTAGGGCTACTTGGGTAGGCGGGTTGCCCTATCTGCATGCTACGGTTACCCTGGCAGGCAGGTTAACTTTTTAATTTTTTTCCCTTGTAAACACTCCAGGTAGGTTTAACCCGCCTACCCGGGTTAATAACTGCGAGGATCTTCCTTACATTGATTTCTTCATTCCGCAGTTCAAATATATGAATTTCATATATTCATAATTTCATCTTCATCTTTCCGGGTATATTACGAACCAATTTAATGACCAGCTCCCAGTTGGCTTGTTAGCTCAATTGGTTAGAGCGCTGCACCGGTATCGCAGAGGTCAGGGCTCGAATCCCGGCAAGCTTGATTTTTTTCAGGCTTTCTTTTCGCAACTGCATAAGTTGCGTTAATAACTGCGAGGATCGTCTTTACATTGATTTAAACTTTCTACGTTTTGCATGTAAGAGTCTTAGGAATACGGCAAAGTGTTAGAGGTCTTGTTTTTGCTGTTCATTGTTTCTTTTTTGTTATTCTAAAGTTAAGACTAACGGGTTTGAGCGTACTCGACTGTCGAACTCCGTACCGCTAGTTGTTTCAATGTTGCTCAAGTGAACCATACTTGTCCAATACTCCGACAAATTTATGCATAGTATTGTTAAATTTCTTATTGTTTTGCTTCATTCTTTATTGTTGTGCTTTTGTACAGTATTGGGCTATTCCATTTAATATCCACACCCCCCCCCCCCCGGTTGAGGAACAGTGGAATTCTTCAGGGATAAGGGGTAAAAGTGGCGGAATTCTTGAGGGGTAAAGGCCAGAAGCTGGGGAATTCTTTAGGGGTAAAACCCATATTATCAGTGGAATTCTTTAGGGGTAAACAGAGATTTCATGGAATTCTTCAGGGGTAAATGCTTTTTTAGTAAAATTCTTCAGGGGTAAACCCATTTCTTAAGGAATTCTTCAGGGGGTAACACTTCTTAATGGAATTCTTTAGGGGTAAGAGGGAAAGGCCAGTCCTCAACCGGGGGGGGGTGCGGATATTAAATAGAATAGCCCATTGTTATGTGAAGTGAATACAATACAATGCCATGCATAAATTTGTACTGAGTACTGGACAACTGGAGTACTGGACAACCCTCAAGTGAACATATCATATTTTTGTTTCGGGAGGCTTTAGGCAATAAATTGTGTGATCGTTACATTGTTACAAATCTGTCCTTCTTAAATATTGTTATAAATCCGTCCTTCTTAACATGTTTATATGCTTCAGCTTAAGACTTTTCGAATATATCAAGCTCAGATTAAGCTTGAAATATAAATATTATGGAGTGAGCTTCGGCCTTTAATAGAAAATGACTCATTTATTTATTTATTTACTTACTTATTTATTTAAGCATATTTACAGTGCAACCTCGATTTAACGAAGTGCAAGGGAATGGGAAAAGAGCAGTGTCGTATGGACTGGTTAAACTAAGTTTTGATCTGGCATATTCCAGGTGCTGCTTTGGAGGCAGTGATAATCATTTTGGCTTTCTTGAGTTTATTTGTGCCCATTCCTTGTGCTACAGTTTTGCTTGTACAGTTGCGGATCTCCAGGCTTTGTCGCTTTCAATATTGTTTTCTACACTTTAGTTTCAGTAAGTCTCATATTTTATTTTTCCATTGTTTACAGTCTCACAATCTCCTCAGTTCTAGTGTTTAATGTGACTCACTGAAGCTAAAGTGTAGAAAACAATATTGAAAGTGACAAAGGCCTGGAGATCTACAACTGTACAAGCAAAACCGTAGTGCAAAGAATGGGCACAAATAAATTCAACAAAGTCAAAATGATTATCACTGCCTCCAAAGCAGCACCTGGAATATGCCAGATCAAAAATTAATGAGTCATTTCCATAAATGAGTCATTTCCACTGAACTCACAGAGATGTAAGCCATGTAGAATAAATCTTTTGTAGCACTAGTTTTATTCAAGGCCTAAGCTCACTCCATGAGATTTATATTTTAAAAGTCGAAAGCTGAAGCATATAATTTTAAGAAGGACGGATTTATAACAATATTTAAGAAGGGCGGATTTGTAACAATGTAACGATAAGGCAATTTATTGCCTAAAGCCTCATGAATCAAAAATGTAATATGTTCATTTGAGCAACATTGAATCAACTAGCGGTACAGTATGTTGCTCAGTTTTCGTACAAAAAGAACTTTATTTGATTATTTTCGTCGTTCATTTAAATCTTCGTCAACCGAAGAATTCCAAAAGTAAAAGGAATATCTCAGCTATAAATTGCCGGTTTTGCCGGGCTTTTTGACGAAGAAGCAGGTCAGTGCGGACAATTCCTTTCGAGGTGAGTAAAAGTTTAGCGGCTAAAATTTGCACTTTTCACTGCACAGTAAAGGTATTGTAGATGAACAAATAGCCCGTTTTGCTGGTAATTTTGCAAGGAACTTCATGATTTTTGGACAGATGCTAGACAAAAGATGAAAGTGAATGGAAAAACTTTCCACGCCAGCTTAAATTTAACTGCTCCTGAATTTTAGCGGTGAGAATCTTCGCATACATTTTGACCTACTGTGCCAGTTTTCGTACACTTAGCTGCGCCTTTCTCAAAACCTATTTTTAAATAAGTTAAAGAACTGAATTTTAAACTTTACTGTTCGAAAACTAATAGGTCGCAAGTGCAGCAAAGATTGCACAACAATCCTTGCAAAGTACGATACACTACATGTATTTGTTGCGGTATAACAGCGACGCTTTACATCCAGGTCACGCAAAGGTCACGAATATTTAATAAACGTAATCCCACGCAAACAATCTAAATCGTCAAATAATTAACTAAGGTAGATGTCTATGCATAGAATGTTGACATACACCGTGAAATATCGTTAGCTTATCGGTTTTACTGATTTTTCTCTCCGTTGCGATTCTAATAAACATTTACAAAAGTAGGTAAGAAAAGCAAGCGTAAGCGGAAACGGAAGTAAAGAGTTTGCTATTCTAAAGGCGTAATCTGAAACGGAAGGAAAACGTCGAATCTTATAAGGCCTTTTCTTAACAGTTGTAATACGCAGAATAGCAACCTGTCAACTACCTTTACCAAGGCAGTAAATGACGTACGAGACAGTGGATTGAGCGTAAGAAAAGCCAACACGATAAGCACTTAGCAGGGTGGCTGACACATCAGTTTGCGTCGAGCGTTTTCGTGGAGAAATGTTGTTTTGTCGATGTACGAAAACTGGGCCAGGTGTACGAAGACTGGGCAACTTAGGAGTTTTGGGAAAAATGGCATAATTTTGAACGTACGTCGAACAAGCGGCCAATCGTTTTATATATTGAAGGTAAGTAAATGGGCTATCTTTAATAGAAAATTCAGAAATTTTCGTCTCACAGACGAAAAGATATAGCGATTACAAACTAAAGTGTACGAAAACTGGGCAACACACTGTACGGAGTTCAGCAGTCGAGTACGCTCAAACCCATTAGTCTTAACTTTAAAATAACAAAAAAGAAACAATGAACAGCAAAAACAAGACCTCTAACACTTTGCCGTATTCCTAAGACTCTTACATGCAAAACGTGTCTGTTTTTCCTATTTTTTCTTGAACTGAACTTCAGCTTTTTCCGCCATTTTGTTTATCTTCACCCTTAGCATCTAGCATCTCGTACCCAGTTCTTCTCACCCTTTTCGCCGTAGCCGCCATTTTGAATGCATCTCCATCCTCGTTGGAGGCACGTGATCTGCTGTGTGCGTGTGCCGTGTGCCAGGGTCTTCTAGCCGCCGCCATTTTGAAAAGCGAGAAGACCCTGGGGACGGGGTTGATCGATCGCAACACGGCACGAAGTTTAGTAGGCAGGGCTATAGTTTACATGATGCTACCAAATGTTCGTCTACGAACTGAGATCGGTAGTGGAAGTTTTGGAAAAGTTTATAAAGCTGAATGGAAGGGCCAACCTGTAGCAGCGAAGGTACTTCATGATTTCCTGTTTGAATCGCAAGATGCACTTGGGCATGTTGAAAAATTTCAAGATGAATGCAAAATTCTACAACGGCTTCAGCACAGAAATATTGTTCAATTGTTAGAATTCGTCATCTCACATTCTAAGCCTCCAATGCTTATAACGGAACTGTTAGAGTGCGACTTAGGAGCGTACATTGGCAGACTCCATCCAAACAAGATTCCGCTCCCCGAAACAGTGTCGATCGCGTTGGATGTAGCAGAAGGGCTGGCTTATCTTCATCAATGCATTCCGCCGATAGTTCATCGAGATTTAGCCAGTAAAAATGTGCTCTTGACCAAAGGAAAGCAAGCTAAGATCGCTGATCTTGGTCTTGCTAAGTACTTTTCACGACAACAAAGAATGCTTGCTTCACCGATTCCCGGAACTCCGGCATACGCCGCGCCAGAAACGTACGCAGCCAAACCTGGAACCGCTAAAGTCGAATACGGCGTCAAGATCGATATTTTTTCCTTTGGAGTTATGCTGATGGAGGTTGTAAATGGAAGTCGTCCAAAGATGGAACCACTTTGGCCTTTTGATAGCGGTTTGTATTTCGTTTCTTTACTGTTACAATATCTTGTTATTATTCAATTCTATGCACAATCGCTTGGCAAATTAGGAAAGTGAAAGCGGAAGTGCGCAGCTTGCCATTTACAGCTACCGTTTTTGTGGGATTTCCCTTTTCGAAAAACCTCGAAAAAGTCGCGAAACTATTGAAAGAGAATGATCTTACTTACTGTTACATATACATAGGTCGCGATGCTGTGACTGAAAATGAAACAATACTTGCGCGCGACCGGAAGTAACATAAGAGTCAAGGTCCTGTGAGCCTCGGCCATTTCTTTTTTCTGAAAGAAATTCAGGATTTTGGGTCTCACTTGCCGGGCTTTTCTTGTCGCAGGGAAAGGTAATAACCTTGGACAGCTCCTGTCTTTCGAGTTGCATACGCACATACACGACTTCATTTAGGCTCGAATAGAACCTTCGACGGTTTTTTCAACTTTTCGCATTGACGTGTTAGCGAAAATCCATCGACACCGCTGAAAAGATCACCTTAGAATGAGTAAAGTTGCCAATTTTGAGAGTGATAGGATGAAAACTAACAAAAATATGGCTCCCTTAAGTCGCAAAGTTTTGCAGACGTTTGTGTGGTGGGGGGCAAGTTTGTGCCCCACCATACAAACGTCTGTGAAATTTCGTGACTTCGCGGAGATACATGTCTTCGCTCGTTTCTGTCACATCACTCTCAAACTCGGAAAGTTTACTAATTTTAAGGCGTTCTTTCTGGCAGTATCGATACATTTTCGCTAACTGGTCCTTGTCAAAAGTTGCCGAAAAAGAATCGTGGAAGGGTCTATTTAAGAGTTACTCAATAGCATGCGTACAATACTAAAGTCTTCGAGCGAACATAATAACATTAAAAAACTTCAAAACAACTTTTGATGGTAAGTGATACTACTAAGCGGTAAAAGTTATGCTAATACTAATGGGTAGGAGGAGCGTGTCTCTAAGACCCAGGAGCTATGCCAGCCGGTGGGGGCTTAAGCAGGTTAAACCAAGCCGCACAGGTTGTGGGGGAGAGACCAGACGTGGGGTTAACTACCACCCTATGAAAAACAGCTATGTTACAGAAACCGCAACGACTTTTACGAGCACGGACCTTGTTGAGAACTCTAGCCGACCAACAGGCAGGATGACCACAGCTGGCCAAAGCCTTCCCAGGGACGCTAGGAGTGTGAGTGAGAGTTTTCTGAGGCCGAAAGCAAAGGGACAGTTCAGTGCATGGGACTGTGCGCACCATGTGCGAAACATCTAAGATGGCGCAAGTTGGAAAGCCCTGAGATGGACACCACTAGAGACTAACTCTATGCGAAGGGTTGATATCAGCTGCAAAAATTTACGCAATAGGCCGAATTTATTTGCTTTGAAATCAACATATCGACCTTATCTAGAATTCTCTCTTTTCCTCGCCATACAGGACCAAAGCTTCTAGAACACGATCGTTTTCAATTCGCTTTAATCTCTGAAAGGAGCACGGTGACCCCAGTTTTTTAAAATACCTTTATTTAAACAGAGTACTTTTAACAATACTTCAAGGTCAAATAAACCAAAATTTTGATAATTCCGCTTTAGCTGTTTAAACGCGTCTTGACACAAAAAGAAATTATTATAAAGCCAAACTGGACCGAAACCTTAAAAGGAGTAATAAAGCCAAAAGTACGAAGATATCCGAAGATTTCACGAAATCGTTTCTGAAATGAACGCACATTTAAATGGAAGGAACGGAACGACCTCTGATTCTGTGACGTCACTGTTGATGAGCAGCGAAAGATAGCTCAAGATCCAAAGGCGAGTATTGAAGAGTATTGTAATTTTTTTGAAAATTCTGTGTTTTCACCCATTTTCTTCGCATTGAAAATGACCGAAGAGCTCAAACCTGTGGCATTTAAAGAAGAGCCATACCAGTTTGAGCTAATTGCCTCAGAATCGGACTGCGAAATCTCAGATGATATTCGACCGACAGCAATGGCTTCGAAAGTAAACGACCAAATTGGTAAAGTTTAATGGTGAGCGTTTGAGCTTGTTATTCACTTCTGCGTTACCACTTCATTTGAGGCATTTTTGTTGTTCTTTGCAGCCCTTGTGTACACTTGTCGATGTACACTTTGGACTAGAGTAAAGCAAAGCTTCTTATACATGTATCCATTGTAGTTCCTGTGTGAGTACGGTTTTCATCCTTGCGACAACAGCGGTAGGAAATCCCGCTCAAATTTTGAACATAGCCGAAAACAGAGGTTACAGTTCTTGTTGAATGTATTTGAATCTTGTTGAATGTATCTGTCTACATCGCAAAGTGTTTAATACTAGTGACTGTGTTTGTTTGTTGTTTTGCACGTACACAATCTTGGACTCAAAATTTAGGTGCATTAAATTTTGGCAACTGTGTACCGAATGCCAGCTGGGCGAGAAAGTATTTTGCTGTCGTGCAATCCCCAAATCCTGTGATAAGATACCACCTGCTATGTCCTAGAGACAGATGAAGAGAATTTTACCTCTGTATGCAACAATCCAGCTGTCAATGAGACAGATTATAATCAGTATTTTGAAAATGAAGGCCGGAGTACGTACATATTAATGTATTTTTGCTTTGGGCCCTTTTTTTTAGGCGGAGAGGGGGGGGGGGGGGACGAGAACAAACTCCATGTATAGGTTGGTGCAACCCAAATGGCTATGGTATTTCATTTTCGTCCGAAAATGGTTGTTGACTTAAGAGTCAGGTCTGAAAATAGTAGTTGATTCGGGGGTGACAGTTATGTTTTTTCAGTCTGTAATTTTTCCTACCCATTTTAAGAGTAGAAAATGGGTAGGAAAAGTTACACATCTTGTTCTCAAGATGGGTAGGGAAAATTACATGTTTGGTCTGACAGTGGGCAAACTGAGAGCTGCTTTGCGGTTGAATTTTGTTTGGGAAAAGAGAAAGAAAAAACTCTGGGAGCAGGGGAGGAACCAGGGGACCAGTGGGGAGGGAAAATTACCTATTTTGGTCGACCGAAAATGAATAACCTATAAATTGTGTTAGTGAGAAAAGATCCTTCTTTAATATATGATGAGAATCAAAATGTTGCAATGCTTATGAGGTTGTGTGCTAAATACTAAGATATTTGACAAAAGGTGATGTAAAAGTAGTAAAAGATCAAGGAACAATAATGAAATGACAATTACAAAAACCCTTATTACATGAATGAACATGATTACCTTGTTAAGTTCTTAGCAACCTTGTGCACTTTATGACTCCTTTGATGGTTTAACAAGTATTGGGTTTACAATTAGTTATACTACCAGTACAACATATAAGTCATATAATTGTTAGTTAAAAGCAAAAAACAAACTCTAAAATTTTAGCTTAAACGAATCAAATGTGATTTCATTATTTTTAAGACTGTGAAATCGAGTTAATATAATTTTTCTACTGTTGTTACCGGGTAGCTTACCTGTTCATTTATTTAATATAGATTTATTTTTGTAGTTGACGTATTTATTTAATCCCTTTACTGATGAGTTACCTTTTACTCATCTGTGTATCTTTCTTATGAGTCTGTTGTTTCCTCTTTCTTTCTGAGAACATGTATACAGCAATGTTGCTTATTGGCAATACACTTACTGGATACGTATGAAGTTGGGACGACAAATCCCAATAGCCATTCCATCTTGTCTGGTTTTAAAAATTCAGAGAGAGATTCCCAAGTAAAAGTGGAAACTGTAAGGGCTTTGAATATATCTATTAACAGCTTGGCATTCTTGCTAGATAATATTAACATCATATTTGGTTGACAGTTGTACTACTCTTTGAAAGGTTTCTAAACTTTGTATTTTCTTCAATTACTACAGAGTGGTACTTAACTTAGGAGGTGAGAGGGGAGGGGCTCCCATAGTGTAGTGAAGGGGTCACCGTGATTACAATTCATGCTAGGGGGTTTGAATTAAAAATAACCATTGTCAGCGTGTTTTGATACTTTCTAGGGTTTTAAGGTACTATAATGTGAGAACTCCATGCTGGCAGGAACAACTTTTCAAGAGGTATTAGTACTTCTTGGAGTGACAATGAACATGTGCGACACGCACAAAAGAAGTTTGTTGTTGTTGTTGTTGTTGTTGTTGTTTCAAACAACGATCGATTTTATGGGTCAACCATTCCCCCCTCCTGAAAGTACTTAGAAAGCAGCTGTACGAGGGGAGGATCCCATAATTATATTAAGTGATACACCTGTCATAAACGTAGGGGCATGTTCGTCTTGATATCATGTCATTTCTGCCTCCCCTAAAAAGCATGAACATGGAACAGCCTGGAGCACCTGCTTGCCAGTGAAAAGCCACAACACTTAGCAACTAGGCCAGTTTATTAAATCTGAGTTATGTTGTTGTGTTGCTTGTCTTGAGTGTTGGCTTGTGAGAGGCTCCGGAAGGGCCTACAGCCGTTGTATGAAAGTGACAAAAATGAAATATTTTAGTGTGTGAAAAATATTATCCAGAGCTCGAAATTTACGTTTGTTTATATTGTAGCCTAATTTATGCGCCAAAAACCCGAGGTTATTGTTAATGCTTAGTAACTGCTATGACTTATAATTCTCAAATAAACTAACTGAAAGAGCGGACAACCATCGGAAGTTACAAGCTAGTCATAGTTTAATATATTAAACAAAATGCAACATTCTTACCTCTAAATTTCTACGTTGTGTAAATGCTGATCACGCAATTGGAATTCCCGTGTGAAGTTGCTCCGTTCTTCGGCGGACATGGATGGCTTATACCGCTGTAACTTATCGCTCAAAACAACTTCCAGAAGCTCGGAAAACCGGCAAAAACACAGCAAACACATACCAGGTAAGGTTTTGCAAACTTTATTTGGATTTTTAGGTATTTTCCATGGAACACCGCCGATTATTTTCGATCGAATCGCTTTGGTTACCTGTGGTGTAAACTGGTCTGTACAGACGCGTTAATCAGTGTTTTGTGGGTTCAAACGATCCTCCTTTTATTCTTTGAGCTATTCTTGAGGTAGTTTGGGATCTTCTGGAAACTTAAAATTACTTACTTCAGGCCGGTAACCAGAGGGGGTGCACGGGGTGCGTTGGCCCCCCCACACACACACAGGCCCCAAAGGTTCACATTTTGTCCAAGCTAAGGAGTACAGTCGGTTAAAGCGAAGGATACTAGTAAATCTTTAAAGCTTAACATTGTTAGTTAAACAAAACCAAACAGTGGAAATGGCAGTAATGTATTCACTGGCAAACTAAAACCAGCTGCCCTCTAGTAACCCAAGCCACTCAGAACATTTCAATGAGCGCAAGGATGTCAGAGCTTATCTAAATGGATAATGAAATTAACGTGCTGCACGCTTTACACGGGAGTTTAGACGAGCGAGCCCCTGACAGGAGAGCGATCTCACGACACGATTTTTGTCAGACACGTCTGCTAATGCCGGCGTCGTCGGGTGGTATTCTCTATCTGTACAAGCGCATAAACGCCCGAAGATGTAAAATCATTTTTTTGTGTAATATCTTATGGGTAGGAGACAACAGGAAAATAGAAAGAGGAAGGCTGCAGCTAAATCTTGCCAATCTCGATACATGAGTCAGTAAAGTGCCCCGTCAAGAGCCATCAGACACTGACAATGACAGTGCAGTCTGCGACAACAGCCGGCTGAGACCACGATTTCAGATCTACATCTCAGTTAACTTTTACAGCGAGATATAGAAGGAAAATCCAGTCTTGATCCCAGTATTATGCTCTGAGATTAACTCGCTATTCCTCAATATGAAAGGGAACACAGAGTAACAATTCGGAGAGGGACTGGGGGGAGGTTTAATCTAAAGCAGCGCAAAAGCAGCGCCTTCTGGAAATCCACAGGCATCCCAAGCCATCAATATAGACGTTTTCGAGTCACAAAGAGGGAAAATTCACTTTATTTTTCTATTGGCCTCTTATCGTCATTTCTTTATGTCAATATTCTATGAAAAGCCGATATATACTTTCTTAACAATTGTGCCCTGTTAATAAAATTGTACAGACTGCGCAAGCTCCAGTACCTGAGAATACTGATGGCAATCTAACATGACATCACTTGGAACCAGTGATGCAACAAGAAATAAATGACATCGGGAAGATTTCGTCGACCTCTGAGGAATTTGGTTGTTCCGCAAATAAGCTGCCAGTTGGTCTGAAATATCACTTGATTTAAAGTCATTTTGTGCCATCCATTAATTACAAGTTTCCAACGCGATTTCTTCATCAGTGCCGAAGAGGGTTTCATTCACGATACCTCAGTACCCACTGATGGTCTACAGTCCATCAGTAGAGGGCGTATTCTGTAATCATTGTGCTTTGATGATACCTATGCATTGCAGGAAAGATATGGGCACTTTTGTTAACAAGCCTTTCATAAACTGGTATGAGCTTCAAGAAAAGGCAAAAAGACATGAGCAAATGAAGTACCACCACGACGCAATGATCGCCACAGAATCCCTCCTTAATTCTGTTGAAAACCCAAAGCAAAACGTGAACAACCGATTAGATGACAAGAAGAGGAAGAATATTAGCAGAAATAGGCACATCGTTAAATGTGTTTCAGAAGCCATCCTTTTCTGTGGTAGACAGTGCATCGCCCTGCATGGAGATAACGAAGCTGAATGGTAAGAGTGGTGGGAATACAGGCAACTTCTTAGCGGCTCTGCAAATAATAGCTAACCACGACGACATTTGCATGGGCCAAGAAAGGCTGCCTTCCCTAGCACTCATGCACGTCCATTATCAAGTTAAAATTGATTTGGATGAGGTGGTAAATCTGATTGCCACCAAACACCCACGAAGGCTGGAGCTCCGGACAATCCTGAAGGACTAGTCCCGCAGTATTTTGATGTAACATTTTACATCGTAAAATTAGTTGTTTATATCTTTATTCAAACAATTTTATTCGAAAAATGTATTTAATATTCAGTTCCAACCGAGTACTTTGCCGTTACAATTTCTCATGTATTGCGACTTTCCTAAATAAACGGATCAGACAATTAAAAATGCATTTCGGTAGTTTGGTCCACTTTGGCCTCGTTAGCACCCCCCCCCCCCCATAAAATCCTGGTTACGGGCCTGTACTTTACTCTTATAGCAGCACAAAACACCATGGTTTTCCGCTCAAGTCCTCACACTTCGAATCCCCGCAATTTTCCAGCTCGCCAACAGTGACGTCACTGGTGTTATTTCCGACAATTTACCTACAACTTTCCCGACCACTCTACGATTATGAAGGCCAAAAACTCGCACTTTTCACGTTCCATTATCTCTGCGATCCAATTGACTTGAAACTTCAGAACAAGTAAATTGGACTGAAAGAAAAATATCGAAATTTGGGTTTTTTGACCTTTAACAACGCTTATAGATACTGTACAATACTACAGTGACAACTACATTAATCACAGTAAACGTAGTATGGGCTCAGCTTAAAAGCTCTTCGAAGGCACTTGACACAAAAAATATTCGATCGCAGTAGTGGCTCGGCTGTATCGTTGGCCATCAGGAGCCCTGTTGGCCATTGATAATATATAGATTTAGCCAAGCCTAAAAGCGGAGCTCCACTTCTTTTTAATTGCTGGAAGTTATTCATTTTTTAAAGTAATAACCCCCCCAAAACAAATGAACAATTTTTGCTCCCACAGAGGGTCGAACCGCCCAGCCACCAAACCATTGCTAACCACTGCACAACTTCTGCTAAGTTGTCAACTAGGAATTGTCATTAAAGATGTGTTTATTGTTCATCTTGGTGTAAGATAGGAAAGATGAATGCTTATTCGTTTGTCTCACGATGGAATCGCTTTGAGTTGTTGAATTCATTTTTATTAATACTTAAACAGTTGTTTATTGATCGCAGCTGGATTGACATATACGCGGGTGTTTTTCTTAGGGAAATGTGTTCGGACAGCTACAAAAACCATAGTTGTAGACAGAAAATACCAGAAGGCACCAGCTCTGCCATGTTTGCTGTCCGAACCATTGCCAAATGCTGCGAATTCAAGCGGTGTACTTCGACTCGATTCGATCATATCGATCACGGTTACGCGAGTTACGCAAGTTACTGTGTTACGATAAACACGGGTATTTTTCTTGGGGAAATGTGTTCGGACCGCCGCAAAAACCATGATTGTAGACAGAAAAAACCAGAAGGCACTAGCTCTGTTAGGTTTGGCCTCAGGACCGCTGCCAAATGCGTTGAACTCAAGCGTTGTGCCGACCGAGTTCGCAGCAGAACCGACAACTTGAGATGAAGTCCTCGAAGGCAAATTCGTAACAACTGAGTATTCATTTGAAGTTTTTCTTTCCTTGAATAAAATTGTTTTTGACTTTTGTGGTCTTTCCTAAAACGCGGGTCACCATACGATTTCGGGCCAAAAACGCGGGATACAGCACAGGGTTATCTCAAGTGTGTGCCACCTCATGGTGATCCTGTGGTGCGGACGGACGAACGTAGGAACGGTCACGTGACTACGTCACTACCAAAATTGCTTGGCTTGACAGGTTATCAAATTTGCTTAGCAATGGTGCTTCGCTATAAAGTTTATCATAAATCGGTTTTGTAACGTGCCCTTCCTTTTTTGCCTTTTTCATATAACTTTTACTTATCTCTCTCGGAAAATCCTGAGATATTACCAATTTGCGAGCGTGGGAAAGTATGGATTCTTTGTGTTTTTTTTGCCGGGATGATTGGTCGCGACTTCCTGTCTTCTTTTCTCTTACCAAGACGGTGTGCCCTTTAAATAGAAATTTGACTGACTTCTTCTTCCTCCATGTTGAGTTTTTCTTCCAGAAAGGTCATACCAGAGATTCTGTCTTGGTGCTGGATTCCTGTTCTTCCTCGGGGATGTTGTAGAAGATAAGGTTATTCCTTCTACTGTGACTCTCTAGTTTTATGGTCGTTCCCTTTCAGAACTGCAGCTTACGTTGGTTGACATCTTTGTTAAGCTGGCGTATGGTGTTCTGCTGCGCTTCGACTCGTTCAGTTAAAGTCTGTTTAGACTGATCGAACTGCTGCTTACTTTTAAAACGCCATTTTCTTTCTCGAGTACCTACTTCTTTTTTATTTATCTCTTCGATCGCCTTCACTCGAGTTAAAGCGACGCCAAGTTTACGGTTTATCTCTGCTAGCGTTTCCGCCACGTTATTGCATGAGTAACCCTCAACCGAAGTTTCTTCATCTGTCTGCAAGCCCCTCGTCCCTCGTTTTCTTTTACAACTCACATCATCGTTTCCCTGGCTATCACGAAGCCATTGTGCCTTGCTGTTTAAAACCGTCTTTTTAAGCCATTTTGGTCAAAAATTCGAACAAATTCGAAGAGCTTAAAACACCTTGTCCGTTCTGTAAGTAAAAGCATTTTACTGATCAGTTTAATTTCGCGTATTCTTTCATTCTTGACAGTGAACTAGTTAGTTTGCCGAGTACGCTGTTGATGATCGCGGAAACGGTTCTCCTTGCATTGAAACCGTACCTGGCAAGCGGCAAACTTGGAAAATGGTGGAGAAATCAAGATCATTAGGTTATTTCTTCCGTTCGCGTTCGCCGTAAACGTGATGCTTAATTTTAAAACTCTCGAATGCTGCAAATATCGAATCCGATTTTTTTTCTGCAGCCAATCGCACTCATTAATGAAGCCTTGCAAAGCTGGAGCTTATAAAGCAAGACCATGTATACCTCACCAGCAAAATATATGACACAAAGAATTTCGAATTAATACGAAGTTGCATGCACAACTGGACCCTCTTTCCATTCTAAATGTGTTAAAAATTCAGTTTCCATGATAAGTTTCTTGTTAATTAGTTTTTCTTTTCATTACCAGGTGGTCAACGTATTCCAGAAAAAGAGCGTCGTAGAAGTGACATCGGTAAAATGGGTGGTCACAAACTGGGTGGAATTGTGCTCCGCTGTATTGAAGATGAAAGTAAAGCAAGACCAAGCGCTGAGGAAATTGCAGAATGGCTTCAAAAAGAGATGTCTAAAGTTCAACGGAAGATGGACATTGCTCTGAGGGGGAAACCACAGCAGCCTCCCAAGTTGAAAATCGTTGCCCTTGGCGGTTCGGGTACAGGAAAGACGAGTATCATTAAGCGCTTTGTACATAACAGTTACATCGAGTTTGATGACCCTACGATTGGCCAAGAAATCTACACAAAAGGCATCACCGTGCATGGAAAAGAGCACGGCCTACAGATTATAGATACAGCGGGACAAGAAAAGTTTAATAGCATTCCTCCAAATCTTTTACGAAAAGCGGACGGCGTTTTGCTGGTCTTCGACTTAATGGTACAGAACACTCTTGTTGAAGGAGTTCCTAAAATGCTACAGCTTTTAGAAAACCAAAATAATGATAACTTGAGTATAATTTTAGTTGGAAACAAAGTTGATGCCGAGAGATCCAAGCATCAAGTTACGCGGAAACAGGCAAAAAAGTATGCACGACAAATCGGCGTGCCCTATATTGAAACAAGCGCTAAAACTGGCCACAACATCGAAACACTGTTTGAAGAGATTGCTGGACAGATCTATAACACCTTGGATTTGTCTGACATAGAAATTTTTATTTCATTAGGCTCAGAGAAAAGCAGTAGAGTCCGGCTCACAGAGAATGATGATTCTCGTGTAAAGAGCTTTTGCGTAGGAATACTAGATGTGCTGTCGTGGCCTTTCCGCCGAATGTGGGCCTATCTCCGAAATTGATGTACACCTTCAGTCCATTTAGTTAGAATCCATTCAGATGACTGCCTTATTGGGCAGCGACGTCGTTAAGCCGTTGGCCTTGCCTCCTGTACTTCACGATCTATTTACTGGGCCTGAATTAAAGGGTATATATATATGTTCAGGAGATACCGATATGACAAACGCAGCATGTCCTTTTTTGATATCATTAATTTAGCTCCCGAATGAAACTGATAACCACCGTGATGAAAAAGGTGAAAATTGTATAATGTTTTCAACTGGCATTCAGAATAAAGTTGAACCGAAAGGAGCCTACTCTTATTTATTCTGTACCAAGTGGTTCTTACCTTGAGTCGGACCATTCAAATGAAAGCTACTGAGCAGTGACTTTCTCTGTTCCTGATATATGCCGGAAATAAGTGACGGTAACTTTTAAGCCAATAAATTTAAGATTGCTTTCCTGTGGTAAAAATTGCTTTTCAGTACTTCACAAAATCAAAACCGTAGTTCACTGCTATGATAGTCTCACCATTTCAGTGTTGCAATTAATTATAATTTTTGTTACGTTTCTGTAGGTGGAAGTGTATCAGTTTACAAAAAAAAAGTTGAAACAGTTTATTTCACATGCTGAAATCCATTCGCCTTACTCGCGGGAGTGAGGCGTAGATGACATATTGGCCTCAAAGAATTGTTTGAAAAGAGCACAATACCTTGGATTCTACTTAGCGGATTGTGCCCGAAGCTATCTTTGGTGAAATATTTGCATCGAGTTTGAGAACTTAGCAACCCCTTTAAACAAAACAAGAGATTTTATCTGCGCTGAACCAGGAATACCCAACAAAGCCGACCCACAAAATGTTTGACCCAAAGACTGATTTTCAGAGGGCTGGCAAATACGTTTACTGGTCGAAAAAAAAAGGAGAGAGAGAGACGAAAAAGTGTGATTGCGTAGCTAGAGCGGAAGACATAAGGCTTTGATGGAAACTCAAATGCGTTGATCGGAAGGAAATAAAGGCATGTGCTCTTGGCTTTTGGCACTCTTTTGGCTTCAGCGCAAATATTAGACTTCTAGACTTCAAAGTTGCAAATTAATTTCTGCTGTCCGATGAACCGGTATTGTGTTTCGTCTGCAAAATGAAAGATGAGACAATTCTTGCGCCTTGAAAAAAAGTTTCAATATAACATGTGAGTGACGCTGATGGATATCTTTTAACGTCTACCTAACAATTTTTGTGGACCTCTTCGCCGTTAGGTGTTAGAAGGTGTAAATCGCTCTACAATACTCAATTACCAAAGTAACGCTGACAAAATTAGGGCCAGCTGGAAAAGCAGGTCTGAGCTTGGACTGTACCCTGGACTGGACGCATGCGAGAGAAAACATACTGTGAGCCGAATGTTTTACTCTGTTTTTATGTATCAAAGTTTTTATTTAAGATAATTTTTAATTCCGTAGTTAATTATCAATCGTAAATTATTTAAGACCAAAATTCAAAGCCCATAGTCCAGTCCGAAGTCCAGTCGTGGGTCCAGTCCAAGTCCAGCTTTTCCAGCTGGCCCAACAAGAGTTGTCGTCAGCGTTACTTAAGCAAAAGGAGGCACTGTCCTTGAAGGACGGTGCCTCATTTTGCTTCTGCGCATACGTTTTGCGCATCTTGGGATATTCGGGTTTCTTAAGGAATTTGCCCACTAATACAACAATATTTTTGTGCGGTTTATGACTTTGTGGAAAAAGCAGATCTTAGCAAGGGCTATCAGAATCCAAAGAGAAAATCGGGGGTAGCTGCGCATTTTTCAGAAATAATTGAGCTTAAATTTGGAAAGAAATCGCCATACATTCTTTGTACTTTAACGCTCTTTTAGAATTATGGTTGCTTAATCATCTCTGAAAAATGCGTGGTTACCCACATTTTTCTTTTTGGATTCCAATAACCCTTGCTAAGATCTACTTTTTCCCCATAGTCGTGACCTTTGCAGAAGTACATCTGTATTAGGAGGCACTGTCCTTAAGTATTGTTATCATAGAGCGTACGAGCAAGTCACGATTGGTTTTGGTTTTTCGTCTCATCAGTGATTGGTCAAGAACGTGGTGCGAGATTTTTTAACCAATCAGAAAGCGAAGTAAAGCAAAATCAAAAGCAACACAAAATTACTTTCGACACTTAATTGAAAACTGCTCTATATGCCGTCCTTAGTTTATTGAGGTAACTCGTACCTGAAGTGCAATATAAACTAATATAATAACTGTAAACAGTTAATAGCAGTAAAAGTGGCCGAAACTGCAGTTGCAGTAGTTGTAGTTGTTGTTTTTGTTGCTGTAGTCTTAACTGTCAAAAAAATGTCTATAAAAACAAAAAACGTTTGAGCAGTACCTTTCTGTGTCACTATTTAATATGACGGATAAGGCGTAGGCAAATTTTAAGCCAATGAAGATTGCTTTCCTGTGGCAACCGTTTCTTTTCAGCATTTTAAAAATTAAAGTTGATATGTTTTAAAACGCTGTAGTTCACTGTTAGGGTCTGAGTCTGTAGATGAAAGTGGAACGCTTTACAGCAAAAAAATGGAGAGGTTTAAAACTGTAAGCAGTTAATTTCATAAGCTCAAATCCATTCGCGTTTCTGGCTTTTAGTCATTGAGTCGTAAGAGGACAATAGCCTTAGCGATCAACGAATTGGTTGATAAGAACACAATAGCGTGGAGACTACTTAGCGGATTGTGCGCGAAGCACGCTTTTCAATTAGCTTATATTGGCATGAGGAATAGTAAAAGTTAAGTTTGAAAAACTCGCAAATACTTTCTATCTGCGTAGAACCAGGCAAGCGTAACCTGCGTGGCAGGCGCTTATAGGGGAGGGAAAGGGAGTAATTATTGGCAATGGCTAGAAACTTACGTTTACTGACCCTCCCCCCTCCCCAAAAAGGAAAAAATGTGATCACGAAAGGGCTTGCACTCTTGCTTCAAAACTTCCTTTCTGCTAAGCAATTTAGCATGAATTTCTAAATGAGAAGATTCGATAGACAGAAGTTTGAACTCTTTCACTTGCCTACTTGGCAGAAATAGCTAACGTTAGAGGGAACTAAATGGTGATTGTTTGGCGTCAGTACAAATAGTTGACATTATTGCAATTAATTGGTTCCACATAAATATTAATATTGAACTTCAAAGTTGCACATCTATTGTCTGATGAGCTGGTATAATATTTGGGTCAGCAAAATGAAAGATGAGATCCCAACTCATTAACAGTTCTTGCGCCTTTTCCATTCCCAAAAAAAACAAACAAAACAATAACAAAAACAAATTGAACAAACCAAACAAACGGCACAGATTGCATAACTGACATAAGTGGGTGACGCTGATAGATCTCTTTTAACTTCTACTTAACGATTTCTGGAGGCCCAATTAATGTTTGGTTTTTGGTGGACCTCTTTGCTGTCTTCCTGCTATCAACTGTACATGCAGGTAGGTGTTAGAAGGTTTCCTTGTTATCACTAATTGTTGTTCCCGTTACTCTGGTAATTAAGTATTGTTATAATGGAGCGGTTTTCAAATGAATGTCGTAAAACCAAAACCAAAGTAATAACACTATAACCAATTAAAACAGAAACAAAATGCAAAATGGACGCAACAGAAATCGAAGCAAATACAAGTAATTAGCGTTATTATATTAGCACGGTAAAATGCGTTCGAGCAAGCACGATTGGCTTCGGTTTTACGTCTGGTCGGTTAAAAATTGCCCCCCCCCCCCCCAAAAAAAAAAAAGTGGTGCGGGCTTTTTTAACTCGCACCTAATTTCGGATGTTCATAGTGGCCGTAACTGTAGTAGCAGTAGTGGTGGTATTCTTTTTGTTTTTGTAGTCTCTAACTGCAAGAAAAAAAAAACAAAAGTTTGAAAACTGAGGGCTTCAGCGCATTGTCTGATAAAACACAATACAACTAGGCAGCCACTAAAGCCTCGATTAGTTCCAAGTTATTGAACATGATGATTCTCAACTCACGACTTTCGACTGACCATCTTATAAAAGCAACGTTTTGCACACGTACATTGAACCGGCTTAGCACTAAACGTTCAACATAGTCGTTATTTGAAGCAATCTAATTGGTTTGCTATTTCGGGCGTATGAATTGTGTGTGCGTGTGTTCCTTCTTGCTTCGATTCTGTCCCAGGGTCTCCAAAAAACACAGCGTTCTGATGCCGTTTAGGTAAGGAATGAAACTAATAACTATTGTGAAAAAGTAGAAAAAAACCCAGAACAAAGGTAATTAAAATAGACCCAACAGAAATCGAAGCAAACACACGTAATTTGCGTTATTAGCACAATAAGTGGTGCGAGCTTTTTAACTGATCGGAGAGCGTAGTAAAGCGAACCAAAACAAACACAACATTACTTTCGACACGTAATTGAAAATTGCTCTCTATCCCGGCCCTTTGTTAACTCGTAACTGTGCAACAAAGTAACTGTAAACAGTACTGAAATAGTAGTTGCTAATAATGGCCGAAACTGTAGTAGCAGTAGCAGGTAGTTGTTCTTTTTGTCATGGCTGTAGTCTTTAACTGTCCAAAAAATTGTCTATTAAAAAAGGGCTGCGTGGCATTGTTCGATAGAAACACAATACAGCTCAACAATCACTAAAGCCTCCACTCGTTCCAAGTTATTGACCATAATGATTGTCAAGTGTCTTGCGACAGAAAAACTAATAGAATTTGAAGAAATCTAATTGGTTCGCTGTTTCGGGCGTAAGAATTGTGTGTGCGTATGTTCACGAACCTGTCGTCTTTCCTTCCTGCTTCGATTTTATCGAGAGTCTCGAAAAAGAACAATGTTTTGATACCGTTTAGGTAAGGAATAAAGCTGATAGCCATTATGAAAAAGTAGAAGTCTGTGCAAAGTTTTCATCTGGCCTCCGGAATAAAGTCTAACCGGAACGAGCAAAGTCATTTCCGTATATTCTGTCTAACGCGGGTTCTTACTTTTGAGTCTGTGGACGAAATCTCTAAGTTTAACCATCTGAATAGCGCCATTCTCGGTGTTGCTGTTTAATATGCCGGATAAGGTGAAGCCAAATTTTAAGCCAATGAAGGTTGCCTTCCTGTGATAAAGGTTTCTTTTTAGTACTTTTCAAAATCAAAGCTGATGTTTTAAAACGTTTTAGTTCACTGTTACCTCGACTCACCCGTTCAGCATTGCAATCAACGTTTGTGTCTGTGGGTGAAAGTGTAACGCTTTACAGTAAAAAAAGGGGGAGGTTTAAAAATGTAAGCAGTTAATTTTATAAGCTCAAATCCATTCGCGTTTCTGGCCTTTTGTCATTGAGGCGTAGGTGACAATGGCATCAGTGATCAGCGAATTGTTTGATAAGAAAGCAATAGCGTGGAAACTACTTTGTAGATTGTGCCTGAAGCAATCATTGCTGAAATATTTGCATCGAGAAATAATTATAAAATGTAAGTTTGAGAATTAAGCAACGAAACAACAACACACTTTATCTTCGATGAACGAGGATACCCAACGACGCCGATCCACAGACTATTTGATCCAAGGCTGGCACATTAGATTTACTGATCGAAAAAAGAGGAATAAGTGTGATTGCTTAGTTATCTAGGGCGGAAGATTTAAGGCTTCGATGGCAACTCAAACTAGTAGACCGCAAGAGGAAATAGAAGCATCTGCTCTCGCTTTTATAATTTTTTTCCCCCGAAGCTACCTGAATGAATTTCAATTAGTAGACTTCCATATGCAGAATGTTGAAGTCTTTTTGTCTCCATGGCGTGCAGAAACAACTAACATTTGTTGGTGGAACTGAATGACGATTGTTTGGCATCAGCTCAAATAGTTGACATTATTTGCAATTAATTATGGCCGTTGAGCTCCCAAATAGTACTGATAACCAAATACGAAGAAGGTGAAATCTGTGCAAAGTTTTTATCTGGCATCCGAAAATAAAGTCGAAGCGAAACGAGCAAAGTCAGCTCTCGTTTATTCTGTATAACGCGGTTCTTACTTTTGAGTCTGTGGATGAAATCTCGAAGTGTGACCATTTGAATAAAAGCCACAAAAGCTATTGAATAAAGAGGTGAAAGATCAGTTGCAGATAAGTTCGCAAATTAAGCAGTTGCGAAAGAGGAAACCTGAAAAAATTTAGGCTTGTAGCGGAATCGAACCCATGACCAGCTGCGATTACCGGTGCAGAGCTCTACCAACTGAGCTAACAAGCCAACTGGGAGCTGGTCGTTTTGTTATTTCGTAATAAACCCGTGAGTGATGAAAAAATGAATGTGAATATATGAAAATCATATTGTTGAACTGGGGGAGAAAGAATAGAGATGAGAAATATCATCGTAGTTAAGTTCGCAACTTAAGCAGTCGCGAATGAGGAAACCTAAGCAGCACTTTTCTGTGTTACTGTTTAATACGCCGGGTAAGGTGTAAGCAAATTTTACGCCAATGAAGATTGCTTTCATAAAATCAATGTTGATACATATGTTTTAAAACGCTGTAGTTCACTGTTAGGGTCACTTCACCCATTCAGTGTTGCAATCAACGTTTGAGTCTGTGGATGAAAGTGTGTCACTTTACATGAAAAATGGGGGAGGTTTAAAAATGTAAGCAGTTAATTCCATAAGCTCAAATCCATTCGCGTTCCTAGCTTTTTGCCACTGAGGCGTAGATGACAATGGCCTGCGATCAGCGAATTGTTTGATAAGAAAGCAATAGCGTGTAGACTACTTAATGGATCTTTATAGGTTAGCTATTTGCATGAGAAATGGTAAAATTTAAGTTTAAAAATCTAGCAAAGAAAGTTTTTCACCATGACTAGGAATACCCAACGAAATCAATCCGTTCCATCTTCCCCTATCCCCCCACCCCCTCCCCCACCCCCTTCCTAGGGCCTGATACTCAGGCTAACAAAATATTTTATCCAGACATGTTTTCAAATGACTAGGAAATTACGTACATGACCGAAAAAAGAGGAAAAAAAAAAGTGTGAGAGCGGAAGCATGCGTTCTCCCTTCACGACCGTTTTTTTCCCTAAACTATTTAGCATGGATTTCTAACGATTATAGATTCGATTTGCAGAAATTTGAACTCTTTTTGCTTTCATGGCAGAAATAACTAATTATGGAGGGAAATAAATGATGATTTGTTTGGCGTCAGCGCAAACAGGTAATATTATTTCGCTTCCGTGCAAATATTGGGCTTCAGCGCATTGACCGATAGAAACACAATGAGCTACAATTCAGCTGGCCACTTAAGCCTCAACTAGTTTGAAGATATTGACTACAATCGTTTTCAAAAGTATTTTGCGACAGACAAGTAAGCTGTTTCTTTGAAGCAACCTAATTGGCTCGCCATTTCGGGCGTAACAAATGTGTGTGCCTTTGTTCACGAACTGTCTTTCCTTCCTGCTTCATTCTATGCCAGAGTCTCGAAAAGGAGGAGCGTTTAGAAACAGCCTTAAAGAAAATCCAACCCACATCGCTTAAATCCTAGATCTACCCCAGATTTGGTAAGTTAAACCTAGTATAGTGTTGTGGTAACGTCCTTGTTTAACAAAAGATACTACGTTCCCGTGTTTTTCTTTTAATCAGTAATTTGTATCCTTATCGTGATATAATTTCCTGCCATACCAAATCGTAAACACTATGTTACCACGAAAATGAGCAGTATCAAACTTCAAATGCATGTCTTTTGTTGGGGAATTGGGTTTCAAGGCCGCTGTCATAGCCTCAGCCTCGGCCTATGCTCCGAATTTCTCTACCCCGGCAGCTGCTCCACTCTGCTTTCCCGAGGGCAGTCTCTTTCACTTCTTTATTCAGTTACCCCTGTAATCTCTATGGGTGGATTTGCACTTTGATCTGTTCTAAGAACATGTTCAAGGCACATTTTACTGTTCCTTTAGCTCTTTTGTCTTTAGATCCCCCTTTTCTTCAGACATTTTAAGCTTGTCTTTTTTCTCAGCACATCTTTGCTGTGATAAACGCGCTGACAACAGTCACAGTCCATCATTTTTAATTTTAGGAATGTTGTGCAGTTAAGTGGGTCTTGTTTTCTCAGTATCACGGTTGCCATGGCATGAAGACAAAACAGTGACCTCATCTTAAAACAAGCAAGAAAGAACGAGGAAATTGTGCAGTTAGATTTTCATGCAGTTCTCTTTCCAAAACAGTCCTATGATTTTGATTGTATAAGGTTTACCCAGTTTACATGTTTAGTTGTTTGCACGTGAAATTAATCTTGTGATATATATGATATCTATGTTGCATATCAAGGAACAACAGATGTGTAAAGCACTATGCTCATGTTGAATAGCTTTGAAATTGCTATTTTATAGAGTTGAACACCCCTGAGAAGACGATGGGAGCAGGGAAGGAAGGAAGTTTTTCTGCGATTTTTTATTTCGCATTTGGTAGGTTTTCTAACCTTTGATGTTTGTTGTATGAAATGCTGGGCTCAATTAGCCATCCATAGGCCTTTACAAATTTGAGGGCATTTTTTTTTCGAAGAAATTGCATTATTTATTATCTGGTATGTATTGCGTTTTAGTGCTGCTCCTGCTGCTACTTCTAATCGTTTTTAAAAATTATCAAGGAGCCGGATTAAGTCAAAGTTTTGAAATAGCGATTTGTTCGAAGTGATAATCGAGAATGAACAATCATTCTGCCATTTAAAACGACAGCTTAACGGAAGTTAGCCTATTTAGCCTAGAAAGCAAAAATATCGAAATTGCTACGCAGAGCATGAGACGTTAGCAACTTTTTAACTTTGTCATACAACTTTAAGTTGGCATCGTGAGAGATATATCTATAAAATGTGTTTCAGTATTATGGGAAAGACCTATACTCAATGCGTGATGTAGACAAACTGGGTAGATGGTCTCGGCTTGCCCAAATAGTAAGGAACAGGAGGCCAATGTAATCGACACACAAGGAAAATCAAGACGAGCTGTACTTGGGCCATATTTCTAGTAACCAGGGGCACCCAACAAGAACATTTTAGCGAAATACTTGAAATATCATTTTGACTCTCTTAGATTGTTTCAGAGCTTGTTAAAGGGATTTTTGTGTAAGCTAACACGGGTTGATCTGTTTGGAGTTTTTAGATGAAAGTCAGTTAGGCTGCAGTACCATTTAGGTCAGAATCCTATCCGCTGAATTTCTGAGCTGCTGATATCTCTCCGAAAATGCTAGCTGGCCTTATTTTACACTCTAAACAACTTATTTGTCCCTCCAAAAACAATATAAATTAACCAGTCCCCTTGTAACGAAAGTCTCAATGTCTCAAGGCAATGTTTCGCCAAAGAAATCTCTACTTTTTCTACAATTAAATTGGAATTTCTGAGGCGATTTAGGTCTTCCGAACACATATTCGACGTAACTAACCGTTGGGTGCGGATGAGATTACGTACTCAACTAAACAATTTTGTAAATATATTTTGAATTTTTACAGTAACACGACATTCGCTTCATCGAGGTAAGGGATGACATAAAACCACGGAAGCAAGTGATGTCAATATCATTGCTTAAAGTGTGCTAATCCAAAATTTTTCAATGAACAAGCAAGCAATAAACTGGTCGACACTAAAATGTCACTTTATTTCAGCCTTGAGCTTGTTGTCTTCAGTAGAG
Organism: Siderastrea radians; assembly: GCA_964017195.1. Taxonomy (NCBI): domain Eukaryota; kingdom Metazoa; phylum Cnidaria; class Anthozoa; order Scleractinia; family Rhizangiidae; genus Siderastrea; species Siderastrea radians. The sequence continues at coordinate 22,919,424 of OZ024887.1, read as the reverse complement.
GCGAACTGCGACCCAAATGGCACCGCTCTCACTGGATCATCTGGAAGTTTTACGAGTCCAAACTTCCCAAACAACTACTCAAGCAGCACAACTTGTCGATGGATAATCGCTGTTCCAGAAGGCCATCGAGTGAAGCTAACCTTCCAAACATTCATGTTGGAGAATTGTCGTAGTTGCTCGTGTGACCACGTTAAAATCAGAGACGGAAGCGATGAAAGTTCCACTGAGTTGGCAGAGTATTGTGGTGGCAGAACTCCCGGTCTCACTCCAATACTGTCCTCTGGACGATTCATGTGGATAGAGTTCGACTCTGATTTTGACACTGAAGGCAAAGGGTTTAAAATGCAACTTACAATGCTATTGGTATGAAATAATGAAATCTTATATCCTTGTATGTTCTTCCCTTTTCTCATCACCTTCTGTTCTTTATTGTTCCGTGCATGAGCAATGATTTTTGCCATTGTCACCTTGTGATGCTTCAAACTGCAGACTCCAACGCTGTTCAGTGAGAAACACTAAATTGTGGAAGAGTTCAACAGTACTCAAGATAACCGAGTTTGTGTTTGATATAACAATTCTTTAGGAAAGTGCTCAATGGAGATAGCGAATCTATTGAATTGATAGCTTTGCAAAAAACACGTTGCCAATAGCATACAAGGCATCATGAAACAAATGTTTTAAAGCATTCTTTGAGATAAAGGTACACTAAGTTTCCTCTAGCAAAAGGGAAATTTTAAGAAAAGAGCAAGCCAATCCTTCAATTATTAAAATTCCGTGTGAAATTTGCATGCACCCGAGCACTATTGTCTAAAAATGTTTCTTTCATGCCCATTTTCAGAGGCAGGTCCATGCAGTTCAGCTGGTACCTTTCTAAATGGGACTTCTGGAAGTTTCTCCAGTCCAAATCACCCGTTGAGCTACCCAAACAGCAAGACGTGCCGATGGATTATTTCTGTTCCAGAAGGCTACAAAGTGAATCTGACCTTCAACTCATTTAATCTGGAGACTTGCATTAACTCTTCTCGTGTTTGCTTGTGCATCGACCACGTTGAAATCAGGGATGGAAACGACGCATTTTCTGATGAGCTTGGAACATTTTGTGGAGACAAAACTCCCGCTCCAATTTTGTCTACTGGAGGATTCATGTGGGTAGAATTCGACACGGACTTTAGCGACAACAAGGAAGGATTTCATGCCTCTTACACCGCTGTTGGTAAGGGCCTTCTTCTTTTCTTTCTTCTGTTATGAAATCATATTTATTCCCCTGGGTAGGGGTCGTACTCAGGAAAGCTTCGCATGGGGATGCTGCTCCCCAAGGTTCAAACCCTTACTCATTAATTTACCAATTTTTATTAAAAAAGTACCCCTTCCATATACCTAGCTAGAACAAAACCTAAATTATTTGGCTACAACAATAGATCATGGCGAGCTTTTGGTCGCTTGAAGGCTCCAAGAGTTCACATATTTCTGCGTTGTGAATTCTGCCTTATCTTTGCAACCTTTTTAGTACTTATATTTAGCTGCGAACTCTTTAAGTGTAAAGTGTATCCTGGTGATCCCTTAAAATATTTAAAAAACCAACTTTGCACTCTTTATACGTTAATTATTGGCCAACAGCAGGAGGCCAACAGCAATAGATCATGCCTTCTTTTGGTCGCTGGTTGGGTCTAATCATTTATATATTTCTACGTTGTGACGTTGTGATTTCCGCCTAAAGCTTGCGACCTTTTTAGTACTTAGATTTATCTGCAATTGCTTTCAGTTTAAATCGTATCCTGGCAATCCTTTAATTAAAAAAAAAAAACTAAAAAGTTCCTCTTTCGCATACTGCGAGCTCAAAAAGGCACCCATTTCTCATATAGCGAGCACATTCGCTTCTCTACGTTAAGCGATGGTGATATTCGAACTGTTGCAGTTGTGCTTCAAAAATGTTTTAAATGGAGCAAGTCCGTAGTAAAATTGTTGACACTTCTATATCATTTTATTTCAGCTTTGAACGTGTCAGTGAAAGGAAACTGCAGCAAAAAGGGTGCCGCTCTTTCTGGATCATATGGGAGTTTTTCCAGTCCAAACTTCCCAAACACCTACCCAAGCAGCTCAACTTGTCGATGGATCATTACCGTTCCAGAAGGCCACAGAGTGAAGCTGACCTTCCACACATTCATGTTAGAGACTTGTCGTAGTTGCTCATGTGATCATGCTGAAATCAGAGATGGAAGCGATGGAAGTTCCACTGAGTTGGCAGAGTTTTGTGGTGGCAGAACTCCCGGTCTCTCTCCAATTCTGTCCTCTGGCCGATTCATGTGGATAGAGTTCAACTCTGATTTTGACACTGAAGATAAAGGGTTTAATGCAACTTACACTGCTATTGGTATGAAATACTGAAACCTTATATCTTTGTATGTTGTTATTTTTTTACAACGACTTCTTGTCCATACTGTTCTGTTCCCTAGCAATAATTTTCGCCCTTGCATGCCGGGCTTCAACGTTGGTTGAGACAACAGTAAATTATTGACTAGTACCAGGGGGGGGGAAGCAACTTCCCATACATTCTCTTAAATGAAATCCAAACGATGTTCTCACAACTTGCAAAGCAATCTGTGAGGTTCTGGTCAGCGGACATGCCGCCTACGCGTGCGCAGATGTTGCATGTTCCAACGGAACTCGGACGCTGAAGGGAAAAAATTATGGCGGCCAAAGGCGGCGGATTCGGTTTTGTCCCTTCGTTTAGGTAATTGACGAATTGATCGTATTTTACACTTATATGATATTTTCGTGCATTTTGCTTCTTATGAAGACAAAAGTTTACTCTCGGAGTTTTTTTAGTCGCAAAGTAGAACAGTAGCGCTTCGATCAATCCAGTCTGTGCTGATCAACTGTATAGAATGAGATAGAATTTTCTGAAGCTGGGTTAAAAAGTGGGATCGGGTTCGAAGTACTGAACTGTGAAATGATCTTGTTAACACATAACTGGATTATTGACAATAAAGGTCGTATTTTGTGCGTAGGTATTGTTTCCATGCATTAGGTTATAGCAGTTTTGATTGAATTTATTTCCATCGATGTTTTATGGCACATTTCCCGTTGCAATTTATTTAGACCACGCTGGAGGAAAACATGCAAACCGAGTACAGCCATAACTGTCTCATCTCATGCTATCAATTCGTTACAGAATGAGATGTAAAAATAAACATTGACAGTATTTTTATTTATCACATGCATCAGTTCAGCAAGGGCACCCAACGACAAGATTTTAGCAAAATACTAGAAATATCATTTTCTGCTTTCTTAGATTCTCTCAGAGCTTTTTAAAGGCATATTTGTTTCAGCTAACACAGATTGACCTGTTCGGCGTTCTTAGCTGAAAATTTAGGCCGCAGAAAATTCTAGGAAACAGAATCCTATCCGTCGAATTTCCGAGCTGCTGATGGCTCTCCGAAAATGCTAGCTGACCTTATTTTGCACTCTAAACAACATATTTGTCCCTCCGAAAACAGTAGGAACTAATAAGTGCTCTTGTTGCGAAAGTCTGAGGTCATGTTTCTCCAAAGAAATCTCTAGATTTCACGGCAATTAAATCCGAAAATCTTAGGCGATTTTAGGCCTTCCGAACAGATATATTCCCGAAACGAACCGATGGGTGCCCCTGAGTTCAGCGATAGACAAAGACCAAAATTACGTCGCGAAGTACAAGAAATACAATCCTGAATAGTTCAAGCGCTTTCTCTCGGTGAGAAGTTTATTTACGTTGAATTATCTAGTTCTAGCATTCAACTTTGAAACGTTTGTCGCAAACCTGTTCTCCAAGTATAAATAAGCGAAACGTGACTGCCGTACAGCTCGCAGCTGATCCACTCGCCACTGCAACAAACAAGACAGTGCGAAAACAGAAGCGTCTTCATCGATGTCGCTTCCATCGAATATTCTCTTGTACGAAACTGACAGTAAGTTCCATGAGAGATTAGCTGCTCACCGCTTACTTTCCCCCGACAAAATACAGATAAATTCTGAAAACTATTTCAAATGAGTTGATCGTCGATCGGAAATATTTATTATGACGAACACCGCTGTCCACGTTTTGACTGGACCGCTTTGCAAGTTGTGAGAACATCGTTTCTCGGTCCCAGGCCTCGCTTCTATCCCCCCCCTGACTAGTACAATTATAATCCCGTGAATGAGTTTAACACATGGCATAAAAAAAAGATATGTATACTACGGAAACATAACAAAAGCTCTCTGTTCTCTTCCCGTCTGTTTATGCCCTTTGCATCAAAGGGTTTGACCCCTATCAAGTACATATCTGCTTCCCGAGCTTTGCGTATAGCGTCACGAGATGAGCGTATGAGTTCTAATGGAACAGGTTGCCTGCATGTGCTTTCATGAAACAAACAAAACGTTTGGATCATTATGAGTTCCTGGGAAACCCCCTACCTACCCCTCCCCTAACCCAACATTAACTTGTTAACTTCTTATCATTTAGGTAAAGATTATGGGTTGGGGAGGGGTTGGTGGGCGAGCTTCTCCAGAAACGCATTCTCTGGGTTTAAGGTTTATACCTATGTTGAGCTTCTTCAATCGATGAGAAAATTGGAAAACAAAGTCAGGCTGACAATGCCCCTCAAATCTCGTACTTGTATGTACCTGCGAACCATCAGTGATTTCCAGTTTGTTCCTGATACAATTTCAGAGTCAGGTCCATGCAGTTCAGTTGGTATCTCTCTCGCTGGGACTTCTGGCAGTTTCTCCAGTCCAAATCACCCGTTGAGCTACCCAAACAGCAAGACGTGCCGCTAGATAATTTCTGTTCCAGAAGGCTACAAAGTGAAGCTGACCTTCGACTCATTTAGCTTAGAGCCTTGCTTTAAGACTTCCAGTGGTTGCGGGTGCGTCGACCACGTTGAAATCAGAGATGGAAAAGACGCAAATTCTGACAGGCTTGGTACATTCTGTGGAGACACAACTCCCTCTCCCATTTTGTCTACTGGACGATTCATGTTTGTAGAATTCGATGCGGACTTTAGCGACAACGAGGAAGGATTTCGTGCCAGTTACGCTGCTCTTGGTAAGAATCTTTTGTTTTGTTTTCGGTTTATCTCGGGGAGGGTGGTGGATTCAATAGAGTTTGCTACTGGAAGGCTCTGCCCTGAGGTTCGAAATCTTATCCACAAATAACGTGCTTAACTTTTTATACCACAAAGATACTTCAAAGAAAGTAAAGTCGCACTGTTTGGTTGGGGTTAGTTCCTATTGTTTTTTAACCAGGATATGGGATTTCCAGTTGCAAATTTTTGTATAGCTCCAAAAAACTAGATAAAAAGATGACATAATTATAAAAGAGAAAAGAACTTCTCAATCTTCCATGGCATCGCTCTCCGGTCTTGAATTTTGCTTAAAGTAAGTATCAGCGTCACTTCTAATGCCTGAAAATTTTATTTCAGCGAATCCAGGTGAATGTAAAGCAGCTGGTCTCTCTCTCACTGGAAAATCTGGACATTTTACCAGTCCAAACTACCCGAACAACTATCCAACAGCAAGACATGCAGGTGGTTAATTACCGTTCCAGAAGGCCACCGACTGAAGCTGACCTTCGAGACATTTTTGCTGGAGACCTGTCTTGTTCCCTCCACTTGCACGTGTGACCACGTTGAAGTTAGGGATGGCATTGATGAGGGTTCTCGACAGCTGGGAAAATTTTGCGGAAACAAAAATCCTGACCCAATCATGTCTAGTGGACGTTTCATGTGGATAGAGTTTGACTCGGATTCCAGTTCCACGGAAAAAGGTTTTTCTGCAACTTACACCGCTTTTGGTAAGTTGGATCGAGTGGACCCTTTTGCTTGCGTGATTATTAGGATATTATTGGTGATTGGTTAAAAAACTGTAATGGCACTTCGCTCAAAGCCAAACGTCACACCCCCCTCTTGCTAGGTAAAGTAGTTTGAAAAACCTTTATGATGCTGTCCTTCGTCCCTACAAGCCACTTGCTTTGACGGATTGCTGCAAGTGTGAGTGCTTAAGCTTTAAGCTAACTGGTTTGTTTTTCTGAAACAGTTTGTTCGTGATTTTCACATTATATTATTCTTTTGTTTTTTCAATCATCGTCGTTTGTGCCCCTCAACGTTTTAAAGCGAGGTTTACAGTTTTATCTTGATACTTAAAAAATGCGAACTAGCTATTACAGTGAGTCTACACTCTCTTAAACTTCTATTACCATTAAGGAGCAGGTAACTGATGTCAGTCTTCGCTCGATCATCAACAATTTGTTTTCCTTTTCCATAACATTTATGGTTTGTAAAACTTTCAAGTGACATGCGGTTCTGGACGCAAGCTATTCAAAAGGGAAGATTTGAAATTCGGGTGTCCTTCAAGGCCTAGAAAAGCAACCATCGTACAACACGTATTTTTGTAATTTCAGGTTCATCATCGTCGCTGTCATCATCAAGGGCAATTGTCCTTTTGGTTTCGTCGGCTGTTGTCTGTGCTTTCTTCAGTCGCCAGGATTAGTGGCAGCATGGTCAACAGCATAGGATACCGCTGCAAGAATATTGGCTTGGTTTTGAATTTGTGCAGACAATAAATTTAATGTAAAGTGCTTGCCCTATATAAAAGTTGCAACAAGTAGTGTAACGAATTTCAAGTCATTTAAAACGTTTTATGGTTTAAGATATGAATAATCACGGAAGCGGGGACTCGTCGTTTTTTTTTGCAAGTAATTTATTTCTGTAACTTTTTAAATCAGTTAATAAGGAATAAAACCTCATTTTTCATCACTAATGTTGTGCGTTGTCAACACAAGGTTCTTCTGCACTTAAGGTGACCGAACGCAGTTTTCTTGCACCTATGCATTATTTATCGTTATTTTCAAACCACTGGCAGTTGGGCAGCCAAAATTAGCAAGGTGCAAGTTCAGCTAAAAAAGATTGTATTTTGAAATGTTTTATTGGACTAGGCACCGTTACCATGGCAATACAGCTGGAAGTAAACCAGCATTAAATATTGGGTTTGATTTATTTTCAGAAAATTTAGTCGTTAGATTTTTTCATCATTTGTCTCTAGAAAACTCAGAAAAATACTTGCCTATTGACACTGGTCTCGTGAAATTTTGACAGAGAGATCTTCTGTTATTTTGTGTTTTACGTTTTAACGTTTTCTGAACATGTCCTAAGCCAGAATTCAATTTTTGTTTGCCTGCGAGTTACGCGTGTTTTGAACTATTATTCTACCAAATTTCATGAAATTCTAACGAGCGGTTCCGTAGAAACCAGTGCATTTCCACTAAATCGTGCAGTCACAATTTTCTGGTTAACTGCGCATGCGTTGCATTTGACAGGATTCTCGATCTTCCTCGATCCATGCAAACATTCCGCGAAAGTCAGGGTATTTTCCAATAGTATTACCTTTAATACATTGGAAAACAAACGTTTTTGACACATAAAAAACTGTTTGATAGTTAAGACGGAAAAAAACACTTGCACAATCTTCACTGAACAAAATGAAATGATCGCTGTACAGGCGCCATGTTTGTTTTTCTCAAATTCTTGTGCGCGCGCTTATTCACGTCAGCAGTACAAATCGTACAGCGCGCGCAAACTGTGTTCAGACACCTTAAGGTGGCTTACTACAGTTTTTCTGAGACACAATTGAGCTCGCTGAGAAATTCTCTCTGACGCCATTTTCTGTAAAGCCTTGAGAAAAACCTCGAGAAGTTGTAAAAAATTTTATGTTTATCGCACTCGCCATATTGCGTTATTTCAGCGCGCGCGTAAGCTGCAAGCATGCTCATGCTCAGTTTTGCTCAGGAAGGAGGTCGGAAAAAATCGCAAATCGACTTTTTGAGCCCAATCTACTCGAAAACTGACCGTATAACCCACAGTAAAAAATTCAGAATCAATTCATAGTAGTACGTTTCACCTGTAGTCAAAATATTGGCAAAATCTGTAAGAGAGATTTTTAGAAATTCTCAAAAAAGTGAAAATTCAACATTTTCTTCATTAGCAAAAATTCTGCCTTACAGATTTTCATTTTCTTTTGCAAAGTTGTTTATTTATAGCCACTTTCCAAATCCTGAAAAGTTGAGGTAGGGTCGTATGGCTAGATTTTGAGAAAAAAGCCCTAAAAAAGCCTAGTTTCCAGTCCCCTCCTACCACTCGGTCTGTTATATTTGATATTTCCTAAGCTTCTCATATTTCTGTTCTGGATAATGAAGGTTAACATCATTTCTTTTAACAGTTGTAGCAACAAATGACCCAAAAGAAAACTCCTGTTGGCTTTAAACTAAAGTTTTAAAAAGGCTATCTTTCTCTTCTGAAAACTGTAACAAGCCACCTTAAAACCCTGTTCAAGCACAGTCGCAACTGGACAAAAGCTGGCAATTTGGGTGGACTTGTGACTCGAATCCGTCATATATTTGCGTCCACTTGCACTCCCATTGATGAATTTTCTACGTGAGTTGGCGCTTGGAATCACCCTTTACCCATCCAACGAACTGATACATGGAAGTTGAGGAAATAGGCGCGCTTAAGACTGCACTGAAATAGACTTTTGCAACTTGCGTCTGATTGCAAGGCCGTTTGGAAAACATTGGAAGCCTGTCAGTCTTGTTCACATTCTTGCAGTCGGCAGATTTTCGAGTAGAAGAAAGGTTTATAAGGCTTAATGGGCAGAATAAGCCTTTTGCAGCAGAATTCGTCAGAAGACCTAAGCAACGTTCGAAATTTTTAGTCTACTAGGGCAGAGAAAAATGAAAAATCGAAGGCCGGGTGGCTTAAGGAACCTCTTAGTTACGTGTTGTAATTAAACTCTTCACACTGATGAAAACGGTAAAGGGATGTGTGAAAAATTATACCTTTTTCGTTGCTGGGGAAAAGAGTCTCTTGAGAGTGCAAAAACGTCCCCTAGCCCCAATTTTCGCGCGGCCAAAAGCGAAAAAAGCCTAGTACGTGCAGAACGCTTGCTACGCAGGGTACTTGACAAACCGAAGAAAGGGCTGCTGGTGGAGAATGGGCCCAGTTGGGGCTTCTATACACTTTATACTATATATTGGGTAACTCATGACCGCTTTTTTACCTCATGTGTTAAGAATTCGACTGACCAAGGTCAGTGAAACTGTCGAACTTATTAATAACGTCCGCCCCAAATAGTAATTGGGTTCGGTACATGTAAAGTTCGACGTTTGAACGGGGACTAAGACTGGTTGAGTCGATATATAACTCAACCGACTGATCCAGCGTTCCACTGAGTTTTTATTACTTTAGAAAATCATGGGTAATACATTTAAACGTTGCAAAGGTGCATTTACTTACAAAAATATTACTTTACTTTGACGAAAGGCCGGTAATATTGAGTTGGGAAAATGTTGGATTTAAGAAATTGCGTTGGCTGCAGAGGAACCTGAGTAATCAGAATAAAACAAAGATGGGACTAGAACGTCGAGAATTTGAGTTAAAAAGAAAGATTACGATGACCGGAAACAGTTAAGGAAATGATAGTCTAAACGTTAATCGGACTTTGAAAACGCTGTTGCACCAGAACATACCAATTCTGTGCTCCAGGTGGCGGGTTCCTAAACGTGCGTTGATCACTGATAAAAGATTCTTCCTAACCTAGTAGACTACAACTGCAAGTTACTACAGTAACTTCACTTACTTGCTAAACTTTCGCGGGAAACCTCGAAGTGAAACCTTAAAATGAAATCATTATACTCCGGCGCGATGAAACGTTGGATTTTTCCTCTTAAAGTTGTACCTCTCGCTCATTAAACGTTGTAACGTGAGGGAAAAAATCAGCAATGGAATAAACGGCCTGGTTATTCTCTCAAAAATGTGCTGACACGTCATTTTGACGTATTATAATACGGCTTTGGAGTTAGTTTTACTGTTGGAGGTCTCTTTCCCTATCTCGTCCAATTTAGCCATATTTAAGAAAATGTGATTCTTAGCTAAAACAGTCAAACAAGAGCCTCGCAATGCTGTGTCATTGCCATGAACTACAGACAACAAGTTTTTCTTGTGTAGTGTTCATAAAGAGGATCTGTCAAGGGGATTTTCACGTTTTGGCATGGTAAAACATGTAGTGAAATTCCGATTTAACATCTTTTCTCGTAGTGCATCAGTCAATTCCAGCGGTGCCCATCCCCCCGGGGCATTACCGGGGCATTTTTCCTCATTGTCCGTCCGCATTAGCCTACCCCGGGGCATTTGACGGTCTCGTGATTTTCACGTCACAGCACCGGTCACTTTCTTTCAGTGACAGGGGCGATAAATTTGATTAACTTGTTTAAGGAGGACAAAATGAGACGTTAGGTCCACAGAACGAATGATCAGTGAAGTAATGCAGAGAAATAAGACTTATTTGAGACTTAGTTTGGCCTGACTTAGCTTTGATTACAGTGAAGGTAAGCGCGAAAACTAAGAAGTCAACGTATGTTTTTACCTGTACCGTGGGGCATTTGAACAGCTCTTTTGTCCCCACCATGGGGCATTTGCCGGTTTATTTTCAAAAAATCCCAATGCCTGGGGGGCGGCCCGGGGAGGGGGGATGAGCACTGCTGGAAATGACTGATGCATAAATGTATTGCTCTTAGAAACATCAAGAGAACGAAATGATTTTCTCAAGGGAAGAACAAACCATTGTTAGTTTGTGGCTACTTTTCCAAGAAACAAAGGAGAAACTTGAAAACATAATAATTTAGCCTAATGTTTTCAAGTTGTAATCAATTTCCATCCTAGCGATCAGCAACCAGACACAGGTAATTACAGTTTCGGAGAACTAGTCGAACTTGAGTAAGTTAAAACGAAACAAAAACTGTCCTCTGATTGTAATATCTCTCTCTCCTTTTTAAAGTAATCCTAAATAGGTAACAGAGCCCCTTTAAAGAACTGATTTGTGAAGATCTTAATGGAACACATACAAACAGAAAATACTCAAAATACTAAATGGCAGAAAAGAAGTACAGAAGACCGCCCCAACTGTTCGTTTCCATCAAGTTTGCGAGGGTACAACACAACACTGTTTCACGGTCATGCATGCTAGAAAACCAGCCGTCGCACCTTTAAGTTTCATACGTTGTCTGTGGAGCCTCTGTACTAAAAACTAAAGCTACTACTCGCTTTATAGAAATACATTCCTTGTATTTGATGAACGAAATGTGTTGCTTAGTTTCATACGTTGATAGCTTGTAAAAGTTCCAAAACGGAACTTAACAGGAATTATTCTTTCATTGCATGGCCTTTAATGTGATACATGTATTTCACACTACGATGTCATTTGTAGCAGCCTTTGCAGCAGCAAACGATCGCCACAATCACCACAACCACAAAGACAACTCCACCTGCCGCAATTCCCACTAACTGACTAAGGATGCGAAATGAGAAGAAGAAAAAGGTGAAAGATTTTTTAACGGGGTGATTTCACTGTCAAGGACAATTCACTAAAAATCTTTAAAATGAAGTGGATTAGAGTTACTCAAAGTTGAGTAGTATACAGAAAGAATGGCATAATCATGATGTTCTTAACAGTATTTTCACTAAATGTTTATCCTAAACTATTAAGCTTCATCTCACTTCTTAATCCAGGAATTTGAGAGAGGGTGAAAAGACTCCTCTTCAGTTGAAACGCAGACTTTTTTCGTCATTTGGCAATATTCTCTTGCAATAATTATTTCAATAAATGGCCTGAAATGAAGAATGAGAAGGGCCAAAAGGCTCCCTTTAGCTGAACTCAGCCTTTTTCAACATTTGTCAACGTTTTCTTTAATAAAATGGCCCGCGATGACCAAAAAGGGGCCAATAGAGTCCTCTATGGCTGAAACCCATTCGGCAACAATCTCTGCAATATCTAGCTGGATTTTTGAAAAGCTGGCTCCTTAAAATTTGGCCAATTTCGCCGGAACGAAGCTTAAACTACAGAACTATAGGTTTTATGATTCCAATCAGCCTCAAAACCACCTGAAAGAGAAAGGAGAAGGGAAGGAAGAGAGAGGAGAAGGAAAAAGACTCGTCGCAATTATAATTGTTATATTGCCGACTTTGGAGAAACCGCCTCAACTGACGAGCATCCTTGTCAAAAATCCAGGTAGATTTGCTTTGTTAGAAATAAATTGGTTGTTTTTGGTATCCGCCATCTTGAATTCCAGTTAAATTAATTTACTTTAGTAAATAAACTAAAAACAAAGTTAGTGGAATGTAAAGCGTTTGTTTCTTTTGGAACAACGTGGTACAACAGAAACAGCACGCAACAATGAAATTTCTTTATAGCAGCGCTGAGTTAACTGTGTTAAATTAATGACGAATTAGACCTCAGATTATAGATACTACACCAACTACAGCAACTACAGCTACTACACCAACTACAGAAACTACACTAACTACAGCTACCAAACGGCAACGACCGCTCCTGCAGCAACTACAGGAAACTACAGCTACCAGAACGAATACAGCCAACTACAGCTACTACACCAACTACACCAGCTACAGCTACTACAGCTACTACAGATTTTACACCAACCACAGCAACTACAGCTTCTACACACCAACTATAGCAACTACAGCTACTATACCTACCACAGTTACTACAGCAACTACACTAACTACAACTACTACACTAACTACAGCAACTACAGCAACTACAGCTACTACACCAAGTACAACAACTACAGCTACTACACTAACTACAGTAACAGCCGTACTACGCCAACTACAGCTACTACAGCTACTACACTGACCAACTAAAGCTACTACAGCTATTACACTAACTTTAAGTACTACGGCTACTACATCAACTACAGCTCCTACAGCTACTACACCGAATAAAGCTACTACACTAACTACAATAACACCAACTACGGCTACTACACCAACTACAGTTACTACACCAACTACTGCTACTACAGCCACTACAAGTTGTCAAAAACTGATGACTTAAAAGTAGCTTGCTATCAAGTTGACCTCTATATTCGTGACGGTTATCATGAAAGTATTACCACTTGGACGGTTCCCTTTAAGCTTAGACATAAAAGCTTACTGGCAGACTTCAGCAAAAAACAGGCAAGCCACTCTTATACGAAGCATTTCTGTACGCAAAAAACCACGCTCAATTTGTCAATATATTAAATGTGAGGAAACATTAAGAATGCTCCTCACAAAACCAAGCAACGATTAAAGAAAATTCGTTCAACCATAAAACAGCAGCTAAGAAAGAAATATGTAGAGAATTCGCTGACAGCTAGACAAAGCACATCCGAGAGTTCTGGAGAAAAGTTCACTCACAAAAATAACAAAACAGAGTACCAACTAGAAGAGTACCTCAAGATAATCAGAAATCCAGCACATAGAATTAACATTACAAAATTACGACTAGGAGTTCTCCTATTACGAATACAAACAGCCAAAATAAGGGGCCATCAATACCAGTTGAATCAAGAACATGCCTAATTTGTAAGGAAAATTATACAGAAGATGAGCAGAATTTCTTGATGTATTGTCAAGGGTATTACAACCTCGTATGCGAACTCTCATCAGCAAAACAGATGCTCATTTTGTCACTTTAAGTAGTTATGATAAAATTATATATCTACTGAATTTAGGGAATGACAATACTTGTAAACTTGTTGGAAAGGATGGTCATTTAATGTTTCAGAAAAGAAAAGAAATAATTAAAAGGAATATAATAAAAGGATTTAAATTTAGTCATTTAGCATTAATTGTTTCGTTATATTAGTTAGTGTTTATCCTTTATTGTAATTAAAGCAATACCTCCCTTTGGAGAGTAAGGCACAATAAAGATATACTGTCACTGTTACTGTTACTGTTCATTCATTCATTCATTCATTCATTCATTCATTCATTCATTCATTCATTCATTCCTTCCTTCCTTCCTTCCTTCCTTCCTTCCTTCCTTCCTTCCTTCCTTCCTTCATTCATTCATTCATTCATTCATTCTTTCATTCATTCATTCATTCATTCATTCATTCATTCATTCATTCATTCCCTCCCTCCCTCCTTCCTTCCTTCCTTCCTTCCTTCATTCATTCATTCATTCATTCATTCATTCATTCATTCATTCATTCATTCATTCATTCATTCATTCATTCATTCTTCCATTCACTCATTTTGACATTAGTTTGATAACGTCGGTTTGATTTGGCAAATTGTTTATTCTTGACAGGGAACTAGTAGTTTAAATGCTGAATACGCTGTTGACGAACACGGCAACGGTTTTCCCTACGTTGAAACCGCACCTGGCAAGTGGCAAATTTGGAATATGGTGAAGAAATCAAGATCATTTGGCTATTTCTGCCGTTCGCGTTTTTGCTGTAAATATGGTGCTTTATTTTAAAACTCTTAAATACTACAAACATCGAATCCGATTTTTTTCTGCAGCCAATCGGACGCATCAATGAAGCCTTTAACAGCTAGAGCTGACAAAGCAAGACCCTGTTTACCTCACCAGCAAAATATATAACACAAAGAATTTAGAGTTGACACGCAGCTGCATGCACAACTGAACCCACTTTCCATGCAGTCTTATTATGATACACATCCTACTTTCATATTTGGTTTCTTTTTAATTTGTTCTTTTTTTTATTTGCAATTAACAGATGTTCAACGTATTCCAGAGCAAGAGCGTCGTAGAAGTGACATCGGTAAAATGGGTGATCCGAAACTGGGTGGAATTGTGCTCCGCTGTATTGAAGATGCAAGTGAAGCAAGACCAAGCGCTGAGGAAATTTCAGAATGGCTTCAAAAAGAGATGTCTAAAGTTAAACAGAAGATGAGCATTGCTCTTATGGGGAAACCACGGCAGCCTCCCAAGTTGAAATCGTTGCCCTTGGCGGTTCAGGTACAGGAAAGACGAGTATCATTAAGCGCTTTGTACATAACAGTTACATCGAGTTTGATGACTCTACGATTGGCCAAGAAATCTATACAAAAGGCATCACCCTGCATGAAAAGGAGCACGGCTTAAAGATTACAGTTACAGCGGGACAAGAAATGTTTTATAGCACCCCTCCAAATCTTTTACGAAGAGCGGACGGGGTTTTGATGGTCTTCCGCTCAATGGTACGGAGCACCCTTTTTGAAGGAGTTTCTAAAATGCTACAGCTTTTAGAAAATAGAAGTAATGATAACTTGGGTATAATTTTAGTGGGAAACAAAGTTGATGCCGTGAGATCCAAGCATCAAGTTAAGCGGGAACAGGCAGAAGAGTATGCATGACAAATCGGAGTGCCCTATATGGAAACAACTGCTAAGACTGGCCACAACATGGAAACACTGTTTGAAGAGATTGCCGGACAGATCTATAACACCTTAGATTTGTCTGACATAGAAATTTATATTTCATTCTTAGAGGAAAGTTGTAAAGTCCGGCTCACCGCGAATGATTGTCGTGTTAAGAGCTTTTTCGTAGAAATACTCGACGCGCTGTGGTGGCCTTTCCGCCGAATGTGGGCCTATCTCCAAAATTGAATCTATTCGGACGATTGCCTTAATGGCAGTGACGTCATTAAGCCGTTCTATTTACTGGGACTGAATTGAAAGGTATGTTCATGTTATACCAATATGACAAACGCAGCATGTCCATTTTTGATACCATTAATTTAGCTCCCGAATGAAACTGATAACCACCGTGAAGAAGGTGAAAATTGTACACCGTTCTCATCTGGCCTTCAGTATAAAGTTGAACCGAAAGAAGCCTACTCTTATTCATTCTGTGCCACATGGTTGTTACTTTGAGTCGGACCATTCAAATGAAAGCCACTGAGCAGCTTTTTCGGTGTTGCTGATATATGCCGGATATAAGTGTAGGTGCAAATGAATTAAGGGTGCTTTCCTGTGATAATAGTTGCTTTTAAGTGCTTCAAAAAAATGAAAATTGTAGTTCACTGCAGCTCACTGCTATGACAATCTCACCCTTTCAGTGTTGCAATTGACTTTTGTTTCGGTAGATCGCTTTACATAAAAAAGAGATTTAAGCATTTTATTTCATATGCTGGAATCCATTCGCGTTAGTCGCGCCAATGAGGCCTGGATGACATATTGGCCTCAAAGAATTGTTTGACTGAGCACAATACCGTTGATTCTACTTAGCGAATCGTGCCCAAAGCTGTCTTTGGTGAAATATTTGCTTCGAGTAATTGTATACATGTAAAATCTGAATTTGACAACTTAGCAACGCCTTCAAACAGATTTTCAGAGGGCTGGCAAATACGTTTATTGATTGAAAAAAAAGAGGAAAAAGTGTGGCGGATTGCGCAGCTAGAGCGGAAGACTTAAGGCTTTGATGGAAACTCAAAAGAATTGATCGCATGAGGAAACAGAGGCATAAGCTCTTGCTTTTAAAACCTTTTTTCACAGAACTACCGGGAATTTCCAAATTAGTAGATTCCATATGCAGAATGTTGAAGTCTTTTTGCCTGCTTGGCGGAAACAACTAACATTCTTTGGAGGGAACTGAATGATGATCGTTTGGAATCAGCGCAGATAGTTGACATTATTTGCAATTACTTAAAGCCGTTTAGCTCCCAAATATAACTGTTGACCATTACGAAGAAGGTGAAATGTTATACAAAGTTTTCAACTGGGCTCCCAAAATAAAGTCCAAGCGAAACGAGCAAAGTCATTTCCGTTTATTCTGTATAACGTGGTTCTTACTTTTGAGTCTATGGATGAAATCTCTGTGTGAATATTTAAATAAAAGCCACTCAAGCTATTGAGCAGCACTTTTCTGTGTTACTGTTTCATAAGCTGGATAATGCGCCTACAGGCAAATTTTAAGCCAATGAAGATTACTTTCCTGTAGCAACCGTTTCTTTTCAGGATTTCATAAAATCAAAGTTGATATGTTTTAAAACGCTGTATTTCACTGTTGGGATTACCTCATCCATTCAGTGTTACAATCAGCGTTTGAGTCTGTGGATGAAAGTGTGACACTTTACAGGAAAAACGGGGGAGGTTTAAAAATGTAAGCAGTTAATTCCAGAAGCACATCCATTCGCTTTTCTAGCTTCTTGTCATTGAGGCGTACATGACAATGGCATCAGCGACCAGCGAATTGTTTGATGAGAAAGCAATAGCGTGGAAACTACTTAGTGGATCTTTATAGGTTAGCTATTTGCGTGAGAAATTGTAACATTCAAGTTTGAAAAGCTAGCAAAGACATTTTTTCACCGTAAAACCAGGAATACCCAACGAAATCAACCCAATCCACAAAATATGTGATCCAAAGACATATTTTCAAGTGATTAGAAAATTACGTTCATGACCGAAAAAAGGAAAAAAAACTGTGAGAGCGGATGACGTAAGGCTTTAATTGAAACGTAAAAGAGTTGACCACAAAAAATAAAAAAATAAAATAAGATAAAAAAATAGAGGCATGCGTTCTCCCTTCATGACTTTTCCCCTAAGATATTTAGCATGAATTTCTAAATGATGATGGGTTCCACTTGCAAAAATTTGAACCGTTTTTGCTTTCATGCCATAAATAATTATTTTAAATCATTACCTTTGGAGAGAACTGAATGATGATTGTTTGTCGTCAGCGCAAACAGGAGATATTATTTGGCTTCAGCGCAAATATTGGGCTTCAGCGCATTGACCGATAGAAACACAATAAGCTAAGCCTCTATTAGTTTCAAGTTATTGACTGCAATTGTCTTAGAAAGTATTTTGTCAAAGAGAAGTCAGCTGTTTTTTTTAAAGCAATCTAATTGGCTCGCTATTTCGGGCGCAACAAATGTGTGCGTGTGTTTACGAACTGTCTTTCCTTCCTGCTTCATGCCAGAGTCTCGAAAAGGAGAACCGTTTAGAAACAGCCTTGAAGAAAATCCAACCCACATCGTTTTAATTCTAGATCTACCCCAGATTTGGTAAGTCAACCTTCTCATAGTGTGGTGGTAACTTCCTTGTTAAAAAAAAATACCATGGTGCCGTGTGTTTCGTTTAATAAGTAATTTTTTTATCCTTGTCATGATTCCTTCCAAAACAAATCGCAAACACTATTTTACCACTAGAATGAGCAGTATCAAAATTTAACTGCATGTCTTTTGCATCAAACTTTAACTGCATGTCTTTTGCGTCAAATTTCAACTGCATGTCTTTTGCTGTTACCACGATAATGAGCAGTATCAAACTTCAACTGCATATCTTTTGCATCAAACTTCAACTGCATGTCTTTTGCTGTTACCACGAAAATGAGCAGTATCAAACTTCAGCTGCATGTCTTTTGCATCAAACTTCAACTGCGTGTCTTTTGCTGTTACTACGAAAATGAGCAGTATCAGACTTCAACTGCATGTCTTTTGCTGGGAAATTGGGTTTCAAGGCCGCTGTCATAGACTCAGCCTCGGCGCGCCTATGCTTCGAAACACACTTCCCTCATTAATTTCTCTACCCGGCACCTGTTCCACTCTGCATTTCCCGAGGGCAGTCTCTTTCACTTCTTTATTCAGTTATCCCTGTAATGCCTATGCGTAGATTTGCCCTTTGATCTGTTCCTTTTGCTCTTTTATCTTTAGATCGCCCTTTTCTTTAGGCATGTTAAGCTTGCTTACGAAACGCTTTTGTCAGCAGTACGTATAACTAGAAACATCCTTCTCCCCCCCCAAATTATTTACTATCTTTTTTCGCAGAATATCTTTGCTCTGATAAACGCGCTGACAACAGCCACAGTCCATCATTTTCAATTTTAGGAATGTTGTGCAGTTAAGTGGGTCTTGTTTTCTCAGTGTCACGGTTGCTATAGCATGGAGACAAAACAATGACCTCATCTTAAAACAACCAAGAAAGAACGAGGAAATTGTGCAGTTAGATTTTCATGCAGTTCTCTTTTAAAAACAGTCCTATGATTTTGATTGTATCAGGTTTATCCAGTTTACATGTTCAGTTGTTTGTACGTGAAATTAATCTCGTGATATATATCTATGTTGCATATCAAGGAAGAAAAAATGTGTAAAGCACTATGCTCATGTTGAATAGCTTCGAACCTGTATTTTATAGCGTTGAACACCTCTGAGAAGACTATGGGAGCAGGGAAGGAAGGAAGGTTTTCTGCGATTTTTTATTTCTCATTTGGTAGGTTTTTAAACTTTTGATGTTTGTTGTATAAATGCTGGGATCAATTAGCAACCATAGGCCTTTACGGATTTGAGGAAAATTTTTGTTTTCGAATTTGAAACTACTTATTATCCGGTATGTATTGCGTTTTAGTGCTGCTCCTGCAGCTCCTTCTAATCGTTTTTACTTCGTCAATAGTCGGCATTGTGAGAGATATATCTATAAAATATGTTTCAGTATTATGGCAAAGACCTATACTCAATGCGTGATGTAGACAAACTGGGTGATGTAGACAAACTCGGCTTGCCCAAATAGTCAGGAACAGAGGCCGGCAATGTAATCGGCATTCACAAGGAAAATCAAGGAGAACTGTACTTGGGCCATATTTCTAGTGACCAGGGGCACCCAACGAGAATATTTCAGCGAAATATTCGAAATATCATTTTGACTCTCTTAGATT
Source organism: Siderastrea radians (assembly GCA_964017195.1). Lineage (NCBI taxonomy): Eukaryota > Metazoa > Cnidaria > Anthozoa > Scleractinia > Rhizangiidae > Siderastrea > Siderastrea radians. Next base: position 22,899,912 of record OZ024887.1, on the reverse strand, counting down.
GTTTCAGAGCTTAAATTGTTAAAGGCATTTTTGTGTAAGCTAACACAGGTTGATCTGAATATGAATATATGAAATAATCATACCTTTGAACTGCGGATAAACTGTTCGGCGTTTTTGGCTGAAAATGGAGGCAATGGAAACGTTTAGTACAGAATGCTATCCTCCGAATTTCCGAGCTGCTGATGGCTCTTCGAAAATGCTAGCTGGCGTTATTTTACACTCTGAACGACGTATTTGTCCTTTCGAAAACAATAGGAGTTAATCAGTGCCCTTGTTACAAAACTATGAGGTGATGTTTCGCCCAAGAAATCTCTAGTTTTCAGTGCAATTAAATCTGAACATCTCAGACGATTTAGGCATTCCGAACAGATATTCCCCCAAACGAAGCGTTGGGCCGGGTGCCTCTGAGTAAAGAACTAAACTAAAGAAAGGCCACTTTAATATAAGGCACGGGGTTTTGATTTGTTCGCTTCATGAAGGTAAGGGATGAAATGAAACCACGGAAGTAAGGATATCAATATCATTGCTTAAGGTGTGCCAATCAAAATGTTTTAATGGAACAAGTAAGTAATAAACTGGTTGACACTAAAATCTCATTGTATTTCAGCCTTGAGCTTGTTGTCTTCAGTAGAAGCGAACTGCGACCCAAATGGTACCGCTCTCACTGGGTCATCTGGAAGTTTTACGAGTCCAAACTTCCCAAACAACTACTCAAGCAGCACAACTTGTCGATGGATAATTACTGTTACAGAAGACCACAGAGTGAAGCTGACCTTCCACACATTCATGTTGGAGACTTGTCTTAGATGCTCGTGTGACCACGTTAAAATCAGAGATGGAAGCAATGAAAGTTCCACTGAGTTGGCAGAGTTTTGTGGTGGCAGAACTCCCGGTCTCACTCCAATACTGTCCTCTGGCCGATTCATGTGGATAGAGTTCGACTCTGATTTTGACACTGAAGACAAAGGGTTCAATGCAAGTTACACCGCTATTGGTATGAAATACTGAAACTTTATATCTTCGTTTGTTCTTATTTTTTGAATCAACTTCTTGTCTATATTGTTCCCTTGGAATAGTTTTCGCCTTTACCAAGCTGTGGGCTTCAACGTTAGTTCAGACAACAGTAGATTACTGAACAGTACAATAGTAATCAAGTGAATGAGTTTAACATATGGTATGAAAAAAGATATGTATAATGTATACTACGTAAATATAACAAAAGGATATTTCTCTTGTCGTCTGTTTGTGCCCTTTGAATCATGCGGTCTGATCCCTATCGATTAGATATGCTTCCCGCGCTTTGCGTATAGCGTCACGAGATGAGCGTATGAGTTCTAATGGAACAGGTTTCCTATGTTTTCATGAAACACACAAAACTTTTGGATCATTATGCGTTTCTGCGAAACTCCCCACCTATCCCTCCCCTAACCCAACATTAACATTAACTCATTAACTTGTTATCATTTAGGCCAAAATGTTGGGTTAGGGGAGGGGTAGTTGGGGAGTTTTCTAGGAACGCATAGTTTAATTATATTCTTTGGGATCAAGGTTTATACATAAGTTAAGTTTCTTCAATTCGAAAAAAAAATGAGACTGACGATACCCCTCAAATCTCGTACTTGTATGTGCCTGGAATCATTGGCTTCTAATTTTTTTGTGATCAATTTCAGAGTCAGGTCCATGCAGTTCAGTTGGTATCTCTCTCGATGGGACTTCTGGTAGTTTCTCCAGTCCAAATCACCCACTGAGATACCCAAACGACAAGACGTGCCGCTGGATAATTTCTGTTCCAGAAGGCTACAAAGTGAATCTGACATTCGACTCATTTAGCTTAGAACCTTGCTTTAGGTCTTCCCTTGGTTGCGGGTGCGTCGACCACGTTGAAATCAGAGATGGAAAAGACGCAGATTCTGATAAGCTTGGAACATTCTGTGGAGACACAACTCCCTCTCCCATTCTGTCTACTGGACGATTCATGTTTGTAGAATTCGACGCGGACTTTAGCGACAACCAGGAAGGATTTCGTGCCAGTTACACTGCTCTTGGTATGAATCTTTTGTTTTTTTTTTTTTAGGTTTGTTAGGTTTATCCTGGGGAGGGGGGTAGATTCAATTAAGTTTGCTACTGGAAGGCTCTGCCCTGAGGTTCGAATCTTATCCTCAAATAATGTTCGTAACTTTTTGTACCTCAAAGATAATTCAAAGAAAGTGAAGTCACACTGTTTGGTTGGAGTTAGTCGCTATTGTATTTTAAACGACGATATGCGATTTCCAGTTACAAATTTCTGTATAGCCCAGAAACTGTTCACCTTACAGAAACTAGATTTAATGTTGGCATTATCCCTCTCCGGTCTTTGAATAATGCTTAACGTAATTACCAGCGTCACTTCTATCGCCTTTCAATTTTATTTCAGTGAATCCAGGTGAATGCAATGCAGCAGGTGTCTCTCTTATTGGAAATTCTGGACATTTTACCAGTCCAAACTACCCGAACAACTACCCCAACAGCAAGACATGCAGGTGGCTAATTAGCGTTCCAGAAGGCCACCGAGTGAAGCTGACCTTCGAGACATTTTTGCTGGAGACTTGTCTTGTTTCCTCCACTTGCACGTGTGACCACGTTGAAGTTAGGGATGGAAGCGATGGGGGTTCTCGACAGCTGGGAAAATTTTGCGGAAACAAAAAGCCTGACCCAATTATGTCTAGTGGGCGTTTCTTGTGGATAGAGTTCGACTCGGATTCCAGTTTCACGGAGAAAGGGTTTTCTGCAACTTACACCGCTTTTGGTATGATAACTGTTTTCTTTTTAAGTTTGATAGCGCTGCTTTAACGATTTGTTGTGCGATCCTAATTATGAATATGGTACCGCGATCGAGGAGACCCTTTTGTTTGCGTTCGAGAGGACATTATTACGCGGTAATGTCGTCTCGAATGGTGGGTTATGAAAACAAAACCTGTTATGGCACTTCGGCCAAGGCCAAACGTCAGACCCTTCTCTTGCTAGGCAACGTAGTTTGAAAAACATTTATGATACTGTCCTTTGTCCCCACAAGCCACTTGCTTGGACGGATTGCTGCAAGTGTGAGTGCTTAAGCTTTAAACCAACTAGTTTGTTTTTCTAAAACAGTTTGTTTGTGGCTTTCACATCATTCTTTTGTTTTGTCAATTGTCGTCGTTTGAAAAAATGCGTTGACAAACTGAAGAATTTCTTTTGTTTCTGAGTGAGCAATTTTTGGTAGAAAAGTGGCGAATACAAACATTTTGCTGTAGTACCAAAACTGTTTTCGTGTGCAAGTATCGTGCGTTGAGCTCTTGACAATAAGTACCAAGATCTTCGTTTTGAATTTGATCAACAGCAATTAATACTCACATTCTACCGTTTCCTAAGGAAAAGGGGCTTCGATCGCGATACCAAATTTAATTCGATTTTGAGACGACATTACGGTCCAATAACGCCACCAACTAGCCATCAAAAGAAGGCCGTATTGTCTTCTCAAAATCGAAGTCAGTTTATTGTATGGATGCTCAATTTAAGAAAAGTTAAAAGTCTAAAACAACACTCAGCAGGAACAATCGGACTCGGTTTGGCAAGAAAACACATATTCTCTGCAGTCTATGGTGTTACTGTACGGAGGTCCTCTGCGCCCCAGGACGTTTTTTTCTTAAGGGAGGTTTACAGTTTTATCCTCAACACTAAAAATCGCGAACTTGCTATTAGATTAAGTCCACACTCTCTTAAACGTCTTTGACAATCAGTGAGCGGTTTTCATTGTCCATCAAACTTCATGGTCCGTAGAAGTTTCAGTGTCGTGGTTGTTGAGGCATGCTTGTCAAACTGGAAGGTTTTAAATTTTGGTGTCCTACAAGGGCTAGAAAAACCGATCATTGTATAAAACGTGTTCTTTTTAATTCCAGGTTCATCATCGTCGTCATCACCATCAAGAACAGTTATACTTTTGATTGCGGCGGCCATTGTCTGCGCTTTCTTTATTCGCCAGGATAAGTGACAGTATGGTTAACAAGATTGAAAATGCACCTGTTTGGAAACAAAACTTGATCGCCAAAAATCTCCTTAACAAATCATTGTTAACAAAAACATATTACAATGGTACGCTACATTAAACAGCGGAGAACATAATGCTACAATTAAACACACACGCTTAATACAATAACTTGCGGACCCGATGTGGCTTCTTAAGGGCACCTATAGTTTTAGAATATTATGTATTAACCACGTGTTTCGTTTTGGCGTTGTAAACTTAACCCTAGTAAGGCATGTACTGTGATGACAGACGTTGTACATTCAATGTTTGGAATGGCTGTTACGTATGTCAAAGTGCTTGCCCTATTTAACAAGTACGTATAAATTGTCGTCGGATTCTACAGTGTAACGAATTTCAAGTCATTCGAAATTTTATGGACAAAATATGTATAATCACAGAAGTGAGGACTCGTGTTTTTTTTCTGAGTAATAAGAAAGAGTAAGGGATAAGACTTCATTTTCCATTACTTATTGTACGGTGTCAACAAAAAGTTGTTCTGCACTTAAATCCCTGTTCAAGCATAGTCGCAACTGGACAAAAGCTGGAAATTTGGGTCGACTTGTGACTCGAATCCGTCATATATTTGCGTCCACTTGCATTCCCATTGATCAATTTTCTACGTGAGTTGGCGCTTGTTGTCACCGTTTGGCCATCCAGTGAACTTATGCATGCAAGTTGATATCAGTATTCTCTTCTTTGAAATAGGCGCGCGCTTAAGCTAAAAGACTGCACTGAAGTAGATTTTGGCAACTTGCGTTTAATTGCGAGTCCGTTTGGAAAACATAGGAAGCCCGTCAGTCTTGTTCACATTCCTGCAGTCGCCAGATTTCCGAGCAGAATAGAGGTTTATAAGGCTTCAAGAGCAGAATAAGCCTTTCGGCTTACAGCATTTTCCGAGATTTTTTAATCTACTAGGAGCGAGAAAGATAAAAAATCAAAGGCCGAGAGGCTACCGCCGTGTTGCGCACGCGAAAACCCTACTCGCAGTCTAGCTAATCAAAAGCGACTGTTCAAACTTCACCGCTAAATAAAACAATTACTGCCTCACCAGTTACTCCGACAATAGTCTCAACAGACAAGCTGCTTGCTTGTATTCAGGAGATGACATTGCGAGTTTTAAGACGGTCTATTTCAAGTTCATTTAGTTCACGTTATTTTCACTTGTTTATTTTCTTTCATCGGTTTAATTTCGCTAAGGCTTATGGTATTGCGCAACTTTCGTGCATGCTGTCTAGATCAAAGGTCAGTCGCATAAGCTATTATACAAGTCTTTTTTGATCAAGTATTTCCACTTTGTGGGTTAGATATGTACGTATTTTGTTTCGTGGTTATTGAACTGTAGTTTTAATTGATTTACTATCTTGCACGATTCAGTTTAGCTCCAGTTTATATTTTCATGCATATACATATGCAAACAAGTAGTCTATTCGAAGCGTTACTAATCCGTAATTAATTTCCTTTCTTTTTAAGTATCATTTGTATTGTTATTAAGTATGTTTTGGTTCGTATTGTTTATGCACGTTTCACTTCGGTTTTGTGACCTTTTCATGTGCGGAACGTTATTATTTTGATTTTAATAGAATTGCTATTATGCGAATCGGGGTTCCGCCCCCAAAACATTAATTTGCATCATGACCTTTGCCTTTAGTTTATTTTAGCCTTTTATTTAGTTGTATTTTGTACTCGTTATTTCCAGTTTACGAGTGCCATTGAACTTATCCTCGTCGACGCGAAATTTACCTCTTTTGGTCATTTCATTGTCTGCAAGTTTCTGGTTCTTTAGCCTCCGTAAAATACGCCCGTCTCAATTCGCGACACGTCCTGTGAAACTTGATAGTCGCCACCGTAAAAGTGAGAAGTAAAATATTTTACAGGACTTGTTTGTAGGTGATAGAGAAAGACAACTCAGCTAATGGTTTAAAATCCTTAAAAATGTTAGAAACCTCTTAGTCACGTGCTGTTATTCAAATCACGCGTAGTAACAGTCATTTTTTGAACTGATGAAATCAGTAGGGGGATGTAATTTACCTGTTTCATTGTTGGGGAGGAGAGTCGTTTGACGAACCAAAGAAGTGGTTGCGTGTGGAGGCTAGGCTCAGGTAGGTCTTCCTCAAACTTCATTGAGGAACTTGCATGTTTGCTTGTTGTCACAGCATGTTGGGCAACTGATGACTATTTCCCATGTTTGGACGATTTGAATGACTAAAGTCAACTTTTGAAGAAACTGTCGTATGTATCAATAAACTGTCCGACCCAAAGAGTAATTAGGTTCGGTAAATGTGAAGTTCGACGTTTGAACGGGGACTAGGACTGGCAGAGTCAAAATATAACTCAACAGCCTGATTCAGTGTGCCACTGAGTTTTATGCATCAGTCAATTCCAGCTGCGCCCATGCCCCCCCCGGGCTAACCCCCGGGCATTAACATTTTTTTTCTCATGGATGGCAAATTCCCCGGGGGTGGGGACACTTAAGCTACCAAATGCCCTGCGGTGGGGCCGAAGAAAGAAGGCAAATGCCCCGCCCCCGGGATCGTACGTCCCCAATCAACACTGCAGCAGTTCTCATTCATTGCACAATAATGCCACTTTCAGCATTAAATGTGTGATTTTTTGTTTCTGTAGGCCTGCCTCTCCGTCTTCTATTGTTTGTAATGGCACTATCCGATGTTAATAAACTTAATAACGCCAAACATGGTATTTTAATACTTCACAGACAACACTACATGATAGTTGACTGTTACTTTTAATAAATGTTTGAAAACAGTTCGCTAGTAAACAAAAATCTTGACATTATAAAAGTCATCTTTTGTGAATAATATGGGAAAGTATAAAACGTCGATCCCTATACACGTGTTTAGAATTTAATAATCGATCATTATAGTTTAAGAGTCATCGTGACTAAATTTTATTTAAATCCTTGAACAAAGAAGCATGCGTACGTCGATTCACGTTGATCGTTCCCAATCTCGCTATATATAGTGATAGCTTAAGTTGTGCCTTGATAAGCAATGAAGAAATGCATAAAATTGAGAAAACCTCCACTAGTTTGTCCAGTCCATGACGGTCGACCAATCTGCGACGAATTGCTGGTCCTTTGCGATAAAATCCTCCATGTTTGGATTTCGAGTCGGAAACCACGAGTGTGTCAAAACCCGGGGGTAGCCCCGGGGTAGGCAAATGCCCGACCCCCGGGCCGTGCCAAATTTGCTAATGGCCCACCCCCGGAACTGACAGGGTGCGCAAATGCCCCGCAGTTGCCCGGGGGGGGGGGATGGGCGCAGCTGGAATTGACTGATGCATTACTACTCTAGAAATTCATGGGTAGACTCTTTTTTTTTCGTATAAGAACCTCTAATATTGCGTTCGAGGCTGAAACGAAAGTGGATTTCTTATTTTTTTATGTTTTAAGCCTGAAACGTTTTGCAGTATGTTCTTTTGGAACCACGAACGCTTGAAATGTAATGACTTACTATCAGTTTCCCTATTCACTGTCGTTTTTTTTTCACAGCCAATTCACTTTTTTCCTCTTCCACAGCTGATACTGACAAGACAAGAGGATAATTCCATGACCACTACAAACTTCATTTTAAAGCTGTTATATACATATCCGCTATATTTAGGGACCAATCATTTTTATGGGGTGGGGGGGGGTGGCTGGTGGGATCTGATAGATAGATAGATAGATAGATAGATAGATAGATAGATGGACAGAATCTTTTAATTTTTAATTTTGTCAAATGAAAATATACAACATATTAAAATTTGTTTTACATAAAATCCGTACACGATATTATCTCAGTAAAACTAATTACAGTTGATTAATTAATTACAATATACTACGATATAAGTATAATATGAAATTACTTTGAGGCATTGCTGGTGCCGGTAGTGTAGGAGTCTAGTTTACACACAAACCTTTTAAGGGAACTTTCATCTTTAACACTTGGAGGCAAATCAAAAATCATTCCATAGCTTAGCTCCAGAAAAAGCAAAACTATTTTTGTAATAGTTTGTACGACATTTTGGAAGCTCAAGGTTCATTTTGGAAGATCGCAGTCCATAATTCTGAAAAGAGGTCTTATTTGTAAACATTTCAGACAAATACGGGGGGTCAGGCCGTTTAATACTTTAAATATCAAGATAGCCTTTTGACGCTGTCTCATCGCCTCCAAATTCAACCACCCTAATTCTGCAAGAAGATCACAGAGGCACCTAGTTATGATGCGTGCTGCCCGGTTTTGGCGTTTTTGCAAATTAGCCATTTCTGTCTCACCTATAGTGTCCCAAACAATACAACAATATGTGAAGTAAGGTTCAATTGTTGATCTGTAAATGTCAATTAAGTTTTCTACTTTAAGTACAGGTTTAAGCTTTTTTAGAATACTTAAGTTGCGGGTGACTTTCTGCCTTATACTTAATGGGTGGTTATACCATGTTAAGTAGATAGATAGATAGATAGATAGATAGATAGATAGATAGATAGACAGATAGATAGATAGATGACTTTATTTATACACGGTAGATTCCTCAGTTTTATACAAGCAAAAATTATCTACAAATATAAGAATTAAAAACAATACAATCATTATAAAAGTAAGTACCGTAAGTAAATAAGTACGTCGGGGTCAAATAAACGCCGCGTCTACAGGGCCGAGTTTAAATAAACGCCCCCGGCGTTTATTCGGAGTCCCAGCGTTTATCTGAGGTCCCGGCGTTTATTCGAGATGGGTATATTATATCAGGATTATGTGTCGTGACTGCATACTAGTTCTCTTTTTTTACCACTATATTTGAATTTATACACTAATATTCAAATCAAACTACCTTTTACAAAAGTACATCTCACTAAAACAGATGAAACAAACGACGCATCAGGTATCGTGTCAATCTCTTTTAAGTCATGGTAACTCTTCTGCGGGCTTGTACATCAAGCAAGGATCATCTCGAGGGTCTCTCCAGCGTTTCTCCTGCAGTTCTTTGCAATTGAATCCTTCCATAATTTTGCCTTTCTCAGAACTGATGGAGAAGGAACCTCCCCACCACCTTGTTCTAAATTGCTTGCACAGTACGTTTGCTGTCGAGCAGTTACCGATACACTTCCTCCGTGTTTCATGCGCGGAGAAACGTAACGTTGAGAAGTGTTCAATCACTGTTTCTGCCATTGATGGTTTTTTTTATAAATAACTTACCAGATTCACTTAGATGAGACAAATTTGATGACATTGTTTGACATTTTTTAAATGTTTTTGTTGAATTTTGGTTGTTGGTTCAATAAACCTCCAATAGTGAAAAATGCATTTAATAAATAAACGCCGGGCCCCGAATAAACGCCGGGTTCGAGTAAACGCCGGGTCTACGAGGCCGAGTTTTAAATAAACGTCCTCGGCTTTTAATCGAGAAAATATGGTACAAAGTATAAAGGCCTTATCTAAACTAACTAAACTAACTACATCATCCATTCAATGTGGAACTCTATACCATATGAATCCAAATGTGGAACTCTATACCAGACGAAACAAGAAAGATCAAAACATATACGGTTTTTAAGAACAATTAAGAACATTGAACCTTACGGGACTTTGACCGAGAAGTGTGACAATTTTTATTATTTTTATTTATTTATTTATTTCTTATTATTTTTTCTAATTACAATTTTTACTATTTTACTGTTTTTAACAATATTATTATATTTGTATATTTTATTCTCAGTTAGACAATTATAACACGTAGTTATTCTTAATTATACCTTAACTTAATTTATACACTTCCTAGAAGTTTTTATTTTTCTATTCTGTATTTTTATTTCGTGGCGCACCTGTAAACTAGCTTTTTAGCTAAGCGTGCTGACCACGTTAATAAAGGATTGATTGATTGATTGATTGATTGATTGATTGATTGAAATAGAAATAAATGAAAACAAAAAGTACTGCTTTTCAGGAATGCCGTGTCGGCATAGGTAGGTCCTAATGGGTAGGTCCTGTAATATATAATGGTCCGCCTCTACATTAAAATTTTTTTACCTGTTCCCCTCCTTGAAGTTCTATATATCTGGGATGAACCCCTTCCCCCCCCCCCCCCCAAAAAAAAAGAAAAATAATAATGTAAATCTAAAGTCAATTTCAAAAAACATTGTGGTTTAGAATCAGTCCTGCAGGAATAATTGTCTTTATTGACAGGGTTCCAAGGATTTCTTCCCCTGGAAAATTTTGAAAATCTAGAGATGCTTTAATTCAATTTGGTGAATTCTGAAGTACATAAACAGACAATTAATGCTGGTTTTAAGTATTAGCTTGGACACAGTTGTTCAGTCGTTTATGAATAGACTGAACAGAGGCCAAAAAAGGGTTGACATTACCCTGGTTGTATTTTGTAATGAAACAGTTGGTGGGGTAGAGTTGCTGTTGAGTTTATAATAAAGTAGAGGGCCCGGTGCATGCTCCCCCGGGAAAATGTGAATTTTTAGAACCTTAGAAACGCTAGTTTTTGGCATTCTTGCACTAATGTTTGCATTATTATAGTGCTGTCACAACCAAGCGTAAAGGCAATTTTTTGGTGACTCCCCTTCACACACCATATTTTTCGGCTGGCCCCCCTATTTTTTGGCCTGGCCTCCCCTCAAATCCCACCAGCCTCCCCCCCCTTACGTCATAAAAAATGAACAGCCCTTAGACAAAGAAAATGTTACTCGAACTCAGTACAAGTTCATGCTGTTACTAAGTGTTTTAGCTCGATGCCAAAAGGGGTTCAAAACTGAATTAAATCGCTTTATCTCATAGTCTCGGGCTGCATGGGTTCGTTCTTAGCATGCTCTTAACATCTGAGTCAACTTCAGCCTAAACATTCTCACAAAAAAGGTTCTTATGAAAAAAAAAGAGTGTAATACAATTTAACGTTGCAAAGGTACATTTCCGCACAAGAAATATTATTATACTTGACAGAAGCCCAGTAACACTGAGCTTGTGAAAATGCTGGATTTAAAAAATAACGTTGGCTTCAGGAGATCCTGATCAATCAGAACAAAACAAAGATGGGATTAGAGCGTATAGAGTTTGAATTAACCAAAAAAATTACGGTGACCGGAAATTAAACAATAAACGAAGTAATAGTCTAAACGGAAATCGGACTTTGCAATCACTGTTACACTAGAACATAACATCTCTATACAATCCTAATATTGAATATACGTTAGTGAAAAAATTGTTGCTTGATCCTGTCGTTATAAGTCAAAACAAAACAAAGTTTCTTTCGCAGGATCCAACAATTTAACTAAGTCACAAGCTTTCGACTCCGTCGCGGAATCTTTGTCAAGTGATGGTGTTGGATGCCTTGCCACGTGATCTAGGATGGTGAAAACCACGTGACAAAACATCCCCGTAGATCGGCGGGAGCTCGTATCCGTTATCGCGATTCATTGTTTGGGTCTGACAGTGAATTTCGATGGCCTCTCTAATTCGTCTCTTGAAAGTGTCATTTTCCCTTGCGATGATCAAGGAGGAAGAGAAGTCAAGAGTGTGCCCCGTGTCCCTGAGGTGATCACCCACAGCAGTTGTCGATGCTCTTCTAATGTTGTCGTGCTCCTTAAGCCTGATATCCCAAACGGTCTAGCCGTCCCACCGATGTAATCCTCTTCGCAACCCTTGCACTGAACTTTGTAGACCACTCCGCATTTCTTTTCCTTGCCTGTGGGGTCCTTTGGGTGGACAAAACATCCAACGCCATCACTTGATAAAGATTCCGCGACGGAGTCGAAAGCTTGTGACTTAGTTAAATTTTTGGATCCTGAATATACATTGTTTATACGTGAGCCGATCACAAAAGATTCTTCGTAACCTAGAAGACTACAACCGCAAATTACTACATAACTTCAACTAATGGGTAAAAATTATGAAATACGGTAAGTATTATCAGCTGGCCGGAATCCTAAATCCTTGAATGTGATTGGCTAGTTACACGTGCGGAATCCACGGGAAACCTCGAAGTGAAACCTTGAAATGAAATCATTTTACTCCGGCGCGATGAAACGTTGGATTTTTCCTCTTAAGAGCGAATGCCAGAAAATATCGAGCAAAATAAAAATTTAGCGGCCACATTGAAAAATTGTTTTTCGCTCATATTTAATCTATAGGTAGGCAATACAAGTAAAACAATCGTGGTGTAGTTTGTTTTTCAATAACTCGCTTTCGTTGTGAGAAAATCGAGAAAATATATTTTCACCGTCGGTGACCTCAAAACAACCAAAATTACGGGCGAAATCGGCAGTTACCAGACATCATCTCGTTTGCCAAAGAAAAGTAAGACTGAAAACATTTGCCATAAGATACTGATTTAAGAAGTATTTAACATCTCATTTGACCTCAAATTGTTTCTAGGCAATAATATTAAACGCAAACAATCGCATTTTTAGGACGCGTTTTTTTCAAACTGACAAAAAAACGAATTTACCTCCAGGACGCGATCAAAATTTTTTCCATGTGCCCAGTGATATTTTTTTCCGAGGAGCAAGCTGTGAAGTGTTAAAGACTTGCCCTAGCACATATGTAAAATCTGGAATGGGTATTTTGTTTTTAGCTTCGCAAAAGATCTTCAAAGTTGGTAAATTTTCATTGATTAGTGAATAATAACAAGGTTGAGCCGAATCAACGTTTCTTCATTCAGCGATTCTAAAGAGGAATATATGATGTTACAGCGTAAGTGAATGAGTTGAAAAACTGCAGTTCAAAGTACTTTACCTGGTGTGCTTGGTATTCAGGTTATGCGAAGTTTCGATTTGTGGATGGTGGACCCTTCCCGTTCCTTGTATCGACCAGCTGTTGTGTTGACCTCGAGGTCATCAGTTTTATAGATAACACCAAACGGTAAATTCAGTTACTGAGGAAACTTTTATGCGTAATTTTTTGTCATCTTCAACAAATGTAATGGCAGAAGGCTTTTTCGTCGAACATAGCTCTCCATTAACAGAATAAGAACAGCCAAAAAGCAGCGCGCTCGCAAATAAACAAACTTAGTGTTGCGTGACTGCATTGAGCAAAATCTTCCTCTCGGGGTAGGGGAAGGTGCGAACGGTCACCTTACTTGCTATTGTGTGTAGAATGTTGCTAATAAAACATTTACTTACCCTAATGTTACGTAGAGGTTGAGGTAATTATGGACAATATGGCGAGATGCAGCTTATGGTTAAATAAGTAAATAAATAACGACATTTCCGAATGCTGTTTTGCCCAAATCACCGCGCACCGCTTGGCACTAAATGGAAACGTCCATCCGACAAATGCAAAGTCACATCACAGCGAAGATGTCGGAAAGAGACCAAAAGCGGAGAGGGGACTCAGCAAACCGGGTTCGGAAGCTATTTTTAAAGAGGTTATGTCTCTGGTAAGTTTATCCGCACTCAGTTCTGTCCAAACACCACGCAGTGAGTAGACGAAATAAAACCTAGATGGGGGGGGGGGAGGGGGGAAGGACCACCACACACTTAGAGGACCACTCACACCCTTACCCGAAGCCCCAGTCACTCCATCTATCACTGGCGGCTGCTGATTAACCGCTCTCGCAGCACAGACAAACACTGGCCCAGAAACAAAATAGATCATGCCAATAAGTGATAGTGAAAATTAATGAAACTAACTGTTTGAACTGATATATTTTCCATGTAGTTAGCGTGTTAATTAGGTCTGAAAAACCCCCTGGGAGTACCTAATAAAGCCGGATTATTATTATTATTATTATTATTATTATTATTATTATTATTATTATTATTATTCCAGTCACTCCAGCAAGTTCCTTTTCACCCGACTTTCAGTCTCCGTCACAGAGCATGTATGTCATCACCGACACAGGTGATTCCCTTGTACCTTCTGGTCAACCACTTGAACAGCTGAACACTTTTCTACAAAGTAGGGACATAAGTCCGGTGAGATATCCCATGAAAACTGACGGGAAGAGGCCAGCGAAAGAACAAGGCGTTGGCACAAACGGAAAGCGAAACAAGCAAACAAGCTGAGAATTAAAACTCTTCGAGGCGTTGCGCTTGTCCACCCCATCTGCTACGACAACCATAACCTTTGCGAACCTATTGCAAACTCAAAGCTATCAAAATTTACTATTCAAATGCTTAGGAACATCTGCGAGCACTTTGATAATCCAAAAGCTGACGTAGTAATTACGAAGAAAGCCCCATACATTGAAAGAACTGTCGCCTTTGGTAACAAATGCACCTGCCAGGGTTGATCATTTCTTTACATGTGATGAGATTTCACAGTAACTTCATATCTTTCTCACAAAAATACACTGACGGGACTAAACGATCTATTAATAGTAGGTAGGGGGGTTAAGCAAATACAAGAAAGGGAAATTAAGAAAAAATAAGCACAGTAAAAGGATTCAAAGAAATACTTTGAAAACTGAGTAAGATCGGTTCATACAAAGCTTTAACTTAGTAAAGGCCAAACCCTCCTTCTCCCCCCCCCCCCTCACACACACACACTGTTTAAAAATTTAATGGTCCGTCCCTTAAGCAGGGAAACTCGTTGAGAAGTGATACAGACAAGGAAGCGGTGGGTCGTAAGTGACGTGGCCACAGGACAACCATGCAAATACTAAAACAGGACAACCATCCTTACTTTGAGTTGACGGGGGTCAAGAGAGGATGAAGGGAGAGAGCGAATCCCTCATACATGGGCCACTTCCCGATGAAAATTATTTGAAATCTACTTTTGGTTCTGTGTCATACTGTGTGGTTATTTTAAGGACGACACCTCGTTGGTCAGTTAGAATGACGTCATGTAATTTTAGATTGTTGACATAGGAGCAACAGATAAAAAAACCTTCGCAGCGTGTGTGCGAACTAATAACAAATTTCAAATAGTTATCATGGGGCACGGGGTTTAACTCTCTTACTGCATCCTCTCTTGCGGAGGGCCATTAAAATTCCACCACTTAATTTTTGTGAAGCGATACGGATTCCGGCAGAAGAAAGACAACAATTAACTTTCCGTCAGCACCTACTTTAGAAAATGATCACTAAATGTTTTCATCATGATACAATCGTCAAGGTCAAGGAGAGAAAAATTCTAGCAGACTCTAGTTGTATGAGCTGTAACTCGATTTCCAGTTTTCACCAAAGTCACTAGCCTACTCAAATAAATGTTTCGCGTTAATAGGTATGAACCTGGCTGTAGAAAGAAGAATGCGGCTAAACCCAGCGTTTGTCAAGGTTACCGTTCGACTGTTAAATAATGAAGAATGTACTCGGCTGCAATTAGTTCTTGTCGCACGCTAGCTTCTCACGTAGTCGCTTAAATGAGTTGGAGGCTACTTGTGCGGGATAAGTGTTGGAAAAGCAGCATGTACGTTCTGAAACAAGGCGTCCTGTCTTAGGAGCCGATTACATGAGCCGGGCTGGCCCGGTTAGCAGGGCTGGCTCGGTGTACCGAGATGACTGCTCAGCCCGGTATTACTTGAGGCGGGCCAGCCCGCCTGCAGCTAAATTTAGAAGCTGTCGTGTGAAAATATGGCTACATCAAAGAGCATGAATCGAGTGCTTTTACTTTCGCTAATCCATTATTTTGGCGTATTACTTTCAGTTTTCACGTAGCGTTATGGTCTGATAAACCTTTATGTGTTATATAGAAAGAGAACTATCGATCTTCTGGTGAGCCATTTTGCTCTGAAGCGAAATTTAGTGACAAGAAAGTGTTGTCCCGGCTAGCCGGGCTGGCCCGGCAATCGCGATTACATAGTAAATTTTCAGCCCGGCTAGGCGAGATCCCGGCATCGCGATGCCGGGATCCCAGCTAGCCGGGCTGAGATTTTTCCATGTAATCGCAAAGTTGGTTTTTAATATGTTTCACAGACATGCCGAGATCCCGGCAAACCAAGCCAGCCCGCCTCATGTAATCAGCCCCTTTTTAAATAGAGTTCACCCAGTTCAAAAATGCGCTCTGTGACCTAAGCCCCCCCCCGGGGGGGTGCTCCCTTATTGACCTATACGGGGACTTGCCGCTGGGTAGTGTATGGTTTTTGGCCTCTCTTTCCTGAAAAGTGTGTAAAATTTTATGCGTTAGTCCTACACACGATGTGAAATTGTCCTAAACAGGGTACGGTTGTATGGTAGTCGGATTTTTCGCTGCTAAATGTGGCTTATAGTCCATATACAGTATTTAGCAAGATCGGAGACGCTCGCCGGACTCTCAAAAATTTAAAATTGTGTAAAACAAGAGAGTGTGTATTTGTTCGTTTGTCCTAAACAGGGAACGAGGTGTTGTATTAAACACGATTGGTATTTTAGGACATTTTTTCGTGCTAAACAGGGTCAGGGCCGTCAGTCCCGTACCAAGAAATATATGATGGATAGTTTGACAAAAAAAAATCAAAATATTTGAAAGTATTTCGAACCAAAATAAATAAACGAATAAATAAATAAATAAATTAAGTAGTTAATATTTTACTTTCTGCATATTGTGCTTGCCTCATTGTTTTGGTAAGATTGCCCCAACTACCGACCACTACCCCCCGCTGCGTAGGAGTGTTTTTTCAGTCACGCAACTTCAAAAACATATATATATATGTAATCAGGTTAACTATCGAAAGTTTACTGGCTTGCGCCTGCCTTTAAGGTTGATCTGTTTTAAATCGGCTTCATCTGTTTTAAACTGTGCCCTTCTGTAATGGAACGTGCTTCGAAAAAGCAGAATAGAAACGTCGAATCAGATTTCCGACGCAAGTTAATACCCGCTCGATCAGGTTTTGAACCGATCAGCAGTTGATGAAGCATTTCATAAACTGGGAGGACTTGTATCTTTCGTCGAAGGTAAGTCATTTAATAGTCTAAATCTTCTCATTTAATCGTCAGTTTAATGTTGTCAATGAGGAGTTGTCTAAGGGTTCATTTCGTCGGACCGAGAAACTGCGTTACATCGTAACTAATTAATTATTCAAAAAACGCACAAAATTTCTCTAGCTTTGAGGTTCTCGAGGGAGACTTAAATCAAAATACCCATTACAGTTTTAACATATGATTTAGTTCAATGCTTAAGCAACTTCCAGCGCGAATCCTAGAACAATTCATCATTGGGCACATGGAAAAAAATCTGATCGCGATATAACGGTAAAATCGAAATTTTTATCACCTTGCAAAACTCGCGTCCTAAAATTCGTTTGTTTCCATTTTAAGTTGTCGACAAGAAGACAATCCCATCTCAGATGAAATGTGAAACACTTCCCAAATCAATATCTTAGGGCAAATATTTTCTAGCTTTGTTTGCTTTTGGACGAGAGTAATATTTTGGTAACTACTAAATTCGCCCTTAATTTTGGCTGTTTTGAGACCAAGGACGTGAGAAATATATTTTTCCAATTTTCCCACAACGGAAGTGTTCTCTTTGAAAACAAACTACATCACGATTGTTAACTTAGTATTGGCTACCAACACTCCAAATATGAGCGAAAAGTAATTTTCAACTGTGGCCATCGTTTGCTCGAAATTTTCTGACATTCGCTCTTAAAGTGAAACCTCTCGCTCATGAAACGTTGTAACGATAAAGAAAATAAGCAATGGAATAAATGGCCTGGTTATTCTCTAAAAAGGCGAGTTTTCACGACGCTGCTTTGCTGTTTTTCCTGTTGTTGCTTTTTCCGAAGTTGAAATTATGAATATATGAAGTTCATATATTTGAACTGCGGAATGAAGAAATGAATGTAAAGAAGATCCTCGCAGTTATTAACGCAACTTATGCAGTTGCGAAAAGAAAGCCTGAAAAAATCAGGCTTGCCGGGATTCGAACCCTGACCTCTGCGATACCGGTGCAGCGCTCTAACCAATTGAGCTAACAAGCCAACTGGGAGCTGCTGGTCATTAAATTGGTTCGTAATATACCCGGGAAAGATGAAGATGAAATTATGAATATATGAAGTTCATATATTTGAACTGCGGAATGAAGAAATGAATGTAAAGAAGATCCTCGCAGTTATTAACGCAACTTATGCAGTTGCGAAAAGAAAGCCTGAAAAAATCAGGCTTGCCGGGATTCGAACCCTGACCTCTGCGATACCGGTGCAGCGCTCTAACCAATTGAGCTTTACATTCATTTCTTCATTCCGCAGTTCAAATATATGAACTTCATATATTCATAATTTCATCTTCATCTTTCCCGGGTATATTACGAACCAATTTAATGACCAGCAGCTCCCAGTTGGCTTGTTAGCTCAATTGGTTAGAGCGCTGCACCGGTATCGCAGAGGTCAGGGTTCGAATCCCGGCAAGCCTGATTTTTTCAGGCTTTCTTTTCGCAACTGCATAAGTTGCGTTAATAACTGCGAGGATCTTCTTTACATTCATTTTTTCCGAAGTGTTGACACGTCATGTTACTTTTAATGACGTATTAAAATACGGCTTTGAACTGAGCTTAACGTTTGGGGTTCTCTTTTCCAATCTCGTCCAATTAAGCTTAATTTAAGAAAATGTAATTCTTAGCTAAACTAGTCAAACAAACGTCTCGCAATGCCATGTAGTTGGCATGGACTACTGACAACGAGTTTTTCAAGTGTAGTGTTCTTACAACAACATTGCGTTCGATGAATAATACTCTGATGTTTGCTAACACTTTTTGGTTTTTATTAGCAACACCAAAGGCGTTATTATTCCGTTTAATACAATCGACAGAGCAAAACGTACGTTTTGATTGGTCTTGGGGAGGTTGTGATTCAAGAACAGACGCGTACGCACCGATGACGTAATGAGCCACAAAGTTCTTCAATTGCTGAATCACTACCAAGATTATTAAAATTTTTCTAACTTTGTGCAGGATAACCGATTACCAAATTGTAATATATAGCTTTAGTCAAGCCTAAAAACGGAGGTCCCCTTTTTTCAGTCTTTTTGTGTTGCTGGAATTTATTCATTTTTTAAAGTAATTACCAAAATACAAGGAGAAAAGTAAAGAGAAAAAAACATCCCTCTGGGATTAGAACCCAGGTCGCTGGAACGCAAAGGGATCGCGTCAACTACTTGACAACTCCTGCACGCCGTCAATTACAGTCTTCGTTTTGATACTTAAATAGCTGTTTATTGATCGCAGCTCGATCGAGATAAATACGCCGGTGTTTTTCAGGGAAAATGTGTTCGGACCACCGCAAAAACCGTGGTTGTGGACAGCAAAAACCGGAAGATATTAGCTCTGCCATGTTTGACGTTGGAACGGCGGCCAAATACTGCGAATTCAAGCGATATGTACTTCAACTCGATTCGATGTTACACAAGTTACGTATGCGAGTAACTGAGTTGCGATAAACACGGCTGTTTTTCCTAAAAAAATTAGTTGGAACCTTCGCAAAAACCATGGTTGTCGACAGCCATGGACCACAAAGGCACTAACTGCACATGCCAAGCAGAAGGCACTAGCTGTACTTTGTTTGCCGTAGGGACTGGTACCAAATGCTGCGGACTCAGGCGATGTGCCGACCAAGTTCGCAGCAGAACTCAAGAAACAGAAAACCCTCAAAGACAAAATTCGGTTCCTAACGTGAACTTTTCACCTTCCACTTTTACAGTATAGATATTTAGCTATTTTTTCTTAAGCTAAAAACTTCCGAACAATCGTTTTGCTAAATATGAAGCTTTTAAAGAAACCTCTTTCTCAAAAGATGGCATCCTCCTCCCCACGGTAGGGTTGCCGTGGGCTGCCCTCCCCCACCCCCTCTCCCAGAGTCTGTACGGACGTACGTACGTACGGTGACATCAATGTTTAGTGAGCGTAGATCCAGCCTAGGCCCGACGCAACTTCGTTCTCGTTCTGCCGCGTTTGGGGAGTGTTTCGCCTGGTACATTTATCTCGGCGATCCTTCGCCGATCTTTCGTTCGTCTCGTTTGCCGCTCATTTAGCGAAGGTTTTTCCCGCTCGTCCTTCGTGTTCCGGTGCTGCGTCACTCGCAAGCCGCACAATGTCTGCAGCAGGCAGTTCCTCCGCTGCTTTCTCCTTTGTGGCCGCTGCGACCTCGTCAAGTCGCTCCATAGCTCTACAAACGTTTGTGTTTGGCTTCTCTCGTCGCCGTTAACCGCTCTCACGCCTGGTGTGCCACTAGTTTAGCGAAAGGTTTTCCTTTCTAGCCCTTTGTGTTCCGGTCTTAAATGCCTCGCAAGTCACACAATGTCCGTATCGAGCAGTTCCTTTGCTCATTTCTCTTCCATGGCCACTACTACGTGGTTGTTCACGGCTCCACAAAACGTTTCTCGTAGCTTCTCTCGCCGCCGTTAATCGCTGGCATGCCTTATGTACTGCTCGTTTAGTCAAGGTTTTTCCGTTCTTGCCCTTTGTGTTCCGGTCCTGTGTCGCTCGCAAGTCTCACAAGGTCTGCATCGAGCAGTCCCTCCGCTGCTTTCTCATTCGCGGCCTTTACGACCTCGTCAAGTCGTTCTACGGCGCCACAAACGATTTTGCGTGGCTTCTCTCGCCATTGCTAATCACTCGCACGCCTTGTGTGCCGCTCGTTTAGCGACGGTTTTTTAAAATTTTTCTTTCTTTCCCTTTGTGTTCGGTCCTGTTTTCTTGCCATCTCCTGTTTCTTGTGTCAGAGGCTTATAGTTGGCTGCCTCCATTTCGTATCGCACCATTAAATGCTATATGGCTGCAGTTCGCTCTTTGCAGATTGACTTGGGCCTGGGCTGCCCAATTACTGCCATGGCCCTCCTCATATGCATACTGCAGGATGTTAAAAGTGCACTATCTGATCGAGGCCCATCCAGAGCTCCGCGCCTCCCAGTTACACGTGATCTAATGCTGCTGATTCGGTCAGTTCTGGTCCTGATCGTCGTCAACAGCCGTTTTGGGCAGCCTCCTGTGCAGCCTGGTTAGACTTTCTGCGTGTCAGGGAACTTGCTACCCCCGTCCCTCCGTGGGGGTTTGACCCACTTGTTTACCTATCTCTCAGCGACGTGGCAGTGAATTCTCACCATCATCTTTCAGGCGTGCTGCTTGTTATCAAAACCCCCAAGATTGACTCTTTCCGCAAAGACATAAAGCTCTTCCTCCGTCGGATCGATGGTCCCTTTTGCCCAGTAACCAGCCTGTCAGCTTACCTTCTTCGGCGTGGGAACTCCCCAGGTCCATTGTTTTAAGTCTTCCATGGCACCGCTCTCTCTCGCACCCCGGGAACTGATATTCACCATGCAATTCTCGCTGCCGCCGGCGTGCAGGGCAATTTCTCAAGCCACAGCTTCAGGACTGGCGCAGCCTTGTCAGCGAATACCGCCGGTCTTCCCGACACCGTGATCAGGTCCCTTGGACTCTGGTCCAGTGACATATACCTGGCCTACATCTTATGATACCTTGTGCCAAGCAGCTATGAAGCTGGCCTCGTCGTTCCTGTTGTATTGGATCATTATTTACTATTCCCTTACATTGTTGTTGTTGCTCTTGTTGTTTGTTTTGTTTCAATTCTCCTTCGCCTGCCCACTTTCCCTGGGGATGCATGTCTCAGGCACTAGTATCGTAATTCCCTCTCCCTCTGGTTGGAGCCTTCCTCCCCTTCTGTTCGTCAGTTTGGCGTCGGTTTTCCTTAGCAACCGCCCAAGCACCTACCTCTCAGTCGGTCCCCGCCTTTGCATTGGGGGCCAGTCCACTGGTGCCCTGACCCTTTGCATCCCCAGCCATATCTCTCCACCCATCGTAGTGAACGTAAACGTTAACTGGGGTCAAACTTCCTTGGCAGAAGTTAATGTATAGTGAGCGTAGATCCAGCCTTGGCCCTACTCAACCTCGTTCTCATTCTACCACGTTTGGGGAGTGTTTTGCCTGGTACATCTGTCTCGGCGATCCTTCTCTCGTTCGTCATGTTTGCCGCTCGTTTAGCAAAGGTTTTTCCCTCTCCCACCCTGCCTGTTTTCCCCTGTTTCCCTGTTTTTGTGATCCCAGTGCCCTTCCTCTCATGCACTCCTTGACCCTCTTTCTCGTCCGCCTCCTCCTCCTCTTTCCATTCTCCACTGGTCCCGTCCAGTGTGACTTGGTGTAGGGGGTCATGCGGTGGCGTCGGTTTTCATAGCAACCGTGCAAGTACTTACCCCTCAGTCGGGTCCCCACCTTCGCATCGGGGACCAGTCCTCTAGTGCCCCAACCCTTTGCATCCCCAGCCATACCTCTTCACCCGTCGTAGCAAACGTAAACATTAATTCCTCGGATCGATGGGTTACCAGATGCTTATCAATGGTGGTCCGCTGGCGCGCTGCGCGCTCGGGCTCCGCTATAAAACAAATAGATGCAGAAGAACACCAGTCACGCTACCCGTCGTACGTCTTTGTTCTTACCACGGTTTTTTTTTTGTAAAAAGTCATCTGTACATTATCAGGGTACACACGCACGGCAAAATGGAATTTATTTCTTTAATATCGGAGCCATTCGCCGGCGGAGCACCATTGGTAAGCAAATCTGGTACCCTATCGATCCGAGAAATTTTGGTTGTGACTTCAGCACATTTACGTAAGTACGCCCGTTTGTCCGTGCAGACTCTGAGGGAGGGGGAGGGCAACCCGACTGTGGAGTGGAGAATGCCATCTTTTGAAAAAGAGGTTTCTTTAATTAATATTTAGCTAAACGATTGTTCGGACAATTTAAACTAAGAAAAATAGCTAATATCTTTGCTGTAAAAGTGGAAGGCGAAGAGTTCAAGTTACGAACCGAAATCTGTTTCTTTAGTTCTGCTGCGAACTCGGTCGGGACTTCGCTTGAGTTCGCAGCATTTGGCACCGGACCCTACGGCAAAAATAGCAGAGCCTTCTGTTGTTTTCTGTCAACAACCATGGTTTTTGCGACGGCCCAAACACATTTTCCCAGGAAAAACACCCGTGTTTATCGCAACTTAGTAACTCGCGTAACATCGAATTGAGCCGAATTACATATTATATTCGAGCGGGAGTACATTTCGCTTGAATTCGCAGCATTCCGCCCCCGTCCCGACGTCAAACATAGCAGAGCTAGTGCCTTCCGGTATTTGCTGTCCACAACCATAGTATTTGCGGTAGTCTGAGCACGTTTTCCAAGAAAACATCCGCATGTTTATGTCGATCGAGCCGCGATCAATAAACAGCTGTTTAAGTAGTAAAATGAAGACGACATAGCAGGAGTGGTCAATTGGTGAACGCGATCCCTTTGCGTTCCAGTTGCTCGGGTTCAAATCCCAGAGGAAGGAAGTATTTTTTCATTTTTTCCTCCTTTTTTTGGTAATTACTTTAAAAAATGAATAAGTTCCAGCAATAAAAAAAGTGAAGCTCCGCTTTTAGGCTTCGCTAAATCTATCTATTAAATCCTCTGTTAGAAATATATCATGTATTTTTTATTTTGGTATCCGTCATCTTGAATATCAGCTCAGTGAATTTACTCTTCAGTAAATAACCTAAAAACAAAGTTAGTGGAATGTGAACGGTTTGTTTCTTTTGGAACAACGTGGTACAATAGAAAAAAGCATGATGCAATAGCGAAATTGGAAAAAATTGACCTTTGTTAAAGTGCCTATGAACTAAAAATTTTTCTCCTAAATATGATAGTTTATGACTCCCTCAGTCTAAATATGTAAGTTTTGTTGAGTAGGACCATTTGCATGGGATATTTTTCCAGCCGCAAAGTTCGAATTTGGCACCCGAAATGTGTCTCCATTTTGCGCTCGGCCAAAGCGATCTCATTACAAGGCTTTGACGTCACAAATCGCGCAGAAGACAAGAGTGTTATGGCTGACAAGAAGGTTTCCAGAAGAGAAATTACTTTGCAGTGACTCGTGGGCCCAGGATTGTAAACTACAAGCGCGGGATTCGCACAATGAGAGCATGTGTGTGTTGTTTCTCAAAAGGAAACGAATAAAGGAGAGAAGCGGACTCATTTGAACCGTGTTCGACTTGGTAAGAATTCGATTCGACCCGCATTACAGAGCTGCTTCTCGGAAAAGCCGCAGCATTTGAATGTCGCGTTAATATATGTAACTTCTGCCACTGTTGGATTAGTTCTACTAGTAGCAGTTATCGCTATTCATGATTAAAGATTGAGATAAGGAAGGTTTTCAATATTTGGTCCACAAAACTATTGCTATATGCATCTGTCCACTATACCTAAAAGCATCCAAGATCTACAACGCATAACTGTGCTACAAAGTTTTCTTTACATTTCCGTTTTTTTTTTGGAAACCACATGCAATACGTTTCTCAAACTGGATGTTCACCAT
This sequence comes from Siderastrea radians, assembly GCA_964017195.1. NCBI lineage: Eukaryota > Metazoa > Cnidaria > Anthozoa > Scleractinia > Rhizangiidae > Siderastrea > Siderastrea radians. Next base: position 22,875,671 of record OZ024887.1, on the reverse strand, counting down.
AGAGTTTGAAGGCCAAGGGATAACAATGAACGGAGCTCTCTTGACCGACGAAGAGACAAGACGTTTTAGTTAATCAGAGATAGCTATAGGAATATTTCTAAATCCCTCGTGTACAACATGTTTCGTCAAATAAAAGGAAGCAGTTCAGCTCAGCATTGATAATTTTTATTGCAAGTCACTCTGCTTCCACTGCATTTGATTTATGTGGTCCCCCTTAAACACCACACATTTCAAGCAGATTTGTGCCTCTCTTCTTGTTGACCCTCCTCCCGTTATCTCAAGAGGACCATATAATATGAAATTTCACATACCACAGTAATGCCGTCTAATTGACCCTTCTGCAGCACAGTCTTGGTGATGTAGGTTTAATTTGAATTTATGGCATAAGTTATTTAATCATTTTTATTACTGAAGGGCAATGAAAATATGTCACCTTCATTTCCCATTATTTAATTTTGTGGCAGGCTTTGTATTGGAAATTCCTCACACACTGAATTGTCTCAGTCTCTTCTTGACTCATTCCCTGTACTCAAGAAAGCTACCACACAAGCCACCTAATTAGCCAACAGAAAATCAACGAGGTTTCAAAATGGGCCTTTTCGATCTCGTTCTCCACCTTTAATGTGTTGCCCCAATAATAATAGTAATAATAATAATAATGATAATGATAATAATAATAATAATAATAATAATAATAATAATAATATTTTTTTCCGATAATTAGCGGCATAGGCTACGTTCCCACCCTATGCATGCTATTTAGGGACATAGCATATAAATGTCTTGTACTGCCAGAGGTCTCGATCCCTGGCGCAGACCAAAAGGATCGTGGGCTCTGGGAACGAGAATGCATCAGTGTAAAAACTGTTACACTGGTAACGAAGCGGGGTTCTGTTACTAAATAAGTGCCCAAGATAGTAAAATACATATCTTCAAACATTAATAGTGGCATGCATGGTTACGTAGCGGAAGCCTGATGCAAACACGAGCGTGTTGGGAGAACTCAAAGGTTTATGCGAGCTTGTCCGAACACAGACTCTTAGACATTTGTAACTGAAGAGCATATCTCTCAACAACATGCATAATGTGTACAGTGTACTGGGAGGGTACTGTAATTTAAAGGGTTTATGGATCCAAGGGAGCTGCCTTAACGTCTCCCCTTCCTCCCTCCCCTCCTTAAATAAAAATAACAAAAAAATAATGAAACTACACACAAAGAGGGCAATTTCTACATAACATTACTGCCATACTTCATGGAATTGGAATGGGTGTATGTTGCAATGAAAATGGTACTTCAAAATGTACTTCTGGAGCAAATTACATATGCATCTCAGTGTTGAGAGTGACCCAAGGGAGTTATTGTCATACGAGACCAGTATACAAAGGGAGCTCAGACCAGGCCCCAGTTGTTCAAAAGGTTGGATAGCGCTATCCACCGGATAAATCACTATCCAGTAGATAAGTGTTAGGGAAACCAATTGCCGTATCCACTGGATAGAGATTTATCCGGTGGATAGCGCTATCCAACTTTTGAACAACTGGGGCCAGTATAACTGGACAGGTATGGTTAAGTTTATTTACAGGAGACCAGCATCATGAAAGTATAAGTGATCACATAAAACCATTAACAACTCAGAACACTAGCTCTCACCTGCCATAGCATTTCTCCACAAAATTGGTATGAACCAAAATCCTCAAGCAAATTGCTGAACAGAAGGACAAAAATCTCAGCTGGTTAATATTGTGTAGGCAATTACTCAAACCAGTTCATGAAGTCAGAAGCGATGGATTATTACAAGGACAAAGCCGGTCACACTAGTCTGAGTTTGCACATGCATCATACAATGTCCACCTTTATTTATCACAGTGATCATCCTCATAGCACCTCCAGGTGGAGTAAAAGACCACAAATGAGCACCATACTCAAAAATTCTTATTTATTTGCTTTGAGACGCTCCCTCATAAATGGCTTGAAATTTACAACAATAAAAGCACTGCACTTCCATTTGAAAATCATTTGCAGCTGCTGATCATGGTAAATAAAACACGCTCTTTAGAAATTACTATTGATGTTTCAGCCATTAGCCTTGTTGTAATATTTCAAGCAAATTTTGGGTATGCTTATCTTCAATGTATAAAATACTTCCTGCTAACCAATAAGTTTGGTTAGCCAATATGCCAACCAATATGCCGCCAACTGTGGAAATATTAAGAATTCTTGGAAAGGGATAAATCTTATTATGGCTAAAACACCACAGTTAACTAAAATTAACGCTCTCAAAATTGGTGACGTTTCTTATTCGTCCCCCCGAGAAATTAGCGATGTTTTAAACAATCATTTCTCAAATGTAGGACCATTACTTGCGAGCGAAATTCCTCCAGTCAGTATTGACTTTAGCGACTATATCAATCCTGTATCACATGCCTTTACTTTGACAGAGACGAGCATCGATACTGTTCTAAAACTAATTAACTCACTCCCGTTAAATAAGGCTTGTGGTCTTGATGGAATATCCTGTCGTTTACTAAAAGAGGCAGCACCTATTGTCGCTCCGTCCTTAACCCACATAATAAATTTGTCTATCATTACTGGTATCTTCCCGGATGAGTGGAAACTGGCGAGAGTATCGCCCATTTACAAAGAAGGGGCGAAAAGTGACCCGAATAACTACAGGCCAATTTCTGTTTTACCTGTGATCAGCAAACTAATAGAAAGAGTAGTTTTCGACCAGTTCTATGAGTATCTTATAGTTCACGATCTCTTAGCCGACACTCAGTCTGGTTTTAGACCTCGGCACTCAACTCAAACTGCCCTTCTAGAAGCTACTAATGAGTGGTACCTAAACATAGACAATGGTCTCATAAATGGGGTTCTATTTCTCGATCTCAAAAAAGCTTTCGACACTGTAGATCACCGGATCTTACTACAGAAACTTCAACTTTATGGGGTGGATTCCCACACTTTAATGTGGTTTAAGTCATACTTAACTGACCGTAGACAGAAAACATTTGTAAACGGCCAGATGTCAGACTTTTGCCCCATTATTTGTGGTGTCCCACAGGGATCGATCCTGGGACCTCTGTTGTTCTTAATCTATATAAATGACCTCCCCGCGTGCCACCTACACTCTGTGCCAAGAATGTACGCCGACGACACAAGTCTTACTCTAAGCTCGAGTGATCCAATCGATTTACAATCCAAATTAAATCATGACTTAGCTCAGATTCAGACCTGGCTACAAGCTAATAAACTTAGTCTTAATGTCAAAAAAACCAAATTTTCTGTTATTGGTAGCCATAACAAGTTGGCTAATTTAAACCATCAGTTTGATGTAAAAATCAATGAACATTATCTAGAAAGAGCTAAAACCTACAAATATCTTGGCATTGATTTGGATGAGAGCTTATCGTGGGACTCCCATATTGACAGTGTTGTCAAAAAAGCGTCTGCCGGCCTCGGGGCTATCAAACGCGTCAGGAACTTAGTTCCCCGTGAAACCCTAATAACTATCTATAAAGCTCTCGTCCAACCATACTTTGATTATTGTAGCTCCGTATGGGCCAGCATAGGTGTGTGCCAGTCTGAGAGGCTCCAAAAACTCCAAAATAGGGCTGCACGTTTAATTACCTTCTCAGACCTAAATGTTAGATCTTCAATTTTACTCGGTGACCTCGGTTGGGACTGTCTGGAGCAAAGGCGTACAAAGCAACTAGCGATTAATCTGTTTAAGGCTCTCCACAATCTTTCTCCGATTCGTTTAACAAGCATCTTTAAAACTACATCCAGTATTCACTCACATAACTTACGAAATTCAAAATATAACCTCTTTGTCCCTAGACCAAGCACTGAAGCAGGAAAACGAAGCTTCCAATATCGTGGTTCTGTTCTCTGGAACAGCTTGCCTTTGAGCGCTAAGATACAGCCCACTCTCGGCTCTTTTAAATTGTCTCTATGTCATTAAATAATAGTTAATAAAGATAGTTTTTTTTTATAATAATCTTGTACAGATAGGTAATTTAGTCGATATTTTAATTAGTTAATTGATTAATTTAGACACGGCTCGATGGAAGAGCATGTAACATGAATGGATTCCGTGTATAAATAAAGTTTTACCTACCTACCTACCTAGTTTATATCAGTGTTCTCTCTGCAAAAGCCCTCATTCGAAAGAGCCGAACAATGAGTCTATCTTTCTCTTGGCGTGAAAACCTATGAAAAGATGAACAAATTAAGTTACAAACAAGTACACCGCAAACTTGAGCTTGTCTGGTATCGGTTTGAGTAAAATAATTGAAGTACATACAATGACGCTCTGAATAAAAGAAGTAAAGTCAAGGCTGCGTCAATCTCTCGTTATTAACACATAAAGGTACTGACCATTCAATTCTTGAAGCTTCTCCTTCAAGCCAGTCAAGCCAGTACAGCTGAAAGCTAGACAATCCCAACAATTCAATTCGCCATCTTGCTTCGCGCAAGATTGTTGTTGTTGTTTAGGCTTTATCCACGGACGACAAACCCAAAAACTGTACATCTTCGAAATCGCTTCGAGCGGAATCTTGGCGTTTTCCTCAGTCGTCGGTAGCTTTCATTGTATATCAATATTAGCAAGGAAAACGTAAGTTTCATCCCTCAAACACTTGACAACGACCAACAAGACAAACATTCTGCGCGATTTGTGACGTCATACGGCCCGCTTCCTCAGCCAACTCGTTCCCAGTCTTCGGAGACACGATTTTGGTCATTTTGGGTACTTTCAACGGCAAAAAAGCGGATTTTTGTTTCTTGCTATCCAATTTCTCTTGCCATTTCGGAATAAGCACATAATGAACTAACAAAATGTGCAAAAAAATTTTTTAGTTCATAGGCACTTTAAAATGTAATCCACCAGCTTAAACTTTTACGAAGTGTTGCTAAATTAAGTGGAAATATACAAATGCTATGAAATTGAATGTTAAATTTTTAGCAATAACCATGAATTTTCCGAAAACATAGTTGTCAAAAACGGTTGCCATGGAAATGTCAAATTTGGTAAACGCATGACTCCAACGTCACATCTTCAAAGTTGGAACGTGCCTCAAAGCATCCTTCCAACCGGTCTGAATAGGGTTCACACTTTCCATACTATTCCTCACGCACAACGGCAATCGTAAACAAAGACTGTAGTCAGAAATTGCATGTCTTATTATGTGCATAACACTATGCAGAAGACTTGCCAAATTGTTCCCCTTTCAGGTTTTTCTCACCTGGTAATGACTCAAAAACATATTTGAAACTCTACCGTGATATAAACATACATCTCCTTTCTCACCTTCTCCTTCCTCCGGCCCCCACATGAGCGATAGATCTTAACCCTATTCTGCCTGGGCTTTTTTTGAGTTTCTGAGCCTGGGGGGTGCATAGATCTCGAAAAGTATTAAAGCTCTTGCGATAAAACTTAGCACGTTTTTAGCACGTCATTAGCTTAACAGATTGGGCTTAAAACGTGTCTATTATGACGTGTCGTGACGTCACAATAACGACACAAACCCGCCATTTTGAATTTGAGGCCACTATCTTGAATCCCAAGCCTGCAGTCATACAGCTGACCATGACGTCACCAAAAAACACATGATGTTGTCCTAAGAAACATACTTAGTCAAAACAAGCACACAAAGTAAAACAAACAAATCTTCTTCTTACAAACGAAGGGGAAAAAGCTGAAAAAAGACTGAAAAAAGACAGAAAATAGTCAAAATAAACTTCTGAGTAGACGGTTGCTATGGAAACGTCAATCATCATAGACACGTCATTAACACAGGAAAATTTTCTCTGATAAATTTTAGGAAAAGTCACGAGATTTGGTGATTATTCATCTAGCCATTTAAGAGTTATAATTCGTTAAAGTCAGCGCGGGCACAATGTACGCCCCCCCCCCCCCGGGCAGAATAGGGTTAATTTGGACGAAGTACTCTGGTTTTGTTATAAATGTTTCTATCTATGTTGTAAGTAAAAAAAGAAACCAAACTTACCTAAGCGAAGAAGACTCTGAAAGGAAAAAAAGTTGTTATTTAGCCATACAAAATGCAATGATTTTGTCATTTTTGTGATTGCTTCAGTTGTTATTGATCCTTTTATTATTACTTCGTTGCCTAAACTGAACATGCCTACCTTGCCTAAACTGAACATGCCAAGGATTGCTATGTCAAAGACAACTTTCTTTCCCTAACGCTTTGGGTGTGAGTAAAACACCGACTCGGGGTTGGGGCCGGGGTCGGGGTCGAGGTCGGGGTCGGGATCGGGGTCGGGGTCGGGGTCGGGGTCCCATTTCTTTGGAACTAGATTCCTTTTAGACGAAAAAGTATCTGTCGGTTTACAACGGAAAATCCTTTTAGAGAAATTACGAAACAAATGGAACTGCGCATGCGACAACCTTCCTTCAGTTGGCTCATTTTCCCACGAAAACGGTCACGTAGTCAATCATTCCCGCGTTTTCCTTTCATGAAGACGGCGGAATCGGAAGGATGCAATTCTGCATTATTATCCTCCAATCCAATATTTAATCACTGAAAGAAAAGGCTAATCCCAGCTTTGGTTTTAAAAGTTGAAAACACGTCGCTCCTACTTGAAATTAAAGTAATGAGAAGTTAGCGTGGTTGTTTACATTTTTGTGAGGCTAAGTTTACACAGGACCGGTTCCAAACGGATCCAAATGGATCCGGACGGAAAGTCGGGCTGGATAAGCCTTCTGTTTACATGGGACCTATCTGGAACCGGTCTGCTGTTTTGCAGGTCCAGTTTTGGATCGTTTTGGATCCGTTCCGGACCGGTTTCAGAAAGGACCCGTGTAAACACTTGGATCGGTTCCAAATGGCTCCATGTAAACAGAAGCCGATCTGGTCCGGTTTGGTTCGGAACGGTTCCGATCCGGTCCCGTGTAAACATAGCCTAAGTTCCATGGTACGTATTAAACGGCTACCATCAACTGGCAACGTTCACGACGGGTTGCTACGACCATGTACAATCTTTTTTTGTACGTTCGCACACTATGTCGAGCTATGGCTGAATAACTAGACCGTGACATTTTTATGTGTCAGTTGCTCATGTAAAATTCAAAATCTATTGTTGCTTGTGCACGGTCAAGGCTAAAAATGGTAACAAAAGGATAAAACAAGGACTTTTAAGTAGCCTTCATCTTTTTGTTGTAGCCACACGCCCATTGTGGAAATCAGTTTTAAGTATGGTGTTAGTTGACGGGGCAAGCGTGTTTAAAAAAAGTTTACCTACCTACCCCCTGCCTGCGTACCTACTTTGCTAAGCTTCATAACCAGATTCTTTTAAAAAGTATGATTTAACTCGTGCTCATGCGACAATCACCGATTTTTTTACCTTTCATTCGCTATCATTTTTCCTTAATACGACCTTTTGCCAGCAGTGCTTCAGCTGGGCAGCAAACGCCGCGTTTGGGCCGCCGGCCACATTTGGGTAGGCACTTCATGGAATAGATCAGTCATTTTGCTTGAAACCCTTTGTAGAGTTTCGGTAAATTTTAATTAGCGGGTGAATACATGTAAATTTGGTAAGTAGCGCTGCAAAACGTTAGCTTAACATCAAAAAACTTAAGCCACCGCTTGACTCTGAATGAGTAAATTACTGTAACAACTGTGGGATTTCAGCCTATTTTAATATCTTACTTTTCCCTTCACAAATCAAGATTTCAAACATATGAACCCAAATAACAAGCAAACTACGCGATTTTCTTACTTACTTAGAGCTCATGCCGTGCCTTTGTTTATTTCCTCAAAAATTCTTCCCCTTGAATATGTTATATGTCGAAACAGTATTATCTATAATGTTTGACGTCTCCCGTATGATTGTGCCGCCTAACATCAGTGATCTCTTCACCAAAGCTAAAGAAAAGCATATGCATAAGACCAGGTTCTCTTCCTCTAATAACTTTTACATCACAGCCTCAAGACTGAGTCAAACTCAAGGGCCCTTTGCCAGATTTGGAGCTAAACTTTGGAACTCCCTCCACGATAAATTTCGTCAACTCCCCAAGAGCGCTTTTAAAAAACATATTCAAAGTATGTTGCTTTCGATACTGGAGGTTGAGGATGATTATGTTGAAGCGCCTATTCTACTGCAGAAAATTTCAAAGTATGTCTAAGTGATCAATTTTCCTATTTCTCGTATCCTTCCTTCCTCTCCTCTATTAATTTTGTCTTCTGTCGAGTAATTCTTGAATACAAATTCCTAAAAGTTGCCAATCAATGTATATAGTTATTTAGTATTTAGTAACCTTATTTAATTGTAATTGTATTGTAGTTGTATTGATTTATTATTTAAATATCCTTAATCGCGACCGCTGTACCATTGTAGCTCCGCCCGCCTCGATTAGCCTCTACTATTTGCGGGCGGAACCGAACTTCATTAATTCTTAGTACTTTATAACTTTTGTATTTAATAATTTATGTATGTTTTTGAATTGTGTGTGTGTGTGAGTAAACTTCCGCTATGTTCGTGAAAGAAAAACACGGAAAAGACGTCATGACCATTTTCGCGGGAGAACGAGCCAACTGAAGGAAGCTTGTCACGTGCACAGTTCCATTTTTTTCACAGCTTATTTACAGTCAAATAGGATGTTCTTTTCGAGGCAACTGTGTAAACTTCCCCCGCAGCATTGATATTTTGATTGCAACTTGCTTGGAGCAATTTGCAACCGCTGCGAACAACTTGTAAGTAACTTGCTCGCTTTAGTTGCGAATTTGTGTTGTGTCGCTTGAAAACTGTCTCGCTACTTTCCTCGGCAAACTCCTTCTTAAATTGAAACTTTAACTTGGAATATTACCCAGTTGGTGAAATTAGAGTGCTGTCATGCGAACGACAACGAACGTGAGGCAAATTTATTTGAAACAACAACGACCAATTTTATTAAACAAAACAGCAAATCATTTGCCAGTTTTTCTATCACTAAAAAAATTATTTTTTATAATATTCTGAGCAACGTACGGTTCTAATTTTACAAACTTTAAAAGGAATTTGAAGAGAAATCTACACAAATAGACTCGCCACTGAGGCGAACAACTTCAAAACGTCATTCCCGTCATTCAGTTCTCAAAATGACCCTTACATCTGCGTTATCGCAGCAACTAAGTCACAGCTTATGTAAGTCATGTAAGTCACAGCTTACATATGCCACGGAAGTTTGGTCTCCTGCTAGTGTCAATTTGAGAACGATCCTAGAAAGAGTCCAGAGGCGCGCCACTCGCTGGATACTAAGAACTAGAATCGGCGAGATGTCCTACAAACAACGACTGCTGACTCTTCGCTTGCTACCACTAGCATACGACAGGGAACTGAGAGATCTTTTATTTCTCTATAACTGTATTTCTGGATATACTGACCTAAATATTGATCGATATGTTACTTTTGTCACGCATGGCCGGTCCCGCTCTAAGAACCCCACCCTCGTACTTAAACCTGCTTACTGTAAAACCGCAACTTTTCAAGCTTCTTTTTTCAATAGAATTGTAAAACCTTGGAACACTATCTGTAATCTCGCCCCTCACGACAAATTTTCTAGTCTAAGTTTATTTAAATATTTTCTGCGCGCCACTTATTTTACTTTGCTGGACACTACCTATGATATTGACATGCCCTGCACCTGGTTCCTCTTCCGTAACTGCCCTTGCCACCGCTCTTAATTTTTGAGACTGATATTATCTGCATCTCGTTTTTTAACTATAGTTATAAGTAATAATTAGATTTTTAACTATAATTTTTAACTATAAGTAATTAATTAGATTTATTGTATTTTTTTTTTAATTTTAGATTTTTATCATCATACTAGTTTTTTAGGGTTGCGCCTCGCATGGGTAACATTATTCTCCCGTTCGCGCAATTCCTTTTTGGTCCTTTTTAATTATTATTGTAAATTTTGAGACCAATAAAAGTTGATAGATTAGATTAGTTCCTAGCGGTGCAGCTTTCGTTATTTTTTTGGTAGTGCAAGCTCAGTTTTCTTATTTTAAGAGCAATCTGAAGAGTTTCGACCAAAAGGAATCTATCTGCAAATAAATTAATCCGAAATGTTTAATTAATTCTTATTAAGATGCACTGACAAAAACGAAAGGAATTGTCGTTGAAACGATGAAACAGTAATTTACAGTACCAACGACCACTAAGATAAGCAGGATTTCTGAAAAGAAAATACGGTAACTTACCAACAGGTGTCGTACCATCAGCAGTGTAAGTTGCATTAAACCCAGTTTTTTCAGTTCCGGAATCAGATTTGAACTCTATCCACATGAATCGCCCAGAAGAGATAACTGGAATTAGACCGGGAGTTCTGCCACCACAAAATTCCTTTAACATCAATGGAGCTTCCATCGCTTCCATCTCTGATTTCAACGTGGTCACATGTGCAAGAGGAGGAAATAAAACAAGTCTCCAAGTCGAATGAGTGGAAGGTCAGCTTCACTCTGTTGTCTTCTGGAACGGTAATGATCCAGGGGTTTCAATAACATTTGGTATAAGCGGCCACTGAAGGGCTATTAGGCGGCTGTGACTTTTAAAGGGGCCGCAAGGCCCCTTTCCCCTAGGGGGGTCTGGGGGCATGCCCCCCCCCCCAGGAAAATTTGAAATCTAGAAGCTCGGAAATGCGATTTCCAGCGTTCTGGGCATCAAAAAGCGTGCTGCTGATGGGTTCTTTTATTGTCCACAAAACAGGGTTTTTTGACAAACTATTTATTTTGTGATGCAAAGAGGTGCATTTTGAATACATTTTTTAGGCAGATATCTCTCAGTGATACTTGATATCCACTTACGTACTGCAGTAATTTCTTTGAAGTTCTTTTTTTTTTAAAACAAGTATAACTTCTCTGCTACTCATTTAAATGAACCAACGTGGCAACGAACGTTTTTTAGCACTTCAGAAAAAAGTCTTTTTACTAATATTCTTACAAAACCAAACCTCATTTTAAACTTTTCATTGATTGTCTAACGGCACATTATGAAGGTATTCAATAATGAAAAACAAATGAAAAGTTAAATCATATAATTAAATCATTCGGATGTCTAAGGTATCCTGAGATGAACAGTGATAACATTGGTCGGCAATTACAAAACAACATGCACGCTATTTCTTTGGAATGTTTAGCTTAAGTCGTCCTGATCGGACAGATCAGAATCACTGTTCTCCCATTCTGAGGCGGAATCCAAGCTGCTCTCCTTCTCGGGCGGCAATTTCATCAGGGCTTCTGCGTGTTCAAGTTCCTGTTCTCGGAAATCCACCTCCTGGTCTAAAGCTTCTGCAACCCTCCACACCCTTTCAATTTCCTCGCTCTGAGTGTCCACTTGAACACCGGCATCTTGAAGCTGTACAGGTTGTTGAACATCTCTTGATGGCACCTTTGCAATTTTCCGACGTAACCATTCCTTTACTGCCGTTGTGATTAAAGGCCGGCAATCTTCAACTTGAGGCCCATTAATAGATACTTGTAGGAGAGCGTTAAGCATGTCATTTTTTAGTGTCGAACGCAATCTGGTTTTTAGCCTTTTGATGGCAGAGGCTCCACGTTCTGGCCAAGCATTGCTCACCGGAAGTGAGAGGCAGACTTCGGCCAGCTCAAGCAGGCATGGACAAAGGTGCTGGTAGGTGGAATTCAGTCGCATAAGGTGTTCCAATGTCCATTCTGTGGGCGTTTTATGAGCAAGATTCCTACCAGCCGTGGGCCTTGCTATCTCTTGAGGAACCTCCTTTTGAAGTTGTAGAAGGTTGTATTTGAATTTGTTCCACTCACAAATCAGTTCCTCTTTTTTGCCATCTCTGTCCTGTAATCCTTGATAAAAGTGATCTGCTAGAATTTCTACTTCAGCCACCCCATAGGTCTTAAATCCAACAGCATTTCTTTCAGGAACAGACATCGGGTCAAATACTTTGAATGCAGATAAGACTGGGAAGTTTCCATCAAATCGATTTGAGAGATTGTCCTTCAGAGCTTGAACATACTGCCTCGACAAGCTTGTAATCAGACCTTCGCTGTGGGTTGTTAATTCAAGAGATTCACATCTGTGTAGTCTTCCATTTTCTCCGATATCTTCCTTTAATCGAGACAGATGCTTCATTTCAGATGCAATGTCGTCAAGCTTTTCGAAGGTGTATTCTATTGCAGGTGCAATACAGCCAAATGAATCTCCCCTTCCTGAAAAACCTTGCTAATATGTGACAGAACAGGAAGTACGTCATGCAGCAGGTACACGGCACCAACAAACTTGATATTGCCTACTTGCTTCAGCAGTCCAGTGGCTGTGGCGTCACCATCTTCTTTAAAGGACTTCAAAACCGTGGTTAGAGCTTCGAAGTCTTCATAAACGCCTTCTATGGCCCTGTTAGTTGACAGCCAACGAGTTCTGCATGCCTTTTGAATTCTTGTTTTGATCTTCTTGTTCCCTTGTCGAGAGAGATTCAACGACTTTACTTTTAGCACAGCTTTTGCATAAGCAGCTGACTTCTTTGCTGAATTGTCAAAAAAAGACCAGAGTTGATAAAGAATCTTTTCCACTTGCTGTAAATAGGTCACGCTATCACAGGCGTCAGCACATGCCAGTGCCAGTCGATGACAGATGCAGTGAACGTTAATCAATGGCTTTATTTCAGGCCGCAGTTTTGCGGCTACGCCATTTGTCTTTCCAGTCATTACAGATGCGCCATCACTAGAAAAACTTGCGAGCTTTTGCTTATCAATCGCAGACTCTTCCAACTGCTTTAGGATAGCATTGTTTATTGTTGCAGCGTTTGCCGAAGTCGACTTCTCAAGGAGATCGCTTGCAGCAAGAAATTTAGTGTTTGGTTTACCCGTGGTTGGATTTACAAATTTAATGAACGTGATAAGTTGCTCCTTATTGGCAACATCATTGGCTTCGTCACACAACAAACCGAAGCTTCTCACGTCTGAAAAAGGGTTTGTAACTGTGTCTCGAACAACTTTACCCAGCAGTAAAAACATCTCTCTTACTGAGCCAGCAGATCTGTGCTGGAAAAATCTCATGTCTTTAAGTCCAACCTGTTCTAACAACTCAAGCAAGCTGCCGAACTTCTTATTCGCAATTTCTTCCTTTGCGAGCCAGTACATGGCAAGAAAAGTGTTGTAGTAGACGTCATCTCTGGTCTTTTCCTTTCTTTCTATCTCTTCATTAAAGGTTGAGACCCTACTCAACAGTTCGGCAGAAATAGCTGCTGAGTGTTGTTGCGACTTGGCATGTTCCTCTACTGCCTTTTTCTTGAATCGTACTGCTGGTTCCAAATTAAACTTCTTACTTTTGTTTTTTGTGTTAGCGACGTTGTGCTTCCTACAAAGGAGGCAGAACATTCCCTGCCCTTCCTCATAAAGTAGCCAGTTGTAACCTGTCTTGCTGCAGAATGTTATGTTGTCATTGATCCAATGATGATGGAACCTATCATCTGATTTCTTTGCCAAACGGTCTTGTTCAGAGGAAGAAACACTACTGCAGCTCCTGCTTTTACACTTGTGAAAACTATGTACCACAGATTCTGCCCCGAATGATGATCTTAGAAACTTCGCTTCACTTTCTTCGTTTTCAGCCTGTAATGCAGTAGGTTTTTTTCTCTGAATGTTTGAAGGGGCATCAACGTTGGAAGCATCTTTAGAGATTTCTTGTCTGCTTTCTTTTCTCTGAATGTTTGAAGGGGCATCAACGTTGGAAGCATCTTTAGAGATTTCTTGTCTGCTTTCTTTTCTCTGAATGTTTGAAGGGGCATCAACCTTGGAAGCATCTTTAGAGATTTCTTGTCTGCTTTCTTTTACCACTAACGTTTGTTGTGGGATCTTGGGCTGATTTCGTTTTTCTTCACAAGATAAATCGTCTGAAGAAAATTGTAAGTCTTTTTGTAAGCTGGGCCGTCGATACTCAGTACATGCATGCAGTTAATAGAAACTAAAAGTTATTCTTAAAAACTAACTTCAAAGAATGTGCCGAAAGCTGTTTATTCTACGAATTCGAAGGAAACTACAATTGACCACAATACGGCAATTACATAAAGGAAATCAATCCAAAGAAATGATAACATTATCCCTACCGGTTGATGAAGACTGGTTCCCGTCAGGGTTTGTCCCAGAGTCCTTGAAAAACCGCTTAAACGCATTAATATTTATGTCCCTCGTGTCGTTCTGCTTACGTTTTCTAGACGCCATATTGTTTTGTCATGATATCGAGGCTTCAGTTTTTTAGTGTACCGCTGGCCGTTGAAATTATCGCTCGCGTCGCTCGCGTTTGTGTCGTCCGTTTTTTGGCCTTGGGTCTGTTTTGCCTGCTTTTTTTAGCATTTAAAATAATTTTAATGGTCGTCGTCGTTGTTGTATTTGCTTTTTTATTAATATCATTTTTATTTTCATTAATGAAATCCAAACAGACGGCGGTAAGAGGTCCTACAGGCGGCGGTAGACCGCCGGTAACCGGCTTTTATTGAAACCCCTGATTATGATCCATCGACAAGTCGTGCTGCTTGGGTAGTTGTTGGGGTAGTTTGGACTTGTAAAACTTCCAGATGACCCAGTGAGAGAGGCACCATTTGGGTCACAAATCCCTTTTAGTGAAGACAAGAAGCTCAAGCCTGGAATAAAATGACACTGAAATGTCAACCAGTTTACAACACTCCCCAGCAACGACGATTCTATGAATCACGCAATTTATAATGATCGCTTAAATTTGAGGAGAAAAAAATTACCTAAATTGTGCAGAACGAAAAACAAAAAAACTGGATCCCAAATCCCTTGATATTAATTAAAACGTTGGTTTGTTATTGAATCCGTCAAGGACGGCACACACCAAGGGACATGTTGCGGGGACATGTAGCGGGAACATGTTGCAGCGACAGTTTTCCTCGTGTGACATCCCCAATTTGGCGAAAAAGTTCTTTTGCGGGGACAGAATTATAACTTATGGGATTGCTAATGGCGCGTTTTTATTGGTTCTCGCTAGTTTGTAGCGGGGACAGTTTGCAAGAACAGTGCGCACGGTGCGACATTAAAATTGGAGTAATTTTGTCCCCGCTTCTCGACGCACGAATTCAAACCAGCTGAATTTCATGGAACATGTTGCGGAGACAAAATTCTGTCCCCCGCAACAGAACGTTTTCACAAAAACGGGGATGTCACACGATACATGAAAACTGACACTGCAACATGTCCCCTAGTGTGTGCGGGCCTTAATACTAGTTGCTTATCAAGTCGGCTTATATAAATGGTTATCATCCAAGGTCCGCGCATTGATGGAATGAAATTTGTTTTGATTGCCTTACCATGTCGAGCCCAGGGCTCCTGATTTTACCGCAAATGTATGAGCCAGTTGTTTCAGCCTGTGTACCTGTATCTTTATCTCACTGACTGCCGAGTTGAATATTGTTCCACACAGATAAAACTGTGCTCAAAAATGGAAAAATACTAAATTCCTGACTCCAAGTTAAGACGTTTATAATATTATTGTTGGTAATGTTTGCTTCTCGCCAGATTCAGCTGAAGTTAAGTATTAGCCAGCTTAACCAAAGCATTCAATTTGATTGGGACAATTCTTCAAAGCAAGATTGCGTGAAGCAATTGAAAGTACCCACAAAGGCGATTTCCATAAGAATCAAAATAATGACAATGTCATGTCATCTGTGTTGCATTCCGAGAATGCTATTTCGAGAGATTAATCTATGTCCTTTACAGTTTTTTTTAGTATTGATAAAAAGGAAAGGAGGACGGACAACTTCTGACGTTAAAATGCTTAAAAAGTAAAAATTTAATAAAACGTCTTGGTCTTAGACCTTGTAAGGGTTAGACAATGAACGCGAGTGTTCTATGGGATATAGTGTCCCGAGCAAAGATGGACACTATATCCCATAGGACACGAGCGTTCATTGTCTAACCGTCTTAGAACATGGTCACACCCACGAAGAATCTCGTTTTTGCGTGCAGATTGTATTTTTGCATTTTAATTTTCTACTTCTCACCTTGAAATCACGTTGCTATTTTGTTTACGACATTTTCGCTATTGTACACACGCCTTTGAGTTGCGATGTTTTAGAGTGTTCCACCGCGCGTTTTATCGCAGTTGATACGTAAACAGCCATGAGCCAATACACGGAAATTGAGGAACTCGAGGCGGTGATTGCCACTCAAGATATCCTAGATTTACACTGGTGAAAGCAGTCTTCGACGCTTTACAACCACCGGCACCAACAAGTGAGGAACACGCAGGGAAGAGACTAAAGACAAGTTCAAGTACAACACTGGTAGTTCGACAAACATGGAGAAACACGTCTGTCCTTCTATTTCAGTGAAGGTCTGAACATTTCTTTTTTCATGTAAAGTAATGGTTTTCTTTCGATTTGCTTTTTGCTTTGCTACTACCCGTAAGATTGCATTCTTTTAGTTAAAATAACATAATACTAGAGTGAATTCGTATAACCCGTTTCTTATATGTTAATGAGGCGTATAATATTCTAATGACCGGTTGGTTACGCACGAGCGATTCGTGATTGAAATGCGTACCTGTGTTCAGCGTAGGTCAAAGAAAATAAGCATTTTAAAAAAGATACAAACTACAATTCCAGAAAAGTAATACTTGGCACACTAGGTTTTAAGTTGTCATTTCAAAAAGGATGCTACAAAACTCCACAAGGCAGATCGCTTTACATGTACCTGTGTATCACACGACTTTCGACATTTTGAACATGCAACAGTGAACTAAATTTCAATTCAACGCTTCTCTCGCGTAACCCGCATGCAGCCCTGCGTTAAATTAAAAAGCTGACTTTCTGACGCCTGTGGCAGAGAAACACTCGTGAGGGTACTTTCTCACGCTGATATCCAAACAGTGGAAGAAAAGAATAGCTCATTTTAAGGCTTGTTATTTTCAGAATGTTCACAATTAGGAATTTGAAGCAACGGTTTCAGTTGTGCGTGCTCAGTTTTTAATTGTTCTTCTCATTAGCATTTAGTGATTCTCATTAGCATATAAGAAACGGGTTATACGAATTCACTCTAATGAGTGTAGAATATATTTGTTTTTTGACACTTAGTTAAATATTCACGGAGAATTTGTGCATTCATTAGTGAATTCTACTTAGTCGTTAGTATTCTCCATATACAGCATACTAATGAGGCTTCCAGACAAAGGAAAACAATGCCTCATTAGTATGCTCTATGAGATAGAGCATACTAATGACTATATAGAACTACTAATAAATGCAGAAATTCTCTGTGAATACTAATTTTACTCCACAATTTCCCTGTTCTTCAAAGCCCCCGCCACTTTACATAATTTAAGACAGTTTATGGAATATAGGGCATCAAAATGCTGGGCACTGATTGGCTGAGTGGGTGTGACCATGTTCTAATTAAACAATAGAGGTCTTCTGTCGAAGGCACTAGCGCGTGATTGGTTGGCCGAGGAAATTTGATGTTCACAACAAATGTTAGCCCGAGAACGTGGTTCGAGGGCTTATATGAAGTTTGAACATAAAAATTCCGAGGGAACCTATCACATAGGGCCTGAGACAGAAGAACTCTTAATTGTTTTTATTGTACAACGCTAATTTTTGAGCGAAAATTGCCAAGACGGGCACTATTCGCTGTTAGGCGCCTGCTGAGGAGAGAAACTATCGCACCACATGATCGTTATCGACCAATGGGAGCACGCCAAAATTTAGCGTTGTACTATAACATCAGTTACAGTGCAGAATAGAAAAATGCTTCTTAAATACAGCTCTAGTGTTAATGATTACGTAATTTGAAAAGATAACAAAAGATTGTGTGGTTAATGTACGACAGCCACAAATTGAATGCGCTTTGAAAATAAAAATTACATAAAACAATGCGGCACTAATTCTTCGCGCACATCACATGAGGGAAAAAAAAGACGTGTATTATTTGAATACTTACGAACATGCAGTACAGGTTTAATGTGGATATCACCAAGCTAAACAAGCAGCCCCCAGAAAAAAAAAAACGTAACAAAATCCCAGATGTAAGCCTCTACGGTAACTGGCTGCGCTACGGTACAACAAATTCCCTGAGGGGGCCCTTAAACAGTAAAAACTATAATAAATTCCCCGAACAGGGCTCCTGAGAACACCCAACCCTTGCAAAGCTAACAGAATCCGAGATCGGGGCCTTCGAACGCTGAAAACCAAGGGACCGCCTGATTGCAAGGTCACACCTTTTTGAAAAGAAATAGATTAGTTGTAGTTAATTCTGTTTTTTGAATGAAATTCCTGTCTTGTATTCAAACCAAAAGGTGCCAAAAAAGAAAATAACTGAGCACTCCAATTGGCTTCTTCAAATGGTAATTAAATGTTTATCTACTCAATCTGAGTCACTAGAAGCCTGTACTTGATCAATGCATTGAAAAGAAAAGTTATGTGGGGTCTTACTGAAATGCGTCGCTTCCTTACAAGTTTTCTTGTTGGTGATCATAGCAGACTTGTGATTCCGAAATCGAATTCGAAAATCAGTAGTGGTAGATCCGACGTATTGCAAGCGACATTTCTTACAAGAGGCTAAATAGATAACATTTTTTGAATCACAAGACAGTTTTGACTGGATGGTGTAATTTTTGCCAGTTTGAAAACTGTGAAAAGACTTCGACAAAGAAATTCTCTACAAAGATCGCATCGACTTCTTTTGCTCTTAAAACATGACCCTTAATTACTACGGTCTCTTCCTCGCCGGTAGTTCTATAGCGAGATGGTGCTTATAATTCCTTAAGATTTTTCGACCTACGAAAAGATGGTAGAATGGAATTTGGAGGGAAGAGTTCTTTTAGTTTAGGGTTGGACTCTAAAAAGTGCAAATACTTTCTGACTGATGCAACCCACATCTGGTAGATTTGGATTAAACGTAGTCACAAATGGAAGTAATTTCTTTGTAGCTTTTCTATTGTGTTCAAGTAAGTCACTTCTGGAAATAGTGGAAGCCTTGGAAAATTGATCATCAACTAATTTGGAAGGGTAACCTTGATTAATAAGATAGCCTTTGTACTCAGTTATTCTCTTAGCAAGGAAAGGTTCTTCGGAGCAATTCCTCTACAATCTTGTGGCTCCTCCATAAGGGATAGCCTTAAAAAACATGTTTCGTATGGGCACTAGAGGTTGGGAGGTACAAGCGACTCTCGGTTTGGAATAAACGTCAGTCTTAATAAAGCCGTCAATGAGATGTAAAGTGAGATCTAGCACACGGAGCTTGCTTTCAGAGGAAGCTATAGTTCAAATCTGATAGTAAGGTATAAAGAATTTATCTAACTAGTAAAATCATGTAAAGCAGGGAGGCCTTGCTGCCAGAGGTCAAAAACATCATCACGATATAGCCGCCATAAAGACGGTTTTATGGGGCCGGAGAACTTAGCTTGAAAATCTATTTCACCCATGAATAAGTCTATATATATAAACTGATTAAATGTTTGAAAGAAAATGTGCCCTGAGTGGGATTTGAACCCACGTCCCCCCGCATGCTAGTCGGGTGTGATAACCGCTACACCACCAGGACGACCACGCAGCTGGCAACGCAGCAATCGAAGAGATGATTTATGTGGCTTGAGATGTGGGCCTCCCGGGAAATTTTCTTTTCAAGGTGACAAGATACCGTTGGAACATTTCAATCTTCAATTTAAAAATAGAATTTTGATTCCAAAAGTGCAATCCGTTCCCGATTAATGAAAATCATTCCTAAATAATGAGCGGAATGCGCTGAGTATTTTGACTGTAATTTACCACAATTTCAGCACTCTGGAAACTAGCTTGGAGACTATATCAAGTACTGACACAGTGCAGTTGTGATTAAAATAACATCTCTATAAAGTTCACAAGAGTTTTTATAAAATTATGACATATTAAATACCATATTTTTCAGACCTTTGTACATGACCTATGTATTGTTCTCTGAATTTCACATCACTAAATACATAAAAGTTAATTCAACATTGGGAAAATTACAATAATATTATTCTGAATTGCTACACCTAGAACTACTTTTACATAAAGCTTCATCAGTATACACAGCGTGAATCAGACAACATTGTCTTGATTGTCTTTTTTCTCAAAATATTTTGCTGTGTTCATTTACAGTGGATTTATAGCGATAACTTACAATACATTTACAATTGCATTGTGTCCTGGTAGTTTGAGTAGTTATGATTCACAGAAAGGGAAATCAGTAAACTGGACTGCTATGTTCATTAACAGTGACTTAGCTTTAATGCTGAGCACAGAGCAGGCTACTCCTGACTTGACACTGCAGTGCTCAGCAGCTGATCATGAATTGAATGTATTCCTAGTAGAGCAAAACAGAACAAATTGGTCATTGTGTGGTTAAAATCATTTCTGAATTATTTTGTATTCAGTTAACAGTTCCGTTCTTTCAATACTCTAGAAGATGATCTCTATTATTGCTTTCAAATCAAGACATTGTAAACGCAAGGCAGATCAGTTACCTTGTGCTAGTGCATGTCCTTTAACTACAGTGATGGAAACACTCTACAGTGGAAAAGCACTGGAGAACATTGTATTGGATGTTTCATTTTAACTTTTCTATAAACTGCACAATTATGCCATAACTGCTTCTTTAGTTAAACTCGCAATTCAGCCTGCCTCAAGTGTAACTAGTTACATGTAAATATCTAAGCCTATAGCTTATAATTATATAGGTTCGAATGGAAGCAGACATAAGAAGACAGGAAAGAACATGATCTTCTTTTTTTTTTATTATTATTATTTTTTTTATTTACAATTTACAAATCAATTGATATAGTTACTTACATTACTTACAGAAAAAAAAAACAGACTAGTTACAAAAAGATTACTTAATACACTACTTACATGACAGTCACTTACATTACTCTTTTTCTTATATAATAATACACAACAAAACTTACAAAAAACAGTACTTACAAAACTTACAGAAACAGTACTTACGTAGATTTACCGTATAAAGCTTACTGTACATTACAATTTATAATTTCAAAATACATTTATGATTTCAAGATTTACAAAATAAAGGCCCATGTTAACTGAAAATTTTCTAATGATTTTTTTGCATTTGCGATCTCCCTTAGTATTTGCAATTTTTCTTTTACCCGTAGTAGAAAGCTCTCGAAACAAAGTTCATCTTGTTGACCATTTGTGCAGAAAATGTAGTATTTTGCTAGTAGAATTAGGTAATTTAGAGGCTGCCAGTGCGATGTCTTTTCAAAAAAGCCGTAGAGTATTTTACTTTGATCTAAGCGTATCGTTTCGTGCGTTTTCTCGTACCACCAGTTTTGAAAAGTTTTCCAAAAGGAGGTCGTTTCGACGCAAGTAACTAATAAATGATTCAGGGTTTGTATTTCGTTCTTGCAAAGAGGGCAGGTATCGTTTTCTAAGATACCGTCACGATATAAACTCATTTGGGTTGGTAGTATGTTGTGTATAATTTTAAATTGAAACATTATGATTTTAACTTCTTTCGTAATCTTAAAAGGTAATAAGTAAACTTTCTGAGCATTGTTTTCGGTGAAGCCGTGGCGCAAAATTTTACTTTGAGAGGTTGGTGGTTTGAAGAGGCTTGTCAAGATAGCAGAGTAAATTGATTTTGTGGACAGGGCTGTGTTACCGTTTGTTGAGGTACTTTCGATTTGGAAGTGCTGTTTTGCTTTAATTTTCCATGCGTTAGGAATGGCATCGCTGAGACCGTAGAAGGTAGTAAACGGCACGTTCAGATTATATTTGGTTTTAAATTCTGCAAGATCGTAGAAATTACCGTGTTCGTCCAATAGATGATGCACGTGAACAATGTTTTGAGTGAACCAATTTCTATAAAAAACTGGCTTATTGTCAATTAAAATGTTACGGTTGTTCCATAAAATTTCCTGTTTGAAGTTTGTTTCTTTCGAGTCTAATGTTTTAAAATGCTGCCAGTATTCTAGTATTGACCGATAAAAGTCCGGTAGGTTATGGAGCTTCAGTATTCTAGTTTCGTAACTACAATTTGTTAAAAAAGCAAGGTTTCCATTTAGTCGTGAGAAGTAGTCTGGAATAATTTTCCATGCGGCAGAAGATTGAGTTTGAATTCTGTTAATCCACGCGATCTTTAAAGCTTTGTCCATAATTGAAAAATCACACATTCTAAGTCCGCCGTCTTTTTTCTCGCCTATTATGGTTGTTCTTTTAATTTTAGGAGGTTTACCGTCCCAAATAAAATTGAACGTGATCTTATTAATTTGCTCTATGAAGTGATCCGGCATGTGTAAAACAGAAGCATTGAATATTAGTTTGGAAAGGCCTAGCGTTTTAACGATATTAATTTTTCCGTATAGTGTAAGTTTTCTCTTCTGCCAAATGATAAGAGTTTTCTCTAAGTCTCTAATTTTGGCACCGAAGTTAAGTTCTTCTGCAGCTGCTTGATTGTGCGAGAAGAAGATACCGAGAGAAAGTATTAGCTCTTTTGGCCACTTGAAACCAAAGGGAGTGTCCTGGTTATTTTTCCATTGTCCCAGCCACATTGCCTCGGTTTTAGCTGTGTTTATTTCTAAACCAGAGTGCGCGCTAAATTCTTTGAGAAAATCAAGAAGCTCGTGGACCGATTCTCTGTCACGGACAAAGACGGTGGTGTCATCGGCATATTGTGCTACTTTTATTTCATGATTGTCGACTTCGATCCCTTTAATGGAAGTTTTATTTTTCAACGCTCTTGCAAATAGTTCGATTCCTAAGACAAATAGGATTGCCGATAGAGGGCATCCTTGACGAACGCCTCGTTGTAAAGGGAAGAAGGTAGAAGCATGACCGTTGTTAACAACACAGCTGGAGACATCTTTATAAACTATTTTAATCCAGCTCACAATATCAGGTCCGAAATTAAATAGTTCAAGGGCGGCGTTAAGATACGTCCATTCAATCATGTCAAAGGCTTTTTTGAAATCGAGGAAAATAGCTATTCCTTTTTCATTCATTTGGCTTGTAAAGTGTATAACATCTTGTATCAAGCGGATATTTTCGCCGATATACCGACCTTTCACATAACCGGTTTGATCAACATTTATAATATCAGGTAGCACTTTTTCAACTCTTTTTGCAATGGCTTTGGTGAGGATTTTGTAGTCTACATTTAGGAGCGATATAGGTCGTAGGTTTTCTAGAATAGTTTTGTCCTTAAATTTTTTTGGGATGAGAGAGATGATCCCTCTTCTTTGTGTTATAGAAAGCTTCCCAGATTGAAAGGCGTGATTAAAGCTTTCTGTCATTTCTTGGTTGATTTCGGACCAGAAAAAGCGGTAGAATTCTGCTGGAAAACCATCTGTGCCTGGTGTTTTTCTTGGTTTGAAATCCTTAAGTGCTTTCAAACATTCGTTCGCGGTAATATTGCCTTCGCAGGATGCCTTTTTTTCCTCAGATAAAGGAGAAATATTTTCTTGATTAAAAAAAAATGAATCTTTGAATTTATCTGGGTTTAAGTTTTTTGATTTGTAAAGCGATTCGTAGAAAAGTCTTTCTTTCTCTAAAATCTCGAATTGATTACTTGTAAATCTGTTTTCACCAATTTTTAATCTTGTTACTGTCTTACTATTATAATTTCGTTTTTCCAGGCCATAAAAGTAATTTGTGTTTCGTTCACCTTGCTCGTGCCATCTCACCTTACTCCTGAGAATCGCGCCTTTTGTTTTATATGCCATTATTTTTTTGAGGCGTGATTTTTCTACCTGAAGTTCAAGTATTATGCTTCTATTGTGTGGATGCTTCTCGGCTTGTGCCTGTAAGGTATTGATTCTTTCTTGTAAAGCCTTTTCTTTGTCTCTGGTTCTTTTTGCTTTTCGCTTAGAGTATTTCACCGTAAAGCCCCTTATTTCCATTTTGATCAGGTCCCACTTTAGCCCAGAATCTGTTAAATCAGCGTATTTTGCTTTAAATGTGAGGAGATTTCTTCGTAAGGCAGCAGTATAAGATTCATCTTCAAGCAGCGCAGTGTTGAACTTCCAAAAACCGGGACCTTTCTTTTGGGCAGAGCTATCTGATTGAATGTGTATGGATATGGCTGAGTGATCACTTTCGGGTGCAAGCAGGATGTCACACGTTTTTGTTAAGTTGCAGAGTTCCTCTGAAATTAGGAAGCAGTCCAGGCGACATTGTATTTTCAGAGATTTGTTTCTCCACGTAAAGCGAGAGAGTTCAGGATTTATATTTCGCCAAATGTCGCGTAAATTATGCGACGCGCAGAGCGTTTCAATTTGTTTAATGACAGAAGCTTTTCTTGTGACCGATTTGCCGCCTATTTTGTCTTTTGGAGAAAGCGCGCAATTGAAATCACCTGCAATTAGTATTTTTTCTTCAGCGAATTCTTGTAAAAGCTGGTTTAGTGTCGAAAAGAACTTTAATTGCTGCTGAACATCATTAGGAGCGTAAATGTTGACGAGAACAATAGATTGTTCATCAAAGGATAGTTTTAGAATAATGAACCTGCCGTTTTTATCAGTGATACATTTTTCAATTTTACATTCCAGTGAAGGGTTTATCAGTATCATCACGCCTTTGCTGTGATTTGTGCCGTGACTAAAAAACACATTGCCACCCCATTCATTTTGCCACTTAGATGTGCATAAATTTGTGCTATAGCATTCTTGCAAAAAGATAAAATTTTGTTTATGTCTGTGCAGCCATCGAAAGATTAACCGGCGTTTAAAAGTTTTATTTAGGCCTCTTACGTTAAGAGACAGGCATTTTAAATTTAGATCATTAATTGTATTCATTTTTCCTTAATAAAGGATAGGAACAGTGAAATGATCTGCACATTTGGTCTAAGATGAAGTATCGCAAATCGCATTTCGCGTTGTTTTATGTCCCAACTAACGGAAAGCAAAGCAAGTGATTGTAGTAATTGATTTTGCAAAGTTAAAGGGCGATAGGTACATGAGTAATACATAAGTACATACGACCGAAACAAAAATATAGACATGGTCAAACAACGAAGAAAAAACATAAATAAAAAATTTAACCTCTAGGGTATGGTTGGTTGTTCGCTGAAAAGTAGCCGCGTGGGGCTCTATTTAAGCGAGTAATGTTTACAGAGCAAGACGATGTCCACTTGGATTACGCTAGCTATAGAGTTCTATTAATTAAACTACAGGAGCAGAGAGTAAATCCTTTGGAATATTTTGAGCGTTGTAATCTTTGTTGTTTATGTACAGGGTACGATTAATTACCTTTGCATCTTGACCTTGATCTCTCGCGGCGAACATAGCTTTGATAAGGACTTTTCGTTCTTCTTGAATTGCTTTTGCGTAGTCTTGAGTAATGTACGCATCTTTGTATTTCTGGGAGTTTCTGAGTCGGTTTTTGACTGCCAGCACTGCGTCTTTATCCTCCCTTACCACAAACCGTGCAATAATGGGACGCGGTCGTAATGGCGCAGTGCTGCTATGTGTATGTTGTTTTCCCACACGGTGAACAGCGTGGAAACGTAAGCCATCAGTGTTGATTTTCAACTCGATTTTCAACATGATCTTCTTAGAATCGTTAATTTTGAAGCCAATCTTTCATTACAAATCATTTTCTTTTGAACTAACCTCCTTCTTAAGAGTAGATATCCAATTTTTGCTGCCTTGAGGCATCATTTAAGCTTGAAATAATAGGAAATCCAAGGAAACATAGGTTGACCATTTAAAACGAACTCGAAATTGATGAATTCAACTGTTTTCTCTGAGCCCGCAATGATGAGGCTGCTGACCAAAAGCGGCTCATTCATTACCAGTCTCTCCGAGATTCCAAAATGGCGGCTGCTCCTGGCTCCGTTTTTCTTGCTCACTTTAAGGGTTGCATTCTGCTAAGAAGTCACTCCTGAATCGTTTTTTTGGGACCTATGGAGACTTAGAACAAATTTACCCCTACAGAAGTTCAAAAACTAAGGATTTTCATCGTTAAATTGCTGAAACTGACTGCATGAATATTAAGACAAAATATAAGCTTAAGCAACTACTGCTGAACAGTTCAAATATGATCATGTAAATTAACAAGGTAAAGTAAAACTGATTATTTTTCGACAAATAAATTTTTCTGATTTATGGTTTATTCTTGCACAGACTAAGCATAACATTCCAAGCAGAAATTAAGACTTATGCTTATCTGAAAGTCTGAAAATTGTGTTGGATACATGTACATTGTAGTGATAGCAGTTTTGTTTTTTGATCACACAGCAGATCAGACATTAGAATAATACTCACCACCTTGCAAGATCCTCATTATTTTAGTCCTTTCAAAGAGGATATTGAAGGAACCCAGCAAAGATCTTAGGAAAATCCTTGCAATGATGTTTGTAAGGATCCTCATCAAATCTTTGAAGATTCTGTCAACTGTGTCAAATTTTTCAAGGATCTTGTGAAGGAACCTTGTATGATCCCCAGATCAAAGCAAAAACTTTAACAGAATGCTTTCAAGATCTTTGAAATCCTTGAGGATCTTGCAGGATCCTTGCTAAGATCTTGTAAAGACATCAATAATTATTGGCATAAAATTACAGATCCCTTGCAAGATCCTGATCAAATCCTTACGGATCCTTTCTTAGATCTTTATGCATCTTGTTAGGTCTTCGAAAGAACTTCATTAAATCCTTGAGGATCTTGAAGAAACCTTGCACAAATCTTGTAAAGATCTTGACAAGGATCCTTGGGAGATCCTGACCAAATCCTTAAGGATCCTAGCAAAGATCTTAACAAGATCCTTAAATGGATCTTTTTAAGGTCTTTGAAAGATCCTCGTTAAATCCTTGAGGATCTCCAAGGATCCTTGCACAGATCTTGCAAAGATCTTGACAAGGATCCTTGTAAGATCCTGACCAAATCCTTAAGGAACCTGGCTAACATCTTAACAAGATCCTTGAAAGGATCCTTTTAAGATCTTTGAAAGATCCTTGTTTAGTCCTTGAGGATCTTGAAGGATCCTTGCAAAGATCTTGTGAAGATCTTGACAAGGATCCTAAAAAGATCCTGACCAAATCCTTGAGGATCCTGGCTTAAATCTTAACAAATGATTTTGCATATAAAGATCTTTGAAGATCTTCCAAAGATCCTTTAAGGATCTTTTAAAGATCCTTGTCTTCAAGGATCTTTGGCAGGTCTTTGGCAATCCTTAAAGATCCTTGAAGATCCTGTGAGGTTTTTCACCAGGGGATGAAACACTCTTTCGAGTTTTTGATATGGCTTCTCAAACCATTCTTAATTCTTGGAGCACCATTGGGTTGCATCATCACTGATTTATGCTTTTCACCTGACAACGTTTTTTTCAATTGGGTGTATATAACAAATTGTAAGAATGATTAATTGTATAGTATCTTTTAAAATAACTTAATTGGTAAACAACAATTATTACCATTTGAATCGAAATACAAGGATATTTATACATTTAACAAACCTATTATATTGATGTAAAAATATTTTGAAAGCACATAGTTCAAATTATAATTTTTATTGAATTGGGCAGAATGAAACAATAAAGTTTTTATGTATTTTTATTACACATTTTTATTTACTGACGTCTGTATAAGTTATTTACAGGATCTTGACAGCCCCCCTTTTTAATGTACGTGGTATTTACAGGATCTTGACAGCCCCCCTTTTTCAATTTACATGATATTTACAGGGTCTTGACAGCCCCCTTTTTCGATTTACATGACATTTACAGGATCTCGAGAGCCCCTCTTTTTCAATTTACATGATATTTACAGGATATCGACAGCCCCCCTTTTTCGATTTACATGATATTTACAGGATATCGACAGCCCCCCTTTTTCAATTTACGTGGTATTTACAGGATCTGGGCAGCCTCCCTTTATTAGTTTATGCGGTATTTACAGGATCTCGACAGCCCCCCTTTTTCGATTTACATGATATTTACAGGATCTCGAGAGCCCCTCTTTTTCAATTTACATGATATTTACAGGATATCGACAGCCCCCCTTTTTAGATTTACATGATATTTACAGGATATCAACAGCCCCCCCTTTTCAATTTACATGGTATTTACAGGGTCTCGACAGCGCCCCCTTTTCGATTTACATGATATTTACAGGATCTCGAGAGCCCCTCTTTTTCAATTTACATGATATTTACAGGATATCGACAGCCCCCCTTTTTCGATTTACATGACATTTACAGGATATCGACAGCCCCCCTTTTTTAATTTACGTGGTATTTACAGGGTCTCGACAGCCCCCCTTTTTCAATTTACATGGTATTTACAATGTTATTTACAGGATCTTGGCAGACACCCTTTTTCAATTTACATGGTATTTACAGGATCTCGGCAGGCTCCCTCTTATAAATTTACATGTTATTTACATGATCTGTGTTCTTTTGCCTTACAACATTTACAGTATCTTTCTTTATATTTACATGTTTCAATGCCAAAATTTACGTGATATTTACAGTATCTTTTGAGAACCTGTAAAAGTCCAAAAATCATGTAAATTTACTTTTTACAGTATCTTTTTACCCTTTCACATGTTATTTACATAGTATGTAAATTTTCAACTTTTCCAGTGGATAGTGGAAGCCTATAACTTCATTTGCAACCAATCTAAGGATCAAGTTAATGATGCACGACATGAAGTCAACTTAGTAAGCTACAAAGGAGGATCCGCAAGGGATACAGGTTATTTATAGATATAAATCACGGTATATGAAACAACCACTGACCTTATACACCCCAAGTAATCATATTAACTATATATTAACTACCCAAAGTAATCATAGTAATTCTATATTAACTATAATTATAATAACTATAATAACTATAACTATAATCATATTGACTATATATATTTCATTATTTTTAGATAATTAAAGGGGTTATGTCACGAGGATTCTGCTATTTTAGGTCAAGTCTGTGCTAAAATCATAACTTAGTGCCTTTACTCATACACAAAATGCTCCCATAAAACTACGAGGAAGATATCAAACGAATTTTATCAGGGAGAGCTAGCTATCATAATTTTTTGGTGATTTTTGAGAACATAGCATCAAAACTTGAAAGAATTGGCCCAATTTTTTCAAGTTTCAATCCATTTCCATCCTTGCCATCGGTAGCAAAAGACGACAGGAAACAGTTCCAGTGCCGAAAAATAGTCTTAAATAACAAAGCTAGACCATTATTCTTGGAATTCTATTGATGCCAAGACACTTTTTAGCTTTTCAAAAAGATACTAAAATAGCGTGACATAGCCCCTTTAAAACGAGGGGCGAACAACCTCGAACAAATACATACCGAATGACAGTTCTTACAATTAGAAATCTAAAGAAAATGGGTATAACCAAATCACCTACCAATTGCAAAATAGAAAATCACAGAGAAGCGGCCTTTGTCCCTTGCTTAATTCCATTGTCTTGTTAGAGATGTCCAAGCTCTATAAATGAGAAATTTAAAGCTATTACCAAAGAGATTAAAATATCTTTTTTACCTTTATGAGCAACATACTTATTGCCCTATCAATTTGCAGATTACTAAACAAATTATTCTCCACAGGCCAAGTACCATACGCATGGAAAATAACCGACATAACTCCTGTCCATAAGAAGGGCAGGAAGGATTGCAGAGAGAGTTATCGTCAAATCTAGCTCACTTTTCCTCTAGACGTTTTTAATCCAACTCAATTTGGCTTTCTCAAAGGAAAGTCCACTTTAACTAATTTACTGTGTCTTGTATTAATGACTGGGCGTCATCTAGGAATTGATGGTCGTTTACTGTTTTGGTTTAGAAGTGTAGTTCGTTTGCTAACAGGAGATAAACTTGTTAACTGGGTAAACCTTACAATTGAAATTATGGGACTGCTTTCAAATATCTATCCTCTTGTTCCTGATGCTAAAAATTCATTGATGATAGTTTGTAATCATTGCTTTAAAGTTTTCGTTAAAGCAAAATTGCTGAGATAAAGGTCTCTAAAACATGTTAAATTATTTGAAAACGGCAAAAAATTAAACTGATAAAAATGCATTTGAAACTGACGGAAACACGCTGATCAACAACTTGAAACAAGTAACAAGTTCGGGCAGAGAAGCACATTACATATATGAACAAGTCACAAAGAGAGGGAAGATGGCCCATATCATGTTCTTAGTATTGATTACTTCACGAACCCACAAAAGGCTATCGTGGCTATTGAACATTAAAGTAAAAGGAAAAGGGAATGAGCGCATGAAAATTAAAGGGAGACAACACATACAGGGGAAGGAGGCATCTGCTGCAAACCAGCTGATTGTGATTATAATCAGTAGTGAAAATCGTTGAAGATTAAACTAGAAGAATGGAACATTTGTTAACCACGAAAATACATACAGGACTCTGAAAATGGTAATCTTACAATCGAACAACAATCCAGTCACGGAGTTTTTTTGAGATGTGCTTTTTCTCAATTCCAGGGAAGAATCGAAAGATTAAAGAAAGAAAACAAACCCCGAAACTGTGCTCAAAAATAGAATTCATTTGCCCGAAATGGCCGATTGGTTCACATTTTGAGGTTGTTGAATCTCGAAATTGGTTCACCATTGATTGGTTCACATTTGGAGTTTGTTGACAATAACATTTGGTAATTGTTTTGCTTGGAACTGACAGCTGTTGTTTGGCTCTCAGAAAACGTCACCCCACTGTGGATTAGCTATCTATGGATACGGTTTTGCGTTTTTAAGCGTTGGGATTGAAGAGAAACAATGATTCTCTGGCTTCCCCAGAAATATTGGGCGTCAGCATAATGTTTGATGGCAACCTCGTAGTGTTGACCCTCAAAATACGTCATTGAATTTAATCATATGCCGTGGACGTTAAGGGGAACAATTATCTAAAACGTTAAGCGGTAACCAAAACACGGTTTACGTAAAAGACAAAACAATGCTTGGCCTGTTTAAGCTTCCTGTTCCTGTTTGTTCGTCACTGCAAACCTGCATGTTGTTCGGTGAGCATAGAAGTTTGATCCCTTAGTTGTAGCGGTTACTTCTAGAGTAATTATATACACATATGTAACCTGAAAGAGTTTTGAGATATAATCCCTATTTTCTGCGATTTTATCTGAAACTTATCAGGGAACATTTTTTTTATGTGAAAAGAAGTTCATTACAGTTGTTGTTGTTTCCACTTCAACTCACACGTCCATCCTAAATGTCACCTCGTGACATTTTACAGGTTGTTTTAAACGATCCACGTACTTTAAGTTCGTTTAAATAGTCTTCTATTGCTTTGATTAATTTTTAAGCTGCCGGAAATTTCTTTTCTATAAGGACGTAAAAATTCGTTTCTTTATAAACCGTTATAATTGCGGTATGAGTTGTACTCCGACACGAAATTGTCAAAGTTAAAATGTTCGAACGGCCATACTACGTGTTACACGCTAGATATATGTCTTAGTGCGGGAATGAGAATTTCGATCCGGTACAGCTACCGGTGTGATAATGAATGAAACAAAGTTTCAGCAAGAAATGAATGTTTACGTAACTGCTAAAGGAGTTAGACAGGGCTTAAGGGAGTCGTTGTCTAAACCAAGTCTAAGGTGATCTTTCAGATTTTTAAACCTAGCCTGTTCACCTTAAACCGTGTCTTAAGACTGCGTTTAACTCGCTTAAAAAGGTGCCTAGCTTGGCCTGCTCTTGATCGTAAGCATTTTTTCTGTTTCTGTCGGAACATTTTACTCTACAAAGCATGAAGTTTCCTTCGTATCTGCGTGTTTTTCAACTGATGATATCTTATCTAACTTTCGGGACAAATATTATTAAAGATCCACAGTTTCGGTAAATTGAACATTTATTGAATAATTTATAATCGTTTCTGTTTGTTTTACAGGATTTTGCAAATTAAAGCTTAACTTCGAAGTAAGTTCAAGGGAATTGAACGCATGCTCGATTAATCGACTGAAGCGCAAGTAACATTGGAGGAAATAGATTATCCTTTGGCTAATTGCAGTGCAAATACTGGGATTCGGGGTAATACTTGATGCGAACCTACACATAGGATTACAGAGGTGAAAGCAACTGCCCTCGTGAAATATGAATCTAGCGGGTAGAGTAATTGAACCATGTAAGGGCAGTGTGTTTTAAAGTATAGGCCGAGGCGAAGGCTTCATCGTTAATTTTTTTCAACTTGAAACAGTTGGGTTAGTTTAAAGCTAGCGAACAACTCAGTGACTTACCAAAGGTCAGAGTAATTCTAGCTAATTCTTCTTCCTGCGGTTTCTCTACGTTGCGCTTTTTCAAGACTCTGGGTTAGAAACAAAGAGGAAAAGGAAGAAAAGGGATTCCAAAACGCATGGATACGTAATGCATTCTTACTCCCGAAATAAAATGGCGAGCCAATTAGATTGCTTCAAACCTTGAGTCGATATGAATGTTCGTCAAGTGTTTATTTTAAGTGTGCAATTGTTACTTCGATTAGTTTGTCTGTCGCAAAACACTTTTGACAACTATTATGGACATTATAAATAACAACTTGACTAATGGAGGCTTACGTGGTGAGCTGTTTTGTGTTCCTATCGGACAATACGCTGAAGCCAATATTTGCGCTGACGCCAAATAATCACGTACCCTTTTTTTTACCTCCAACGTCATTTCTGCCTCGATGTTAGAGAGCCTTCAAAATCGAAGTACGGATTTTCAAGTATTAAAACAACTGCTTAAGAAAATCTATGTAAGGGTTAACACGTTGTTAATG
The DNA here is from genome assembly GCA_964017195.1 of Siderastrea radians. Taxonomy (NCBI): domain Eukaryota; kingdom Metazoa; phylum Cnidaria; class Anthozoa; order Scleractinia; family Rhizangiidae; genus Siderastrea; species Siderastrea radians. The sequence continues at coordinate 22,842,981 of OZ024887.1, read as the reverse complement.
GTAATTTTACAACTTCTCTCGCAAGCAATGCCGGATAGCCTCGAAGAGCTATGAAGCGAACGTGCACACTTTTATTTTCTTGTCGTAAAATAGTTTCTGTGTGTCCAGCAAAGAATGCGCTGAACGCTCACGTTTTAAACAATTAATGTGCAACACTGACAAATCTTAGCTATGAATTCTGAGCCGAGTTTCTAGTACAGTTAGCTATGTGAGTACCAAACAACAGGATGAAGTCAATATCATTTACGCAATAGGGACTAAAATCCATCAACGCCACTGGATTTCAGCTTTTAAAGTGCACCTAACCCCTAAATTTTTTTTTCGGCTAAATAAATTCTGCTATCATCTGGAACATTTCTTCGCCAAAATTTTTTGATTTGGTCAAATTCTCGATTTTCTGTGCCCTGTTAAAGTGTATATGACACGAAAATTTTTTCTTCGGTTTTTGATTGTTTTATGTGTATAAAAAACGATTCTAAGCTTTAAATCGGCATCAAACTTCTCAGACGTACTTTTTTCGCGGTGAAAATAGCGCAAATTTGACTTCAAAAGTGTCGCCGTCTCGCGCGGCCAAAATATCACGTGATTAGCTAATGTGACGTCAATCGACTTGATAACAAAACCAACATGGTGTCAAAGTGGAAGGAACTTGGCAGAGTTGGGAAAGGTTTCTCGTAGCTGAAGCGCCTAATGAGTAGTGGTTTGCGTATTCCTTTTGACGATATGGAGGGAAAGTACTCAGCATTCCTCGGATCCAGCATTTTGGGACAAGGGAATCGAAATTATTGTGTTGAAGGAGATGCAAGATCGAAGCACTCAAGCTACTCGAGATTTTGATGTTTGTTATGTTTTTAACGGGTTTTAACTTGAAGATATGGTTACGAAGGAGCATTGTTTTGTAAGGATCTGTCTCGATAAGCAAAGAAGTTTTACTGCAAAGCCCAGGGATGCTTTTCATTCGCAAAGCAGGACAGGTACGATAGCGTTGTCTGACTTTTGATTGTTTTTATTCTTCTATGGACTTTAGTAAGACGTTGTGATATCAATATAATTTCAACGACGATCGCCTACTCATAACATTTTTACACTGGACTGGGCATACACTGTCTTAACCTGACTGCACTGGATGAAGGATTTTAAATTAAATAAATCACCTTTTTAACAAGACAAGAGTTCAGGATTTTGTTTGACTCTTCCTGTGAGGAGGCTGTAAAGGCCTCGTTGTTAGAGAGTGAAAATAGAAAGAAAATCAAGAGGTTGCTGAAAGAATTCCAGGAAAATGTCTCACTCGGTTATATTTGTTTATGAAGACAAACATTTTCTAGGAGTTTGTTTAATCCTATGTCTACATATCAAGGTTTTTAACAATCAGGCTGAAATTTATTCCCTGCCTTTTCACTGATGACCATGACCTGATCTGACCTGACCTGACTTACATCAGCTTGCCAACAACAAAAATCCCTGTTAATACCAACAGCTGTAACTAAGCTAAGTTAAGTGTCTATACGACCAAGCCAAACATCTCACATCTAAACCATCAGCTATCTCTAAAGAAAAGAAACATTTATCATCGGTACTTGTTTCGAACGGATATCCTTCTTCATTTGTACGAAAGCTCACAAAGACAACAAGACCAACAACCAGCAAAGAACCTACGCAGGAATTTAAATCTACTGCGGTTCTACCCTACATAAAAGGTGTATCAGAGGTTCTTCGCCGCTGCCTACAACAACAAGGCGTACGCACCGTCTTCAAATCAGACACAACTCTTAGGTCTCACTTAGTGCGACCGAAAAAAAACCCTTGAACCAACTAAACAAGACGGTGTCGTCTATAAAATTCCATGTGAGTGCAGCAAAGTATACATCGGGGAAACAGGGAGAGCGATGCAAGACAGGATAAAAGAACACGACAGAGATATACGGCTTGCTCGTACGCAAACCTCCGCAGTTTCGGAACACCCTAACGAAACGGGGCATCTTCCTATTTGAAAAGAAGTTAAGTTTATTGATCGTGACCCTCATTGGTACACCCGTAGGGTCAAAGAGGCTATCCATATAAGACTTCATCCTAATAACATCAATAGAGATAGCGGAATCGAAATTCCAGAAGCTTAGATACCTACGATCAGAAAACACAACAGCCGACCAACCACAAAACGGACCTGTGAGGGAACAACATCTAACAGTCGGAATAATAATGAGGATCGAAATGCACCAATAGCAGCGAACCATCATGCTACAAATAGCGACACGTAAACAATTGACCTCATCGCCTGATGAAGACTAGCAGTATTGCAGTCGCGATCAACAACTCAAAGCGATTCCATCGTGAGACAAACGACATCCCTTCTGTTGCAAAACTTCCCATATAGGAATACTCAGGTAAATTGTTGTTGTTGTTGTACTGCCACTCTTTGTTGGCTGTGACGAAACAGGTACACCATGTCATGATGTTACAAACACAATAATTATTCCTAAGGAAAAATTGACTGATAATTTACAATGTTGTTAAGGATGCCACAAATGCCCCAAGCTTTAACTCTGCCTCCAGTTATTAGGAACTATGGAATTAATTTAGGTGCTCCATACAGGGCTTCCACCTCTCTCCATCAGAATCAGGCTTAAGCAGATTAAGCTTGCGGGGCCAGCCCTGTGTCAGGAACCTGTATTGTATGTGTGTGTTGGGGGGTGGGGGGGTTAGCTGCTGTACATAATATCTACAAGAGATGTATGGATCCTCATCACTGTGTCTGAGTGATACATATATGCTTTGGTAATCGACCAGTTAATAATGATTATTATTGATGAAGATTGATGTTGATTTCCACTGTTCATAGGAAATTGTTTGAGAAGGAGTCAATATGGAGACCCACTGTTGATTTGCAAATTTACTCTTCAATTGTCACTTCCTGTTGGTTTATTTATAATTAACTGTTAGTTTTAGAAGAGTTTGATGTGCTGCACTCCCCTCCTGTGGTATTAGAAACACTAAAAGCTATTTAAGAAGCTCAAGGACACCAGTTATTTTAAAAGCTAATGAACATGGTTATGATTCAATAACAGGTCTACAATATTGGAAAACCATACCCACTGCAAAACAAAACAAAATGAATACCCTAATATTGATACTCTAGATAGCAACAGTCTTAAGCTGCTATATTTGCTGAATCAGCCAATGATATGGCAAGTAGCATGCGAGCCGAAGTCAGTTTCAGTGCCGTTTTTAAAGTAAAGCGTGAATAGATTCTAATTGCAGGATAACACGATAGTGGAAATAAATGTCTTTTCTGGCCTGGAAGTACGTTGCGTACGGCCATATCATCAACAAAACGATTTCGTCATTGGCTTTTCTCTACGCTCTATAAAAACACTTTTGCTTGCTGCAGAAACCACTGAAACTAAGGCCGGGCTGGGAATAAACTCTGGGAACTCGTTCTTAAATCGAAATGAATCGAAAATCCAGGGCACTCTCTGTAAGAACGACGACATTTTTGCGGTATTAAAACATCAAAACAATCGGCACTTTCGGTTCTCCTTAGGTTGATGGAAACAGTAAGCTGTTTATATGAACACAAGGGCTTTGATGTTCTTTATAAACCCTAAAAGAACTCAACAAAGAAATCTCACAACTGAGGTGCTTCCACTGATGTATAGTCAGGATAAATCATCGACTCTGAGATCAACATCCTCACCACAGTACGAAAGAAAAGAAGGCATCGCAAGTGTTCGTCGTTGTCTGGCTTGATAAGACCTAAACCAGCTCTATTTTTTCTCCTACTTGTTCTTTCTCACTGTAGGCCTTGGAAGTTTGGAGAAGATCCCCGATGCTGCTGAACAATGTCGACATTTTGAGGCGACTTGTAACAAAAACACGGCGTTCGCGGGAACGCAATCAAGTCGATTGACGTCACTATGCGGTAAATTCGGTCCCAGTCCCCGGGACAGTTTTGAAGTGAAAAATAGGGTCTTTTGCCCGCGAAAAAAGAGGTTTTTAAAAATTTTAGACAGGTTTTAAGTTTAGTATCGTTTTTTATACACACCAGACTCTCAAAAACCGAAGAAAAAAATTTCGTGTCATATGCACTTTAAATTCAACAAAAATTTGGTTCAAGTCCGAGTAGGAGGAACCTGGGGCGAGCCGTAGTTGTGACGTCAGATCAAGAACCAAGAATTCCACGCCGCTTAGTTTTTAGCTGTGTTTCTCTGGCTTTATTTGTTGATTGAAGCCTTCTGACCTTCTAGCTCATTCGAACAAAGTCATAGTATGACTAAAATTCCAATGTTGTAATCCAAAGCAAAAACTGAGACGAGGTACGCGGATTATGCTGATTTGTAGATGAATTTTAGCTCTGAATACGAGCTAGATGCGGAACACGAAGTCGACAGTACACCGACAAATGATGAAGAAAGTGCCGTCCTGGCCATATCTGTTAATAGCCCGCTAACCAACGAAGAATGAATCGCTTAATGCAAAAAGGAAATAAAGGCAAACTAAGAACTGGAACAGCAAACAAAACAACGATTGGCCTTGGAGGGCCGCGAAGAAGCCGGAATGATGAGCTTCGCCCGTGATTGTTTACATTTTATTTCGCACGTTCGGTCTTCACGTTTGGTCTTGGATTTCCTGCTCTCCGCTTCTCGCATTTGAGATTTATATCCAAGCTGAGGGAATCTCTTATAGAAATGGAGATTTTAATAGGGCATTCCTTTCTTCATTTATTTATTTTACATAGAAGTAAATGTGGAAACTGTGATATTATTTACGTCTTGTCCATTTCTGTAACCAGCATTAACAATAACAACAATTTATAACACTAGTGAATCAGGAAGGCAATTGACAAGAATTATAAGCACGAGAGTTTGTTAGTATCGGTTCAACTGAGATTATCTCACCAATCGTTTTTCTTGCTTCAACGTGCGAGCAGTTTCCTCAGATCCCACGCGCAAGCGGAAATGTACAAATTATGTAAATCAAGCGGCCCTTGCTTCTTAACTCGTGACTCAAGGCTTCGCCGCTCATCGCTCGCACTTCGATCTTCTTGCGGCCTTTTTTCGCACAAAACATGGTAATAAAAGAAGAAAGAGACTGCTTGTAGTGTACTTCAACGGAGGATATGAACAAGGGATCTCTGCACAGTAATGTTTTGTTATGCTCGAGTGATTTAAAATGACTCAAGATAAAATTCTTTTAGCGAGGCACGTTCATAGACTAGAATAAGGAAAAATGGCAATGGTTTGTTATTGTGGAGAAAGCGCGCTCGGTTCCGCTGAAGGAGGACTTTCTATAAATAAAACCCTAGGCTGTTTTGGGCACCGCTTACAAGTAATTATTTAGCGCTTACCGTGTAGCCAACTTGAATAATTCGCAAAGGTAATAATTTTCTGCGTACCGCGTACCGCGTATCGCGTAGAGGTCTCCACAAAAAATAGTTCATGTGGCAGGGTATTCTGTGGTTAATCGGCCGTTGAATCATTGGAAATAAACAAAAAGCTAACGTTTAATCGAATCCCTCTTTCTGCGACAACAAATCTTTGCTTAAAATGCATCGAGTGTAGTATCGAATCTGTCGAGTGCTTGGAAGGCTGCCGCTTTGCTCGCTAGTGCTTTACAAAATCCATTCATTTCGTCTCTTCACCCCGGTCGCTCGTCGTCAATAAATGCTGTATTATGTAGTGATACGTCTTGTGATTCGTTTCTTTGGTTACCACGTCTCGGAGCAATACGAACGGTCGACAGTTTTCTGTACATCTGCGAGAGCTCAAGAGAAATATAGCTCCGATAGAGATAGCGGGAGACTGCGAGTTCTTGATTTGATGTCACAAGGTGACTAGTACCATGCCCTCACTGCTTGACCCTGAACCAAAATGGTGTCTATTTTCGCCCGATTTTCCGTACTTCAACCGCGCACAGAAAATCAGGGATTAAACCAAAGCTAAAACTTTTTGTGACGAAATGATGCAAATGATAACAGAATTTATTTGACGAGCAAAAAAAAAAAAAAAATTGGGGTTAGGTGCACTTTAAAATACTGGTAACGGTTTAGGTAACCTTTTTTTTTCCGTTGCTAAGTGTTGCGCTTTCATCAACAGGCTCAAAAGGTAACTGAAACTCTGAATAGATTATGGCACCGCAGACAGCTTACGTTTGAATGGCCACACGTTGAGATTTTATCCACAAACTCGAAGGTGGAACCCTCTTGTACAGAATAATAAACAGTACCACAGACAGAAAAGAACAGCTCAATGGCGTTTATTTAAATGGTCACAGTTAATGATTTCATCCACAAATCTAAAAGACAGTACCAGCTTTTATGTCTCAAGGTTTGATTTGTCTCCGATGGGTGAAGTCGGTTTAATGTAAACCGTGGTTTATCTCAACGTTGCTGATGAAATTCAATTCGTAAACTGACTATTTCAAAACACCAGAAATGTCTAGTAATTTGCATCAATTTTCTAGAACTAAATACCAATAAATTATAATTTGATTGTCTTGTCAACCAAAATTCACTGAAGGCCAATATCTCGTTGCACTTCATCGAACAAACGCAAGCACTTCAGGCAAAATTCCCTTGACTAGCTGTGCCCAATCTTGAGGGAATTTCTGTCACGTTTGACAATCTTTTTTACATATTTTCTGTTGGCGCCAGGATGCATTCAGATATCATAAGTCCATATCTTTAAACTTATAATGGATTTTACGTTCTCTTTCTTACGTACATAAAACGAGGAAATGAGTTCGCCGGTTAATAAACTTAAGGCTACGTTTGCAAGGGACCGAACCGGAACCGTTCAGGAACCGAGCCGGACCGGGTCGGCTCCCGTTTACGTGCTTGGAACCGTTTAGAACTGATCCAGGTCTTTATACAAGATCTTTCTGGAACCGGTCTGGAACGGATCCAAACGGATCAAAAACTTGACCTGCAAAACAGCAGGGCCAGTTTTGGATTCGTTCGAATCCGTTCTGGATCGGTTGCAGAACTGTCCCGTGTGAACAAAAGGCTTATCCGGTGATTTGGATCCGTTTGGAACCGGTCCCGTGTAAACATAGCCTAAGACAAATGAAAACTAGTGTGTTCCTCGCGCGATTAGATTGTAGGGAGATAAACGAAAATGGCGTGCTTTTGCTGTTCACAGCATGTCTTTAATGGCATGCATCGTGGCAAGCAATCTTTCATTCAAATTTTAAGTCCAAAATACCTTGGGTGGTAGGGTTTCTTACCTTCCCTAAATCTTTTGGGATCCGCTAGTTAATCATTGAAGAAAACAAAGGGTGGCCATAATTGGCCCGATTTATACTAGAGACGGATCATCCGTCCAGACGGATCATCCGTCACGACGAATCATCTATCTAGTATAAACACGGGATGAACTATGATACGAACTATCGTTGCGTCTCGTAGTTCGTCCCATATTTACACTAGGCGGATAATTCGTCTAAGCGTGACGAAAAGGCATGGGTACAAGTCAAATCCTTTATATTTCACTGCAAGACGACCGCTGGCTTTAGGTATCGAGATCCTGATTTTTGAGTAGTTCGTCTTCTGCCCGTATTTATACAGACAGACGGATCATCCGTCCAGACGAATTATCCACGGTAGTTCGTCTGTCAAGACGAACTACCGTGATAGTTCGTCTGGACGGATGATCCGTCTGAAAGCCCGTATTTATACACAGACGAATTATAAGACGAACTACCGTTCTTTGCCCAAGTTCGTCCCAGACGGATGATCCGTCTCTAGTATAAATCGGGCCAATGTTAAGTTGAGCACAATCAATACTGAAAATAATATTTATAAGAACTGGAGAAAGAGAGGTAACTTCAAGGATAGATAGAAATAGCCGTAGAAATACTTTGCAAATTGGAAGGTTGTAACAAGCAGGTGAATAAACAATAATGCCCTAAAATCCCGGTTATAAGCTAAACAACTCGGTTATCATTCTTGGAAATAAGTCCACCATCCTGCCATGGTTGAATCTCACACTACATCTTGGACTATAAGACATCTAATAATACGAGAAAACTAACCTACAAAAGAACAAAACAACTCTCTCCCAAGACAAAGAAGATAAGCAACATTTTTCTCGATTTAAATGAACTGGACGTTGAAGGTCTCAAAGGCGCTCAAAGGAACGTATTAGTTGTTCCAGGACAGAATGTACATTTTCCTTAAAAAGGAGGCCTATCCGAATGCCGGCAACTGATAAATGAGGCACATTCGTCAGACCAAGAGCTATAGAAAACATGTCGTTCGAGTTCTCACTGAATGTTGTTTCAAGCAAAAAGCGCTAAAATATGACGACACTTCAATAAAATCAACATCTTACCGTCAGTTCTGTTGTTCAGTGTCTTTGATTTCCACCACTTCTTCTGCAAATGTCCCTGTTTCCCTCCGATTCTTTCGTGAGTATGATATCGATCACCATTTTGAAAAACCACTCAGTCCCAGTTCTACGCAGCTTAGCAAAAAACCCCGATGGTGAGGAGCTCAGAAGAAGATTGCACGACGGACCTCCGTATATGGAATGTCGTCGTGCAACGGATTAAAATTCGCAATTCAAATTAGGTTCTGTCGGGGGACTGGAAAGTGCCTGTTGCTCTTACCAGCTGAAGACAAATTTGAAAAACAACAGCGACTGTCTTAGCAAAGGCCCAAGCGCTTCCCACCCAGTCAATTTTAGGGTCTCAGGAGTGGCAGTGTAGAACTGGGACTGAATCGTTTTCAAAATGGCGGGCGATATCAAACTCACTGACGAGCCGGAGGAAAACAGGGAAGTTTGCAGAAGAAGTGGTGGAAATCAAAGACACAGGACAACAGAACTGACGCTAAGGTGATAATTTTATTGAAGTTTGACATACTTCAGCGCTTTTTGCTTTAAACAACGTTCGGTGAGAACTCGAACGACATGATCGAATCTCGGCAACTGATAAATAAGGCATATACTCCGCCGGAACTTAGAGTTTATGAGGCTTTGTGTAGCCTTTTCTGGATAAAACTGGAAACACGTTTGTTTGTTATGACAGTGTATTTGAAAGATCTGCCCTCGTACAGAACGTACCAATTGCAGTTCATGCATTCGAAATCTAGCTCTTATAAAGATGGGGGAGGGGGAACGCTGGAATCTACACTAGGTTAATTTTATCGAATCAAAACAATTAGCGTGAATCCGAAAACAAATTAAGTTTTATGTAACTGATGTCTAAGAGTTGATTTACGATAGAAACTTTTAACCCCTGGCGCTAAGCTAGAGATCATCTTTCAACAATTATAGTCACGCGAATATACAGGTAACGCGATTTTACAAAACGCATGTATTTATTACTGTATCGCAAAATACTGAAAGTGCAAGGGCTGGAGGAGAATTCAAAGGTTAGTTTTAGCATCAACCGGTTTGGCACAAAATTTTCGCTGATGTTATGTTTTTTTTGACAATTTCTACAACAAATCACGCAAAATTTATTTACCTTTGATACATACACAATTGCTGGTTTTCACATGACGTCATCAAATTCTAAAATCATAACTCACGAGGTCTTCTGATTTAATGTCCCCACCAGGTTGAATGTGACTTAAAAAAAATATCTTTTTACACGTTTCCAGCTAGGTAGCGTCTTTTGCTTAAAAAATACAGCATCTTAAATTTCTGGCTTTTCTCCCTACGGCTTTCTCTTATACAAAGAAGATCGATTTTCCTTGTCATATTGAGCAGTTTGGACGGTTAAAGAATTAAGAGGGAAAGTAATTCACGATAGAAAACTAATCGCTTGATAGGAACGTAGCCAGGTTTTCTCACTGGGGGGAGGAGGGTTCCCGTATGAAGAGTCACTAAATGAAGTGTGCTATAGGTGGTTGTGCAATAAGCACTGCGCCAATTTGAAAGCCTATTATTTTGTACGGTAATGAATCACTGAACTTGCAAATCCAAAAAGCGTGACTGGGTTTTCACGGATGGCTGATCATTATTATTATTATTATTATTATTATTATTATTATTATTATTATTATTATCATCATTATTGTTATTATTGTTACTGTTAGTATTATTATTATTATTATTATTATTATCATCATTATTGTTATTATTGTTACTGTTAGTATTATTATTATTATTATTATTATTATTATTATTATTACAAGTGAGACCGGAAAACAATATTATAATTATTAGTTAATCAATAGTAATACACCTCTCATCAAATTTGAACCAGTGTTTCATAAATTTTAAATAAACCTCTGTTGTAGGTAATATAAACTTAAATATCTAAACAATTTAAATGCTTTATTCAATAAGTGATTTGAAACCGGGATAATATAGTTCAATACGTTTTCTACAGTGTAAGACGCCCTCATACTCATATTTTTCTCCTTATATGGTAAAATGACGCTATAGTTGAATGATGATGATGATGATGATGATGATGATGATGATGATGATGATGATGATGTACCTTATTTACTTGTATTAATTCCCCGGGACGTTTAATTAATAGTAGGAAGTAGTGAACCCTAAAACATCCCAGGGCATTGCTTTCTTTCTTGACTGTCCAATAGTGGTAGTTACTCAGAAGGAGTAGCTTACTGGAGTTAATATGAAATATTATTTAAATTACTGTAAAAGCCCTAATAGTCCTGCTCTCTAATACACCTTCTTACCTACTACTTGCTAATCACAAATAAATTATTTGCTTACAATTATGTCATGACATTGGGGCTTGAAAATTATTTTATGTTTCGACTGATGCCGGGTATTACTTTACTGCCAGAGGAAGATTCGAAGAAGTGCAGCATTATGCATGTAATTACTTACATGTAATTCAGGTGAATCAATTCATTCATCTATTTTAAGTACCAATCAGTCAATCAATCAACCACTCAACCAACTGGCTGATAAATCAGTCAATCAGCCAATTAAAAATAAATCATTCAACCAATCAATCAATCAATCAATTAATCAGTCAATCAATAAATCAATCAATCTGTGACTTCAGTGTTGCCAATGCGAATAACAAATGGTCCAGTAATGACTAGTGACTTTATTTGATGCACAGATGATAACTCACTCTCTTACTACCCCAGACCGTGATGGCAGTAGATCTCAAGACTTTAGTTCTTTTTGGTTTGATAATTTGTTACCAATAAGCATTGTTACTGATTGCCATAATCTGGTACCAAAGAAAAACAAAAGGAATAGCCTCTTCCTAAATCATTTCAGAATAGTCTGAAACCTAACAGGCAATGAACTGACAAAAAAGGATCAGACTGTGGTGAATCAGTCAATCGCTATAGTTTTCCCCATAAAGAGAATTCAATCAAATAGGTCTGACTCTTCATTCCTGGGATAGTAGTGGGGGGGGGGGGATAGTCCCCCAAAAAAAGATATGGGGCAGGGTGTGCTCATCAGATATTTTGAAGTAGAGCCAGGATTCATTCCAGGTGTACTCCAGGATTCATTCCATTTTCATACATCATCCACTTAGTAGTACTGAGGGGTCAGTCAAACTTATCAATGACATCCAAATGTTAAGCAGAAAAAGACAAAAAAATATATAACCTTATTTCAAAACTGCTCTTCAAATTTTTTACTTGAATTGATAAAGTGTGTCTGGGAATATAACTAAAAGTACAAATCTATTAACCAAACCCTTACAATAAACTGCCATATTTTCCTGACATCAGGTTGATGGAATAAAAACCTGTAAGAAAAACAAAGCAGATTTTAATTATCGCAATTACCAATAGTAGGACAGTCAGTGTGCATGCGCCAGAGAAAAATGAGAGACTGCTCGTAGTCTATGAGAATGGTACCAACTTGGGCTGGTACGACTTCAGATCGACTCCAAATGCTTACCTCTGTTTACACGAAACGTACGAAACATGAAGCTAGTATAAAATAATTATCATCTTAGGCTGTGTTTACATGAGTGACTTCATCCCGAGAAGACTTTCATATCGGTGTCTGGTCATTTACCTGCAACTTTTTACATGGTTTGGAGCTGAAATGGTGTTTACCCCGGGACGATTTCATCCCGGTGCTGAAGACCGGAATGAAATCGTCCCAGGGTGAACACATTTCAGCTCCAAATCATGTAAACATTTACAGGTAAATGACCAGACACCGCGATGAAAGTTACCCGGGATGAGATAAAAGTCATCCCAGGATAAAGTCACTCATGTAAACAGGGCCTTAGGCTGCTTTAACTCATCACTGCTGCTGAACCAATATGAATGACTCAGAACGGTTTGAAATCAGACTGGGGAGCCACTTAAGCATGAACAGGGTTCCAATTGGTCTGAGATATTTGTTTTGGGTATGCACGATTAATAAGTGGCGTTGGAGCATTCCAAGCTGTTGGATAATAGATAAACTGGATTTTTAAGGATGGGATGGTTGCGGACCATATTAACACAAACAGAGTTTAGATTGGTCTCAGGTAAACACTTCATGCCAGTCTGACTTTCAGACCGGTCTCATGTAAACAAAATCGTACCAGTCTGAGTTTGCACCGGTCTCATGAAATCAAGGCGTTACTGCCCCTGGGTCTCTGAGGATGTTGTTAAACATTCTTGAGAGCTGCTCGACTTTAGGCTAACGGGTTGTTTACATAATACCAGCGTGATTTTCATTCTGGTACAAGTTCCTCCCAATTTCCTCTTGTTTCTCTGTATTTGTTTAATGATTACAGCACAAAAGGTCATAACTGTACAAGTCATACCTGTGTGGGCTTGCCCCAGTAGTGGTACTGGGTCACAATAATCACTGTGGTATGGAAACCCATACATGGTATAACTGTTTCATTCATTCTGCATTAAGTTTTAACCCTTTAACCATCAAGAATAAATCTTACATCACCGTGAAAAATGGATTTTGTAACTTAAGTGGGTATAAGGTTTTCATCACCTTAACCCCAGTGGAAGTCTTGATGGAACACTCATGTAAATGTTGTGATTTAATTTCATCCTTGGTTCAACTGTTATCAGGCCTTCTGACAGGGTGCAGGAGAGAAATTAAAATTGTGCGGGATTTTGGGGGCAAATTGTGCGGGAAAAAACGTCGATTGTGCGGGGAATTGTGCGGGATTGCGTAATCTTGTGACGAACCAAATATTCAATCTCCAGTGTTCTAGCCAGACCCAGGGAGGAAATTCTGTATAAATGAAAAATGCGACTAAATTTCTTTCTTTGGCGATAGAAATATACCCAGTAGTTGCCAATTTGTGGCTCTTTTTTTTCTTACCAAAGCATAGTTTGACTCAAAATTGTGTCTGTAGAAACAAAATCACGTTGCGTGACACGCACGATAAACTTGATCGTTTAACAAAATAAAACTTCGGTATAAAATATTTCCGATCTCAACGAGTTCCTTCATAAAAAAATCCCTGCAGTTTTGCTGTCTTAAATTAATAATATGTAGTGTGAATAATTCCCCGTAAAGGTTCACAAATTCTTCGAAGTTAGCCGCAAAAACACAACCCGACATGTTTTCAAATTGCGTGCTAAATGTGATTTGATACAGTGTTTGATGGCACGTTTGTTTTTCTCAACAACTTACCAAGTAGATCGTAGAACTTGCATTTTCGTGAATGAAAATGCCTTTCACGTGAATGAAAAAAATCAAATCTAGTATGCAGATCAGTTTATGTTTTTCTTCTGACGACCGAAGTTTAACGATTCAGTTTCTTTGTCAGTTCGCAAATTCGATCAGTCCTTTGCAAAAATAATTCAGAAACAGTGACAGTCATTTCGGCGCCACGGTTCATTTCTTCGGTATTTCTTCTTTGTTCCCGGCATATTATTTAACTGAACGAGGAAGCGGTACGTTCGAAAACAAAACCCGATTACTGAAGTTGACTAAAAGTAGGTCGAACTGACGCTAGTGCCCAGGCCGCGCAGAGTGACGAAACAACGCCTTGCGTTTTATATCCGCTCGAGCGATCGAGGAAAGCGAGGGATTTCTCGATTGTTTTGGAAGGTAAATAGCCTGGAAATAGCCTAAACAGTTTTTAGGAATCTTGGTAATCAATAGGAGTCCTGATTTAATTAAATGTTTCAGCAAATCTTTCAGTATTGTGCGGGATTTTGCGGGGTTTTGAGAATTGTGCGTTATTGTGCGGGTTTGACCAAATTGTGCGGTCCCGCACCCGCGCACCCTGTCAGAAGGCCTGTGTTTTCCTTTGTGAGTATTAGGATTGCCAAATTTTCTTTTTCCGAAAAAGCTGTTTTAGCCACCCAGTCTTCATGTGTTTACACGACGATATAAAACAGATCATGCTCAAATCCCCCACTACAGAAATTTGTGCTTGTTCTCACACACTTAAAGGCAGATGGTTTAAATATCTGGTATATTTGAATGATTTTAAAACTGTTTAACTGCTTAATTATGTTTCACTGGGTTCAGAAATTGGAATCAATCACTGCTGTATGCATATTATTGGTTTAATTGTGTTCAACTACCGAACCCAAATTAAACCGATCATTGCATTTGACCCAGTTCATTTTACTGAACAGTAAGATAGTACCTAAGCTAAGATAATTATATGATTGATATCTTCCATGTGCATACCTTCACTGTAAGAAAAGCTGCATCACTGATCACTGCTGACATATACATGCCTAGTATAGGTAAAAAAGGATCAGTGAAAACAACAACTTCAGGGCTAAAAATTGACAGTCTCCTGGTTGCCAGTAGCAATTTAAAACTGACCAGGGCCACTAAAAGTTGAGGTTTGTTTTCATTGACATGTGACTCCAGTCTTACTTAGAGTTCTACAGTATGTGGTACTTTTTCCACATGATTATTGGTGAAATCCCTGGATAAAAGACTTACTTCTCACCCAGGTTGGGAGGGGTCTATTCAAGTAAATATGGTTTTAAATTTTTTTATTTAGACTAGAGGATTCTGAAAGCCACTTTATCTAAATGGCCTGGTCTACTATACTAAGCGAGCAAGTGAAAAGACCCTGGGGACGGGAGGTTGGAATTCAAGGATACTGGCCCAAGTTGCAATTCAATGATTTAAGCACTGAAGTTAATTTTTTACCCTGCAAATTATGGAATAACTTAATCAGTAAAAGTAGAGAATGAGATGTACAAAAAAATTACATCCACCTGCTTTGAACTCGATTATCTTAAGCATATTTTCCCAAAAGTGATCAACACATAACTTTTAATAAAAGTTTTACATGTACCTAATTCAAAATTTAAATTTGTTGTTTGTCATCAGATCATGCCAACTATAGCTTTGAACCTTACTTGATCTAAGAAACATTCGTGAGTCCTTAGATGTATATAAATAATTTGCAAGCAGTGAAGAAAAGCCCAGCTAATAAACAAATGGAGTTGGAGATAAAATAAAGTATGTTATGTGTTACAGTGTATGTTATGTTGTTATGAGATGTTTACAACACGTAAGCTTAAACGATGTTACACAAAAGAATTTAAGCTTATCTGCCAGTATCAACATTAGGAGAATAGCCTGACCTTCTTGCTTTAAGCAATAGCTGTTTGAAACATTAATTTTAACAGCAACGCTGTAATTAAAGTTATTGAAAACATAAAGGATGCGATGCTACACTTTACTTGGCCAACAAATAACATACGATTCACAGACGAGTGTACAAAAACTACATCACTTCATACAACGTTTATTTTAAGACTTACGAAACTTAATAAACTTTAGTTACCAACCTAAGTGTCTATCTTTCGGCTTTTTGCTACCGGAACGAAAATGGCAAATTATTTAAGCACTGGACTAACGATAAATATGAAACATTAAACTATAATGATCGATCGGTAAAGCCCTGCTAATATAATAAGCTGTTTACCGAAGACAATAAAAAGCTATAATTACACCTACCTGACATGAGCAATGCAGCGAAAAATGAAGTGCTGTCCTCTTTCCGAGAAACCATTAACAATTCTTTCGCAGAAATGGACCATGTAGAAAGTAAAAACAACTTTTCACCCAATTGTTCAGCTTTTGTCGCTAGCTATGGGGCCGCGCCTAAAAAAGTGCACCAGTCTTCCTGAGCAATCCATGACATTGGTGCCCAGTACTCCGCGTGCCTGCAAGTTCACATCCCTAAGCTATATGAAAACGAATTTTTAAAAAAAACTGTTAACGTAGTTAGAAAGAACATAGTTTGAAACCAAATATGCTGATTCGTTTTTACATTTATATTAAAACCTCACAAAACAGGGGATTATCAAAAGTTTAAGGTTCATTTTTCATCGTGCTTTTTTCAAAAGGAAAAATAATAATGGACGTTTTTGAACAACTTGCAATTTTTTCTGTAATATCATTGTGAGAAATTACGAATTTATTGAGCTTAAAGCAGTTTTAAAGTGATTTGAATTTTCTGTGCTCTCTGGTCACGTGACCAATGACGTCACAACAGTGAGCATATCATGGTCGTTACTTTCATGCGAAGTTCTATTAACCAGCCAAGCTTTGTTTCTCTCCGCCTTAAACTACCATAGCTACTGACTCCTTACCAGTCCCCTGGGAAATGCTCCTGTACAGAGCCACCTTAACTTTCAAATGCCAGATGTCAACTGGCAATTTCCATATTGCGCATTCCAATGACTATCAGGGCACGTTATCTGCTTTTGAATTGATGGAGGCCTCTTCTTGCAGTGAGCTAAAACATATTTTTTGCCATAGCCACGTGAATGATGACGTCATCACCCTAACGTTAATATGAGGGATAACTTTCACGAAGTTGTAAATAACACATGGTACAGCATTCTCTTCGACCACAAATTAACTAAGTTATTTTGCATTGAAATTTTTCTAGTGCAAAGCATTCTGGGAAGGTTCTTATTATAATTGTAATATTGTTTTTAATTATTATTATTATTATTATCATTTTTTCTTCCCCAAGGCGAGGTGACGAGCACCCTAGGACCCCCCTGGTTACGATTAGTGCCGGAACGTTTCGGCAAATAACTCAACAACAGAATACTGTACAGTTCTGAGACTTGGCGAAGTTGTTTCTTGATCTTGGCGAAGTTATTTGTTGATCTTTTATAACAGCACAAATTCCTGACTTCTTTCATTAACTGGTTTCAATTTTAATATTTATGGTAAACAGTGAAAACCGAGAACCTAAAAGAAAAAATTCGTGAATCTAGGTGCCCACTAACTGTATAAAATCCAACTTTTAAGGGCCTGTCGTCGATAAACCACAGGTTTTCTTGTTGAAAATGGTTGGTAAATGTTAATGTCGAAACAATAGTCTAGCTACCAACATTTTGGCAATTGCTTTTTCCATAACTGATAAAAAAAATACACACATGTTTGCCGTGTAACGCCGGCTTAAAATAGCTTAAAGGTCGGAAAGTTTGCTCTTACACGTTTCGTACCCTTGCTATTTTTTGGAACACTCATCAAATAGTCTGGTGTAGTCCTGTTTTGCTAGTGGCTCATCACGATCACGATCGCATCATGGGGCGAACGCAGCAAGTAAAGGCTTCAGTAAGTACAACCAGTACTGTAGTTCTCAATCAAGAACCGGAAATGTAGGTTGCAAGTACACACACGTTATTAGCGAAGCAAAAGGTACAGTGAAATATTCACGATGAATAGTCAATTTTACATCTACTTCTCATGCAGTGGCCTAGGCACTTCTAATATGATTACCTCAAGCCGGAACCGGAAACTAAGCGATATCACGACATCCTCCCTTTTCCAAGGTAAACAAAATCAAACTATTAAGTAAATGCTCAACAGTTCAAAGTGTTCAAATTCCTAGTATATGATACACATTGCATGCTCATAAGTTCAGTCTCTCTGGAGCTTCAACGCTCCTACTGGATCTACGAAGTGGCGGGGCAGGAATAGGGTCTGCAGTCGAGCTAGGAGACACAGTTTCTGGTTCAGTAGAAGAACAGGCAGTACTTTCAGAGTCACTGCTTGATCCACATTCTTTATGATCAGCCGCTTGTAAGGTAGAGTCAGCAACAGGAATATCCTCGGGCACCTTACTTTGAGAAAACTGAAATTAAAGACTCTCCAGTCCTGCGGAGATGGCGACGATTTCTTCGACCGTTCTCAGTGGCTACCAGATAAGAGCGTGTGGCATCTGCAACGTGCTAGACAATACCTGGCTCCTATGTATTGCTGGATGGATTAAAAAGGCGAACACGGTCTTCTGGGAAGAGCGGACGGAGTGGCTTCTTGGCTGTTTTATCGTATTGCTCTATCTGCTTGTCCTGCCTGACTTGGCGTTTAGCGTTGATGTCTCCATTCGCAGAGAACGTGGGCTGGCAGTTTTTTCTGATACACTCAGCCGTTCGGGACTTCGGCTGGGGATGGTAAATTATGACTGAATGGGGTGTTATAGAGACAGAGCATTGCCATATGAGGATCCTGGACAGACTCCTTACATTTTTGTAGAAGATCTTTCGCAGTGTGCACCGTCCTCTCAATTTAACCATTAGACTGAGGATAGAGTGGGCTTGATGTGACGTGAGTGAACCCATAACTATGGCTGAACTCTTAAAGGCAGTAGACGCGTAATGGGAACTGGTGTCTGTAACAAGTTTGCTAGGGATCCCATGTTATTCGAAGGTAGACTTAAGGTGTGCACTGACTGTTGGTGACTGGGTGTTAGCAAGCTTTTTGACCACAGGAAACTTAATGTCATAGTCAGTTACTAACAAGTAGTAAGTATTGTTCCAGTAGAAAAGATCAGAGCATAACGTATGTCACGCCTTCTGGGGCACATCATGAGGCAGCAGGGCTTCCTTGGCGTCACTTCTGGTGACGGTGACACGGGGGGCAACTCTTAACCATTTCATCAATATCTTTGTTGATGTCTGCCCAGAACACTGACCCCTTAGCTCTGAGCTTGCATTTCTCAGCTCCTTGATGGGCATAATGAAGTTGCTGCAGAACATCAGGCTATAGCGACTTGGGGATGATGATAGGTGTGCTTTTAAGGATCAAACCATCCGCTGCAGTCAGCTCATCACGATAGTTCCAGTAAGCATGAAGATGGGCAGGGCAATCAGTTCTCTTTTCAGGCCATCCACCCATGGTGACTTCATGTAAAGCTGACAGAGTTGTATCCTTTAAGGTTTCTTCCTGTATCTGTACCACCCTTGCTGGGCTCGCATTGAGATTTAAACATCTGGTCCTTGTACGGCTTCACCGTGACAGGAACCGATCCTTAAAAGGGCGTCAGCGACAGGTATGTCCTTTCCAGGGACATACTTGATTTGTGCGTCATACTTCTGTATGCGCAGCATCATTCTAGCAATGCAAGGAGGTGCGCTTGCCAGGTGCTTTCTGAAGATAGCTTCAAGAGGTTTGTGGTCAGATTCCACCACAACAGGTCTTTCATAAGCATAATATTTGGAATTTTTCCAGGCCGAAAAGAACAGCTAACATCTCCCTCTCAATAATGGAGTAACCAATCTCTGTTTCGGACAGCAACAAACTTGCTTGCAAACTCCACTGGGCCATTATCATGAAGGAGAACTGCACCTAAACCCCTGTTTCAAGCGTCCACCTAAATAGTTACAGGTTGGGCACTGTCGAAGAATTGCAGTGCTGTAGGAGCTGTGATTAGTTGTTTGATCCGGTCTACATCAGACTGGTGTTCTGGACCCTAAATCAATTCACTTGTCTTTTTGGTTAGTCCCCAAAAGGTCAGCTGCTAAGGTTGCCAGGTTGGGAATAAGCGGCTCAAGAACTGGACCATTCCAAGAAACGTCTGCAGGTTTACAAGGCTGGACGATGGGTCCATGGGACCTCCAGTACTAGCAGTATGACCAAAGAAGGGAATACGGGTGCGCCTGAATTTGCATTTATCCAAGTTAAAGCCCAGACTGGTCTCGCGGGCACGTTGGAGAACAGCACAAAGATTTTCATCATGGTCGCTAAAGTCACTGTTGTAGCCATATACAACAATGTCATCTACGATTCCAGTTATACTGGGAAATCGCCGAAAGTTTCATCAACCTTCCTTTGGAAGACGTCTTGTGCACAAATTAAGCCGAGAGGTAATTGCAGAAATATTTACCTTCCAAACAGCGAGTTAAAGGCGGTATAGAGCGTACTTTCCTGGTCTAGCTTAATATTCCAATAACCACTGCGCACATCTAGGATTGAGAAACATTTCGCGCCATTGAGCTTTGGGAGAACATCTTCAAGCGTAGGTGTAAAGTAGTGATGACTTGGTTGAGGTTCTTAGCATCCAGGCAAAGACGCAATGCACCAGTGCTCTTGGTAGTTAATCCAATCAGTTGGCTCGGTAGCTGTCGCTAAGATTTCCTGCTGGACTAGCGAATCCAACTCTTTTTTCAAGGGGGTTCCTTGAGGGCTTCCTGAACTCTGTGTGGAGGATGCACAACCGGGGGTACAGCAGGATCAACTGTGATATGGAATTTACCCAGAAAACATCCAATGCCTTGAAAGCAGTCACCCTACTTCTGAGCAGTTCCTCCTTGGCGGCTGGGTCTGGGTCACAAATAGTTTGGGGTACAGTGCCACAAATAGGCTGGGGCGCGGCGCTTGGCTTCGAAGCCTCTTTTTGAATTGTAATACCAAACGTTCAGGATAACTAGGTTCAGGTCCGTACATATCGGGAGGGCTAAGATGGTTGGACCATACACATCAACAACATGACAGTGGTATGGCTTACAGGAGCCTTGATGAGCCAGCTTGAGTACACAGGTGCCACAGTGATAAACAGTGTGCCTACCTAGCGCAGATATAATTGTGCTGGATGGTGATAAACTAGTGGAAATACCATAATGGTTATATGGTGAGCCCGGGAAAAGCGACTTGTTGGTACTTAATAGAATAAAGTTCCCCTCAGCACCAGTGTCAACTTTGCACAAAAGCAGGTTCTTGCACTGATCAGACTCCACTTCCACCTCTAGGAAGGCTTGGGTATCATCTTTTGTGACCTGGCTCATTGATAAGGTATGAAAATACAGCTGTATAGAAATGATGCTTCAGGGCTGTCTTCAATTTCATCATGGGCTTCAAGGCTATGAAGACGCTTCTCTGCGTTCGGTTTTCCTTTAGGTGCCACCACTTGTCTTTTTTTGCTTTTTGTTAAACTTTGATGCACGAAAGACTTTTCTCCAATGATTCTATCTACCACATCCACCACAAATTGATCCATAAGCTGTGCATAAGGATCGCTGAGAAATATCGTGCTCCGTACCACAACATCCACACAAACAAATGATGGGGCTGCGTGGCTTGCTGGGAGTATTTCCTGCTTTTGAAGAAGCTTGACCATGCTTCAGTGCATCAAAACGAGCAGAACCGTCGCTAGAAATTCCTTTGACTTGTTTGCTTGTAAACTTCTTCGGTTCTGGCGATGTCCAGTGCAGTATCGAGGGTAAGACTAGCATCCCTTTCGAGGAGCTTGGTTTGCGTACGCTTGGGCATCGATGATATGCTCATCTGGATTCGTAAAATGATATTCTTCCACAAAAAGTCGGATTTTCTTTACAAATGAATGGACTGTCACATCGGGTTCTTGTTTCAAGGTTTTGAGCTTGTACCTTGCCAGTCGAAAATTGGTCTTTGATAAGATAATCCTCGTACTGCATCAAGTAGGTGCTAAATTTCTTCTTGTCAGCGGCGCTCAAACTCCACATGGAAACTACATCAACGCCATCGTCGCCCGAACAGATAAGCAGATAGCTTATTTGCTCTTCCTCCGAGTTTTCCTACACCGTGCCGGAGACGTAAAGTCCACATCGAGCATTAAACTTCTTGAATGCTTGTGGAGCATCAGGCAAATGCCAATCCGTGGTAGAAATCGGTAAACCAGCGAGTTTCGCCATCTTGGTTTCGATCCTGGTTCGCTGGGAATATGGCTGAGATGAGATATCCGATTCAGTAGCACAGTTCCAGCACTTCTGACACCATATTGTAGTTCTTGATCAAGAACCGGAGACGTAATTGAACGTACACACGTTTATTAGCGAAGCCAAAGGTGAAGTGAAGTATAAACGAAAAATAATCAATTTTACATCTACTTTTCATGCAGTGGCCTGGTCACTACTAATATGATTACTGCAGGCCGGAACCGGAAACTAAGCGATATCACGGCAATTTTCTTTTTTGCAGAACCTGTGAGTAAAGCAGAAATGGCGTGTCATTGCTGTTATTTAGAAAATTTGATTAGAAACAACATCTAGATTAAAACAGCACAGGAAAGAATACATTTATGAATGTGTGTACTATAGGCCGCGTTTACATGAGAGGCGGGATGTTTTCATCCCGGAATGAAATGAACTTTTCGTTTACATGAGGGAAATTCACCCCGGGATGAAAGGTAAACAATTTCATCCCCGGGCAAGAATCAAATCGCGACGGCTCAGAAAGAGGTCGTCTCATCCCGGGACGAGGAAAAGCATCGTGTTTACAAAGTGCTTTAAATGTATCTTTGAAGAAATAATGCGAGAGAGAATGCCATGCTCTGTTTCAAGATCTTCCCAGGACCAATCCTGCTACGCTTGGCTAAGAAAAGTCGAGCCTGTATTTCCGATTTGTAAGACAGAACGTTATTAATAAAGCAGTTGTTAATAGACTTAGTTTTAGTTACAATTTAGCTGTTAATAATTAATTTATATGTACCATTTCCCTGCGCACGCTTAGATAACTCTCTTTTTTATATTCTTGTAACACTTGATATGTGCTTTCATCAGTGCAATAAGGATTACTATTACTGTTACTTTTAATCAGTAGCAAAAGTTTAGCCATTTCAAGTGTAACAAAAGCCATCTAAAGGAACAAGAAAACCTTTATTCCCTTGTGATAGGTTTTGGGTATCATAAGCAGGAAAACAAGTGAAAAGAAACGTTTCATCACTGCTATATATGTTGGCTTAATCTTTGATTCCTCATCTAAAAGCTGGCAGCTGAGAAATTCTGTACGACCCATGCTTTTCAGTCTGAAAATGTGAAAGACATCTCTACCAGTACTTCCACTATTCAAGGACAAACTGTAACCCTTGTTTCTTAAGTAGTTCTCCTTGATGTAATTCTGATATAATATATATTTTTTTAACATTTGCCGATTTTCCAGTTTCCTAATAATCATAATATTTGCAACTTTTGCAATTCTTATTGAGCCATTCTGACATCATGAGGCCTTTTGTAAGGCGTTCTCGGTACTTTTGGGAATTTTTACAGTTTTTGTCATTCTCATTGGGTTCCTCAGAGATCTTGGCGAATTTAAGCAATTCTTGAAATTTTAAATTCGCAGCTCTCATTGGGACCCTCTGACATGTTTGAGGTTTTTTTTTGGTACGTTAACGAATTTTTGCAGTTGTCGTAATTCTTGTAATTTTCGTAAAATTCGGGATTCTCCTTGGGCCTCTCTGACATCTTCCAAGGCATTCTCGGTGTCTTAGCAATTTTTTGCAGTTTTCATAATCCTTGTTGGGTCCCTCAAAGACCTTTGCCAATATTCGAAATTTTTGTAATTTCTCGTAATTCTTCGTGTCTTAGCTTTTTTTTGCAGTTTATGTAATTCTCGATGGGTCGCTCTGAGATCTTTGCAAATATTCGCAATTATCGTAATTCTCGTAATTTTTTGTACAATTCGCAGTTCTCTTTGGGACTCCTTGACATGTTTGAGGAGTTTCTTGGCTGTTTGTGAATTTTCGCAGATTTCGTAATTTTCGAAAAATTTGCAGTTCTCGTTGGGCGTCTCTGACATCTTCCAAGGCATTCTTTATCGTAACTCTCGTTGGGTCCCATTGAGATCTCTGCGAAGTTTCGCAATTATCGTAATTCTCGAAAGTTTTGTAACATTCGTAATTCTCGTTGGGACCCTCTGACATGTTGAGGCTTTTTTGGTACGTTTGCGAATTTACGCAGTTTTCGTAATTTTCATAGCAGAGTTCAATCCTGGACATATCTCTCTGTGTTTCACAATTTGTTGCCGCTTCATCCTTGTCGATGTCATCACGGACATCCAACAGTATACTCTCTGTAACTCGTACTTGGACTTTCAGCATCGTCTTCTGACTTTGATGTACATGTATCTGACCATACAGTTGCATTTGAACTAGAGGCGGAACTACTTACAAGGCCGTTGTCAGTTCCAACAACAGACGGAGAGTCCTACTCAAAACTGGCAAGGAGTATGTCGTTGTAGGGTGAAGTTTGTGGTTGGGGCCCTCTTCCAGTCGGTGGGTGTTTTTGCGACGAAGAATCCTTTTTGGCTTTTGAAACTAGCTCTTTCCACTTCTTTCTGATCTTAGCGACGGTGCGTTTCATATTGACGTGACGACACATGCATTAATGGCCGTCGTTATATCTGACCAAACTTTGTTCTTTGTTTGATTTGTGTTGGCACTGTTAAAATAATTTATTTAAGAGAATGTCTCTGTTTTGTTCAAAAAAAGTGAATCAGACAGCAAAACTGATCTCGCTTTCTGAAAAGGAGGGCTTTCTTTTATTTTTTTCCACCATTTCTCAAAACAACAAAATTCAGCAAGTCGGAAAAGTATGCAAATGTTAACTTGATCATTTCGTGCAACCCGTTTGCACGTGAACACCGGGCGTAAGTAAGATGTCCTAACGACTAGCTGGTGCGACCCACTTCAACGTCAGGTGTACGTCCGACGTGCGCCGAGACTAGTTACGCCTGACGTAACTGATCAACGTCCGACGTAAGACCAGGCCGTACGTCCAAGTTTTATGCAACCGACCCAGGGGTTGTCGTCATTATCATCCTCTTCCTCCCAGTTGTCCCTTTAATTCGTCGGATGGAGAAGTTGTGGAGAACTGCGCAGGCTAGTGCATTTTAATGGAAAAGTCAGTAGCACTTTTAAAGCGTTCTTGTAATATTCTCCAGCGACTCTTTAGAAAACTGAACGCACACTTGACCTTTACTCTCGTAAACGAAAGCTCTTCGTTGAACGTAATTTTATCGCGGTCTCTGGTACGTTCTGGGTATGGTTTCATCAACCTCGGGCTATGGAAGCTGATGCGCTATTTCTAACAAGGAATGGGCCTATTTCTCGACCATTTGTGTTAACGGTTGGCACAGAGAAGCCAGATCGTATAATGTTTGTCTGAATTGTTTATTTTAACTTTATTCTTTGAAGGAGACCAAACACTTTGGACTGTTCTATTAACTGTCTATTGCTTATTGTGACTGGTTCACCTCAGCCACCCCTATTTATTCCACATGCTGTCTTAAGACTCTGCACCCTTGTTTATTTTAAGGTGATGGCCTCTCATAGCCTTGATTGTAGTAGCGATTTTTTGCAAGACACAGACTTTGCTGCAGGAAGACAAGAGTTTGTGATAATGCAGTGTTATAACTATACCCTGATTCCCAACAGGTTGGTCATACAGTGCAATCTGCTTGCATTGATAAACAGGGTAACTGTCAGCGGACGAAAATGATACCTTATCGCAGTCAAAGGAACACTGTTCTTAACATGAACGCAGGTCACCCACTGTCATTATCTGCCATGTGGTAAAATCAGCTTTTGAAAGAACATTAAATAAATTAAAACAGTACACTGCTTATGCAAATCAAACCCCCTACAATCTCGAACAAAATTGTTGAGACACTTCGGAACGAATGAGAACTTTTACCTTGAAAACCACTTACCACAAGAAATCTTTCCCCCTCTTTCCCTTATCAATGTTGCTTTGGCACCAAAATTCCTCTGATGGAATCTCACTCCTTCCAAACAATATTGAGTGAGGAAAGGAGGAAGGGAAAGCATTTCTGCAATCTTGTCAGTGTTTCCGTACAGGGAAAATGAGAAATACGCGTGCTTATAGCCTTCGTCTCAACTAGTTTTGTCCAAGACTGTAGGTCAATGGAAGAAAATTCATACTGTTAAAAGGTTTTATATTTGATGTAAGATACATGTACATACACTTAACTTTGTAATGTGAGAAAAGAGGCGTTAAGGACATGAATTCCAGACTGTAACGTGAACTGCATGTGCAATAAAAAAGGTTTAAAATTGCCATTTGTTTGTTCTTTGTACATGTTGTAGATTTTCTACAAATAATGGAGGAATATTGGCTTGGAAAAACATTGTCCTTAACAAAATTAAATTTACTTTGCTGTACTTAAGTTTTCCCAACCCTGTCTTGCTGCATTTAACCCTATGTTAGCATGTTAGCTTCGATTCATTGTTATGCTGGTACTCCAAATAGTAGCACTGAACAATCAACAAATGTGTACCATACGTTTTCACATGTTTTATGTTTCAGTCCATTCATGTATTTTTACACTGATCAAGTGACGGTAACATAATTATTACGTTATACCTATGGTTGTTGTTTACTTTAAGTTTTTGGCAAAGATCAAATTCACAATTTTAGCTGTGCATTGCACTATCTTCCAAGACTTTGATAAAAACAGTGGTGGTAATTTCACATTTATTAAAGTTATAAATGCTTCTTTTAAATGATAATAGCAAGTTTAATTTCCTTTTTTGCAAGCTGCCGTTACGTTAACTTTCACCTTGTTCAACGACTTACCCTCACGTTTGCTAGTCTGTGTATTTTGTGGATTTGAGGGAAAGAGAAAATCCACGGGGATCTCAGACTATAACATTTTCGCCAATTATACAATGTTTGGACGTGTGCCAAAGTGCTCAGTGTGCTATGTAAGATTTGCAAGAAGTAAAAAATTGCTTTGAGATACTACTGTGTAACGGATTTTTAAGTGATTTAGAACTTTTCATGGTTTGAAATATGTGTAATCAGAGAAGCAAGATCCCGTCGTTTTTGCGAGATATTTTATGTTGTACCTTTTTAATCAGGGAATAAGGAATATGAGCTCATTTTTTATGCAGCGTCAACACAAAGTCGTTCTGCACTTCCCCTGGCCAAGCACAGTCGCAACTGGACAAAAGCTGGAAAATAGGGTCGACTTGTGACTCGAATCTGTCATACATTGTATATTGCGACAACTTGCGACGGCTTACACTCCCTTTGATGAATTTGCTACGTGAGTTGCCGCTTGTTATCCCCTTTTGGCCATCCAACGAATTAATGCATGCAAAATAGGCATGCACTTAAGACTGCAGTAATGCAATTGCGAGTCCGTTTGGAAAACATCGGAAGCCTGTCAGTCTTGTTCACATTCCTGCAGTCGGCTTTTTTTCGAGCAGAATAGAGGTTTAAGAGGCAATGTCCACTAAGACCGAGCGAAATCGAAAACATGTGGCACATGATGAAAAATCAAAATCCTCCGTTTTTCGCCCAGAGATACCATATGGTATCTCTACAAATGTGGTGTCATTTTTTGTTGAGAAAATATTTTTACACCTCCAAAAAATTTAAAAAACCGTTACTGCACTACGTGTCTCCACAAACACCCCGAATACACGCGAATCATACCTTCTCGTAAACTTCGCTCTGTTTAATTTGCGTTATGGAAAAATCCTGTTTTGAGCTAAGAAAATTGCTGTTGAAGAGTTAACAAGTAATTTGATTCAAATTATACTTTTTTTGGAGTAATTTTCAAGGTCATGGCAGGCTGCTGAAAACCACTGAAATTCGCTTGCTCAGAATTCTCAATTTGGCGCATTTTTTCAAGAGAAAGTTTCCCTCCCCGGTAAAACACCGAATCAATTGAAATTCAGAATTCTTGAAAGAGAAAATGCCGTACTTAAACCAGGTTTAAAAATTAGTTTCGGGCTTTTTATCAGCGCCGAGTACAAACGCTCTTAAAATCCCGATAATTACAACATTAACACGTCAACAATTGGCACATACCTCCGACCAAATAACCGAAAATGTGGACATTTCCTCTGTTTTGTTTGGTATTCGGTTGTAATCCACAGCGGAAAGGTAATGTCTAGCTCACCTGAATATGGAATTGTCTAAATATCGCGTTCTCGTACTCTTTCTAGCCTGCGTAGCAGGCGTAAACGGGGAAGGGGGACGCGGGAGAAAAACGGGTTCTGGGAGCTAGGGACGAGGGAACGCCTGCTACAAAGACCCCCATATTTCCATCTCCGCCCACCGATTTTTAGGTAATCTAATTAAGTTAACTGTCAACGCAACCACCAATCAGAAACAGGCGCATGCTTTCCTACATGACTGACTGCACGCAGGAATTTAATGAAGCATCTAAAAATAAAGTTAGGATGAGAATTTTTTTCCAATCAAAGAACTTATACTTGCGCTTTTTTCGAAATAAGAGACACGAAGCTTTCCTAAATAAAGAGATTTATTAAGGCAAACCCCTCTTTGCTTCTGAAAATCAAACTCGTTCAATTTTCGCTTCTAGGAAAGGTAAGCTTATTTTAAAACACGCAAGCCGGCGAAGAACCGCGATACATTTTGAATGGCATTTATATTGACCGAAGTGCACGTTTTGAAATTTCAAAAGTAACGCGAAATCCATAATGTGAAGAATCGGACAATTAAAAAATATATTTCAATACAAATTTACAATAAAAAATGTAGGTTGCTTTACCATGGATTCCCTACAAAGTCAATAGCTTGAGTGATGTCTTATTGCAACCGCAGATTTCACTTTAAAACAACCGTCTGTTCTCAAAGAATAATTTCTTCGCTTTTAGTTCTCTGAGTTCCACTGTTTAAGGTGCCGAGCGTTTCTTTGGGCTTCTTCTTCTAATTTATAGTTCTCAAAGGGCGAGTCTTCATTCCGATATTAAACGGGATATTTACACTGCCTCGGAAATTCACGCGTGAAACGGTGCAATGCTTTCTTGAAATCCTCTCTGACAATGACAAAATCTCTTCTTTCTAGGACCATATCCCTTTGGCAAAACCACTAAAACATCTCTTCCCTTTGGAAAGCTCTAACTACCGTTTCTCGCTCTGGTTTCGATTTCGCTACCTCGCCTGGCCTGCTGGCTGCTGCAACCAAGTTCAAATCTTCTAACTGCACGTCCTCGTCAAATTACGTCCTTCCCGTGGGACTTACTGTCAAAAAATTAGCCAATCAGAATTTTGCGGCCGCTGGCGGCCGCAGAAATGAAAAAATAGGGGTCTTTGTAGCAGGCGTTCCTTCGTCCCTAGCCCCAGTCCCCCTTCTCCCGCGTTCTTGCTCCCCTTCCCCCTCCCCGTTTACGCCTGCTACGCAGGCTATACTCTTTCATAATAACCATCTTGACGTCCCTGGGTCAACAACATCACTGAAGCATCGCGTATTGGCAATCAACCCAAATGACTTATTTCCATCATGCCTCCTTTTGTTTAAATCAAGAACCTTCAGAAATAAATTAAAATAATTTTGCCTTATTTGAACTTCAAAACAGTTTTCTCCTATAAGACGTCTTTTCTGTATTCGCTGCAATATTTCGAAACCATAATTTCTTGCCGAAAGCTCGCAAGCCTGTTAGTTTGAGTCATGCAACAAAATGTCACGCATTTGATTTTACCTGACGTCAGGTTTGACCTTGGGAAAAGTGATTTGGAGGGGGAAATGCACAGGAAACAACAACAACAACAACAAAACAAGCAAGCAAAAAACAAACAAACAAAAAACGGAAACAAAGCAATGAGAACTTTGAAAACCTATGGACCCAAGGACCGATTATTTATTTATCATTATCATTAGACACAGTGAGGCCTTGCCAACGGCCGGCCTTGCCTGTTACTAGGGCTTTGAAAAAGAAATTATTATCAGGTCTCTATGTATTGGTCTTCAAAACTTGGTCAAGATAGGAGTAAGAAAGTAAAAATCTATGTTGAGTTTACTCAAGCAAAACCAGGGGTGTCGCCAGCGGTGCTGGAACCGTCCTTTTCGTTCTTTATAAGCTTATGAAACCATTCTATGGCAAACCTAGCGGATTGCACATTTATACATGAAACTCAAAATAAAGTTGAATTTGAAACTCAACTCATGTTGAAACTCTTCATGACAAGGTGTCCTAATGTTCAGGGCTCTTTGTCGCTTTCCGCCTGATCTTTTGAGCAGTGCAGGTGACGAAGGTGGAGAACCATCCTTGTTACAAATGGGTAACGCTCGAAACGTCAGCTTTCAGTCTCTTCACCGTGGCTCTATTTACCTTATTAACTTAGTTGATAAATCCAACGTTTTGTGTTTCGCTTCCCCACCGACGCAGCACCACAGTTTCTCTAGAAACTAACCCCTTTGTTTGTCAGGTGACAGTTGATTGTGCAATATTTTTCCGTCTTTTCACGGTTGAGGAGAACGAGCTCGGTGTCGCTTAGAGCACTGCTATGAAAGTTAGACCATCTGATGACAGGGCCTTAGGTTTTAGCGCATACATTAGTTTTATAGGTCCAACGCTACGCCATATGCTCTTCATACACGGACGGATTCCTTCTTTGGAAAACTGTATATTCGATCTTCCAAGTGCTTGTAAAGGGCTTGTAATGGACGCGCACAGGGTGACACTTAAGGATGGTTCTCCACCGGGATCCTGATATCGTGTCCGTAGTTTACGAGGGTAGTTTAGGAGGATCACTGCAGGCCCTGCAGTGATAGCAGCCAGCGTTGTCTTGCCGGAAGCTGACCGGTCTTCAGGGCTGGTATGGCGGTGTTAATCTGCTTTTTGAATGACGTCTGCGATCACAGCGAGGAATGCACGAAAGTAGGTATGAGAAAAAGGTGTACTTACCAGAGCCCACTGGAAAGAAGACGCCGACTTGCAATTGTTGCAAAATAGCTTTGGACTCGGACTTGCCAATTCCACGGTCTGCATGCTTTTCTCACTTTCCCGTTCGAGGCATGCTTAGACAGCCCTGGTAGAACTCAACATGACCAACGTCGATTAGTCCCTCTGCGCTAGCCAGTTCCCAGAGAAGAGCAATGGGCTGGGCAAATGGTCCATGTTTAGAATACTAATTACAATATACTATTGCGCGCTGCTGAAAGAAAATCAACGAAGCTCAACTTCTGAGTGGATATCGCTGATTCCAACACTGCAAGTGTGACCCGAAAAGTCTGGTTTTTTTTTGCAACTGGAACAGCAACTACTCGTTCTTATCGCTTGTAAGAGGCGTAAACGCCTGCAACTAGTTTCTGAAAAGAATACGTGACCTTTATTCGCAGCCAAGGGAGATTATGGTTTGATTGGCTTTTGCACTCGGAGACAGGGCTTCTGAATGCGAGAACTCCAAAGAACCCTATCCCTGCGCTCTACAACTAGTGTGTGTTAAATCTGGCGTTTCCCTTTTTTATTTTTTAACGAAAATGATCAGTTTTTGAACATTTACTCAAAGCCGATCCGCACTTAAGACATTTTGTCTAGTTTCCAATGATGTCGCACCTGAAATTCTCATGTCTGATTTCCAACACGGTTTTATTTTCGCAAATGGCAGGTTCCCGAGGCGCCTTCTTCGAC
Source organism: Siderastrea radians (assembly GCA_964017195.1). Taxonomy (NCBI): domain Eukaryota; kingdom Metazoa; phylum Cnidaria; class Anthozoa; order Scleractinia; family Rhizangiidae; genus Siderastrea; species Siderastrea radians. The sequence goes on along the minus strand of OZ024887.1, from coordinate 22,811,682 downwards.
GCAACACTGGTGGCTTGCAAATAATACTGAAATCCTTCAGTTCTGTGGGAAAAATATCCTAAAATGCGCTCACGCTAGGGAATATTCGCGTCTTAAAAAGTCGAACTCTGCAGTAAGATATAAAAAAGATACATTAATGTTTGCTATTTTTAGACTCGGAAGCTAATACTTTCTACTTCTAGTGAACACGTGACAATTTTTTCCTCTCGCCAGAGCGATCTACGTAATCTGTAACTTGTTTTGCACAGGTCAGAATTGTGTGGTGAATAGCGCCATCATATGTAGCATCACTCTATTTTACTAGATTTCAGGCATATAAACTTCGGCGGTGTAACATGACACCAAACAGAAGGACGGACTGTGAGTAAACAAACACAGTTGTAGCCAAGTGCTACACATTGAAAACTCACGATTATAGGGAAAAGTGAACTTAAAAATTTCAGGGATCTTGTAAAAACAAATGGATGCCTTCTTTATTAACCTTCGATATGCATTAGTTTAAATCGTGGAAAACATTCAGCTATCTCTGCGGTTTGTTTTTACGTTGAGGTAGTCCGGCATCATCTGGGATGAAAACGGTCATTCCGGTCGATCGAGTTGCTGAAACAAACGCCATCACTATTTATATCGCCTTCTATCTTGTACAATTTCTTGCATAGCTTAAGATATTTCAGATGTCTTAATCTTTCGATTTTTTCCCATTTTTGCAATCCCATCACCGAAACCTATCCTGTGGCTGTGACTGGACCAGAACCCGTTGCGTGACAGACAAATTTAGTTAAATCAGACCATAATAATAGTGCGGTTTCTGAGACGAATGTGGCGATCACGGCAAAGTTGTTTAGTTTCTTCAGGGAATTAACACTAAGAGATTTTAAAAGTTCAGTTGCCATTCGTTAAGGGGTGTGAATGTGATGGCGGAGTCTTTATTCATTAGTTGAAAGTCAATCTGGAGACACCAGGAGATAACGGTCGATTCCACGCGTCAAGATGGCCCTTGGACAGTACACCTAAAACTTGACGAAACCTGGCATTTAGACAAAATCTTATTCAAGGTGAGCTAAAATGACCTTTATCCTGTACTTTTCATCCAAATACCGAGGGAAACAAGAAAAAACTGCCAAGTTTTCGGCTATTCGGTCGGAGGCACGACCCTATTGTTTGTACTGGTTGACAGGTTAATGCTGTGATTATCGGGATTTTGAGAGCGTTTGTACTCGGCGCTGATAAAAAGCCCGAAACTAATTTTTAAACCTAAAATTAGAATGGTATTTCGTCTTTCAAGAATTCTGAATTTCAAGTGATTTGGTGTTTTACCGGGGAGGGAAACTTTCTCTTGAAAAACTGTGCCAAATTATGAATTTTGAGCAAGCGAATTTTAGTGATTTTCAGCAGCTCGCCATGACCTTGAAAATTAATTCACAGATCTAAAACAGGACTCAATTACTTCACACACACTTCAAAAGCAAACTTCCACGCTTAAAATTGGGGTTTTCTGGGATGCGAATCAAACAGAGCGAAGTTTATGAGAAGGTATGATACACGTTTATTTCGCGTGTTTACAGGACACGTGGGACCTAAACGTGTTATTTTTTTTGGGGGGGGGGGGGGGGGGCTTAAAAAAAGATTTCAAGAAAAAAATTCCACCACGTTTCTTAGATTACCATAGGGTATTCGTGGAAAATTTATGAAGGAATCTTATTTTTCATCATGTGCCACCACTCGCTCGATGTTAGTGGACATCCCCTCTTAAGGTTTAAGGCTTCAGGAGAAGAATATGCCTCCCGCGGTAGAATCCGTCAGAATAGTGCCATTTCGGGGATTGTTTTTTTTAGATTTTTCATCTTTCGGAAACGAAAAATGAAAAATCAAAGGCTGGGAGTACTGCCGTGTTGTGCATGCGAAAACCCTACTGAGTGAGCGTGCTCGCAGTCCCGCCAATCAAAAGTGACTCTTCCCGCCAGGAATTACGTTCAGTGAAAAAAACAAAAAAAACTTAATTAGTTGAAGGCAGGAGGTGACATTGTGAGTAAAAGGTTTCACCGGACTTGACAACAAGGCGGCTAATGCTTAAACCTTCATCACGTGAAACAAGTCGGAACCTCATTTACGTGCTGTAATTCAATTCACGCGTAACACCATTCATTTTTCAAACTGAAGAATTAAGTAGGGGGACGTAAAACGATTCAACCTGTTTCGTTACTGGGGAGGAGAGCCGCTTGACGAACCAAAGAAACTGCTGCGTGTGAGGTTAGGCCCAGTTAGGTCTTCCTTGAGCTTTATTCAGGAACTTTGTTTTTCACTTCAGTGTCACAGTATGTCAATAGACACTATATTTTGGGCAACTCAAGACGACTTCACATATTTTAAGAATTCGACTGACTACGTTCAACGTCTAAATAAACTGTCGAACCTATTTATTAACGTCCGACCCAAATAGTAATTTGGAAGGGGACTAAGACTGGCTGAGTCAAAATATAACTCAGCAACCTGATTCAGTGTGCCGCGGAGTTTTTATTAATTTAGAAATTCATGGGTAATACAGTTAAACGTTGCAAAAATGCATTTACTCACAAAAATATTAATATCCTTTGACAGACTCAGGTGAGTTAAAGAGGCTCGCAACAGTATTTTTGGCCTTGGAGTGTTTTTTTTGAAGTCAAAATTTCGTATAGAGGATAAACTTCGATTTCCTTGATACTACACCACCTTTTCAGCAAATGATCAAAGTTTATTTTCTCTCTGGCTTCCTAGCAACAGCTGTCACCATAGCAACGGTAATGGACAAGCCCTCAATTTAAATAATGTCGAATATCTCGAAAACTAGTTAGACACTTTATGACGAAACTTGAACTATTTGAACTACTCAACTTACACAACTTGTATGCGAAATTAGGGAAAAATCTGTAAGAGCGTTTTCACGTAAATCATGATTCATTTTTTACGGGCTGATTTTGGTCATTCCTGCAATTTTCTCCAATATTTCAAGAAAGATAAAACTTAACACTTTCTCTTTTCAGTTGAAGGATCTTTTATGATATCAAAACATTCTTAATGTACATTGAGCTTCCTAGGTGCCTGCGATTTTAAGATATTTATATTTAAAAACTGCTAAAATGTAGTGCAAATCATCCAAAAAGTCCGTAATTTGCATAAATAGAAATATTTCTAAACTGCCCTTACAGATTTTTCTCTTAAATTGATTGACGTTAGAATAATAATTCTTTTTGATGTTCCAGCAAGTTTTAGGCTGAATAAACATTTCTGTTGTTAGATAAGAAGGCCGGATCTTGGTCAAGTTTCAGTCGTTATTACCTTTCAACGAGCAACAGTATTATTTCGTATTTTCTGGTCTATTTCTCGGTTATTCACGTGCAATGAATATTAATACAAGCTGCGCTTGTGTCCTCTCGTGCGTTTATAATTCGTTCTCATAAAAAAAAAAAATATGAGAAGGAATTATAAATGCACGAGAGGACACAAGCGCAGCGTGTATAAATATTCATTGCACGTGAATAACCAAGAAATAGACCAGGAAAAAAAAATACTGTTGCTCGTTGAAAGTTAATAGCGACTGAAACCTGACCGAGCAGGGACGGCGGAGCCGGGGGGGCTGGGGGGGCTTTAGCCCCCCCACTTTTGAGGAGGATGACATTTTATTTTGTTTTAGTATATGGTACGTATAAAGAAATAATAAAAAAATGAGAACAAGAAAACGAAAGAATTCTCTTCAGGTTATTCTCCCAAAGAATAAGAGTATTTGCCAGATGAAACTAGTGTTTAAATTGTTATTGCTTGATTAAGTCACAAGAATTTACAAAGCTACAACTTTATACAAACCTCGTCGGAAACTTTTCGCGTTTACGTACTTTTAACATTTTCTCAGCGTGTGCTTCCTTCCCACAGACGGGAAGCTTGTGTCAAAAAACCGCAGGTTAGCGTAGGAGACCGGAAGGCTGAGAAATAACCTCCAAAATATTGCTGTAAGCACTAAAAGTACCTTTCATTTTACGCTTTATCCAGGCTAATTATTTCAAGAAGTATCTCGCGGAGAATGCTGTAAATACGATTTCCGAGACTCTAGATTTCAAAATTTTCTGGGGGAGGATGCCCCCAGACCCCCTACCAACTCGCGCCTCCGACACACGTTTTCAGCTCCCCACTTCAAAGTACGCTCCGCCGTCCCTGCCGAGACTCAGCCTTCTTAACTAATAAACAAAGTGTTTATTCAGCCCAAAACTTGCTGGAACATCAAAAAGAATTATTATTCTAACGTCAATCAATTTAAGAGAAAAATCTGTAAGGGCAGTTTAGAAATATTTCTATTTATGCAAATTACGGACTTTTTGGCGGATTTGAGCTGCATTTTAGCAGTTTTTAAATATAAATATCTTAAAATCGCAGCCACCTAGGAAGCTCAATGTACATTAAGAATGTTTTGATATCATTAAAGATCCTTCAGCTGAAAAGAGAAAGTGTTAAGTTTTATCTTTCTTGAAATATTGGAGAAAATTGCAGGAATGACCAAAATCAGCCCTTAAAAAATGAATCAAGATTTACGTGAAAACGCTCTTACAGATTTTTCCCTAATTTCGTATACAAGTTGTGTAGGTTGAGTAGTTCAAATAGTTTAAGTTTCGTCATAATGTGTCTGACTAGTTTTCGAGATATTCGACATTATTTAAAATGAGGGGTTGTCCATTACCGCTGCTATGGTGACAGTTGTTGCTAGGAAACCAGTGAGAAAATAAACTTTGATCATTTGTTGAAAAGGTGGTGTAGTATCAAAGAAATCGAAGTTTATCTTCTATACGAAATTTTGACTTCAAAAGATACACTCCAAGGCCAAAAAACCGGTTGCGAGCCTCCTTAAAATGTAAAAAAAAAAAATGTAAAATGCTATTATTTAAAGTGGACGTTAAGGCCTAGGTCTCAAGTACTGCTGGTGACTTTTTAGCCTATTTTCGCCAAATCACACTTTGAAAGATTGTAATAATTTAGTCACGTAATTGGCGACGCCCATTATCATTAGAAAACCTAAAGTAACAATTCCCACCAATTGCTGGATCCGCAGATTTAGCTTCTTTTCTTAGTCTGGTAGTAATTCAGAAAGCTGGCTAGAACGTTGTACTGGGTTTCACTAGTGCCAGTCCTTTTTCAAAGCTGCAGTGTCTAATAGAGAGGAGAGAGGAATTAAAAGGTTTTGACTCATTTCAGCTGCTGTTCTAAGGACACTTCTAGGGGCACTTCTGACTGCCATTGGTAGAGTATGATATTGGTTGAGATTTCCATTAGTAACAAGTGTGTCAAAGATTTGGTTGTGGTTTGCCTTTATTTGTTATCTAAGAAATAGGTTTTAATTTATTTACTTTGACCAACACCCTTCAAATCTACAGAGACCCAGGCCTTAAGGAAGCCCATTTATATTGAGTTGGGAGAATGCTGGATTTAAGATCCTACGCACTCTTCGCAAAGGTCGCACAAACAGCAGAAACAATTTCGAGTTGATTTTTTGAAGCCTCGTTTTTTGGAGACTTTGCTGCAGTAAAAGATGGCCACAATCACCACAACCACAAAGACAACTCCACCTGCTACAGCTCCCACTATCTGTGCAAGGCTGCAAAAGAACGAAAAAAGAAAAAGACGCAAAATATTATAATGTTGCGATTTTACTGTCAAGGACAATTCACTCAAAATCTTTAAAATCAAATAGATTAAACTTACTTTGATTTTTGACGTTCTTAACAATACATTCACTAAATATTTATCGTAAACTGTTAGGTTTCAACTTACTTCTTAATCCAGAACCACTCCACCCCCCCCCCCCAAAAAAAACATAAAACCTTTGATGATCATCGCGTCGCAGTGGAATTTATTTGTCGTTGAACAATTTCAACCTTACATTTTATGTTTGCTCACCGATCATGCAAAAAAAATGTACAAAAATATTTTCATTTACCAAAAATAAAAAAAAGAAAAGAAAAACGGCAGGCAGCTTCAGACTTGCTTCAGACCGGACTAAATTTGGTCCCTCTGGAAGGTGCGGGCAGTATCCTGCCGCCGTTATATAGACATACCTTCCCTTCTCCACCCCCCTCCATACCCACAGACACACATGAGCAACAATCTTAACCAGGAAAAGAAATGATCAAGCACGGCTGGGTTTGTTATAAAGTTAACTGTACTGCTTGTTTCTTCTTTTCCATTTACGTTGTAAGTAAAAGAAGACGAAAACTCACCTAAGCGAAGGAGACTCTGAAAATAAAAAAATATCATTTAGCCGCACAAAATTGCCTCGTAAATTACAATGTTTAGAGAGGGTAGCACCAAGCTAACTCTAGGTTAATTAGGGTGGCGCTCTTCGTAATTGATTCCGTTATTATTACTTCCTTTCGAAAGTGTTGAAACTAAAAACGAGCATTAAATGTTAAATAATACAAATGCTTTCAAGAAAAGGAATATGTTTAGAATGAAAGATACAAAAAGATACAAAATAAACATATTTACCACCGAAGGAAAGGGAGAGAAACAGAAACGAAAACTCTTTAAATACAAAAACATCTGAGACGAGAAATGCTAGCAAGAAAGATGCTTACCAACAGCGGTGTAAGTTGCACGAAACCCTGCCTTGTTGCTTCTAGAATCAGAGTCGAATTCTATCCACATGAATCTTCCAGTGGACTCAACTGGAGAGGGAGTTGTGCTTCCACAGAATTTCCCCAGTTTCTCAGAATCTGCGTCGTCTCCGTCTCGAACTTCAACGTGGTCGCACAAGCAGAGCTTGGGAACAGCACAAGTTTCCAACAAAAACATCTCAAAAACCAGCTGTACTTTATAACCTTCTGGAGCTTTAATTATCCATCTGCAAGTAGTGCTGCTTGGGTAGCTGAGCGGGTAGTTTGGAGAAGTAAAATTTCCAGACTTTCCTTCGAGAGATATACCAGCTGCACTGCAAGGAGTTGACTCTGAAATTAGGTTAAAAAGAAGTTAGGGGTAGAAATGGAGCATGCTCTTAGAGAGCGAAATGCCAACAAGACACAAGGGCGTCAGGAGAACTGAAGAATTTGTTTCCTTTGCTGTCAGTGGATAGAAAAAACTTGGCATACCGTAATCCCACAAAAGGTTTTCTCTCATGCAATCGAGGCAAACAGCGAATTCCTCTGCAATATTGAGGACGTTTTCTAAAACCTAAGAATGGGTTAAGGGATGCCAAGCTAACTTTTCAATGACACTGTTATTGGCTAGATTGATTATAGGACATAAGATTCGCTATCTCGAACGCAAGCTCTTTCCTCTTAAATATTTCTAAACTATAGAATAGTTAGCTTTATCCCACACTGTGTTGGAACTTACAACTAGCATCAATCGGTGGAAAAGAAGAAAAGTTTTGCTTTAGGGGCAATATAGCATAGAGATAGATTAAAAGAAAGACGGATAAGAATTTTTACCAATGGCAGTGTAAGTTGCATTAAAACCCTTATCCTCGGTTCTGAAATCAGAGTCGAACTCTATCCACATGAATCGCCCAGAGGACAGTATTGGGGTGACACCAGGGGTTCTGCCACCACAAAATTCAGCCACCTCCTCAGAACTTTTATCACTTCCATCTCTGATTTCAACGTGATCACAAGTGCAAGTGGATGGAAATTTGCAAGTCTCCAAGTCGAATGTCTCGAAAGTCAGCTTCACTCGGTGGCTTTCTGGAACGGTAATTAGCCATCGGCACGTCTTGCTGCTTGGGTAGTTGTTCGGGTAGTTCGGAGTTGTAAAACTTCCAGATGACCCAGTTAGAGAGATGCCAGATTCACTGCAAGGAACTGATTCTGAAATTAGATTAAAAAGAAAATAGAGATGTAAAATTGTGGGGTTTTACAAAACGGCATTCACATGACACAGATGTAAAGAGAATAAAAGAGTTCATTCCTTTGTGTCAAATGTTCTTGTCGATGAAAGAAATCAGACATACGTCAACGCAAGGGAATGCTCGTAAGATTTTGTTTTCGTTAAAATAGTGAACTATTTTCACCGGTCTCACCTGCACTTCTATAATGAGAATGGGAGCCCTGGTGTCCTTAGGCTTATAGCAACGGTAATATGAAAAACAGGTGACAAATGCACCAGGCAAACAAGATTCGAATCACCCAAACCTAAAAACAAGGCACCCACACTCAAAACCAAATCTCCCGCACTCTAAAACAAGGACCCAAACTCAGCGAAAACCCGCTACCCAAACTTAAATCTGTGAGAAAGCAGAAGAAGATCGCTTCACGCCTGAGGGACGAGAAGACGCGTAAATGAAATTTTTGAGGGAATCCAGTGAAGTATATTGACTTAATAAACTAGAAGCTTCTTCAGATGCAGAAGAAAGCAAGTGGGATGAAGAGCCTTAGGCTTCTCCCGACCTCATGTGTTTGGAATCTCAATTTATTTATCAGTTTTAACTCATATTCCAACCTCACAACATTACATCTATTAACATTATTAACATTACGTTACATCACTTACAATAGCTTAATAGAAAAATAAATTTACTAATTATGTAATTGTACTTTAGTTGTTAGTTACAATAAAAACTGAAATTGAAACGGCCTGTGAGGTCGTAAACAAGACCACAGCTTACAAAAGAGGAATCAATGCCTAGTGGTACTTGTTTAAAGAATTTGTTAGGCGGCCGACGTGCATATGCGCACGTCGTGCCGTCTCGTAAAATGGACGTTTCATCGTCGTCGTCCGTCAGTTACTTAGTCCCCTTGGGGTCGCGCGGCTGGCTCTGAACAATGGCCTCGCTGTTATAATGACGTCAAGAGATAGATAAAATATTTTATCAGGTCGCTCAAATACCGGACATACTAGTGACATAACATGACCTTTACTGAAGATCTTTGAGTTGAATTTAATTTTCCATCTTTGATCACAGAAAACTACAGGGTCGTATTGGCAAAATACATGAGAATCGCTGCAGACTTGTTTATAAAACGACTGTTTTCAAAGGGAATACGGTGACATCGTGACAGTGCGCCATATCGGACATCCATAAGAACGCAGATTGTAGGACTGGATACGAATAACAATTGTTATCGTTTTCGTGACCGTTTAACAAAATCCGTATTATATCAAGTTGCCTGTCAACAGCTTGCTATTGATAGCCTTGCGTAGTCTTAGCTGATATGCGATTTCAACAATAGGAGATTGGGGCTAACCCATTGACTTTGAAATTAAGCAATTGAGATCGTAGTCACCGATCTTCTGTGACAAAGCTGCTACATATCTTTAGCGCGCGATATTTGGACGGACGATCCCGTGGAAATCAAACAGCAAGGCAAAGGTAACATTTCAGTTCTTTATTTATTCGGCTATTAAAGTGTGCCAGGGTTGCACCAGGCAGACTACTGCATCACACTTTCACGGTTTTTAGTCACGCATGTTCACGTGCTGTCTCCTTAGTGGGGGAAGGGGGATGCCGTTGAGTCACCATGGGCCGCCTGTAAATTCTTCAGAATACCCAAAATATCTTTCTTCGATAGTGTCACAGCATTAGTCAAAATATTGCTTCAAATAGCCACTGTTTTGGTCACACAGATTCACGTGCAGGGTCTCCTTGGAATTTTAAGAGAGTGTACACGAGGGTCCACCGGAGAACGAAGGCGGGCAGAGTTACCATCGGCCGCCTGTTAATTCTTCAGAATTTCTTGTTTTGCATAAAATATTAGGTGTACAAATTCTTTAAACTTTCAAGTAAAACTGTCGCAGTACTGAACCGATAAAACGTACAGTAAGGAGTAAGCAGACCGAATTTCCTACTAATAAAAACAAGAAAAAAGGATGAGAGAAGGTGAGGGCCAGCGGAATTCAGTTATATTTTGAGAAATCCCATTCCGATGAAAAAGACTGTCAGGAAGGAGCACGCATGTTTACAATTCCAAAACAAGCTATTCGAAGAAAACAAGTGTTTCTGCAGATTTCTCACAGACGTTGCCAGAACCTCTCTCTTTCAAGCGTTCGTTGTAAAGAAGAACATCGTTGATGCAATCCGTCCAGGAAGAATTTGGATCGAAAAAGTGAGCTTTGAACTTTCTCACGTGACATGGAAAAGACGGCTTTCCCCTTCAGAAAGACACAGAGTTTCGTTACTTTCCCTCAGACTTTGAAAGAAAAGAAGACTTTATGGTTTAGGAATTTATGAGCTTAAGGTATCATGGTACCCCAAAATTGACCATGTTTTCGAAAAATACATTTCTGTCATTTTCAGATAGATATTATTCAAACCTCTCTTTTACAAAGAGTTTCAGAAAAAAAGATTGTTTCTACGCAAAGTTATGGACGAAAAAAGATTTGTGGCATTAATTTTCTCTAATCATGTGTTGACAGTCATCTGTCAACAACGCTGAAAATAGCATGTGACATAACAGGGCCCCGATGTTTTGACACGCGATCGATTGCGTAGCAGTTCCCTCTTATTTCAAGTGTGTCTACAAAGTGGCTTCGATCATATCTGTGAAAGAGAGAGAGAGAGAGAGAGAGAGAGAGAGAGAGAGAGAGAGAGAGAGAGAGAAAAGATCGAGCGTTGAGGAATTAATTGGGCTTCCTGACTCCTCACTTGTCAGTGTGATAAGTTCCGACTGCCAGCTCGCTTTTCGTAACGCGAACGCCGAAAAACAATCCATCCATTCAAATTCCATAACATTTCTACAAAGCCAGATATATCAAAGAATGAACTTGGCGCAAAAGACGGCATGTCCAGGAAAGTACGGAATTTGTCTCCAGTAATAAAGAAGTTTATTTTTTTACCAATTGCTTGCATTTCTGGCAGGATGTTCTCTCTTAGATCTTGAGCCAAACACGTGGCGGCTTCTTCGCAGATTTCCATGTGCTTTCCTTTCGCCTTTCCTTTCGTCTTTCAGGTCCCGGCAGCTTGGGTAGTCTTACCCAGCTCAAATGATGATGCCTTCGGCATTTTACAGCCGACGTGATATTATGACTTTAAAATTTCCGTTTATTGCGTTTGGAGACCCTTTGAACGGCACTCGTACTCAACGAAAGTGGCTTTCCAACATAAAAACACGCAGAATTTGACACCATTCTTGTCGGCATGTTTGTGCTATTGTTGGCGGTAAGTTGAGCCTCCCCTCTGTCAACCGCAGGTAATTATCCTGACACCTAGGTGTTTTAATCTCCTCAGACCGGAAAAAGTTTCCAAATCATATTTTGGCTTTTTTCTCGAAACTAATTTTTCAAGAAATTGGGCGCACATTTTAAGTTCGCGTTCAGCGAGTTTTCAACCATTTTAGCTCAAATTTGGCGACAATGTTGCCACATAATTTGACACCAAAACTGTGTCTCCGAATTTTATTTTTTGCTTTCATTCACAAGTTATGAGCCGTAAAAGAAAGAGGAGAGGTGTTACTTCGAACTTCAAAGTTTAACTGAGTGCAGAAAATAAACTAGGCCAGATACAAAAATTCCGAGACACGGCTTCTGAGACAAAGGTGTGAAGAATTCGGCGCGATGTTCGTCTTTCTCTCCAGATCATTCTCGACTGGAGCGGAACCGATTTTGTGAACGATGTACTTTTTAAAAACGTAGTCTCTATTTTCGACACAGTTGCTTTTTCTTTATCTAAATGCGTTTTCGTAATCTTCAATTATTAAGCTTCAGAAAATATATAGTTTGTCAGGGTCCTTGTGAAACGCCTGACGCTCAAACGGTGAAAACGCAATGTTGTCATTTGGGGTACCCTGATACCTAAATCTAAATTTGAATGTAACAACAACTTTCAGCTACACGACGGGAGTGTATCAGGGGAGCAAAATTCTTTAAAACCTCCAGGAAACAGCCCACATTTAATGGAAGAAATTGGTTTGGAAGCTCAGAAAAATGGTTACGGTTTTAGTGTTGACCGTGCGCAAACAACGTTAGGTTTTGAATTTTGTATGAGCAGCTAAACAGTAGAAGTATTACTGTAAAGTTATTCAACCATAGTGTGAACGCAAAACAAAGACTGTGCACGGTTGTGATGCTTTGAACATAAACTGCAGCGCCTTTCTTATGGCCTTTGAAACTTGCAAAAGGTTTCATAACAAGTCCCTCGATTAACTTTGAACAGACACACTGCTACAATACCTCTCACTTCCACAGAGGTTGCTATTAGAAAACAACAGGGAAAGAGAAAACCAGCCGCATGTAGGAAGCCTCCGCGGAGGAGAGAGCTACAAGACACCAGAAATGGGGTGAATGGCAAAAAGATAAAAAATTATTAAAAAATGGGGAAAGGATGAGAAAAAATTGCGTGTGTCTAACAGCAAATAGAACGACGAAAGAAAAATGTAACAAATTGAAATTACAGGCCACCATTCCCCGGGGGTAGAAGAGTACGTTTGAAGACTGAAAGAAACTGAACACAAGGGAAAAAGGTGGGTCCAAAAGCTGGTAAAAGAAAAGCCTAAAAGCTAAGATGTACCCCCCAGGGAATGGCAGCCCTAGCGCCCGGTAATCCGAGAGGGTGTAAGTCACCCCTCTAGGCACCGCCATTGGAAGAGCGAACTAAAGTTGGGAGAAAAACCAGGTTGGACCGTATACCAGGGAACAAAAAAACAGTCGGGAAAAAGGACCCATATGGAAAATAAAGTTGTTCATATACAGTAAAATGTGACTTTTAAATTATAAGCCGAAAAATAAAAGGAATTCACAGAACCAAAACTGCATATAACTTCAATAAACAAGCGGGACCATTTGTTAACCCGCGAAAATAAAACGACAATAAACAAAAGGGACCTGCTGTTAACCCGCGAAAATTAAAAACCTCCAATAAACAAGCGGGACCATCTGTTAACCGCGAAAATATAACGTCAATAAACAAGCGGGACCTGCTGTTAACCCGCAAAAATTAAAAACATCCAATAAAGAAGCAGGACCTTCTGTTAACCCGCGAAAACAGAAACTCCAATAAAGAAGCGGGACCTTCTCTTAACCCGCGAAAATAAAAACTCCAATAAACAAGCGGGACCTTCTGTTAACCCGCGAAAATAAAAACTCCAATAAACAAGCGGGACCTTTTGTTAACCCGCGAAAATAAAAACTCCAATAAACAAGCGGGACCTTCTGTTAACCCGCGAAAATAAAACGACAATAAACAAGCAGGACCTGCTGTTAAACCGCGAAAATTAAAAAACTCCAATAAACAAGCGGGACCATCTGTTAACCCGCGAAAATAAAACGTCAATAAACAAGGGGGACCTGCTGTTAACCCGCGAAAATAAAAACTCCAATAAACAAGCGGGACCTTCTGTTGACCCGCGAAAATAAAAAACTCCAATAAAGAAGCGGGACCTTCTGTTAACCCGCGAAAATAAAAACTGCAATAAACAAGCGGGACCTTCTGTTAACCCGCGAAAATAAAACCTCAATAAACAAGCGGGACCTGCTGTTAAACCGCGAAAATTAAAAAACTCTAATAAAGAAGCGGGACCTGCTGTTAACCCGCGAAAATAAAAACTCCAATAAGCAAGCGGGGCCTGATGTTAACCCGCGAAAAGAAAAGACTTAAATAAACAAGCGGGACTTAATATGAACCGCGAAAATAAAGCTGCAATCAACAAAGGGACCTACTGTTAACCCGTGGAAACTAAAAACTTAAATAAACAAGCGGGACCTAGTGTAAACCCAGAAATAAAAATCTCGAGGGACCAAAAACGGTAAAAATAAAAACGGACGTAAAGGCGGCAAAGAAAAGAGATATACAAACTAAAATATACCAAACACTGAAGAAAGAAACAAAGGGCGAATGGAGAAATAAATAAAAGCTACAATGTGTGAAAAACACGTGGAAAACGTGGCATATTGAAATGAATACAACGAGTAAACCAGCAAACAACAAGACAAAATGTGAATGACATAATATAAGAGGCCAGCAAAGAAAAGGCGAAACCCAGAAGAAACGCGTATGAGCTAAATAAAAAACAGGAATACAAGGGCGTGCGCGCTAACATAGGGGAAAACACGAAGACGAACAGATACAATAAGACAAGGAAATAATAAAAAACCTCAAGTTGCTCGGCTGGAGGATTTGGAAGTTGCTCCGGTTGTGGAGCAGGTTCTGCCGCCGGTGGTGGCTCAACATTCGGGACAACTGCTTGAACGGCATAAATGGCGCCTTGGTAAGCTCTAGGCCTATGAACAGCAGGTTGTAGTGCGTCAGCCATAGCGCGAAGAAAGGCACACGGCGTGTCAGGGAGTCTTTAGAGCAGAACAACAAGTCGTGTACAGGACACGGGTGTGCGAGAAAAGAGAGCGAATTCATAATGTATTCTCCTTATATACGCTACGGTGAGACCGCTGTCAATAGTGAACTGTGATGCGTTTTCCAATGTTGGCGAGGTTTTTCAGTCATGAAAACTAAATTGTATAATGACCAGCTCGCCTTAACTGAACATACCAAGGATTGCTATGTCAAAGGCAACTTTCATTCCTTAACGATATAGCACTGTTAAACTCTACGGAAATTTATTGTTTCCTCAAAGAGTGTTCTGTATGGTTTCAAACATTAATCAGCAGCAATGGTTTCATGACATGTTATTAAAACCAAACAAGAACATTGAAGTAATATAAGTCGCAAAAAAAATCAATTAGTCCAAAAGGTTTAATTAATTCTTGCATCGTACAAATTAAAAAAAAATTAATTAAAATTAAAATTAAAATTAAAAGAATTGTTGTTGAAAAGACGAAAGAGTAGTTTACAGCAACAACGATCGTTAAGATAAGCAAGATTTCGGAACACAACTGATCTGAAAAGAAAATAGCTTACCAACAGCGGTGTAACTAGCACGAAATCCCTCCTCGTTGTCGTTAGAATCAGCGTGGAATTCCACCCACATGAATCGTCCAGATGACAGACCTGGTAGGGGAGTTTTGCTTCCGCAGAATGTTTCGAGCTCATCAGAATTTTGGTCGTTTCCATCTCTGATTCTTACGTAATCACAAGTACAAACGGAAGGAACAATGCAAGTTTCCAATTGAAATGAGTCGAAGGTGAGCTTTACCCTGTACCCTTCTGGAACAGAAATTTTCCATCGGCACGTCTTGCTGTTTGGGTAGTTCAACGGGTAATTTGGGCTAGAAAAATTTCCAGAAGTCCCAGTGAGAGAGATACCAGCTGAACTGCATGGGCCTGACTCTGGAAATGGATGAGAGAAAATTAAATTAGAAATGACCTGCAGTGGCTTACTACCCTGCGTCGCAGACAGTCTACACCGCCGGTATAGGTTTGGAGTGACACGTCCGGATGCGCCGTATGCTATGGCTTACAAAACAACACCCACGCTTCGATTCGGAAAAATATTTATGTGAAACGCCAAAATCACCAAGGAATAAGATCAGCTCCCTTCTAGTGCATTTTGATTTTAATATTCGAAAAAGCATCCGAACAGGTAAAAAAGTGTAAGCTTGTACAAATATTACTGAAAATATTGAAAATATTGGTGAGGTTTTCTAGACACAAACAATAAATTAAGTGGGATGCCAATCTAACAATACTGTAGATTTTCGCTACCACGAAGGAACCTGGCCCCAAGACTCGCAACAGTAAAGGCAAACTCCTTTTTCCTTGAGTACTGACATTGTATTTTAGGATAATAAATTTGCTGTGTTCTCAAATAGTTTTGTAGTCTAACTCTATTCATATGAATCACCGTAAAATCATAGGCAATCACAATGCGTTCTCCAATACAGTACTTGCGGCGTTTTTGAACCATGGACAACGAATTAGAGAATGTCGAACTTGGAAAGAAGGCTTAAGAAATACGACGGACTACCGGTATCTTAACTGAACATGGGACATATATGTCAAAGCCAAACTTGGTTTCCTTAACTGTACCGTTTAACTTACGATAAGTATTTGTTTTCTTGACGAGTGTTCTAAGACTTCAAACATGAACAGGTGGTAATGGCGAAAATTACTGAAGACTGAACAATTTAAAAGTAAGATTGATTAAGTAAAGGCAAGAGAGAGAAATAAGATTCCGTACCAACAGCAGTGTAAGTTGCATTGAACCCTGTACGTTCGGTACTGGAATCAGAGTCGAACTCTATCCACATGAATTGCTCAGAGGAAAGTATTGGAGTTAGACCGGGCGTTCTGCCACCACAAAATTCCTTCAACTCAGTGGAACTTCCATCTTTTCCATCTCTGATTTTTACGTGGTCACATGTGCAAGTGGAGGGAATATTACAGGTCTCCAAGTTGAATGTCTGGAATGTCATCTTCACTCGACGTCCTACTGGAACAGTAATTATCCATCGACAAGTCGTGCTGCTTGGGTAGTTGTTGGGGTAGTTTGGGCTGGTAAAACTCCCAGTTGTACCAATGAGAGAGATACCAGCTGCACTGCAAGGAACTGACTCTGGAAATAGATTAAAAAGAAAATAGAGATAGAAAATTGTGGGGGTTTTACAAAACCGCATTCACATAACACAGAGGCAAAGAGAATACAAGAGTTCATTCCTGTGCCTTTATCGGTGGTTTCATGAAGTGGTAGGTTTAATTAATTGTTATTTATATGCACCGTACAAAAACAAAACGAATTGCCGTTGAAACGACGAAAAAAGTAAGTTATAGTAACAACGATCGCTAAGATAAGCAAGATTTCGGAACACAATTGATATGAAAAGAAAATAGCTTACCAACAGCGGTGTAACTAGCACGAAATCCCTCCTCGTTGTTGTTAGAATCAGCGTGGAATTCCACCCACATGAATCGTCTAGATGACAGAACTGGTAGGGGAGTGTTGCTTCCGCAGAATGTTTCGAGCTCATCAGAATTTTGGTCGTTTCCATCTCTGATTCTAACGTAATCACAAGTACAAACGGAAGGAACAATGCAAGTTTCCAACTGAAATGAGTCGAAGGTGAGCTTTACCCTGTACCCTTCTGGAACAGAAATTTTCCATCGGCACGTCTTGCTGTTTGGGTAGTTCAACGGGTAATTTGGGCTAGAAAAATTTCCAGAAGTCCCAGTGAGAGAGATACCAGCTGAACTGCATGGGCCTGACTCTGGAAATGGATGAGAGAAAATTAAAATTAGAAATGACCTGCAGTGGCTTACTACCCTGCGTCGCAGACAGTCTACACCGCCGGTATAGGTTTGGAGTGACACGTCCGGATGCACCGTATGCTATGGCTTACAAAACAAACACACGCTTCGATTCGGAAAAATATTTATATGTGAAACGCCAAAATCACCAAGGAATAAGATCAGCTCCCTTCTAGTGCATTTTGATTTTAATATTCGAAAAAGCATCAGAACAGGTAAAAAAGTGTAAGCTTGTACAAATATCACTTTAAAAGACCCTGAAACAATGATAGAAAAAAAGATGACATTTCAAGATTTTACTCAAATTTATTGGTTGTGTGCTCCTGCAAGTGAAGAGTTGGTGTGGATGCTTTGTTTTCGAGGCTTTATTTCGATGGAAGGAAATATCAATTAGTTAACATTAATCCCCGAACAGTGGATTTTGCACGAACAGTGGATTAATCCACGAACAGTGGATTTTTCTCAAATTTATTGGTTGTGTGCTCCTGCAAGTGAAGAGTTTGTGTGGATGCTTTGTTTTCGAGGCTTTATTTCGTTGGAAAGAAATGTCAATTAGTTAACATTAATCCACGAACAGTGCTTTTTAAGGTTTGTGTCGTCAGAATACATGGAACCTTTGACGCCCTGACAATACTGGCGAGGTTTCTTAACACACGCAATGAATTGTGCGGAATTCTAAGCTAAAAATATTGTAGAGTTTCGTTATCACGAAGGAACCCGGCCCCAAGACTCGCAAACAGTAAAGGCAAACTCGTTTTCCTTGAGTACTGACATTGTATTTTAGAAAAATTAATTTGCTGTGTTCTCAAATGTGACCCTCCACGGAACTTTGGGTAAAAAGGTGAAAACACGGGTACGCGTACCATGACACGGCACGCTAGGTGTGTCATTATGTCACTGATATGCGCATATTTAATAAGCAAAACAAAGTGTGTCAGGTTAGCTTTTGTTTCCCTTTGTCTTGGGTGAAGTGCCATGTGGCACGCGTGCCTTATCGCACGGCAGGCGTTCCAAACGACACAATGGCGAAAACTGTTGAAGACTGAACAATATAAAAGTAAGATTAATTAAATAAAGGCAAGAGAGAGAAATGACATTTCGTACCAACAGCAGTGTAAGTTGCATTGAACCCTGTACGTTCGGTACTGGAATCAGAGTCGAACTCTATCCACATGAATTGCTCAGAGGACAGTATTGGAGTGAGACCGGGAGTTCTGCCACCACAAAACTCTGCTAACTCAGTGGAACTTCCATCTTTTCCATCTCTGATTTTTACGTGGTCACATGTGCAAGTGGAGGGAATATTACAGGTCTCCAAGTCGAACGTCTGGAATGTCACCTTCACTCGATGTCCTACTGGAACGGTAATTATCCATCGACAAGTCGTGCTGCTTGGGTAGTTGTTAGGGTAGTTTGGACTGTTAAACGTTCCAGATGACCCAGTGAGAGAGATACCAGCTGCACTGCACTCTGACGCTAAATTGATAAGAAAATAGAAATTGAAATGGCAAGGGTTCTCACAAAATCACGTACATATAACACAAATAGATAAAGAGAACAGTGAAGTTTATTCCTTTATTCTGACACACCTCATCGCAAAAGAATGTTCGTTGTTTCCCGAGAAATTAGGGGCAACTTGCAATGGGTTTCAATTTCGGCGAAATTTTTTAAAATCGTTGACAATGAAATAGGGAATGCCGAGCTTGGAAAGTAGCTATCAAAAATGCAGTGGACTGCCACTATCTTGTCTGAACATAGGTGCCAAGGGTTGCTATGACAAAGGCGAACTCGACAAAGTTGTACTGTTTAAGGTGGTTAGACCCGGATTTTCATTAACCATACCCACTCTCTTTGAACACTAAATACAAAGATGTCTCAAACGAAACAGGAAATCGAGTTGTGCCTATTTGTAGCGTATAGATTGAAGTTTAAAAATGTGGGTTTTTTCGAGATCGACGTAGCCATAGCAACACGGTGACGTCATTGCTAGTTTTATTTCTCCTTAATTTGTAGGAAATCCAGACATTCGTTTTTAAAGCTATTTATAGGACTTGTAGTTCATATAATTGTATTCAGTTGTGCCGATTTTAAACATTTTTTTGTGAGAGCGTTTTCGAGAAATAATTGATTGAAGTTTTTAGCTCCTGCTAACAAATGAATCATAAACAATTCTCTTCGCGTTCCTCAAACTGACATTTATCCTGACCATGGCAAGAAAACTTTGGCCTTAAATTGTTTCTAGAGATTTCAGCTATCCTGCAAGAATTGATGAAAGAAATCGCTTCATCTGATTACCAATAATGTGAACGCGAAAAGAATTGTTTGATTCGTTTGTTAGGAACAGCTAAAAACTTCAATCAATTATTTCTCGAAAACGCTGTCATAAAAATTGTTTCAAATTGATACAACTGAAGACATTTATATGAACTACAAGTACTATAAATAGCTTTAAAAACGAATGTCTGGATTTCCTACAAATTAAGGAAAAGTAAAAATGGCAATGACCTCACCGTGTTGCTATGGCTATGTCGATCTCGGAAAAAACCCATTTTTCTTAAACTTCAATCTATAACCTACAAATAGGTATAACTCGATTTCCTGTTCCGTTTGAGGCATCTTTGTATTTCCTGTTCAAAGAGAGTAGGTATGGATAGTGAAAACCCGGGTCTAGCCACCTTAACTCTACGATAGTTCAAGGGTTTTCGAGCTTACGCATGAAACATCATTCGGCGACAAAAGCGAAAATTATTGCGGACTAAACAGCAACAACAACAACAACAACAACAACAAAACATAGAGAAATGAGGTTACGTACCAACAGCAGTGTAAGTTGCATTAAACCCAGTTTTTTCAGTTCCGGAATCAGATTTGAACTCTATCCACATGAATCGCCCAGAAGACATAACTGGAGTTAGACCGGGAGTTCTGCCACCACAAAATTCCTTCAACTCAGTGGAACTTCCACTGTTTCCATCTCTGATTTCAACGTGGTCACATGTGCAAGAGGAGGAAATAAAACAAGTCTCCAAGTCGAATGTCTGGAAGGTCAGCTTCACTTGGTGGCCCTCTGGAACGGTAATGATCCATCGACAAGTCGTGCTGCTTGGGTAGTTGTTGGGGTAGTTTGGACTTGTAAAACTCCCAGATGATCCAGTGAGAGAGGCACCATTTGGGTCACAAATCCCTTTTACTGAAGACAAGAAGCTCAAGGCTGGAATAAAATGACACTGAAGTGTCAATCAGTTTACAACACTCCCCAGCAACGACGATTCCATGGATCGCTCAATTGATAATGATCGCTTAATTTTGAGAAGCAAAAATATTGTCCAAATTGTTTAGAAAGAAAAACAAAATAACTGGATCCAAAGTCCCCTGATGCTAATCAAAGCGTTGGTTTGTTATTGAATCCATAATGCTCCCTTATCAAGTCGGCTTATATAAATGCTTATCATCCAAGGCCCGGGCATCAATGAAATATGTTTTGATTGCCTTACTTGGGATCAATGGGCCATTTCTTGCCCAGGGCTCCCGATTTTACCGTAAATGCGTGAGCCTAGTTGTATCAGCCTGTGTACCTATATCTTTATCCCACTGACTGCCGAGTTGAACATTATTCTATACAGATAAAACTGCGCTAAAAATGTTAAATTCCTGACTTCATTAGTTGAGACATTCATAATGTCATTGCTGGGCATTTTTGCTTCTCTCCTGATTTAGCTGAAATTCGGTATTAGCCAGCTTAAGCCAAAGTATTCAATTTGATTGGGACAATTCTTCAAAGCAAGGCTACATAAAGCAATTGAAAATACCCACAAAGGCGATTCCCATAAGAGCCAAAATGATGACAATGTCATGTCACCTGTGTTGCATCCCGAGAATGCTATGTCGAGAGATTAATCTATGTCTTTTACAATTTTATTTGACAACGCAAAAGGGGTATAGGAGGGGCAAACAACCTAAAACAAATACATACCGAATGACAGGTGTTACAATTTGAAATTTGAAGAAAATGGGTATAACAAAATCACCTACCAATTGCAAAATAGAAAATCACAGAAAGTCGCGATCGGCCTCTGTCCCTTGCTTCCATTGTCTTGTTAGAGAATTTGCAAGCTCTATAAATAACAAATTTAATAACAAAGAAATTAAAAAATCTTTTTACCTTTATGAGCAACGTACATATTGCTCCATCCTTTTGCAGATTACTAACCAATTTATTCTCCACAGGCCAAGTACCATACGGATGAAAAATAGCTGACGTAATTCCTGTCCATAAGAAGGGCAGGGAGGATTGCAGAGAGAGTTATTGTCAAATCTAGCTACTTCGATCGCATGTAAAGTTGGCGAAAAGAATGTTAAAAATGGAATCGTCAATTCCTGGGAAGCCCTAGACATTTTTAATCCAACTCAATTTGGCTTCCACAAAGGAAAGTGTGCGTTAACTCAGCTGCTGTCTTGCAATTACTTTAATAACTGGGCGTCATCCAGAAACAACTCCAGGCCCAGTGATGTTGTCTTTCTAGATTTCAGCAAAGCACTCGATTCAGTACCTAATGCTGTGAGCGATTACGTTTAAAACTAAAATGTCACGGAATTGATGGTCGCTTAACTGCTCTGCTAACAGGAGATCAACATGTTAACTGGGTGAACCTTGCAATATCGAGATCCTGGGACTGGTTTCGAACATCTGTCTCCTTGTTTCTGCTTGCTAATTTTCATTGCTTTAAACTTTTCGTTAAAGCAAAATTGCTGACATAAAGGTCTCTAAAGGTTGATTTCCTCTGTTGCGAAAATCTTACGTACGTACGGGCGTAAATTTAACTGGCTTTACGTGCGTAAATAAAATTAGAGATGATGTATGAACGGCTTACGTAAACGTAAAAAGTTGAAAGTTTTCATACATTGTCTCTAATTTTATTTACGCATGTAAAGCCAGTTAAATTTACGCCCGTTACGCACGTAAAATTTACGCAACAGTGGAAATCAACTTTAAAACATGTTCAATTATTGGAAAACGGCAAAAAATTAAACTGATAAAAAATGCCTAAAGGTCTAAACTATTTGATACCGACCAAAACATGCTGATCAACAACGTGAAACAAGTTCGGACAGAGAAGCACATTACATGTATGCACAAGTCGCAAAGAGGGGAAAGATGGGCGATATCACACATGTCCACACTAAATGCTGCCAGGCCGCGTTCTTTCACTTGTTCACCATCAGGCGTATTTGGAAATTTCTCAATCATGAAACTGTCCAGATATTAGTTAATGCTTTCGTAACGAGCCGTCTAGATTACTGCAACAGCCTCCTATATGGTCTACCAGCCACCCAACTGAATAAACTTCAGCGAGTCCAAAACGCAGCTGCCAGACTCATATGTAATATCGCTCGCTTTGACCACATTTCTCCCATCCTTTTTGAGTTGCACTGGCTTCCGATTAAATATAGGATTAACTTCAAGATCCTGCTTATCACGTATAAAGCTCTGCATGGCCTAGCACCTAATTACATCACAGAACTCATTACTGTCAAACCTGTCTCGCTACAACTTAAGATCTGACGGCGAGCTTTTCCTCCAGCGACCAACGATTAAGAGCTCAGCGACGTTGGGGGCCGCTCATTCGCACTGGTAGCACCCACGTTATGGAATGAGCTTCCCACGGAGATACGCCATGCCAACTCTGTTTTAACATTTAAGAAACTCCTTAAGACCTTTTTATTTGAAAAAGCATTTTATCAGTTTAATTAATTTATTAGCATTAAGTAATAGTCATTGTAAATTTATATATGAGATTATTATTTTAAACTATTGTAAATTTATCTGTAATTTTTATTTGTATTATTGTTAGGCGCGGGTGAGTATTTCCGTATGGAACCCGCGCAATACAAATATTAAATTTATTTATTCTATTATTATTTAGTACGTAGTATTGATTACTTCGCGAACCCACAACAGGCTATCATGGCTATTGAACATTAAAGTAAAGGAAAAGGGAATGAGCACATGAAAATTAAAGAGTGACAACACACAGAGGGGAAGGAGGCATCTGCTGAAAACCAGCTGATTGTAATTTGTTATATAATAGAGAAAATCGTTGAAGATATAATTAGAACAATGGAACATTTCTTAAACAAGAAAATACAGCACTCTGAAAATGCTAAGCCATTTTACAATCGAACAACAATCCAGTCACGGAGTTTTCTTTGAGATGTGTTTTTTCTCAATTCCAGGGAAGAATCGAAAGTTTAAAGAAAGAAAACAAACTCCTAAACTGTGCTCAAAAATGGAATTTATTTGCCCGAGATGGCCGATTGGTTCACATTTCGAGTTTGTTGGTTTACATTTGGCGTTTGTTGACAGTAACATTTGGTAATTAATTGTTTTGCTTAGAACTGACAGCTGTTGTTTGCCTCTCGCAAAACGTTATTTTAAAATATCTGTTACGGTTCAATAGCTTGAGAGAGAGACTGGCTTAAGTGGTCAACTGTATTGTTTCTATCGGGCAATACGCTGAAGCCCAATGTTTGTGCTGAAGACAAACAACCACTATTTAGCTCTCTTCAATGTTTTTACAAGCACTTCACTACAATCTGAAATTTCACTCTTCAGTTTAGACAGTAATACGGGGTAGTCTTGTGCTCAGTCAGCTCTGAAGAGACTGCGCGTTCATTTCACGGTCACCCCACTGAGTATTAGCCAGTTATGTTTTACCCTTCTAAGCGTTGAGATTGAAGAAAAACAACAATTCTCTGGCTTCCGCATAAATATTGGGCTTCAGCATAATGTTTGATGGCAGCCTCGTAGTGTTGACCCTCAAAATACGTCATTGAATTTAATCATATGCCGTGGACGTTATTAGAGGGGCAATTATCTAAAACGTGAACGGTAACCAAAACACGGTTTACGTAAAAGATGAAACAATAATGCTTGGCCTGTTTCAAGCTTCCTGCTCCTATTTGTTCATCACTGCAGTACCTGCATGTTGTTCTGTGTGCTTAGTTTTAAGTGTGATCTCCTAGTTGTAGCGGATACTTCTTAAGTATATTCATATACGCATATGTAACCTGAAAGAGTTTTGAGATATAATCCCTATCTTCTGCGATCTTTCCTGAAAATTATCAGGGAACATTTTTATGGTTGTTTCACGGTTGTTGTTGTTTTCACCTTAACACAAACGTCCGTCCAAATTTTAAATCATTCTATCCGTTCTTTCGTGACATTTTACAGGTTGTTTTATACGATCCAGATAGTTTAAGTCCGTTTAAACAGTCTTCTATTGATGTTCAGCAATTTTCAAGTTGCCAAAATTTTAGAGACAGAAGAAATAAGAAGCTCGAATTTGTGTGCCAGAATTACAAACGTCTTGTGGCGATAAAAGACTGCTTTAGTACTTTCTTTGGCGATTTCACTTGGATAAAATTCGGCTATGATGTCCGAACCGAAAACAAAAGCAAAGGTTTAATGCAGCTTATACTGTATGAGATTTTGATGAGACATCATTTAAACCAAAGTAGAACCACAAGGGGAAACTGTAAAGAACTTGGACCAGTCTGAAAGCGCAAAGGTCAGTATACCGTGTAAACCCCCTTGCATGTTCACGAGTCCAGTGCAATATTTGTTCACGAGTCGAGCCCAATGTTTGTGTCGAAGACGAACAATCACTTCATGTATTTAGCTTTCATCAATGTTTTTACAAGTACTTCACCACAATCTGAAAATGCACACTTCAGTTTAGACAGTAATATAGGGTAGTCTTGTGCTCAATCAGCTCTGGAGAGGCTGTGCGTTCATTTTAGGGTCACCTCACTGAGTATTAGCAAGATATGTTTCGCCCTTCTAAGCGTCGAGATTGAAGAAAACAATAATTCTCTGGCTTCCGCATAAATGTTGGGCTTCAGCGTAATGTTTGATGGCAACCTCGTAGTGTTGATCACCGACATGAGTCATTGAATTTAAACATTAAGCGGTAACTAAAACACGGTTTAAAAGATTAAACAATGCTTGGCCTGTTTTCAGCTTCCTTGGCCTATTTGTTCGTCACTGCAATACCTGCGTGTTGTTCTGTGAGCTTAGTTGTAGGTTTAATCCCCTGGTTACTTCTAAAGCATTCATATACGCATATGTTAGCTGAAAGATTTTTGAGATATATAATCCCTATTTTCTGCGAATTTACCTGGAACTTATCGGGGAACATGTTTTGTGTGAAAAGAAGTTTCATTGCGGTTCTTGTTGTTTCTATGTCAACAGATACGTCCGTCTTAAATGTCACGTCTTGACATTTTACAAGTTGTTTTATACGATCCACATAGTTTAACTCCGTTTAAATAGTCTTCTACTGATTTAATCAATTTTTAAGCTGCCGTAAATTTCTCTTATATAAGGATTTAAAATCGTTTCTTTATTAACCCCTTATAATTGCGGTTTGTCAAAACTAAAACGCTCGAACGGCCATACTACGCTCTACTACGTTTACATGATACATATATAAGACTTCTTGCGGGAATGAGAATCTCGATTCGGTACAGCTGTCGGTGTGAACTAATTGCACCAGTATGAGATTTTGAGCAGGCATCATGTAAACCAAAGTAGAACCACAAGTGGAAACTCTAAAGAACTTGAACCATTCTGAAAGCGAAGTGGTATACTGTGTAACCCCCTTACATTTTCACGAGTCCAGTCGTGAAAAACTAAAAGCTTACATTGTAAACATCTTAACCTTCTCAGACTCAGAGAAAAAAATCAGTGAAAGTTCGAATTCATGACCCTGAGTTGGAAACGTCTTCTGCAAGTTAAAGAGTGCTCTAATACTTTTTTTGGGGATTTCATTTGGATAAAGTTCGACTGTGATGTACAAAACGAAAGCAAAAGTTCTAATGCAACTTACACTGCTGTTGGTATGTACTCCCAGTTCTGCTTCATTATTTACTAACATTTTTCTCTTGCTGTACAGTCCCATTCTTCGGTATTCCGATGCTAGAAAGCGAGATAAGTTACTGAATAGCTTTTTGATTTATGCATCAAATTAAAAACTAAGAAGAAGAAATGTTTCGCCAATAACAGTGCGATTACTTTTTAAACTCTGGTTATTGTTCCCCGAATTTTTTTTTGAGAGAAAGACTGTTCCAGCTGAAGGTTAAGTAAGAAATGAATTTTTACGTAACTGCTAAAGGAGTTTAGAGAGGGCTTTAGGGAGTCGTTGTCTAAATCAAGTTTAAAGTGATCTTCCAGATTTTTAAACCTTGCTTTTTTACCGTAAACCTTGTGGAGACGGCACTAAACTCGCTTAAAATGTTGCCCAGCTTGACCTGCGTTTGATCGTGGGCATGTTTTCTGTTTGTTTTGAAACATTCTAGTGCACAAAGCATGAAGTTTTCTTCGTATATGCGTGTTTTTCAAGTTCATTTGTGCCATCGGAAAGAACTGACGATCTAACGTTCGGAACAAATATTTTTTAAGATCCCCAGTTCAGGTAAACTTAACAGTTATTGAACAATTTATAATGGCTTCTGTTTTATTTGACTGTTTGTTTTTGTTTGTTTTAACTTCGAAGTAAGTTCAAAGGAAGTAAACGCATGCTCGATTAAATCGTCTGAGGCGCAGGTAACATCAGAGGAAATAAATTATCCTTTGGCTTTGCAGTGCAAATATTGGGATTCGGGGATATGTTTGATGCGAACCTACACATACGCTTAAAAATGGTATCTGAATACGGAGGTGGAAGCAATTGCCCTCGTGAAATATGGGGCTGGCGGGTAGAGAAATTGAAATAAGGCCGAGCCGAAGGCTACTGCTGTTATGTGAGTTATGTGACCCAATTCTCCAGTAACAGAAGTATGGAACTTAACTTCCTGGCGACAGCGTTTGCGGTTGGTTATGGAAGGAACCATTCCAAGGTTGAAAATTATTGATTTTGGGAAAGAAAAAATAACCACTGGAATATCTTTTTTCCAAGAGCAAATTGCGACTCACAATAACGTGAAACATTTGAACAATTCAGTGACTTACCAAAAGTCAGAGTGATTCTTCTTCCTGCGGTTTCTCTATGTTGCGCTTTTTCGAGACTCTGGGGTAGAAACAAGGCGAAAGGGAAGAAGAGGGATTCCAAAATGCACGCATACGTAATGCATTCTTACGCCCGAAATCAAATAGCGAGCCAATTAGATTGCTTCAAACTGACCGAGTTGATAACAATGTTCGCAAGTGTTCATTTTAAGTGTGCAATTGTTATTTCGATTAGTTTGTCTGTCGCAAAACACCTTTGACAACTATTATGGACCTTATATTATGAATAATAACTTGACTAATGGAGGCTTAACTGGTAAGCTGTATTGTGTTCCTATCGGACAATACGCTGAAGCACAATATTTGCGCTGACGGCAAATAATCACCATTTTTCCGCCCGACGTCATTTTCACCTCGATGTTAAGAGGCCTTCATAATCGCTTACGGATTGTTGAACATGAAACACTGCTGCTAAAAAAATTCTGGTTTTAATGGAAACTTTACAGCTTCTCTAGCAAGCAATGCCGGATAGCCTGGAAAGCTATGAAGCGAGTGTGCGTACTTGTATTTTGTTATCGTTAAATATTTTGAGTGTTTCCAGCTAAGAACGCGTTGAAGTCTCCCGTTTTAAACAATTAACGTGCAACAGTACCAAATTTCAGCTGTGAACTCTGAGCCGAGTTTCGAGCACAGAGTCATCAAAGGGCTGAAGTTGATATCATTTACGCAAGTGAGGGACTAAAATCTAACAACGCCACTGGATTTCAGCTTATAAAATAACGGTTGTTATTGCAATTTCACCAACAGACTCAAAAGATAACTGAAACTTTGAAGAATTATAGCACCACACCACAGACAGCTTACGTTTGAATGGTCACACATTGGAATTTTATCCACAAACTCGAAAGTAGAACCCGCTTGTACAGAATAATAAAGGGTGCCACAGACAGAAAGTCACAACTCAATAGCGTTTATTTAAATGTCACAGTTATGAATTCATTCAAAAATCTAGAAGTTAGTACCAGCGTTTATGTCTCAAGGTTTTACTTGACTTGATGGGTGATGCCGGTTTAATGCAACTGTTTTTTTCCAATTCGTCGCTCATGAAATTCAGTTTGTAAAACTATAAAACACCAGCAATGTCCTAGTAATTTGCATCAATTTTCTAGAGTCAGAAATGACAATGAATTATAATTTAATTGTGCTGTCACCCAAAATTCACTGAAGACCAATATCTCGTCGCACGTCATCGAACATACCTTAAGCGCTTCAAGCAAAATTCGCTTGACTAGCTGTGCTAATCTTAAGGGAATTTCTGTCACGTTTGACAATCTTTTTATATATCTTTAGTGGCGCCAGGATGCAATCAGATATCATAAGTAAATATATGTTCTGTACTTATGATATCTGAATGTAAATTTGCACTTATATCGGAGTTTAAGTTCTCTTTCTTACATACATAAAACAAGGAAACGAGCTTGCCCGTTAATAACCTTAACGCTACGTTTACACGGGACTGAAACGGAACCGTTCAGGAACCGAGCCCGACCGGGTCGGCTCCCGTTTACATTAAACCGTTTGGAACTGATCCAGGTGTTTACACAAGATCTTTCTGGAACCGGTCCGAGACGGATTCAAACAGATCAATAACTGGACCTGCAAAACAGCATGGCCAGTTTTGGGTTCGTTCGTTGCAGAACTGTCCCGTGTAAATAAAAGGCTTGTACGGTCATTTCGATCCGTTTGGAGCCAATCCCGCGTAAACATAGCCTAAGACAAATGAAAACTAGCCTTTACCTCGCGAACATTAAAGTAAAAGGAAAAGGGAATGAACGCATGAAAATTAAAGAGTGACAACACACACAGGGGAGGGAGGCATCTGCTGCAAACCAGCTGATTGTGATTTGTTATATAATAGAGAAAATCGTTGAAGATACCTGAAGATATAATTAGAACAATGGAACATTTCTTAAACAAGAAAATACAGTACTCTGAAAATGCTAAGCCATTTTACAATCGAACAACAATCCAGTCACGGAGTTTTCTTTGAGATGTGTTTTTTCTCAATTCCAGGGAAGAATCGAAAGATTAAAGAAAGAAAACAAACTCCTAAACTGTGCTCAGAAATGGAATTCATTTGCCCGAGATGGCCGATTGGTTTACATTTGGAGTTTGTTTACAGTAACATTTGGTAATTAATTGTTTTGCTTAGAACTGACAGCTGTTGTTTGCCTCTCGCAAAACGTTATTTTAAAATATCTGTTACGTTTCAATAGCTTGAGAGAGAGAGGCTTAGTGGTCAACTGTATTGTTTCTATCGGGCAATACGCTGAAGCCCAATGTTTGTGCTGAAGACAAACAACCACTATTTAGCTCTCTTCAATGTTTTTACAAGCACTTCACTACAATCTGGAATTTCACTCTTCAGTTTAGACAGTAATACGGGGTAGTCTTGTGCTCAGTCAGCTCTGAAGAGACTGCGCGTTCATTTCACGGTCACCCCACTGAGTATTAGCCAGTTATGTTTTACCCTGTTGACCGTCAAAATACGTCATTGAATTTAATCATATGCCGTGGACGTTAAGAGGGGCAATTATCTAAAACATGAACGGTAACCAAAACACGGTTTACGTAAAAGATGAAACAATTAATAATGCTTGGCCTGTTTCAAGCTTCCTTCTCCTGTTTGTTCATCACTGCAGTACCTGCATGTTGTTCTGTGTGCTTAGTTTTAAGTGTGATCTCCTAGTTGTAGCGGTTACTTCTTAAGTATATTCATATACGCATATGTAACCTGAAAGAGTTTTGAGATATAATCCCTATCTTCTGCGATCTTTCCTGAAAATTATCAGGGAACATTTTTATGGTTGTTTCACGGTTGTTGTTGTTTTCACCTTAACACACACGTCCGTCCAAATTTTAAATCACTCTATCCGTTCTTTCGTGATATTTTACAGGTTGTTTTATACGATCCAGATAGTTTAAGTCCGTTTAAACAGTCTTCTATTGATGTTCAGCAATTTTCAAGTTGCCAAAATTTTAGAGACAGAAGAAATAAGAAGCTCGAATTTGTGTGCCAGAATTACAAACGTCTTGTGGCGATAAAAGACTGCTTTAGTACTTTCTTTGGCGATTTCACTTGGATAAAATTCGGCTATGATGTCTGCACGGAAGACAAAAGCAAAGGTTTAATAGAGCTTATACTGTATGAGATTTTGAGCAGACATCATTTAAACCAAAGTAGAACCACAGGGGGAAACTGTAAAGAACTTGGACCAGTCTGAAAGCGCAAAGGTCAGTGTAATGTGTAAACCTCTTTGCATGTTCACGAGTCCAGTGCAATATTTGTTCACGAGTCGAGCCCAATATTTGTGTTGAAGACGAACAATCACTTCATGTATTTAGCTTTCTTCAATGTTTTTACAAGTACTTCACCACAACCTGAAAATCCACACTTCAGTTTAGACAGTAATACACGGTAGTCTTCTGCTCAATCAGCTCTGGAGAGGCTGTGCGTTCATTTTAGGGTCACCTCACTGAGTATTAGCTATACATGTTTTGCCCTTCTAAGCGTCGAGATTGAAGACACCTTGTAATTCTCTGGCTTCCGCATGAATATTGGGCTTCAGCGTAATGATTGATGGCAACCTCGTAGTGTTGATCACCGACATGAGTCATTGAATTTAATCGTATGTCGTGGGCGTTGAGGGGTAATTATCTGAAACATTAAGCGGTAACTAAAACACGGTTTAAAAGATTAAACAATGCTTGGCCTGTTTCCAGCTTCCTTGGCCTATTTGTTCGTCACTGGAGTACCTGCGTGTTGTTCTGTGAGCTTAGTTATAGGTTTCATCCCCTGGTTACTTCTAAAGCATTCATATACGCATATGTAAGCTGAAAAATTTTTGAGATATAATCCCTATTTTCTGCGAATTTGCCTGGAACTTTTCGGGGAACATGTTTTGTGTGAAAAGAAGTTTCATTGCGGTTCTTGTTGTTTCTATCTCAACAGACACGTCCGTCTTAAATGTCACGTCGTGGCATTTTACTGATTGTTTTATACGATCCACATAGTTTAACTTCGTTTAAATAGTCTTCTACTGATTTAATCAATTTTTAAGCTGTCGTCAATTTCTTTTATATAAGGATGTAAAATCGTTTCTTTATTAACCCCTTATAATTGCGGTTTGTCAAAACTAAAAAGCTCGAACGGCCGTACTACGTTTACATGGTACATATGTAAG
Organism: Siderastrea radians; assembly: GCA_964017195.1. Classification (NCBI taxonomy): domain Eukaryota; kingdom Metazoa; phylum Cnidaria; class Anthozoa; order Scleractinia; family Rhizangiidae; genus Siderastrea; species Siderastrea radians. The sequence goes on along the minus strand of OZ024887.1, from coordinate 22,780,349 downwards.
TCTTCGCGCGGGAATGAGAATCTCGATTTGGTACAGCTGTCGGCGTGAACTAATTGCACCAGTATGAGATTTTGAGCAGGCATCATGTAAACCAAAGTAGAACCACAAGTGGAAACTCTAAAGAACTTGAACCATTCTGAAAGCGAAGTGGCATACTGTGTAAACCCCCTTACATTTTCACGAGTCCAGTCGTAAAAAACTAAAAGCTTACATTGTAAACATAAACCTTCTCAGACTCAGAGAAAAAAATCAATGAAAGTTCGAATTCATGACCCTGAGTTGGAAACGTCTTCTGTAAGTTAAGGAGTGCTCTAATACTTTCTTTGGGGATTTCATTTGGATAAAGTTCGACTGTGATGTACAAAACGAAAGCAAAAGTTCTAATGCAACTTACACTGCTGTTGGTATGAACTCCCAGTTCTGCTTCATTATTTACTACTATTTTTCTCTTGCTGTACAGTCCCATTCTTTGGTATTCCGATGCTAGAAAGCGAGATAAATTACTGAATAGCTTTTTGATTTATGCATCAAATTAAAAACTAAGAAGAAGAAATGTTTCGCCAATAACAGTGCCATTATTTTTTTAAACTCTAGTTATTCTTCCCCGAATTTTTTTTGAGAGAGAGACAGTGTTCCAGCTGAAGGTTAAGTAAGAAATGAATTTTTACGTAACTGCTAAAAGAGTTTAGATCAAGTTTAAAGTGATCTTCCAGATTTTTAAGACCTTGCTTGTTTACCGTAAACCTTGTGGAGACGGCTCTAAACTCGCTTAAAATGTTGCCTGCGTTTGATCGTGGGTATGTTCTCTGTTTGTTTTGAAACATTCTAGTGCACAAAGCATGAAGTTTCCTTCGTATCTGCGTGTTTTTCAAGTTCATTTGTGCCATCCGAAAGAACTGACGATCTAACGTTCGGGACAAATATTTTTTAAATCCACAGTTTAGCTAAACTTAACATTTAGTGAACAATTTATAATGGTTTCTGTTTTATTTGACTGTTTGTTTTTGTTTGTTTTAACTTCGAAGTAAGTTCAAAGGAAGTAAACCCATGCTCGATTAAATCGTCTGAGGCGCAGGTAACATCAGAGGAAATAAACTATCCTTGGCTTTGCAGTGCAAATATTGGGATTCGGGGATATGTTTGATGCGAACTTACACATTCGCTTTAAAATGGTACCTGAATACGGAGGTGGGAGCAACTGCCCTCGTGAAATATGGGGCTGGCGGGTAGAGAAATTGAAATAAGGCCGAGGCGAAGGCTGCTGCTGTTATGTGAGTTATGTGACCCAATTCTCCAGTAACAGAAGTATGGAACTTAACTTCCTGGCGCAGCGTTTGCGGTTGGTTATGGAAGGAACCATTCCAAGGTTGAAAATTATTGATTTTGGGAAAGAAAAAATAACCCGCACTGGAATGTCTTTTTTCCAAGAGCAAGTTGCAACTCACGATAACGTGAAACATTTGAACAATTCAGTGACTTACCAAAAGTCAGAGTGATTCTTCTTCCTGCGGTTTCTCTATGTTGCGCTTTTTCGAGACTCTGGGGTAGAAACAAGGCGAAAGGGAAGAAGAGGGATTCCAAAATGCACGCATACGTAATGCATTCTTACGCCCGAAATCAAATAGGGAGCCAATTAGATTGCTTCAAAGTGACCGAGTTGATAACAATGTTCGCAAGTGTTCATTTTAAGTGTGCAATTGTTATTTCGATTAGTTTGTCTGTCGCAAAACACCTTTGACAACTATTATGGACTTTATGAAAAATAACTTGACTAATGGAGACTTAACTGGTAAGCTGTATTGTGTTCCTATCGGACAATACGCTGAAGCCGAATATTTGCGCTGACCGCAAATAATCACCATTTATTTCCCCCCGACGTCATTTTCGCCTCGATGTTAAGAGGCCTTCAAAATCACGTACGGATTTTTGAACATGAAAACACTGCTGCTAAAAAATTCTAGTTTTAATGGAAACTTTACGACTTCTCTAGCAAGCAATGCCGGATAGCCTCGAACAGCTATGAAGGGCGTGTGCGTACTTGTATTTTCTTGTCGTTAAATACTTTGAGTGTCTCCAGCTAAAAATGCGTTGAAGTTTCCCGTTTTAAACAATTAATAAATAATATAACGTGCAACAGTAACACATTTTAGCTGTGAACTCTGAGCCGAGGTTCGAGCACAGAGTCATCAAAGGGCTGAAGTCGATATCATTTACGCAACTGAGGGACTAAAATCTATCAAGGACACTGGATTTCAGCTTATAAAATAACGGCTTCGTTAAACTTTGTTTATGTTTATTTTTTACCGTTGTTAAGCGTTAACTGCAATTTCACCAACAGACTCAAAAGGTAACTGAAACTTTGAAAAATTATAGCACCACACCACAGACAGCTTACGTTTGAATGGTCACATGATCACACGTTGGGATTTTGTCCACAAACTCGAAAGTAGAACCGCTTGTACAGAATAGTAAACAGTACCACAGACAGAAAGTCACCGTTCAATAGCGTTTATTTAAATGTCACAGTTATGAATTCATTCACAAACCTAAAAGTTAGTACTAGCGCTTATGTCTCAAGGTTTTACTTGACTTGATGGGTGATGCCGGTTTAATGCAACTGTTTTCTTCCAATTCGTCGGTCATGAAATTCAGTTCGTAAAACTATAAAACACCAGAATGTCTTCGTAATTTGCATCAATTTTCTAGGGTCAGAAATGACAATAAATTCTAATTTAATTGTCCTGTCACCCAAAATTCACTGAAGGCCAACATCTCCTCGCACTTCATCGAACAGACTCAAGCGCCTCCGGCAAAATTCGCTTGACTAGCTGTGCTAATCTTGAGGGAATTTCTGTCACGTTTGACAATCTTTTTGTATATCTTTGGTGGTGCCAGGATGCATTCAGATATCATAAGTACATATATGTACTGTACTTATGATGTCTGAACGTATGTTTCCACTTATATCGGAGTTTAAGTTCTCTTTCTTACATACATAAAACAAGGAAATGAGCTCGCCGGTTAATAACCTCAACGCTACGTTTACACGGGACTGAAACGGAACCGTTCAGGAACCGAGCCCGACCAGGTCGGCTCCCGTTTACATAGAACCGTTTGGAACTGATCCAGGTGTTTACACAAGATCGTTCTGGAACCGGTGCGAAACGGATTCAAACAGATCAATAACTGGACCTGCAAAACAGCATGGCCAGTTTTGGATTCGTTTGAATCCGTTCCAGGGGCCCGTTTCTCGAATGTCCCGATAACTTTTCGTACCCGAAAAGCTGTTTTAAGTGTGCGATGTTTACATTAAAGACTCAAATTTTGTTGGTTTTAAAAGGTGAGCAATAAAATTCTAATTTCATAAAACAAGTCGGGCTGATATGCGGGCTAAAAACTACGCCAACGTACCATAAATTTTGATTTTAAAATAGAGCTCCAGGCCCGAAAAGTTACCGGATGTTCTAACGAATTCGATAATTTTTACGAGACTGCGACTCGGACGAAAACTGGAAAATTCACAAAACGACGTCTCTAAATCTTCGATTCTTCGACTCTTCTTCTTGAAAACTAGCACTAGTTCTATCGACGCTTGAATACTAATCAAGTTCTACCAACGCGCGAAAAACATACTAATTACGTTCATTGTTAAGCCGTCCCCGTGGGACGAAACTACTAAAAATAATTGTTCGCCGGAACATTCTCCCCCTCGAACAGGAATGATAGTTCTGTTCCTTTAAGTTCTTTAGAATTCCAACGGGCACAACTTTGTGATAGGTCTCAGGTATTCCTTTCCTGCAGACTTGACGCGTACTACCCTAACATGTCCATCAGGGCCTTTGAATGCTTCTTGAATGCGCCCTAAAGGCCATTTGCCCCTTGGGTTACTTGGGTCGACGAGAAGTACGACATCCCGGGTGCGACATTACGTTTCTGATCGACCCATTTGTTGCGGGTGTTCAGTGTCGACAGAAATTCTTTCATCCATCTTCTCCAACATTTGGAAATGAGATCTTGAACGAATCTCCATCGATTTCGAGGGTTGAACGCGATATCGTCTACGACTCGCGGTGCGAGTTGTCCTCCCATTTGTCCATGAAGGAAGTGGTTAGGAGTTAAAACATGTTAGTCGTTTGGATCACTGCTGCAGTAGGTCAGTGGACGGGCATTTAGAATTCCTTCTACTTCGACAACCGCCGTCAGCAACTCTTCGTCTGTAGTCTTGGACTCTCCCAGGATAGAACGTAAAGCTTTCTTTGCGGACTTGATTAGAGATTCCAACAGCCCTCCATGATGGGATCCGCCCGGAGGGTTAAATCGCCACTGAATTCGGTCACTGGTAGCATTCTCTTTGATCTGCGCTTGATCCAAAGCTAAGACCAGGTCGCGTAGCTCTCTATCAGCTGAGGTGAAATTTGTACCGTTATCACTGATCATCACGTCCGGCTTACCACGCCTCGCTACCATCCTGGAAAATGCGTTAAGGAAACTTGCAGTGTCCAAAGAGAAGGCGACTTCTAAATGAACCGCTCTTGTGCTTGCACACGTGAACAAGCATAGATAACGCTTTGCGGAAACTTTCCTCGTAATCTTGACAACAAAGGGGCCAGCAAAATCGACTCCACAACAAGCGAAAGATTGCAGCGAAGATCCAAGTCTAACTTCAGGAAGAGGTGCCATTATTTGTTCTCCTCTGCGCTTTCTTTGGAGTTTACAAACATTGCATTCCCGTTTCCATCGCTTGATTTCTTCTCTTCCATTGATAATCCAGTACTTTTGTCGTAATTCAGAAAGGGTGGCGTTCACTCCGAGGCTATGGTGACCTTGAAAATGGATGTGTGCAACAACTAGTTTCGAAATTTGATGCTTTTTGTAAGACAAGAGGGTGCTTAGCGTCCTAAGGCAAATTAGACATCTCTAGCCTTCCCCCTACACGTAAGATTCCGTCACTGTCTAGAAATGGTGACAATCTCCACAGCTGGCTGCCTTTTAAGACATTTTGCCCTTGTCTCAAAGTCGTCACCTCTTCCGAAAAGCGTTCTCTCTGAGTTTCTCGAAGCCAGTACTTCTCCGCGTTCTTTATTTCTTCTAAATCCAGGACTTTCTCCAGAGAGCTGCTTTGCCCGACGTGGGTCTCCTGACTGTAAATTAACTCGCTTGCTTGCATTCTATGGAGTCGTGCTCTCTTGCAACGGGATATGAACCGCATGATCCATGCAGTGACTCTTGTAATTTAAGCCAGGATGAATCTCTCGGCGTCTAACAAAGGAAACGATCTGTTGCTTTGGAACGTGAGGTTGATTTTTGCCAATTCTTGTTTGCCTTCTTCTGTACAATCTGTACGATCTGTACGATCCATTAAGGCCAGAATTCCTCCCCCCTCGTGAAGGAAGGAAGGTCCCTGAAACCAGCGACTTTCAGTAGACATATCTCTCAGGTCAAGACCTCTTGTCGCGTCATCAGCAGAGTTTTTCTCACCAGGCACATGCCGCCATTGTGCAGGGCTTGTTTTTCGCTGGATCTTGGCGACTCGATTAGCAACAAACGATTTTAGTCGTCTTGAATGACCCTTAACCCAGTAGATTACATCCATACTATCCGTCCACAGGGTGTGTTCACTTATGGTATTTCCAACTTCTCAGAGACTGTTTCAGCTAACCGCACCCCAAGTACTGCCGCCATTAATTCAAGGCGCGGGATGCTCACAGATTTTATCGGAGCTACTCTTGCCTTGGCTGTCATTAGGGCCACGGAAATTTTTCCACTCACGTACTTGTATCTGGCGTAGCTGACAGCAGCATAGGCTAATTTGGAAGCGTCTGTGAATGTGTGAAGTGATACTTGTTCCACTTTCTCATCAAGTCGATAGCAACGTTGAACTATCACGTTCGAAGCTTCAGCTAACTGCTCTGCCCATTGCTGAGTGGTGACTTTCAAATCGCTAGGAAACTCTTCATCCCATTCAAGGCCTCTTAACCAAGCTTCTTGTAACGCCATTTTTGCTCTGATGACGTAAGGGGCCAGGAACTGAAGTGGATGAAACAGTGTGGCAATACGACTCAAGAGTCCTCGTTTTGTGTAGAAGGACAGGTTAATTTCTTTAATCGAGAAGGTAAACACATCTGCACTTGCATTCCATTGCACCCCTAACGTCTTTACACTCGGCAACTCTGATTCTTCAAGCTTCACTCCGGTTGCTCGGTCCTTCTCTGGGATATCTTCTAACACTTTTGCTCGATTACTACACCACTTTTGGGCTCGGAAACCAGCGTCACTCAGGAGTTTCATCAGGTCATCTCGAACATGTATAGCATCTCCTTCTGAATCCTCCGAATCGAGAATATCATCCATGTACATGTTTAGAAGCATAACGAGAGCTGCTGCTGGATGTTTGTCTTGAAAGTCTTGTGCGTGACTGCGAACCACAAATTGAGTTAGGTAAGGGGATGCTTTGTCTCCGAAAACCAACCGAACTGCTTCATACACATCAACAGGCTTCGTTAGGTCAAGATCTCTCCATAGGAATCTGTGGTACCTGCGGTCTTTCTCTGCTAAAACAACTTGAGAGAACATTTCCTTAATGTCTGCTACTAAAGCAACAGGCTTTTGTCTAAATCGGAGAAGAACTTCCAGGACATCTCGCTGTAACTTTGATCCCGTAAGCATGGTGTCATTCAACGATGTTCCTTTACAACTAGCAGCAGAGTCAAATACGATGCGCACTTTTGTGATCTCTCTGTCTTCACGAATAACGGGAAAGTGCGGAAGATACCAGCTCGGACCATCATGTGCTTCTTTGGGTTTTAGCTTTCGAACATACCCCTTGTCAATGTTCGCGTTCATTGCATCCTTGTAACGCTGCACAACGCTTCTTAAGCAAGCTCTTCTCGAGAGAGTAGAGGCGTTTCTCTACATCTTCTTTATCGTCAGGAATAGAGGGAGTTTCTTCTTTCCACGGAATAGCAATCTCGTAACGACCTCCGACGTATCGTCTCGACTTTTTTCCTTTTGACATGGCTAGGATTTCCTCCTGGCTCAACTGCTTGACTTCTGTGTTTCGAATTCTAAGAGAGTCAATTTCCCACATTTCTCGCAATTGTTCATCAAGGCGCGTCTCAAGCATTGTGTCCGTTCGAAATGTTCTAGCGTAAGCTGTTCTCTTAGTAGAAGCGAGGGCGGGTAGACGTCCAACACAGGTCCATCATAATGGCGTTCTTCTTGCTACTGGCATTCCAATTGGACCAGAATGTTCGTCTAGTGCTAGGGCAAGCTCAGGATGATCTGATCCGATCAGAAGGTCGATCGTTTTTCTTCCAGGTGCTTTAGGAAATGCGATGTTCTTGAGATGATCCCACTTGACTTTGTGCTTATTCCAGTCTGGAATTGTCAAGCCCTGACACATTTCTTGTAACATCCACGCTTCAACAGTTGCCTGGGTTTCTCCATCTATGCTTTTTATCGTCAGCGGTACTTTCTTGCTTTTGAGTGGTACACAACTGTCAGTGAGAGTTGACAACCTGAGGTTTCTTTCTTCTGCATCGAGGCCAAGGGCAGTGACGACATTACCTCGTACATAAGTCGAATCAGACCCATCGTCTAGAAAGGCGTTAACTTTGATCTTTTGTCCTTCTGAGCCCACGAGCCAAACTGGTACCGTTCGCAACACCACGTCTCCTGAAAACTCAGACTCACCAAAGGCTGTTCGTGTATCAGCAGGAGTGTCCAATTGTTCAAGCGGATTAGGCGGTCGAAGTTCGAAGTGCAGATGGAAGTGATGGGTGCTTTTACAGCCATTAATACCGCAACGATTCCTTCCCGGACAGTCTCTTCCTTGATGGCCTGCACTCAAACAGCGGTAGCAGAGGTAGTTCTCCTTGGCAATTTCCCATCTGTCTTTCACCGACGTTTCGCCCCACTTCTTGCACGAGGTGATTTGGTGAGGTCCGTTACAGAGAACACACTTGAGATCGGGCTTTGTTGTTGCGTTGTGGAAAGTTGCTTTGATGGGTTTCTTCGACTCGACACTCTCCTCCTTCTTTTTCTTTGTTCTCGCTTTAACTTCTTCAACTTCCATGCTATAAGCAACTTGCTTCTGCAACCATTTCGAAAACGTGGAAAAGTCCATCTTTTCTTGGCTCTCTGTGCAACCACTCTTAGCTTGAAACGACACGAGAAGCGACTGTGGTATTTTCTGCTGCACTGCTATGTAAAGCGCGGATACTCCGGTTAGCTCCTGATGTTGATCATTATCTTCAAGCTTGGCGACAACATCAGTTAAACGATCCGAGAAAATCTCTAACTTCTTCAAATTGGCTTCCTCGACAGGCGAAGCACGTAAGATAGACTCCATGTGACGCTGCAAAAGGCGTTTTTCTCCTCCGTATTTCTGTTCCAATTTATCTAAAGCAGCTTGATATTGTTTAGGTGTATATCCTAAGCGCTCAACAGTTCTTAAAGGTTTTCCAGACAAGGAGTTTTTCAACATCATCATCTTGGTTTTAGCTGGAACTTTCATACGATCTACGAATATTTCAAAGTGCGCTTTCCAGTCGTGATAAAGATCTTTATCTCCGCTGAATACAGTCAAGGCGGGCTTTTTTAATCCCTTTAAACAATTTTTCAACGTCTTTCGAATCACATTCCTCTTCTTCGTTTTCGTCACTTTCTTCCTCACTTGAATTAGAATTCTTGCTGATAAGATTTCGAACGGACGTCTTCTTTTTAGATTGTCTGCATTGCGCCAACAGTTCAGTTTCTTCTTTTAACCGGGCGGCCTCGTCTCTTTCCTGTTGAATTTTAATTTCCCGCGCTGCTCGCTCTTGTAGCTCAAGCTCCTCTTGAAGTCTTTTCTTTTCTTGTTTAACCTTTAATGCAGCTACCTCTGCCGTAAGTGCAGCTACCTCCACTTGTAGCTCTTCTGCCGCTTTCGAAGCTTGTGAAATATCAGACGATTCGGAGGTTTGACTAGTTTTGTCATCAATTTCGCTCGCATTATCGGCGGCAAAATCTCCGATAACCGATAAGGGAGCTCCTGCACGACGTTCTAAATATTCTTCAGCTTTGTCGACGCCATCTTCCACTTCAGTCCTCAATTGATCCAGCCATTCTTCTAATTCTGCTTGTTTACACTCGTCAGCTTGCAAGGCGATAATTTGTTGAGTAACTTGATTCGCATTTTCCAATGCTTGCATCAACCGTTCTTTCACGGATCTAATAACAGTTCGACTTCCATTACTGGATACCATTTCTTCCACCTTTTTTCTGTTTCTTGTAACGACTCCTTTGAATGCTGCTCTTCTTCGATGAAGATATTCAAGTTTTTTTGACATCCGCTCGGTGTCTTCTGAAGTTTCATTCGCTCCTTCGTCTGCTTTGTCGGCCATCCCGAACGATAAACGATAAATAGGCGATAACTACATCCGGCTCGAACATTAATTATTAATGTTCTAACGAATTCGATAATTTTTACGAAACTGCGACTCGGACGAAAACTGGAAAGTCTCTAAATCTTCGACTCTTCGACTCTTCTTCTTGAAAACTAGCACTAGTTCTATCGACGCTTGAATACTAATCAAGTTCTACCAACGCGCGAAAAACATACTAATTACGTTTATTGTTAAGCCGTCCCCGTGGGACGAAACTACTAATTAAAAATAAATTATTGTTCGCCGGAACACCGGAACTTTCGAGAAACGGGCCCCAGACCGGTTGCAGAACTGTCCCGTGTAAATAAAAGGCTTGTACGGTCATTTCGATCCGTTTGGATCCAATCCCGTGTAAACATATATAGCCTAAGACAACTGCAAACTAACCTTTTCCTCGCGCGATAAGGTTGTGAGGAGAGAAGGGAAAATGGCGTGCTTTTGCTGCTCACAGCATGTCTTTAATGGCATGCAACCTGGCATGCAATCTGGCACACAATCTGGCATGCAATCTGGCATGCAACCTAGCACGCAATCTGCCACGCAATCTACCACGCAATCTTTCATTCAATTTTAAGTCCAAAATATCTTGGGTGATAAGGTTCTTACCTTCCCCAAAATCTTTGTATCCGCTAGTTAACAAGAAAGGATGAAGGGAGAGAGCGAATCCCCCATACATGGGCCTATTCTGATGAAAATTATTTGAAATCTATTTTTGACTCTATCATACTGCATGGTTATTTTAAGGACGACACCCCATTGGTCAGTTAGAAGGACGTCACGTAATTTTAGATTGTTGACATGGGAACAACAGATAAAAATAGCCTTCGCAGCATGGGTGCGAACTAATAAGAAATTTCAAATAATTATCATGGGGCACGGGGATTCACTCTCTTACTTCATCCTCTCTTGCTAGTTAATCATTGAAGAAACTAAAGGCTAACCATAAAGGGTAGGCAAACTAGTCATATGTTGAGCATGCACAATCAATTCTGAAAATAGAATTTATAAGAAATGGAGAAGGAGAGGTAACTTCAAGGATAGATTAAGCCGTAGAAATACTTTGCAAATTGGAAGGTTTTAACAGGCAGGTGCAATAAAGAATAATGCCTTAAAATCCCAGCTATAAACTGTGTTTACTAGGCAACTCGGTTATCATTCTTGGAAATAAGTCCACCATCCTGCCATACAAAAGTCATGATCGTTCACTTGATTTTGGGCAATGAGTATAAAAAAGAATGGTGAATGCCAAACGCAGCCATTTCCGTTTTATTCGAAAACACGTTGGCAAACACCACATTTGAGGGAAAAAGTATAATGCCAGTCATCATCATCATCATCATCATCATCGTCATCATTATCATCATCATGCTGCTGGGACGAATTTCATCTTTGTTGTCGGTTCTGCTGCCAACTGGGTCGGCACAGCCCTTGAGTTCGCAGCATTTGGCGGCGGTCCCGACGCCAAATATAGCAGAGCTAGTGCCTTCTGGTTTTTTTCTGTCCACAACCATGGTTTTTTGTCAGCGGTCCGAACACATTTTCCCAGGAAAAAACACCAGCATGTTCATGCATCTAAAGTTTTCGTTATATTTTTCCTTTTTTTTTTATTTAACGACTTTAACGTAACGAGAGTATTATCACAAATTTTTAAGTACCAAAAAAAAAACTGTGGAGCTCCCCTTTTAGGCTTGGCTAAGTCTATATATTACACTTTTGGCGATAAGATGAACGGGGTTCCACTGTATACTGACTCAGGGAGTCAAACCGCTCATGAATGTGTGTTATCTGAGTGACAGATTAAGAAATCAATAATGTTCTGTCTTCTTATGACAACATTTTTAGAGAAATCTGCGGCTTGTTTCGTTGCTTTTTTCTTAACTCACGTAAGTGAAAGATGAGAACAAGACCCAGCTTACAAATGTCCCGTCTCTAAACGCGTGAACACGCTCGGTAATAACTCAGGATCCCAGATACAGCCGGGCTGTTGCTCATTTCGTGCTCTTCAGCCTCATCGGAAAGCAAGACTGAGATCCATAATTCGGCGTTTTTCCTAACTCTTCATTTCTAGATTCTGCTTTGCAGGTTTTTTAAAAGTTGGTGAGGCATTAACACAGCAACCTTGCCTTAGCTTCAACCCAGGAAAGTTCCACCAGTTTGTCAACTAGCACATGATGCATAAAAATTATGCGAAAACAATTTTTAGACATACTAAGCCAGCTCAAAAGACTTTGCATTGATTCTTAATTTATTTGTGTCTTGTACCCCAGACTCTCTCCTCCGTCGAAAGCACCCGCAAGAACCGTCAGGCTTCAGCACCAAACCCAGACCAGTCCTTTACCTGCAGCCGCTGCGGCTGGGCCTGCCTGTTTTGCATTGGCCTCGTCAGCCACGAGCGTGCCTGCAGTCGACGTGGACCTCCCTCTTCATAGATTTTCTTTCGCGAAGCCAAGCCATGAATGACTGAGCCAAGAGAGTTATCAAATACACAGACACTACGTGCGATTCATGCACTATGAACTTTTTGACATCTCCTCTTTAATAAGGTCGGAAAAGTAATCAAACACCTGATTGGATTTATCAATTGAGACGGTAATTAGAGGTAAATTGGCCACCGTAAGTAAATATAAAGAACCGACGTTTCAAGAGTCAGTTACCCATCAAAGCGAATCAAGGAATTGTTGGTTGTATGATTTGAATTAATGGTGACCGGCTACGCTATTGGTGGAAACATGGCAACATGAAAAACAAAGAATTAAGCAAAAGCGTTAGTTGATTCCTTCGGTTTGATATTGCTGACCTGAAAGATGAATTTTTTTGCCAAACGTTTCGGCTGTTTTTGTCACTCGCCGATATAGAGAATGGCCCCAGACCTTCATTTGTTCGTTCGGAATGAGTACGAAGATTTAAAGTCGAGCGACTGGTTTGGGTGAGGCTTAACCCTATTCAGACCGGTCGTCTTATTGGTCGTCTGGGACCCGGAAGTGCTGAATCCCCCCCCTCCACCCCCTTTTCAAAAATCGGAGAATATTGGTCTCTCTTCTTCCCTTCCCCTGGAGTGGGAGAGAGACGTCTCTCTTTCCGGCTCCAGTGGAAAGGAAGAAGAAAGACCCTGGGAACGAGTTTGATATTAAAGCTGTGATAACGAAACCTAGAGGGTATTACGACCAAAATATTTACTTGAAGGTCCACAACGGAAGCTGGTGACTTCATAAAAGGGTAACGATTACGTCATGGTCACAAACTTGTATCTGCCATCTTGAATTTCTTGATTTTTATCCGTTCGTAGTTGCGATAGCAACCAGCAAAGAAAAAGAACTGGACAAGGAAAGTCCTTGAACAAATTCTATACAAACATCTGTTTGGTGAGCAAAAAAATAAAAATAAAATAAAATAAATAAATAACAATAAAAAATAAAATAAATAAATAAATAAATAAATTGGCTCTGGTACGAGTCTTTGAGTCGCTCTAGTAATTTCGCTTCTGAGATGACTATTGCTGTCGCTCTATTTTATTCACTGCGAGACATTTCTCAAAGGTCTACATCACGCATTCACCCTTATCAAAACGTATTTTCCACCTTTCTGAAGTATCTTTAACCTATTTTTAATATCTAGCCTTGGCAAGTTCACTGCTTAGCGCTACAACTGCTTTGATGCTTTCAAGGTTAAGTTGAGGGGAACATTTTTTTCTTTTTTGGACAAGATTGTTCAAATTCTCCTTTTCAAAGCGAGAATTGGTGAATATTGTAACTAAGCCTTGCGTTTTAAACAAAATGACTCCGTCTATCCCCCCCAAAAATGTTTATATAAACAATGCACAAGCAGGACGAATTTTTGGCCCGAAGACGTATAGGCTGTGCGTTCTTTCCTTAATGGTAGGGACATAATGGTAGGAATTTTAGAAAGTCCTGATGCATATGTGAAATTTTCTTCTCAATTATGCTGCTGTTTTTCTTATTGAATTTAGGGAAAGCATTTTCAAGTTACAATCATTTAACCTGGTCCTTAATTGCTTTGTCAAGGGCACTAATTTATGACAATCTGTCATTGATGTTGGTTTTACAACTTACATTAGAAAGGTACAAAACACACGCGTGTAGTTTTAATTTTTAGTACATTGTTTGACAGATAACTGTTTTTGACAGACACGAAAGGTAGCAATCTAAATTTGGTTTCTAAAATCCAAGAACAGGGTTGAGTGAAGGAAAAAAACATCAAACAAACAAACAAACAAACAAACAATAAATATGTCAGCCAGAATTTAACTGAAGTTCATGAAGTTTCTTATTAAGGAAAGTTTAACAATATATTTTAAAATGGCCTGCAATGAAGTATGGGCTAATTAAGCTCTTGAGAAACCACAGCACACAAGGATTTTAATTTTCCTAACCTTTCACATCCCCGTTGTGGTACAAGGGGGGGGGGGGGTTGATGACAACCCCCTCCCATGGGTTTCGTTACTTTCCAATATTTCGAAAAGACTTCCCTTTAGTAGAAAGCCTGTAATAATGAGGTACATATTATGGGTTGTCGTGCCGCACTGTTGGGGCCTGTGACGTCATTCAAGATGGACGCCATTTTTAGCCAATTTATTAGTATTATAAATTAAAGTTAATGTGAAAGTTAATGTTAATGTGTAACCATGAGGTCAATGTTATAGCGTTACTATATCGGCAATGCGATATGTCCCTCTGGGGAGGATTCGGTCCTCGCTCATGGGGGATGGCCCTCAGGGGAGGAGGGACCTCGCTCTGAGGGGATTTTTGGCTCCCAGGAAAGAATCAGGTATGGAACTCACTCATGGAGGATTTTGGCCCTCTGGGGAGGTTTCGGTCCTCGCTCTCGGGGGATGGCCCTCAGGGGAGGCCCATTGCCACCCCATCCCCCTTGTGCGACCGAGAGTTAAACCAGGGTAGCCCATTCAGTTACGAGTCTGGTATCCACAGCAGCCCTGGGAAACTGAAAGATGTGTACAATTTCCCTTTCGAAAAACAACAACAAAACAACAACAAGGAAAGTATCACCTTCGTTTACTTACTACTCTAAATGAAGCCCATCCCTCTATTCAATTTACCATGGAGGCAGCTACCAACAACCAACAACCAACATTCATTGGCATGGAGATCACCATAATAGACCACCGCCTGGAAACCCGTGTCTACAGAAAGAAGACGAATAAAGGACTTCTCCTGCACTTCTAGAGTCATGTCGACAGCAGGTACAAACGGTCACTTCTGAGAACTATGCTAGACCGTGCAAAACGCTTGTCGTCTACACCGAAGTTCCTTTCGCAAGAATGTAAGAACTTGAAGGGGATATTTTTGAAATTAAAATATCCAGAGAAGCTCATCGACTCGACTATCAATCGTGTCCATCACCCTCCAGACCTAATTCACACACCATCTGACAGCCCCATACGGATCATTATTCCTTATAAAGATCAGAAATCCGACTATGTGGTTCACAAACAACTTCGCGACCTTGGAAGAAAAATCGATCATGAATTGCAGCCAATCTTTACAAGCAAGAAGTTCGTTGATGACCTGAGAGAAACGGAATTGAAGCTCCCATAGTTAACCAGCGGAGCGTTGTTTATAAATTTAAATGTGATTTGTGTGATACAAATTATAGCGGAGCCAGCGCGCTAGCGCGTCAGCGGAGCTCCATTGCTAAGGAAATTTGGTAAACTATGAAGCCAAAAAATTTTGGTAGTGACGTAATAGTCATGTGACCGTCCGTCCGTACGTCCGTACATCCGTACGTCCGTCCGTCCGCACCAGAGGGCTACCAATACACTTCATACACTGGATATAACCCTGTGCTGAATCCCGAAATCGCATGTTGACCCGCGTTCTAGCAAAACAAGCAAAGACAACAAAAGTCAAAAACAAATTTGTTAATGGCAAAAAAAGTTCAAAAGAACACTTAGTTGTCTTTTTGGCGGAAGGGGAAAAGTTCAATTTAGGCGAAAGAAATTAGGCGATAAAGTTCAGGCAAAAAGTTCAAATTTGCGTCGTCGGTTCTGTTCAAACTCGGTCGGCACACCGCTTGAGTTCGCAGCTTTTCGCAGCAGTTTCGACGCCAAATATAGCAGAGCTAGTACTTTTTGGTTTTTTCTGTCCACAACCATGGTTTTTACGGCGTTTCGAACACATTTTGCCAGAAAAACACCAACATTTTCATGCTGATAAGCAGCTTGTCACGAAGAAAGAAATAAGTATTAAAATTAACTGGCCTAGTGGACTAGTCATCGGCATCTTACGCCAACGAACCGGGTTCGACACACAGCGGGAGCAGGTACTTTTTTTCTTTTTTTGCTTTGTTTTTTTTTTTTAATTTAACGACTTGAATGAGAGTATTTTCACAAATTAATAACTGCCAGCAAAAACAAAACAAAAAAACAACAAAAAACAAAAAACAGACAAATCAAAAAGGGGGGCTCCGCTTTTAGGCTTGGCTAAATCTATATATTATTGGGTACACACGCCGCCATCTACACCAACGTGTTGAGGAGCACAAACATTCCGTAATCGGAAAACACCTTAAGGACGAACATAATGTAAGGCCTTCCCAGGTCCGTGAGAACTTCACCATTCTTAAGAAATGCCGAAGCAAGCTTGAGTGCTTAATCTTCGAAATGTTATACATACGAAAGAAAAGACCGAAACTGAACATTCAAGCGGACTCGATTCGCACGAAACTTTTTGTTTAAATTTAAATACACGCTAGTCATGCTTTATTAAATTGTGTATTTCTTTTTTCACACTTCTATTGTTGTATATATATCTTTATGTACTGTATGTATATATCTTTATGTACTGCTCAGTAGCTAATAAAAGTGGTCAAACTTTAGGATTTCACAGACTCAAAAGTTACATCCCCCCGTATAGAATAATTAACAGCATTACAGGAAAGTACTGTTCAATAGCTCAGTTTACGAATTAATTTGAATGCTCACAATTAAAATTTCAAAATTTCACCTAGTCAGTCTTAGAATGTGAAAAGTTTAAACCACTTTATGAAGCATAATAAACAGCACTACAGGAAAGTGCTGCTCAATAGCTTTCATTTGAGTGGTCAAACCTGAACACTGTATCTTAAGTCTCAAAAGGTAGCATTGTAAACAGTGTCGCAGGAGACAGGAGAATACTGCTCAGTAGTTTTCATTTGAATGGTCATACTTTAGGATTTTAACTCGAGCTACGTTATGAAGCATTAAAAAAACAGTACTACAGAAAAGTATTGCTCAGTAGCTTTAATTTAAATGGTTGCACCTAATGATTTCAGCCATGAACTCTAAAAGTAGAACCAATTCACAACACTCAAAGTTTGGCTGGATAGGTGAAGCATTTTCTTTCATTATTTTGCTTGGTCAAAGTTAATTATGTTTTAGAAGACTTCATCGTTCACTGCCAGCAAATCCATACTTATTCAGTTAATCAGATAGTTTTTGTCTCTGTATGTGGAAATTTCAACTTTGACGTTTGTTCAAATTGAATATTTCCAGCTGTTCTCTTCTAAGAAGTTGTTTGGTTCATTGCTAATAACTATAAGTTGACATTCCTCAGTAGTGCACCCAGTGGTTTGGGCGATGTCGCAGCTCTTACAAGGTCTTCTCTGATTTGGTGAGAAAACAATACTCCAACCAACAAAACAATGGACCCTTGCCCCGAAAACAATAGAGCTGCGTGATACCAAGGTCCAATGAAATTAGAGGTTGTTAAGAGCTGCGGGGCTACTCAGTGGTTTTCAGCTAGGGTCATAGAGGTTCTGAGAAAAATCTTGAAAAGATAACAGAGATCGATGTAAAGCAGCACTTCCTTCAGCCTCCTCCCCCGCCTAACAAAAGAGCTTTAGGCAGATAATAAATGAATCAGCTAAACGCAACTTGCATCGAATCTCTTTGTCATTGAGATATAGA
The DNA here is from genome assembly GCA_964017195.1 of Siderastrea radians. Classification (NCBI taxonomy): domain Eukaryota; kingdom Metazoa; phylum Cnidaria; class Anthozoa; order Scleractinia; family Rhizangiidae; genus Siderastrea; species Siderastrea radians. The sequence goes on along the minus strand of OZ024887.1, from coordinate 22,763,003 downwards.
TAAAACCGGCTTCAGCAAATTGTTTAACAAGAACACAGACTCGTGAAAAAACCAAAATGACTGAGTAGCTTAAAAACAGAGAATTAAAATACATAACGATAGGAGAAAATCTTAAGCAAAAGATGTTAGACAAAAATTTTGTGGCCAGAAAGAATTTCAGCAAAAGATTCAATAGACGGAAATCTGTGATGACTGATGGTTCAGCGCAAATAGTACACATAGTTTGGCTTCAGCCTATTATTCTCTAGGAACACAATAGAGCTGAACACTCAAACAGTCCTTTGCTGGTTTTTGAAAACTCAATTGTCTTTTGCAATCTCATTGGCTTGCTATTTTGGGCATTCGAATTCCATTTCATGCGTGTGTTTAAGAACCTGCTTTCACTTTGCCGATATTTCCACTCTTTCCCAGAGTCTCGAAAACGCATCTTCTTGCGTAACAACCGCCGTGAAGAAAAAAGTCATTCTGACATCTGGTAAGTAAGTCAAGCTATATGTTTCACGGTAAACTATCTGTTCTCTTTCCTAACAGTAATTTCCAACTTTGAAATGATTCCTTTCATAAACTCTAATGTCATGAAAAAAAATAGACTAGTAAACTTTAAACGTCTGTTTTTTAGGAATTGGGATGTTCTGTTTGCCTCAAAAACTCTTGCTTCCTCCTGTGCTTTGAAAACCTACTTGTCATTTTCTTCGATACCCTCCTGCTCCAAATCTCACACAGTAATAATTAGCTTCCTCTTCTTTATACGAATAAGCAAGTAAGGTTGATGTAGACACTATTATCACTGTTCTACTCTGAGAACTTATTCTAAGCTATGAGCCTAAAATCCGACTCCTTTGCCTGAGGTTTGTGATAAATGAGCCACCTTGGTGCAGGTTAAAGCAAAATTTGTGGCCCTTAAAACATGCCAGAAAGAAACAAGCAAACTAATCGAATTTGATTTAATTTGGATTAAGAAATACATATGTGTATCGTTTTTATTTGGCCTGGGGAGTATTTTTGAGAAAGGAAGGGTAGACGATCTACGGAGAGTTCAAGACAGAACAATTCGATCCTAAACCAGTAGAACTTAGGCACACGAATCTTACAAATTTCGGATATCAGCAAATTTTAGAGTCCGTGTAGTCGTCTCATTTAAATTGACGTGGACCACAAATACCAAGTGAGAACAGATCTAAAACAAACTATATGTCCCACATAAAAAGACATATAGATTCTTTTATCCCAAGGGCGGTAAGTTTCACCTTTCATTTTTGACTTTAAACGTTGTAACATTAACTTTAATTTTAAATTTTAAATTCAGATCATCTTGTAAAATTATTACCATATGTTCAATGTCCACAACATTTATTTTTCATTTCCAAAGTTATACAAATATAAGTTATATGAACCATTTTGGTAACATAGGTCGTATAACCTGATATTGCCCTGAATTAAACGCGGCTTTAATGACCAGGCAAAAGATGAAAAATGCATCTGCTAAGCTACAACGGAAAAACGTTTCTAAGGGAAATGGAAAAGATTTCGTCACCCGAAACTGAAGCCACAAGGTCTTGCTTCAGTACAGCTTGACTCCCTACTTAGAGATTCTTTGTAGAGTGTAAAGCTAAAATATCAGCATATTCCATAGACAAAATCATTATTTTATTATGATAATTGTAGTCCGCCTTCAATTATAAGTGAAATAAGGCGTCTTGGTTTGTGTTTCGAATTTTCCAGTAACTAAATGAAATCCTTTGGTGTGACCATTCACATAAAGCTATTAAGCAACTTGCCTGTGCTGTTGTGCAACAGGCAGGAAAAGATAGACCAAACTTTTAAGCAGTGGAAAAGTGCTTTCCTGTTGTAATAATCGATTTCGAAGTTTCGAAGAATAAGAAATCATTGATTTTAATTGTATTTTTTCTAAAGTTAGATCAACAGTACTATTGTGACTGGACTATAATAGCAGCCCCGCAGTTGCCCAAAGACACCCTTATTGTGTCGAGAATAAGCTTGAACTGCTTAACTTGAAGTTAACGTGTGTAAAGGAACACATTGCAAGCAAAGAAGGAGGAAATGAAGATCACAAATTCTTCTAGCAACTTACAGTCGAAATCTCAAGCGATCTCGCCAGTCAAAAGATAAAACAGCTGGAATCTGAAAAGCCATGACTAATGAAATGCAATTCATGATTGCAGAGACCTGATAGCTTTAACGTTTCAACGTTGGCCTGCCGTATTTGAACCCACGCCGAGCGAATTGTTCACTTCTCCCTGAGTGTAATGTGAAACATCCCTAGATTAGACTCTTTCCGGACCAATTTTTTGTTTTTGTTTTCAGGTAGAGTTGGGAGCCTTTTAACTTGTGGCCTAGAGCAACTGTAGCTCTTTTAAGTTTAAAGACTGAGTAATTAAGGGCAAGTTCCACATCAGCATGGGCGACGACGGGACTGTAATCGAAATTACATGGAAAACCACTCTTAAGCTCCTTGTGGGAACCATCCTGGCCTTCAATGACCCCATGTCAGACATACTTGCTGTGAAAGAATTTTACCGTACAGATCACAATGTATGGTTTGGCGTGGGACTCTGTTTCCTGATCCTTCCGACCATTGTAAAGTCCCTGCTTTACTGCTGGCATTTCAAGATAGACAGGATGTCTGCAGTCGGTAAGCTGATAATTAATGGCATCTGCAATCCGTTCTCGGTGGCTGTGGCTCGACTTCGAGGATTTCTTTTGTGTCTTGTGAATTTCAAGACGCTCTGGAGTGGGGAGGAGCTAGACGCCAACTCACAGAAAGAGATCGAGGATGTGATGCATTATGCAGAATGGAGCGGTATCTTCGAGGCAGTTCTTGAATCAGCCCCCCAGTTTCTTATCCAACTATACGCCATGAATGTTCAAGAGGAAGAGATTTCTGTAATTCAGATATTTTCTGTAATTAGTTCCTTCCTAAGTTTAGCTTATACATTTATTGCCGCTGATCAGTGGCGACTTTCAACAGTCTTATCTCCAAGTGACCGTACGCGTGTAGATATTAATATTGATAAGAAAGTCAAAGCTGTGCTCTTTGTCTCTCAGCTATTTCACCTGATTGGCCGTTTGTTAGCCATCACCTACTTTACTGTCAGCTTTAAGTGGTGGGTGATCTTGATAGTGTTGGTCCACTCCTTTTCCATGGCTTCTGCTAGATTTTGGGTGGATCTCTGTACTTGTAGCGGCGTCGGTGCCTTGTGTGCTAACTGTTTGACCGTTCCTATAGCAATGCTTTTTTACTGGATAAGAGATGACGGGGCGGCAGGGAAAACAGTTCAGGAAAAGGATAAAACGTTAACTAAAATTCTTCTGATTTCTAACATTCTTTTTGTGTTAGAAAACGTATTCATGATTACTCTCTACTATTTTACTGCGGATTCACCGCGCCCCTGGTACTCGAAGCCAGTTACAATCTGTGTGTGTTTATTCAGTGTTTTGGCCGCCGTGACAAGAGTTAAATACTACCGATATATGTTTTCAAAATCAGTGGAGGATACAGGAAATTCAGACACAGCGGGCCAACAACCTAAGGAAGATGAACGCTTGCCCCCTCCCCAGGAAAACCTAAGGATCTAAATTTCCTGACATTCTGTTTTGCTGCAATCTAGAACATTTGAGACCAGCCACAGCTTAGTAGATTTGTAGACGTATAATAGTAATTGTTGGGCTCAGCCCCCGTTCACGTTTTCTTAATTGGCAACAACATTTGAGTTGGAAACGTTAAATGGGGGGGGATTTGCTTTTATTTTTCTTGTTTTATTCGCTATTTTAACTCGTGTTTTTGTATTTACACGTACCTTTAACTGCAGTCAACTTTTCTTATCATATGCTATTAATTTTCAGCTTCAGGAAATTTGCTTTCGTTATCTCAATCCGCTTTACTTTTACAGTAATTCGCTGGATTTGCTTTGGAAGTATTCAATTGATGTATTTACCTTTTTTTCTGTAGCATCCAGCTTTTGTAGTTTCTAAATCCTTAATTTACCCTTTGCTATATATATACATATATATTGCTATATCATTTGGCTCCTTGCCAAGAAACAAAACTGTTTATTTTACATTAATTTTGCCATAAATTGGTTAATGGCTTTGTATAAATGCTTTGTGACGTTTATCAAGTATATATATAAAAGTATATCCAACAGTCTGGGTTTACTTTCGTGGAAAGCTGGCAATCTTAAGTCTGTGTTTTGCTGCTTGCTTACCGTTTGCAAGCCTGAAAGTCGTTCTTTTATTTAGATCGCCTTTAGAAGATCTAGTGTAAGAATAAGAAGGACTCTTGAGTTAAAAGTATTTTGTATTTAATTTTCGCTGCATCTTAGACGATTCAACACACTTCTGTAAAACATTTTGTCGCATTTTGTCGTTTTGTACTAATTTTCGATTACTGTTTTAAGGCAATAAACACTACGAGGTTCTCGATTTTTAGTTTCTGCTGTTCACCATGCGTTTTGTGGTTTGAGTCCTCTCTTTCAGATTCCTCAGTAGTGCACCTACTGCAATGCAACGGGTGTTTTCAGCTAGGGCCAACAATTGCCATGAAAATAATCGCCGATCGGTTGCTTCAAAGGTAGCACGTTATAGAGGTTCTGAGAAAAATCTTAAAACGCTAACAGAGACAGATGTGAAATAACTTCAGCTTCCTCCCCCGCGAAACGAAAACGTTTTTTTTTATTAATCCGCTGAAAATAATTTGCATCGAAGCTCTTTGCCACTGAGGTATAGATCAGAAAATCGGCTTCAGCAAATCATTTGAAAAGAATACAGTTAACGTAATAGAACCATTATGACTGAGTACCTTCAAAACATAGAATTAAAATAAAAGAAAATAGGAAAGAATCTTTAGCAGAAGATGTAAGAACAAGATTTTGTAGGCAGAAAGAATTTCAGCAAAGGATTCAAAAGACAGAAATATGTGATGGCTGATGGGTTCAGCGCAAATAGTGCACATAGTTTGGTTTCAGCCTATTATTCTCTAGGAACACAATAAGAGCTGAACATCCTTTCCTGGTGTTTTGAAAACTCAATTATCTTTTAATATAGTGTTCTGAGAAGCGATATCATTGGCTCGCTATTTTGGGCGTTCGAATTCCATTTCGTGTGTGTGTTTAAGAACCCGTTTTCATTTTGCCGATGTTTCTACTCTTTCCCAGAGTCTCCAAAAAGCACAGCGTAACATTACTGCCTAGAAGAAAAGTCACTCTCTGACATCTGGTAAGTTACTGAATTGATTCAACTGTTGTAGACTAAGCTATATGTTTCACGGTTATCTGTCTCTTCTCTTTCCTATCAGTAATTTCCAACTTTGAAATCAATCCTTCTGTAAAGAATAGCAAACTCTGATGTCTTGTAAATGTTAAATGTCTGTTTTTGAGGAGCTGGGTTGCAATTCGTTCTGTTTGCCTCAAAAGCTCTCGCTTCCTCCTGTACTTTAAAAACCTACTCTGTCATTTTCGTCCCTCCTGCTCCAAATCTAGATCTCACGCGGTAATTCTTAGTCTCCTTTTCTACATACGGATAAGCAAGTAATGCTGATGGAGACAATATGGACACTGTTCTATCTCAGAACATATTCTTAGCCAAACCTAAAATCTTATTAGTTTGTTTTCGCGATAAGTGAACCACCTCCTAGAACCTTTAAGGCAAAATTTATGGCCCTTAAAACATGCCAGAAGGAAGCTAGCAACGAATCGAATCTGATTTAAACTTGAATTTAAAAAAATAAATGCATGTGTGTATTGTTGATTAGAGTAAACACAACGTAGCCTAAACTATGTTGGTGAGTGTTGATGAATAATATGAAGAAGTGAACGAATAAAAGGAAGGAGAGTTATTATAAACAGTTAATTCCGATAAGCATAAATACGTTTTCTTTAAAAGTGCTTTATTTTTGAAGCGTAATGATAGATTTAAGGACTCTTTATACAGTGATTGTGTAGGAAGCTACCGTCATGGTCTGCGTCGGGAAAATGTATAATTTATAATTTATGCAAGCCCTTACAAACCATCACTATTTACTAAGCGAAAATCAGACTTCTGTTGGAATACGTTGCACCTATTTGGGGTGGTCTACCACATATATAGTTCAGGACAGAAATTAGATAATAAACCAATAGCACTTTGGCACATGGATCTTACAAATTTCGGATATCAGCATAATTTAGGGTCCGAATGTTACCCGTATAGACGTTTTGAGAACATTCAAAAGGCTGTGAAACCCACTTACGAACTGAGATCAAAAGCAAATTAAACGATACTCGTTCCTATGTCCCATATAAAAAGACATAGATTCTTCTATCCCAAGGGCAGCATAAGTTTCACCTTTCATTTACAGGCGTTTAAATGATCGTTGTAACGTTAAAGGTTTCAGTTGCATAGTACTTTTATTCACCCACATTGAAGAAATCCCATATTCCAATATTATGTAACACATTTTGGCAGACATGCCTGCGTTAAGTGCAGTGTTAATGTACGGACGAAAGAGGAAAAAAAATATGTCCGCTTAGCTGCAACGGAAGAAGTTTCTAATGCTTATTATTAGCCAACTGTTTGACGTCCTGCTTAATGGGAAATAGAAATCACGACATCTTGCTTCGATAAAAAGAAAACATGAGACACTAAAACCGCGTTCGTGCTCGTTCGAGAGCTGTGCCTCATCAGGGACAACTTTCGTGCTTTCTAAACTTAGAAGTTGTGAAATCTCAAATTGAAACCTTGTCCGGCCCTACTTAGAATTTATAGCTAAAATATAACTTTAGCAGCATCTCCCATAGATAAAGTAATTGTTTTGTTATTATTATAACTGTAGTCCGTCTTCAGGTATCGAGTGAAACATGGCAACTTGATTTGTGTTTCGAATTTGTTAGAAACTGATTATGAATGAATTCCTAGGGTGTGACCATTCAGATAAAGCTTGATTAACTAGCTTGACCGTGCTGTTGTTCAACAGGCGGAAAAATTAGGTAAATTTGGCTATTGTGACTAGACGAATAGCAACCCCGTTGATGCCCAGAGACATCCTTATTGTATTGTATTGTATTGTTTGAGAAAAGTTAAACTTGAAATACTAAAGTTAACGTGTGTAAAGTAAGGCCTTATAAGCAAAGTAGGAGGGAAGTTGGTTTAAGCAGTTAACTTAGTAGACTGAATTCAGTGAATTAAACTTTACCGTCATTGAGTCATTGAGGCATTGCATTGTATTGTGTAGATGACTTTGAATACGGCGAATTATGGGATTCACATAGCTAATTGTCCCTAAAGCTATCTTAGCTGTTTGTATCATGAAACTGCGAATTGCATCTTGAAGAGTTAACATCTTTGTTGTCCGAAAAAAAAAACTTACAAACAACTTTAACTGGTGAGACAAAAGAGAAAAAATATGTGCGGCTGCTTACATGCATCTACATGGGAAGACGTAAGGCTGAATCGCATGGTATAATGCCCTGGAGCGGAGCTCCTTAGCTGATTTCCCCCCGAAACTACATGTATCATATCCTTCATTAATTCCCAAATCGAGAAACTGCGAAATTTACGAAAATGAATACGACTTACAAAACCAGAATTTTGGTAGCGATATCTTAGACAGAGATTAGTGATGATTGATGGGTTCAGCGCAAAATAGTTCGAATAGTTTGGCTTCAGTATGTTGTTCGCGAGGTGTTAGGAAAATAATGGAGTTGACCATCCAAATATCCTTTGTAGCGCATTGTGACGCAGTCGATTTGGTTCGTTATTCCGGGCGTTGGAATTCCATTAGGTTGCCGCATAAGCTTGAACTCCATTACAAATGTTACCTACCAAAAATTAAGACCACTTAAATAATTATTATAGGGCTTATTTCCTAATTTGTGTAAATCAACGATATTTATATTTCGCTGCAAATAAAGTACTGATTTATAAGTAAAGCAAAATTATATAAAAAATTATAAAAATAAGTCAGTCTAAAGCAATAACTTGAATGCATAATATAAGTATTTTTGTATGCAAATAATATGTGCAAAATCCGGTTTCACAATAACGAAGCCAAACTCGAAATAATAACGCTGTTTCGCTATAAATCCATAAAGAGGTGGAGAGAAAAGCAAATGAATATCGCAACATTTGAGATAAAACAGCTGGTATCTGAAAAGCCCTGAGCAATTGCAGAGACCTGATAGCTTTAAGGCTTCAACGTTGATTTGCCGTATTTGAACCCACGCCGTGCGAATTGTTAATAAAATACTGCCTGAATGTATTGCAAAACCTCGCTTTGACCCTTTCCGGACCGATTTGGTTTTTTCAGGTAGAGTTGGGAGCCTTTTAACCTGTGTCCTGCAGCAATTGTAACTCCTTTTGGTTTGAAGACTGGTTAGCAAAGCACAAGTTCCACACCAGAATGGGCGACGACATGATTGCAATCGAAATTACATGGAAAACCACTCTTCAACTGCTCCTGGGAACCATCCTAGCCTTCAATGATCCCATCACAGATATGCTCACTCTGAAAGAATTTTACCGCACAGGTCACAATGTATGGTTTGGCGTGGGACTCTGTTTCGTGATCCTTCCAACCATTGTGACGTCCATGCTTTACTGCTGGCATTTCAAGATAGACAGGATGTCTGCAGTCGGTAAGCTGATAATTAATGGCATCTGCAATCCATTCTCGGTGGCTGTGGCTCGACTTCGAGGATTTCTTTTGTGTCTTCTGAATTTCAAGACGCTCTGGAGTGGGGAAGAGTTAGATGCCAACTCACAGAAAGAGATCGAGGAAGTGATGTATTATGCACAATGGAGCGGTATCTTCGAGGCAGTTCTTGAATCAGCCCCCCAGTTTCTTATCCAACTATACGCCATGAATGTTCAAGAGGAAGAGATTTCTGTAATTCAGATATTTTCAGTAATTAGTTCCTTCCTAGGTTTAGCTTATACATTTATTGCCGCTGATCAGTGGCGACTTTCAACAGTCTTATCTTCAAGTAACCGTGCGCGTGTAGAAATCAATATTGATATGAAAGTCAAAGCAGTGCTCTTTAATTTGTATCTCAGCTATTTCACCTGATTGGCCGTTTGTTAGCCATCACCTACTTTACCGTCAGTTTTAAGTGGTGGGTGATCTTGATAGTGTTGGTTCACTCTTTTTCCATGGCTTCTGCTAGATTTTGGGTGGATCTTTGTACTTGCAGCGGCACCGGTGCCTTGTGTGCTAACTGTTTGACCGTTCCTATAGCAATGCTTTTTTACTGGATAAGAGATGATGGGGCGGCAGGGAAAACAGTTCAGGAAAAGGATAAAACGTTAACTAAAATTCTTCTGATTTCTAACATTCTTTTTGTGTTAGAAAACGTATTCATGATTTCTCTCTACTATTTTACTGCGGATTCACCACGCCCCTGGTACTCGAAGCCAGTTACAATCTGTGTGTGTTTATGCAGTGTTTTGGCCGCCGTGACAAGAGTTAAATACTACCGATATATCTTTTCTAAATCAGGGGAGGATACAGGAAATTCAGACACAGCGGGCCAACAACCTAAGGAAGATGAAGGCTTGCCCCCTCCCCAGGAAAACCTAAAAATCTAGGTTCTCTAACATACTGTTCTGCTCCAACCTCAGTTAAGGACCACTTATTATCATTCACGGCTTAGTAGATTTGTAGACGGAGAATAGTAATTAATGGAGTCAGTCTGTGTTCACATTTGCTTTAGGAACAACATTGGAGTTGAAAATATTAAGGGCAGAAATTAGCATTTAGTTGTTTCTTAATGTTTTTTCTTGTTTTATTCGATATTTTACTCCGGCTTTTACGCGTATTTGACTAATAAGGCAACTAACTATTCATATGAAATTCAGCTTTAAGAAATGTGCTTTTATTTACTCGATCCGCTTTATTTTTACAAAAACTAATTAGAGATTTGCTTTTGAAGTGTTTGCTTACTGTATCTACCTTTAGTTAGTTATTTTTTTCGTAGCATTCAGTCGTTCTAGTTGATACTCTTAAATTGCCCTTTGCTATATATACGGAAAAATGTAAAATGAAAAGTTTTAATACTTTGCAGTAGCCAAAAAGAATTGTTAAAGATGTATAACAAGTTTTTTGGCTACTGCAAAGTATTCAAACTTTTCATTTTACATTTTTCCGCATGTTGGTTATGGATTTGTATATATGCTTTGTGACATTTATCAAGTATAATGATCATCTAAAAGCCAACAGGGTCTACTTTCGTGGAGGGGCAATCTCCAGTCCGGGTTTTAAATGCTGCGTGCTTACTCTGTGAGCCTAAAAGTTGATCTTTTTATTTAGAATACTTTAAGATCTATTCCAATATGGTACAAAGACTCAGGAAAATATTTTGAAATCGTAGGTCCTGATGTCGGACGTGAATACAAAACATTGTTTTGTACTGTCTCTTTTGAGAAAATAAACGCTGTTGGAACCAAAGTCGAGGTTCTCGGTTTTTTTTAAACTTGTGCTGCTTACTATGCATTTGGGTTTGAATCCGCTCTTTCAGATTGTGACGGCTTTTTCTGCATTCGTGTTGCCAATTCGAGCTGAAGTTTCTCTCAGATTTGCTTTGTTATCCTGTGTTTTTCACTTTCCTTCACAAGCAAGGTCACTACTTTGCTGTTAGCGTCGTCTATATGCGATAAACAAAACTCCCAAAATAAGTGGCAGGCACAGCTAGCAAGTCAATTAAACCATTTTTGCCATGAAGGGGCTTCAGTCTAATTGGCCTTCAGTGAAGTACGTGTGAGAAGGCTTTCCAAAATATAAACAAAACAAATTATTAAAACTGCTTGAAGAACTCGGATAACAAAAGAAGAGTTTTCTGTTTAATTTACAGGATGAGCAGCACGTTTCTGTAGAGAATCAATATTGGTATATTTTTGGAACTGTATTGTGTATAGCCACTAGGTCAACCTCATCCATACAGTTAAAGTCGAGCCTACGTATGAAATATACAATCTGTGAGTGCGTCGAAATTGTTAAAAACGTTCTCTAGGACTGATTGTTTTCAATGCTTAAAAGTACCTGGTAGTGTCGCAGCCTTTTGCTGCAAATAAGACATAATGGAAATTTTAGATTACTGAACTTGAAATGCTTGTAAGCACTAACATTTATAAGGTAAGCTGGTATCCATTCCCGTTAAAAGGTTTTTTTTGGCATCATCAGGAATAGATGACATTGGCTTCAGCGAGTGGTTTGATAAAAACAGTGGTGAGTAGCCTCTATATGGCTCACTGCGTCCAAAGGGGTACAAATTGTCTGCATCCTAAGACTGACATTTAAACTTGAAGGTTTTGTCAAGTTTTTGAAACAACACTAACCAAAAAGGGTATAAGGTGAAATTCTTGTGCATTAAAAAAAATGTTCATGTCTTAAACAGAAGGGCAGCGGAAGACGAGAGCGATGACTAAGGGGTTCAGCGATTAATTGTTTGATAAGAATAAATTTGAAGATTTAGCAACACTCTATAACTAATTTCCTAAGCTCGTATTACGTAAGCTAAAATACATCAAAGTCAAACGTAGTTAATGATCAGACAGAGAAAGGAAAAGGATGACTGTTTAAAATCGCTACAGCGGAAAAGTGCTTTAGTGCAGTCTTTAATGCCCCATGTGAGGTGGGAATACAAAAAAAGGCAAAAGAAGGCACAACAGCGGGAAGATGGAAGAATGCGTACTCACTTCAGAGCTATCCTACTGTACCCTGAAATGAGATGCTGTGAAATTTGTAAAACGAAAAATATGGGAATGTGTATTTAAAAAGTCTTCCAAAACCATTCTGTTAGCAGTAGATTTAATTGACGGAAATCAGCTATGAATGTTGGGCTCAGCACGGCGGATAGTTTAAAATAGTTTGGCTTCAGCTTGTAATCGGTTAGGAACTCAGAGGAGTCGGCCGCTGAAACACCCATTACTAAATTGCCATGATGATTAATAGCTCAGATTAATCAGTTTAATACAGTTGACCACTGAAGCAATCATCATAACATTTAATGAAGGCAAATAGGGAAACATACAAGTGTTTAGCTACAGCGGAAGATGAAAGGTTGAACTCGTTGTTTGAACTGATGCCAAAAGATCTAAGAAATAGAGCCAAAGAAAGCGCCCTCGCTCCATAACTGGTCTTTCCAAAGCATCCAGGGTTACTTTCAAATTAGAAGTTATGGAATTCGGGAAATTGAAAACATGTTAAGACTTGCAAAACCGAAATTTTAGCAGCAGATTTCATATACAATGAATCAGTGATTTTTGGGTTCAGCGAAGATATTATACAATAGTTTGACGTCAGTATGTTTTCCTACTAGGAATATAATGCATTACTTGTGTTACGAGAACAGCAATCTAATTGGTCTCCAAAGAAGATAAGGAACTTCGCGAAATTGCAAACATGTTAAAACTTACAAAATCAGAATTTCATGTTACTAAGTAGATTTCATAGGCACAAATCCGTGAACATTGAACGGTTTCGCGCATAAAGTTCCCATAGTTTCCCTTCAGCGTATTGTCTTTTAGCAGTACAACAGAGTTAGCCACCCACACATCAGTGAAGTAACCATTACCAGAGTTACGAAAACGACAATGTAATTGGTCTCCAAAGAAGGTATGAAACTTCGTGTAATTGCAAACGTGTTAAAACTTACAAAATCAGAATTTCATATTACTAGGTAGATTTCATAGGCATAAATACATGATCATTGAACGGTTTTGCGCAGAAAGTTCACATAGTTTTGCTTCAGCTTATTGTTCTTTAGGAATAGAATAGAGTTAACCACCCATTGACATCCATTGCTAGTGTTTTGAGAACGACATTCTAATTGGTTCGCTATTTTGGGCCTACAACCTGTGCGTGTGTTTAAGAATCTGTGTTCTTCCCTCGACCTTGGATTCTTTCCAAGGTTGTCTGAAAAGCACATCTATAGAAACTAGTGACTTGAGGACAAATCACTTAGATATTTGGTAAGTTAACTGCATTTTTGAACACCTGTAAAGTGACGAAACCTTTTTTCATGGCAAATGTCTTTATAAAAGAGGCAAAGAAAAAGGAAAAGTTCATATATTTTTGCTTCAGCATATTGTCCTTTTGGAGTACAATAGTGAAAGTTAACCACCCAAACATCCATTGTTAGTGTTTCGAGAATGGCAATCTAATTGGTTCGCTATTTTGGAAGTTACAATTTGATTTGTATGGGTGTGTTTAAGAACCTGAGTTCTTCCGTTCACCTTGGATTCTTTCCAAGGTTCTTGGCAAAGCACATCTTTAGAAACTGCCTTGAAAAAAAATCTTTTGGAGATTTGGTAAGTTTACTGGATTTTTGAGTGCCTGTAAGTAACTTAACCTTTGCGTGTTTAATTTCCTGTTAAGTGAAAATTTTTAAGTGGCTTCTATTTCATCCTCGAAATGTTCCCTCTAAATCGTAAACACTGTCACCATGAGCAAACAGCCAAAATCTGGCTGCGATTAATTGAACCAAAATCGGTGTTTGCAATGAACCTGCGTGCGACAACTTCGAGGGAATTAAATTAATTTAATTTACAAAATTCTGTCTTTTGAGTCTATGGATGAAATGAATCCTGTGTGTGATCAAATAAAGCGAATGAGTGGTTCTTTTCTGTTTTGCTGTGTACCGTGGAGAAAAAAAGTAAACTTATAAAAAAGGAAAAAGGTGAAGGTAACTTTTAAGCTGCAGAAGAATGCTTCACCCAAGTAATGGCTGCTAATCAAAATTTCGCAAGGCCCAATTGACATATATTTGAAAGTAACCATTATCGTTCCCTGCCACTGTGGACTTCGCCCATTTGTCAGGGGCATGTGCAGTGTTTCACTTTTTTGCTGATCGCGTCGGTGGACATAAGTTTCAGCTCTGAGTCTATCTAGTTCTTCAGCTGTTACTTTGTGCGCGATTGTCGATTGTTTTGAATGCTCAAAATTGCAAATTAACATTTCTTTGCACTGTTAGATTGATGGGCAATTTCTAACGAGGCTAGAGCAACCGTTGTCATCAAGTTTTAAGACTTACAAAACTAGAAACTTATAAATAAGAATCCGTGATCATCGACTTGTTTATCAAAGATAGCTCACATAATTTTGCTTCAGCGTAATGTCTATTTGAAACACGATAAGATTGACCTATAGATCATCCATTCTTAGTGTTTCGTAAGGCAATGTTATTGGTTCACTGTTTCGGGTATGTTGATTCCATTTCGTGGATGTGTATTCAAGAATCTGCTCTCCTTTCTTTCTACTTCATTTCTTTCCTCAAGTCTCAAAAGAAAGAAGATGTGGAACTTTGGGAAATTGCAAGCGCGTAGAAACTTATAACAAAATCAGAATTTCATATTGTTAAGTACATTTCATAAGCAAATAAATTCCGCGATCACTGAACGGTTTCGCGCAGCTACAAAGTTCACATATTTTTTCTCCAGCATATTGTCCTTTAAGACAATATGCTGAAAGTACAATAGTGAAAGTTAACCACCCAAACATCCACTGCTAGTGTTTCGAGAATGGCAATCTCAGTAATTGGTTCGCTATTTTTGGCGTCATAATTTCCTTTGCGTGAGTGCGTTTAAGAATCTGTGTTCTTCCCTTCACCTTGGATTCTCTCCAAGGTTCTTGGAAAAGCAAATCTTTAAAATTTATCTTGAGGACAAATCATTTCGAGATTTGGTAAGTTTACCATTTGGTAAGTTTTAACTCTTTTCCTAGTTTTTTTTATTATTACTGGATTTTAGAGTACTTGTAAAGCAATGCAACCTTTGCTTGTTTAATGTCTTGTTAAATGAAAATTTTTAAGTGGCTTGCTCTATTTCGTTCTCGAAGTGGTCCCCTCCATGACGAATCGTAAGCACTGTCACCACGAGCAAATAGCCAAAATCCGGCGGTGATTGAATTCAACATAAGCTTAATATGCACTAAACCTGCTACAACTTCGCGTTCAACTTTAATTTACTTAACGCAATTCTGGCTTTGAATCAGCGTCCACTTGTGTTTGATTGATGGATAATTTTCAACGAGGGGCAACCGTTTTCTTCAAGTAATCAGTAGCCTGGCCGTTAACTGCTATTAAAACACTTATCCTACACAATTGAACAAGTAATTCAGGAAATACTAGCTCTAACGTTTTTAAAGTAAAAAAGCACAGGCATTTGAGTAATTCAATTAACGAGCTGACACCCATTCGCGTTAAAAGCTTTCGGTGGCTTCAGCGGAAGACGTAAAGCCTTAGCCCATTTTTGATGACCTAGATTAAAGGAAACGCAAATGTGAAAGAAGGAAGAAGGAAAGAAAAGGAAAGGGAAGCAAGGCAGAATATACATGCGCCTTAGGTCTATAGCTGATTTTTTTTTTCTCAAAGCTATGAATTGAAGCACCTCTCTTGATTGAAGAAAGTATGGAATTTGGAAAATTGTAAATATTATAAACATTTTAAGCACGACAGGTCTTAAAAATTAATAGATAGAAATCCCTGATCATTTTTGGGCTCAGCGCAAGAGATACATCACGTTGACATAGTTTTTCTTTAGGGTATTGTCCATTGGGGAAACATTTAAAGTCGAACGCTATAACGTCCATTGCTAGCGCTGCATAAAGCAATGTTATTGGTTCACTATTTCCGGTATTATTAACTCCCTGTTGTAAATTTGAGTTGAAGAATTTTTGCTTCTGCGCAGAAGTATTGTCCATTAGAAAGACAATAGAGTTGCCCATGGAAACATCAATCACTAATGTTACGGAAATAAAAAATATATAGCCCCCTGCACTTAGGTTCACTATTTCTGCCGTCAGCAATCTACTTTGTGAGTGTTTGCCTATGAATCTATCTTCTTTCCCTTCTACTTCGTTCGAATTTTATTTTGTATGTGTGTATCTGTTTTCTCTTTCTCAAAACTTTCTCCGGGTCTCGGAAAAAAAAGCAGCTCATAAAAGCATAAGAGCTGCTGCCTGGAGGGAAAACTCATTCTGACATTTATAGTAAAGTTTTTCATGGTTGAAAATACGTTTTCTAGTTTTAGGTGTTTGTTCCTTGACCTAGCAAGTGTCACTTTTGTTATGAATCCCGCAGCAACCACTTGCAAACATTTCCACCATGTCAAGTAGTGAGTTCTATTCTAAGAACATGCCCAGTTTTCAGATTGTTATTTTGGTCGTTTTTAATGCATTCACGCTGGTAATCCCTTTGAGCTAGAGTCTCGAACACATCCAGTCTTTATGATTTTAATAATTAATGTTTCGCTGTTTTAATACAAGTATTTTCTTCGGTTTCACGTTTTTTTTTGCATAATGAAAAACTGAATAATAATTTAAAAACGAGAGCAGGAGGGAAGGTATCTTGCACTGAGTCATACCTTAGGTTCTTGTTATCACGGTTATAAAGGTTCAGTATTTGTTATCAATGACAAATTTCTAACCTGTAGAAAATCGCTTTTATTATCTTAACTAGCAGTCTGCTGGGTTCAGCAAAGATAGTTTGCTATAGTTTGCCTGTAATATAATTTTATTGTCCTCTTCGGAATACAATAGAGTTAGCCAACCAAACGTCCATTACTATAGCACGAGAACGGCAATTTAATTGGTCTCCAAAGAAGACAAGAAACTTCGTGAAATTGCATACGTGTTAAAACCTACACTGAAATCAGAATTTCACTTTTTTTACCAAGTACATTTCATAAGCGTAAATCCGTAAATATTGAACGGTTTCAATTCGTGCATAGAATTCATATAGTTTGCCTTTAGCTTATTGTCCTTTAGGAATAGAATTTATTTAGCTTTGCTAATAGCTTTTTTTTTCTTATCCCAGTGTGTTGAACATCTCCTCAAAGACAATGGTGCCAGAAACAGAGAAGAATGGATGTTTTCCTTTTATTTTCTATTGTATATTTGGTAGGTTTATAAAAGCCGTTTACTAGTTGACGTTTTCTATATCGATAAACGTTAAGTAGTATAGAGAACTGCTATACAAAGTTGAACCATAATTCTTGCTTTATATTCCTTAAAATGTACAACCAAATTCGGAAGAGGGACGGGAATTCAAACTCTGAAGCCTTACTTTACGGATATAAATTATTCAGGCAAATCAGCAGTGTTTCAATGATTTACTTGTCTATCAAGTGTGTTTATGAATTCGTGACAAGACTAAATTTTACCGGATCCAAATGTGTATGGTAATAACCCATGAGGTAGTCAAGCAATAAAATAGGAATGCTGTTCTTGGGACGTGATTCAAGTAACGTGGCCAAAACAATATAAACTAAATTCGATTTTGAGACGACATTACGGCTTTATAATGACTGCTAGTTGGGAGAAAATACATTCGGTATATTCCGCGATCCATGTCTCTTTTTCCGCGAAAAAGCTACGAGGCAGAGCAATAAATTTCCTCTGATCAAAATAGAAATTCTTACTCGTCATGCAGATTTGCACGCGCGATACTTGCTTACGAAAACAGTTCTGGTTTAGCAGCAAAATGTTTAAATTTTTCGCTTTTTTAACCTTATGAAACAACCTTGCCTTGTGAAACAAACTAAACTCTTTTAGTGCATCAACATAATTTTATTCAAACGACGGATATCGACCAAACAATAAAATAACGTGGCAATTAACTTCTTTACCAGGTTAAAACTGGATCCCAAATAACTGCAAAACATACACAGTTTTAAAGGTTTAGCACCCACATTTTCGGCAATCTGCCGAGGTAAGTTGCTTGTAGGGATGAATCACATTGCAACAAAGGTTTTTTCAACTATATTACTGAGCAAAAGTAAAATTTTGCCGGCGTTTTTGTAAAGAAAAGTTTTGAAGTTTGATCTTGGCCACGTTGTCATGACAGTTTTTAAACCAATCACAAGCCAGCACTTTAAGACGACATTATCACAAATTAATGCCGTCTCAATCGGAATTAAAAGAGACCACTGGATCGCGATAAATTGTAGTTATTTCTCCGCAAAGTGCTTAATTATGTCATATATTCTGCTCAATTTCCGCCGTTTTTGATGTTTTCTAGTTTTGTGCAAAATCCAAGATGGCGCGCAAGATGATCGTGATGGCAAGTGACGAAAAAGAACAAAACAAAACAAAAAAAAACCAAGTTATACACGGTGAAAAACCAACACGCCCGAGGGTTAAGAAACCATCAAGGTCGATCGCTGCATACAATTTGCATGCTTATAAGTGCTGAACTTTTCACAACTTTACACAACAAACTGGTTGACACTTTTTGCCATTTCATTTCAGTATTAAGAATGTTGTCTCCAGTAGAAGGAAACTGCAGCGAAAATGGTGTCGCTCTCGCTGGGTCATCTGGAAGTCTTACCAGTCCGAACTACCCGAACAACTACCCAAGCGACACAACTTGTCGATGGATAATTACTGTTCCTGAAGGTCACCAAGTGAAGGTGAACTTCCAGGCATTCGACTTAGAGACTTGTTTTATTTCATCCACCTGCACTTGTGACCACGTTGAAATCAGAGATGGAAGTGATAAAAGTTCCTATGAGTTGGCAGAATTTTGCGGTGGCAGAACTCCCGGTGTCGCGTCGATACTGTCTTCTGGACGAGTTATGTGGATAGAGTTCAAATCTGATAGACTAACCCGACATAAAGGGTTTAATGCAACTTACACTGCCGTTGGTAAGAGATCTCATTTCTCTAACTTTCAATCTGTCCTGTTTTTCCAAAGTGGTATGTCCTATGAAAAGAAAAACATTTTGAGATTGCCGAGCTTGTTCTGAACTTTGTTTTAAGTTGCCTAATTTGCCTTAGCGCCAAACTTCAAGCATATTTTTTGTTGCTCATAAAGCAATGTATTTCTCATTTCCGCCGATTAATGAATAAATTCTTTTTGCAAGTTCTGATACCGTCAGACGAAAAACTAGTTATATATTGCAGGGGACTGCTTCCTAACCGGTTGGTAATACCAAGTCTCGAGCCCTATAATCAATCAAAATCCCGGCAGAATTGTTTCCGACATTATAAAGCATTCTTACCTTTTCAAAAAGTCAACTACCTATACTAACCCATCACCTCATACGATATTGAGTATCAGACGTCAAAGACGTCTCTTTCTTATTTCTATTCACGGTGTCCTAAGAGATTCATTCGCAGTCGAGTCGACTCCGAATTTCTTTTATCACCTGAAGATATTGGGGTGTATTTCGACTTACAAGTGTATTGGTATCCCGAATCTTGATTTTTCTGTTCTTGTTTTTATTGATCTCTGCTCTAGAACTCAAGAATGTTTGAGAACAAAGTACATTACAATACTCTTGGGAACCGAGTTTGCGTTACTTCAGTATTTAAGAACGATCTCTGATTTCTGTAATTACATGTGGAGAAGAACCGTTGTGAAAGACTGGCGCAATTAGGGAGAGAAAGGATTGATTAAGTAATTGAGAACCAAGAGATCATTCAAAGAAATTTAATTTATCTTTTGTTTGGTACAGGTTCAAATTCTACCGCAGTTTAAAGCACGTACGCGTTAATTTTTGACCTGATATTGCGCGTGAGCCCAAAGTAAACTATAGGTTAAGAAAGTGGTTTTGTTTTTTGTTTCTTTTGTTTTCAAACTTCCAACTTCCCTCTCGTATAAGAATGATACAGAAAATCAACAGCATCACTTAAGGTTATAATTTTTTTTTTAATTTCAGCAAGCCCAGGTGAATGCAAAGAAGATGGCCTCAACATCACTGGGAAATCTGGTTTTTTTACGAGTCCGAACTACCCGTACGACTACCCAAGCACCACGATCTGTCGATGGATAATAACCGTTCCAGAAGGACACCGAGTGAAGCTGACCTTTGAAACGTTCGTAATGGAACGCTGTCTTTTCTCCTCCACTTGCTCTTGTGACCACGTTGAGGTTAGGGATGGAAGCGATGCAAATTCTCCACTGGAGGGAAAATTTTGTGGAAACGATGACAACAAGCCTTCCGGGACAATTACATCTACTGGACGTTACCTTTGGATAGAGTTCAAATCTGATAAACGCTTCAACAAGAAAGGGTTTGCTGCAAATTACATCGCCGGTATGACCTCTCTTTCCTTGTTTTTCAGTTTTGTTTCAGAAGCTTCGCTTCGTAAGAGCATAATCATGAACTGCACTGAAAAGTGAACAGCCACAAACAGTCACGTGATAAAAAATAATATTCTTTGCAGTCTGTGCTCGTGATATGTGGACACCCTTCATGGTTTTTTGTTTAAGAAATATCTACATTTTTAGCAGTTTTAAGACCACTAAGAGAGCAACTACCTTACGTATTTTGTGGGGTATGGAAAATTGATACTAAGGGGTATGGCGGAATAGATAATAGATTGACAAATTCCTCGCACGCTCTACTTGAACGCAAGAGAGTGCAATTGAGCGCGCAGTTCGAGAGCATGACGCGTGTAGATTACCGTTATAGCCTTCAGCTTCATACGCGAGTTTTCAGCTTATTATACTGTGACTCTGTTGTTTTTCCTCAGTTGCCCTGAGGAAGATTTTAAAATAAAACTGAACTATTGGCACGGTTCTTTTTCCAGTTTTAATAGATTGAGGGATACGGGACGTACAGCTCAATTACCGAGGAATTGTTTTCGCTTCCAATAAAACTTAGCCGGTACACGTGTTTAGTGAATTGAATCTGCGGCATACTTTTTGCGCGGGAAGTTTTACTATTCGGGTGTCTTACAAGGGCTAGCCGTGAGAAAAGTAGTAATTGCCTAACCCCCCCACTTTTTTTATTTCAGACTCAACATCGTTGCTGTCATCATCAGCGGCGACGGTCTTTCTGGCTGCCGCAACTGTCGTCCAAGTTTTCTTCATCCGTCATAATTAGTGACAGCATGGTGAACCAGATAGGAAAGCAATGAGCCTGTTAACTGGTTGCTTTTTTTTTTTGAAGGAACACTAAACACTTCAATTGTATTTTTTATTTGTGTGTATTGTTAATCTTTTAATTTGTGTTATACGATTAACATTTCGCGGGGCTTGAAGTTTTGAGAAGTTGTAAAAAATTAAGGCGTTGTTAGGTGTTCATTTGTTGATCTACAATTATGCTACAGGTAGTTGCTGAAAAGCTATTCCACGGTCTATTTGGTGGACATTATAAGATCATTTTATATTACTGTTTTCGCTATTTTCGCTGTTTTTGAATGTTACTAGTCGTTTACAAGCGTTTATGAACGTTTAGTATTCAACGTCAAATTTACAACCAGTAGAAAATTGCTTCTATTATCTTAACTAGCGGTCTGTTAGACGTATATATCTTTCATGACTGGATGTATCTTTGTAGCGTTTAGTTCATTGAATTTCCACAGGAAATAAAAGCTCACTGAGTACTTATATCTTCATTCACAGTCTTATATAGTTCATTTACAGTACTTAGATGTAAGTATATACACCACTGTAAGGCGGAAACCTCATATAAGGCTGACAAACATATTTGGCTGGTCTTGACCGAATTTCATTGGTTTCTCTGCAATTCAAAACTCTAAAAGGGGGACAGCAGAGCTGGTCCCGAGGGTGTCCGCTTTAGAGAGAGTTGATTGTATATCTAGCCGGATTTTTAACAGGCAAAATGACCAACAACTAGTTAGACCATTTAATTTCTCGCCTTTTTTAACCACTCCTGACTAGCAAAACAATTTAAATGCACTTTACCATGGCCAAGGTGTCTTATTTGAAGTTCTCAAGGATCGGTCTTGATTTTATGCATCTCTCTCTAACTGGAAGCCTGGTGGATGTAACAAATTGAAAACAGTGTTATGGAACAGCCGCAGCCAATATTTCCCTCTTGAACCACCCTCAAACTACTAAAAAGCAGTTAAATACCCCCTAACCTCTCCAATGCCACCCCATGTGTTACCTGGTACATCTCAGTTTCCCATTCGTGTGACCTAGATGCTGTTTTGTTTGCAATATCAGCTCAATCAAATACTTGCAAAGGTTGGGACATTGCAGACGTTTTCATTTCTGGACCCACTTGTTCAGGATGGGCCAATTTTGCAGCCCCCCTCCCTTCCTCTCCGGGACAGACGACGACTTTCAAACACACCCCACCTCTAGCATGTCCAGTCTTCCGAAGTTGTGTGCTAGTTTAAATCTAATGAGACTACAATGGATAATGTTTGAGGTAGAATTCTGTGAAAGCAGAAAGTCGTTTGACTGCTATACCACAACAACAAGCAATCAGATGAATTGGGTTGTCTTTTTTGTGTCTTTTAACGTTGCTAAACACTAAACACTCATTAGTGAAGGGAACTAATTCCTAACAGTTTACCTTTGGGACAATATAAATATTCCCCTCACTCGCCCTGCGGGCTCGTGCTTATTTATTCCAAATTACACTCGAAATCATGTGACTACCAAAACTAATTTGGGCACAGGACACTCACATAAAATTGCCTTACATAATTATAATATTAGGGACTCCTAAAATTACGTTAAAAACGTTTTAGGTATTTCTGATTTCCAAACGTCCCCTACGTACCTTATAAGTTTCGTGAAGACGCCGTACAGTTCATCTTTTAAAGTAAACGGGGCTCTGGCTGTTATGGAGCTTTTAAGTTTTTAGGTGAATAATGTTCTGAAATAACCACAACAACAACTACAACAACTACATCCTTTATTCATAATCCTTTATTTATACACGATATAGGTTTAAAGCAACAGGCTTGCTTGAGGGGTCGTGTTTCTAGCTACAAAATAACTATGTACATTAAAATCAAGAATAATAATTATATACTTAATAGTTTATATTAATAAAACTTAAAGGCCATGACGTTCCTACTTTGCGTTTGGATCGATGTTGCGTTTAAGTCAAGTTGTTTAATAAAATCGTCCTTTCTAACTCTGCATAACATTGCTTGAATTTGTCAGTATAGTAACTGGATGCAGTATTCCAAAGTACAGCCCCTCGATAGCTGATCGAATTATTTCATATAGTACGAACAAAATCGCGGAGTTTCGATCTTGTTACCTCTTAACCCTATTTCGCCTGGGCTTTGTTTGAGTTTCTGAACCTGGGGGGGGGGGTTGCCCCCTATAGATCTCGAAAAATATTCACGCTCTTGTGATGAAACCTGGCACGTTGTTAGCACGTCATTAGCTTAACAGATTGGGTTAATGACGTCTCATGACGTCACAATGACATCACAAAGCAGCCATTTTGAATTTTGAGGCCGCCATCTTGAATCCCAAGCCTGCAATCATACAGTTGACAATGACGACATCGAGAAATATATGAATTTGTTCTAAGAAACATACTCAATCAAAACAAGCACAAAAAAGTAAAGGATCATCTTCTTTTTACAAACGAAGGGGAAAAACTGAAAAAAAGACTAAACTTCCTGAGTAGACGGTTGCTATAGAAGCGTCAATCATCATAGACACGCCATTGAGACAGGAAAATTTTCTCTGATAAATTTCAGGAAAAGTCACGAGATTTGGTGATTATTCGTCTAGCCGTTAAAACGTTATAACTCGTTAAAGTCAGCGCGGGTGCAATGTGCCCCCCCCCCCCCAGGCTAAATAGGGTTAAGTGATATTTAGTATTCTTGTGTGTGACCATGCTTGAGAGTAGCGCTGGAGTTCTGCCACTGATTATATTACGAAAGAGCTTTATTAGGTTCAGTTTGTAAATAATATATAGATGTAGCCAAGCCTAGAAGCGGAGCTCCACATTTTTTTCGCTAGTACTTATTGACCTCTGTCAAACTACTCTCACTGAAGTCGTTAAATATGGCGTAAGTTAGTCCTCAAGACAAGATTTCATGGGGAATAAATCATCAACTCCAATTGCTAAAATGCTGTTTCTAGTTAGCCTCATTTTTGCCCGACCTTACCGAAAGTCGAAATTTCGCGTTATGGTTTCATTTTGTTCTTTTTTGTTTGGCTAGATTGCCACTTAGCCGTTTATGTCAAAATCAGCTACTCGTTTGCTTCAGTGCCAGTTTAGTCGACCCGGATTTCAATCCATCTGTTGGCCAGAACGTCATGGTAGCCCACATATAGGGCACGAACGTCATGCTAGCCCACATATAAGGCACTAATGTGAAGGTAAGTGAGTACAAGTGAAGGGAAGTGAGTACAAATGAAGGAAAGTGAGTACAAGTGAAGGAAAGTGTGTGTTTTCTTTTAAGATTTTATAGACCATCGGCGGGGTTATTAGGTGCAGTTTTTGTTTTTCTTCTACGAAGTTGCTGCACAATTTGTTTACTTCTAATCACTAAAGGACAAAATAATTACAAAGGCCAGGGAAGGGAAAGGTTTTTCATCAGTTTCTCTTCCCCCTGAAAGAAAATACCAAATGTGAAAAGGGCAACATGAAGTTAAAAATAGCAGTGATTACTTAATTTTATTGTAAAAGATCAGAATACAATACTGCTTCCGAGTGTCTGACTGAAACTGTCGGTTTCACGTTAGGTTAAAAACATTGGCTAAATCTAAAACTAAACGGGTACTTTGTATCAACGCATCAATGTCTTTACCTGCATTAAAAATCTAAAAACACTTGAATGACTTCCATTTTAAGAGCATTCTAAAATAAAGAGAGAGAAAGGTCGTGGTATGATAGAACTTATTTTTCTACTCGTGAATTGTTCAGCGTCTTTAACCTGGACCTTCCAACGTTCTTAAATTTGAAGATATTGGAGTGCATTTGTGGATTGTAAAGACGAAATTGAAACCTCTCTTTCATACTTATTGGCTCGTAAAATACATAACAATTTAGTTGTGCGGTTATTCGCCTTAAAGGTGAAAAACAACAAGGGAAAACATGCGGACCGCTGAGGAGAAGTGAGTTCAAAGAGAAGACTTCAGCACAACATTCACCGACAGCTGTACTTGTAGCATCTTTTGAAAGCTTTTTAAGTTCAATAAGAGTACTTGTAAAACTAAAATCGCTCTAATGAACCGCTTAAGTTGCTCCCGATAGCGATTCGACAGACTTTTTAATGTAAACACGCATTTCTCACTTATTCCTATGCATCCCTCTGGCTGTTTAGTTCTGTCAACCATGAAACTTGTTTGCCAAAATAAATAATATTGCCCCGGCATCGTCCAGTTTACTAACAAAGGGTACAGCGTTCACAGCTGCGAGAAATTTAGCGGCGGTTTCATACATTCCAAATGGTCAATCACTCTTGTCTTATCACTGAAGTAAATCAGCGCGGCTCTGCTCATGTCTGGTGCTATGTCAGTGCTGTTCACTATGGCATTGACAGCCCTCTTCTCTGCCAAAAATTCTCTTGTAATACTTCCCGAGGCGTCCATGATAAATGCTACATCCACTAGACAAGCTGAAAAGTAAGGGTAGAATACAAAGTAATCGTGGAGGTGCAGCTCACAGTTTGCATTTGCCATCTTCCATTAGCTGTTTATATTTAAATCTAGTCAAAGTAAAACTTTTGAGTCCTTCAAAAGATGTTCATTTTTGCTTGCTTAGTCTTTCTTCTTAAAAGGCAATCCTTTTTGATGAGGTGAAAAAAGTCTCTATGGAGGTTTTTATTTCATTCCTTGGAAGAAATTTAAACATTTTTGAACTTCATGCCGAGTGAAGGTTTGGAATTTTCTTTTCTATTAACCAGTCGTCCTCTTTGCCTTTTGACCTTCTTGGTCATGGACAACAGATCATACCGGTAATCGCCTAACCATCGACTGCGACTGCCTGCGAGTTAATTTAATTAATAGTTACTTTATTAATTCATTTTGCTGCAAACAGATTGATCTTTCAAACCTTGTTTTCATGTGTTTTTAAGTGCTGTAAAATATTCACTTTGACGTGGTCGCCTTCTGAGTAGGGTGACCATTAAGATTATTTCCTGGTTATCTATAAGATTGAGCTCTCACTACTCACCACAAACTTTCTTTGTTATTTTCTGAATTTTTGGATATAGATCTTCAAAGGCTTCGCCCATTACAATACGACTCTTGTTGCCCCCTGTAACTTTAGCCAGTTCGCTTTCGACGGCTCCGCTAATACGTACCCACAGTAATCACCTCGATACCTGCGCTAAGCAACGTTTGAGCCGCGTCGTCCTATTCCTTGCCTTTCCCGCGGTCCTGGTGTCCGTCAGTTATCAAAATGATAAGTTTGGGCAACTCAGACTTGTCTGGGAATGCATCCCTGGCTTTTTCCAGTCCCTTGTCGATTGGTGTAGAACTGCCTATAGATGTGGCTTCCTTTATCCACAGCTTTTTTAAACTCAGCCAAGGTCGTAGTCTCCCCAAAGGCAATGTCTACCCTAGCATCATTGCTGATCTGAATCACCACTTCTTGGCTTCCGGTCGGTGCCATGTCTAACTTTTCAGCCATCTTCTTGACGAATTGTTTTTCTTTATTATAGTTTTAGGTCTATTATGGAGTTTCATGCTTTGCGAGGAATCCATAATGAATGCCACATTCACTGGTCGAGCACATGCCATGGTTGCTGATCAGGACATGCAAATAACCGATAATTAATGTTAGTAAAAGTAGAGTGTGCATTCGATTAGTCTTGCCGGCCAATAAATTGCTTAAATTGGGACTTAATTATAGACCCAGTGCAAAGTATGCCTTGAATTTTGTGGAAAGAGTCCGCTAAGAAAATTTTGCCCATTGCAACTGGACGGTTCGGAAACCCCCACTCCGAGTTCGTGGTCATGTTGTAACGTGGAGGAGATGGGGAGATAACTGAAGGTGGACACACTCTCCTTAGGAACTGCCCCAGTGTCACGCACCAAGAAAATGATTTGAACCTCTAAGGCATACCGTGGAGACGGTCCAATCAAGATAATCATGACTGAAATCCAAAAATCATAACCCAGTACTCTTGATGGCACAAATAAGTGTGCGTTAACGTATAACTATCCTACTTAAACGTCATTCTAACTGAGTGCATTTTGACAGTTGTCAAATAAAGATAAAAATTTCACTCTTTGATTTGGTTAAGTTTGTAGCTGTAAAGGTTTCTAAAACCGGGCTAGGAGCAATTCGATCGTATAAGAAGGTTAACATACCATCCATCTCTAGGCTACCAGATTGTTGAAAAACTGAATTCCATGGCCTTCCAGATAGTTAAAAGAAAATCAATGAGCCCACTCAGCAACCGAAGTTTGAGGTCCTATATATAATTCGTTGCGCTGAGCGAGAACCTTATTTGAGCGCTCGACGAAATAAAACTTTACCTTCTTTTCAATAAAATAAAGAAAATGTACTCACCTTTCTTGATTTCTGTTGTCCTTTTGGGCTATTTCATCGTTTTTTGGGGGGAGTTTGAGGTTTTTGTCATAGCCTTTTCCACGTTATTTTAAACTTTGTACAAAATCTTATAGAGCGCTCAAATTTCCAACGGCCTAAATTGTAACACAACAACGCGCATTTCAAGTAGTCACGTCCCACTCGATACGCTTACATAAATCACTCATACGCTTACATAATTCATTCATACGCTTACATAAATCATTTATTCGATCGATTTCTCGAATCGTGAGTTTGAGACGCCTGTGTTGAATTGCGACCAATTAGTGAATTACAGCCGTTACGTTTCTCAGAATATTTCTAGCAATCCCTGAACTCTGCATCAAGGATTCATTTTGTTGTATTTATTTCATTGAGTCAATCGATTCAGAAAGAAAACACACCATTTTAACGTTGGAACTTTAAAGAGCACTCGACCGTCGATAAAGTGGGATGTGGAAAACTTATAGCGGAGAAATCCTGTTTCGTGTAGAAAGCAGGTGAAGAAAACGTTTTACAAGATGAAGCGAGGATTGAAAGCGATTCGTTTTTTGAGGTAAAGCAGTTCTTATCTGATCAGTGAACGCTTTTTTAAGCAAATCAGTTCTCTTCTGAGTCAAATATTTGCCTAAAAATAATTGTTGTACTTCGTTCTCCGTTCTTTCATTCATGCCGAAGATTTTGGGGAAAAGTCTGTGTCACAGATGCGTCACTGACGTCCGTCACGGGCACTTGTCAAACGACCAAGATTTTTGTGTTTGAGACCATCTATTGTATTTATAAAACAAAATTCACTTTTGGCCGTTAAACTACTGTTCCTCTGTATGTGCTTTACCCGCAGCACTTCACTTTCCAATGGAAACCACTAGTTTTACAAAATGTGTCTAAGAAACGGGCAAACAGATACTAAAAGCAAAATCACTTGACGAAATATGTGCTTTACAAAATAAGGCAAAGGGAGGCAGGCGAGTGATGAGGCATTATCCACTTTTTCCCTGTACGTGTGGGGATTATTTTGATAACTTGTCATTGCAAAGAATAGCAATTAACCCTGTTCAGAGATAGCGGGAGGGGTTGGACTTTGGTGGGTGACCTTTTTTTCAATGTGCAAGCCACCAAACTTTGTGCCTTTTCCTAAAATTTATCTTGGAGTAATTCAAAGATGGCAATTATTCAAAACTATTTGTCTAATATGTAATGTGTCAAGAAGCCTAAAGTCACCTGTCATGTTTTTGCTGTTGGACTATTGAAATAATATTGTGCAATCATTTATAGATCCACACGTACATATTTTATGTATTGTTTGGGACCGCGGTACAGTATGTTGCCCAGTTTTCGTACAAAAAGAACTTTACTTGATTATTTTCGTCGGTCATTTAAATCTTCGTCAACCGAAGAATTCCAAAAATAAAAGGAAAATTTCAGCTATAAATTGCCGGTTTTGCTGGGCTTTTTGACGAAGAAGCAGGTCAGTGTGGACAAATTCTTTCGAAGTGAGTAGAAGTTTAGCGGCTAATATTTGCACTTTTCACTGCGCAGTAAAGGTATTGTAGGTGAACAAATAGCCCGTTTCGTAGGTAATTTTGCACGGAACTTCATGATTTTTGGACAGATGATGGATAAAAGATGAAAGTGTATGGAAGAACTTTCAACACCAGCTTAAATTTAACTGCTCCTGAATTTTAGCGGTGAGAATCTTCGCATACATTTCGACCTACTGTGCCAGTTTTCGTACACTTAGCTGCACCCTTCTCAAAACCTATTTTTACATAAGTTAAAGAACTAAATTTTAAACTTTACTGTTCGAAAACTAATAAGTCGCAAGTGCAGCAAAGATTACACAACAATCCTTGCAAGGTACAATACACTACATGTATTTGTTGTGGTATAACAGCGACGCTTTACATCCAGGTCATGCAAAGGTCACGAATATTTAATAAACTTAATCCCGCACAAACAATCTAAATCGTCAAATAATTAACTAAGGTAGATGTCTATACATAGAATGTTGCGATTCTAGTAAACATTTACAAAAGTAGCTAAGAAAAGCAAGCGTAAGCGGAAACGGAAGTTAAAAGCGTTTGCTATTCTAAGTCTTTCTAAAGGCGTAAGTGGAAACGGAAGGAAAACGTCGCATCTTATACAGGCCTTTTCTTAACAGTTGTAATACGCAGAATAGTAACCTGTCAACTACCTTTACCAAGGCAGTAAATGACGTACGAGACAGTGGATTGAGCGTAAAAAAAACCGCCCAAAAATGACGGATCAAAAAATCAACACTGCGGGATCGATTAAACATCCACCCCTCGAATAACCACTTGCTATTTAAACCAATTATTGGTCGCTAAGCCGATATTTGTTCACAAATCGAAGAGAAAACACGATAAGCACTCAGCAGGGTGGCTGAAACATCAGTTTGCTTCGAGCGTTTTCGTAGAAAAAAAATTGTTTTGTCGATGTACGAAAACTGGGCCAGGTGTACGAAGACTGGGCAACTTAGGATTTTTGGGAAAAATGGCATAATTTTAAACCTACGTCGATCAAGCGGCCAATCGTTTTATATATTGAAGGTAAGTAAATGGGCTATCTTTAAAAGAAATTTCAGAAATTTTCCTCTCACAGACGAAAAGACATAGCGATTACAAACTAAAGTGTACGAAAACTGGGCAACACACTATAATTGGCTCTGTTGTTGCGACCACCCTGCCTTTTTCTTTTTTTTTTCTATTTTATCTCATTTTATTTACCATTTCTTCTTATTCTTATCCTGTATTTTGGCAAAGTTAAATAAATAAATAAATAAATGTTATTATTATTATTATTATTATTATTATTATTATTATTATTATTATTATCAATTCTGAGTTTATCATTGCAACCACTTTCTCATAAGTATTTTTTTCAGAATTTATAAATGTTCTTCTTTACAATGAAAAATTACGGTTTTTTGTAGTAACTTGTACACTCTTGTTAGTGTCCTTTACTGATTCTATTTCTTTTCGCTAAATTTTGGTGCATTTCGGAGGTTTTAGATTAAAAAAATCAAGAAATAAGCCAAGATGGCAGTTCAAGATGGCCGCCGTTTAAGAACATGATGTGATTCTTCCGTCATATGGTGTCGTTAGCTGATGTTTTATTGTTCCGTTCATTCACAGCTGTAATATCCTCGGAGATAAGGAAGACCAAAAAATCCCGGTCTGATCTGAATAGGGTTAATAAAAAACTTACAAAAACAACGAAGAAATGCTATAACCTGTTTTTCAGTGGTCAGAAATGAAGGACGAATTGGTAGAGTTCGCTTAAAGTAACGAATTTGTGGTAAAAGGCCATCTAAATGTCTCTTTTAAAGGAGTAACTATCTTTACCATACCACGTCGTGACAACAAAAGCAAACTGCTTTAGATTCTGGAAACAAACAGCCAAAATATGTTCAATACAACTGTCAGAGGACTCACCGTATAGCGTATGGAAACACAAAACAAAGCAAAGAAGGCGACTTATCTTCCTTATTTCGCTTGAGAAGCTCTCGCTTTCAAAAAAGAAGTTGCTGTAATGACTCATAGTCGATTCTTTTTATACCTTTTGGAACTGTTGTTTAAATAATCATCCCAACATAAAATTGGTGTGATGATATGTCATTTGTCACTTGAAGAACATTTTCAGTATGGTTTTAGAACGCAAAAGCTTTTCAGGCCTGTAAATAGGATGCTGCTTTTTTCATTAGGCCTTTTGGTTAAAAATTACAATATATCGATATGTGCATTTAGCTTTTGACCTCAATATCACAAGAATATATTTTTGCCCACAAAGCTAAGTGCGAAAAAAAATTTCTGCTAAGAATGATGTAAAACAGCCGGCCACCGTGTGTACTTTGTCTGTTGCATTCGAATCTTAAATTAACAAAGGTGTCAAGGGCTGTTTTCGAATAAGTATCTGCGTTTTTTTGTCAGCATCATTAGGCAGAAGGGATGCAAAGGGCTAAACACAATGATAGCTGACACAACTGGTGAAGAACGAGCAAAATGCGTTTGGATAAGTACCTTAAACGAGGCGTCAACGGTAACAAGAAAAAGTCCGAAAACGTTCAAGCTAGAAGAAATTTAATTAGTTTTTACCTAATGGCACCTGAAGCCCAAGGGATTTTTACTTAACCTATAAATACATATGCACGTGCATGTTCACTCTGTGAAATGTCCTTGGATGAAAAGAAATATCCACATCATGTTTTGCCTTAATAATGTGTGCGTGTTTCCTTCCTAATTTGGTTGGTTATTCGGATCATTATTAGCAGCTGGTCTCAGGGCGCTCCATAAGGACTCTTAAAATTAACTGTTAAAACGTCTCAGGTAATTCAGCTTTCCAAACGTCGCCTACGTACCTTGTAATTTCTCAAATACGCCGTGCAGCTAAAACTTAAACGTTTCTTAAAGTGCGTAGTTAACTGCTCTTGGAAGTGCGGCCTTTTTCAGATTCCTTAAAAAGGCGGATCTTCAGACTTCCGTAAAGTGCAGACTGTAAGGCACCTTAAAGTGCGCTCACTTTTGGACTCGGTAGAGTGCTCACTTTAAAACTCTTTTGCACTCTTTGTATAATATAATTTTCCTTAAAGTTCGCCCCTAAGACTCCTTTAAAGTGCACAATTTGAGTCCATTTCAAGTGGAAACGCAAATGTCACAATTATTTAAAGGGAACTGTAGCCATATCTCGAATTTCAGGAAAGAAAAAAAAATGCTGGACATGTTTACATCCTTACTTCGCACCATTACCCTGCTAAGTCGGAATCTTGTCCTCTTACCCAAAACAAAAATGAGTGATCACGTTTGAGATCTATTATTAAATGTTACGAAAGGAAACACACACATTAGCTGAAGTTGTCTTTTGAATCACTGTTTTAGAATGTTATCTTTTATTTTTAATTTTTATTAGCGAGTTGGTTACGTTTTTTAAATCGCGTTTTTCAGTAAAAACGATTTAACCGATTTCTATGATTTTTTGCAATGTGCCAATGGAAAATATTGAAACTTTAAGAAAACAGTATTGATTTTCTCGTGGGTATAAAAACGCTTGAGATATCAGCATATATTTAAAGTCTCATTTTTGCCAAAAATGTCCATAATTTTGAATTCCTACGCAATTTTTTTCCTAACGTCGTCAAATAAGCCTCAGAGCCCTCACGTCTTGTGTCTGCAAGTTGGAAGGCAGTCATGACACCATACAATTCGCTGTACAAAATGCTGGTCAAATTTAATCTTAAAATGCTATGCTAACACATCTGTGTTAGTTGACGCACAAATAGCGGAAGAGGGCAGCCAGACTATCTCTTAGTTGAAAGGCTAATGTTACCCAAAACTTTATTGAAAGAAACTGAGTAATCAGAAACCTATACGGCAAACGCAGTTAGCACTACGTGCAGGGTGAAACTAAATATTTTCTAACACTTGTATTTAACGCAAAAAATGAACCTTGGCAGCATTTACTCATTTTTGTTATTTTAGTGGCGAGTACTTAAGTAATCGAGGATAACGTGAAGAAAACTAGTACGTAAAATATTTCTAATAAACTCTGGTCATAAATACGTCGTATCATCTCGGATGTACAAGAAGACCCAGGTGGTGCTAATTTTTGTCCTTTGGCGGCGGAATGCCTGATTAGCAGCAGCCTATACTTAGCAATTACAAACAATTTTTAATAGCAGTGTCCCTGTCTATGCAACTAGGTAAATGGTGAATTTCCACATGTTAAATGTATTAGGGCCTTACGAGCACAACAGAAACACGTAGACTTCCTCGTGTGGGTTCAAAATGCAACTGACATCTTGCTTTAACACTGAACCTGTGAATAAAGACATTTTAACAAAATTTATGTTTCGTCCTATGGCGGGCCATCGCTGTCAAAAGTAGATATCATGATGTCATGAATGATATCATGATATCTGCCAAATATCATGATATCGTGATATCATGATATCATGACGTTAGGATATCTCTAAGATAAGATCTCGTTTAATTCGTAAACCATTTAGCAAATGGGTTGTTACAGTTAACCATTTTGCAAATGTTATTTTTAATGTCTGACTTAACAGCCTGTCCATGAAATTAATCTGCCCACAACCAACAGTATGGCTTTCCTAAATCGTGTTACTTTAACAGTGTTTACAGCGTTGATTTTTTGTTCGTGTAGGAGCTCCCCCTCGTCAGTTCCATGGAAGAGCTCAGCCCAGTAGCGAAAAAAAGCCCCAAGTTACACCTCAAACTGAAATGTCGGAGCCAAAATGTCGTTTTTAAACACCGGGCGCGTTAACTCGAGAAAATACGGTACGCGCGAAAACTATTAAGAATAATGTTGAAAAATACCCGTACGAGTTGGTGTATTTTGTGGGAGTGAGTACAATTGCTACAAATAGGACATACGTTTTTTTCGCTTTGATCTGAAATGTTGACTAGAGTTGAAGATCAGAACGACACACGCCATCGGAGAAGAAAAAACCAAAGCGTAACTCGCATGCAAACCCTTCCCCCTCCACTCCTATAACCTACCCCCTCCCAAGGTAAAAGTAGTTCCAAGTATCGTATCACCACAGTCAACTGACAATATAGGGGCTGGTCTTGAGAGAACATACCTTCCTTTCAAAGCTTGGGTTTCCCTCAGATCATTAGATCCCATATTTTCGGGTGGCCATTACTTTTGGGAGGGTTTCACCCCAAGGTCTCTACACATGCATTAACGTTACTTTAGGGTAGGCGTTTCGCTCTAGGGGAGGGGTCGCGTTATTTCCGGAATTCTACGGCAAATAAAAGAAGGAAAGTTATGGTTTGGTATAGATTATTTGTCGTGGATAGCCGTCGGATATAATTTGTCAGCAGACTAGGGGTAACGAGCGTTAAGCTTAAGTCACACCACCTATTGCGTGACTGGCCAATTTTAAAAGTTTGCGAAAAAAAAATTCTCCAGTCTACACAAATAGCTTTATCCTTAACTTTAGACTTTCAGGTTTCCCCCCTTGCTATTGATAAAACAGCTACCAAGAATCAGACAAAAACCCAGCTAAAGCACGTGCTCTCTGGGGACCGGGAATCTGGTGTCATGAGTACAACCACACACTTAGCAAAGCTAGCTAATACAGTGTTGTTCTTTCCAGAGCACAAGTGCCCATCCCAAGAATAGGATTAACAGATGTACAGGCCTCAAAGTCATCTTGAAGCACGCCCAGCACGCGGACAAAGTCACAGTTCGCAGAAGTAAAAATGACACACGCTTTTTTCCGATTACTGATGACCGTAGTTAACGTCAACTGAGTGTGGTAATTTCAAAAGTCAGACATTAAAAATAACACTGATAACAAGGCATTTGCGAAATAGTTAACTATGACAATACATTTGCTAAATGGTTTACGAATTAAACGAGATCTTATCGTAGTGATATCCTGACGTCATGATATCACGATATCATGATATTAGGCAGATATCATGATATCATTCATGATATCATGATATCTACTTTTGACAGCGATGGCCCGCCATATCGTCCGATGTTTTGAACTTAATGCCTTCAATTATCTGTTTGATTTGGTCTTTTAAGCCGTTGATTCTAACAAGGCACTTACAAAAAGCAAGTATGAAAAATCTTGAGTTTCATTTGACTTTCTATGCGGGTCTTAAGCGCCTTAGTTTTAAAGAGTACTTCGAACCTTACGGAACAAAAAGAAATGTCCAAAACATTCCTCTGCTGATTTATTCAAAGTGTCCAGTGAGTAAAACGGAACAGATTTCGCCAAGTCCGGAATAGCCATCCTTTCCGCCTTCTTAAAGATAAAAACTTCCCGGGAAGCTGTTGCTTGCAATAAATGTCATTGCTCCAGAAAACTGAAACGCAGAGCCAAAACATTGCTGATTTGATTTAAAATAGATTTGGTTTAAGGAGATTTCCGCCAAATCACCACCAGAAAGGGACCTCATGATGTTAAGATATCTAGGCGAGCAAGTCTTAAAGCGTTTTTTTTGGTGGTTGCTTAGATGCTATACAAGTTTGACCCACCCAAATTCTGAATCACAGAATCTAGAAGCCTTGTTTACTGTTCTGATTTTCTTCTACGATATCAAGTCACTGACCTGATATCCTACGATATCATGGACAGTTTTTAGAAGTCGCATTTTTGGTTGACTTTAGAGATGAAAACTACAACAGAACTGAAACGAAACGCAAAATTAAACTATTACATTTGTAAAATTAAACGAGGAAGCAATTCGGTTAACTCTTACAGCGAAGAAAAATTCGCCCCCAAATTGGACGCGGCAACGCTGGCGGGCGCTCGCATGTACGTTTACGTACGGCGCTGAAACTTTTTTGTTTCAAAATGGAGCCGGAGTCTCAAATTTCTCTCTTATTTTGGACTTCAAAAATTCCGAATATGAAACTCCAAACAAAAGAATTAAAGAAATGACAAATGTGGAGCTAGAGAAGAGTATTGACGACCAGAGAAGTGTAAATGCATGCCTGTCTACAAAATTTAAACAACGTACTTGGTACACCTGGCTCGAGAAAGCCAGTCAGATAAGAAACCGGCCATTGAAGCTTTCACGAAGCAAGAACTCGCCCAAATGCTCGAACATTTTTATTAGGGGAATAGTACTGCAAAGGGGGAAGGCGTCGAACCGTCTTCACTGAAACCCATTCAAAGAGGTCTTGACCGGTATTTGCAACAAAAATAGGTTCAACGTTCTCCATCATCCGTGAAGAAGAATTCACCAAAGCCAACAAAGCGCCCAATGCCATAGTCAATTCCTGAAGAAGCTTACGTCGGGGAGGGGTAATAATCTAAACACCAATCAACCGCTGTCTGCCGAGATGATTGCAGAAATGTTGCTGAAAGACGTCCCCGGAAAACTTGACGGCGAAGCACTCACCAACGTGAACTTTTTGCACATAGGTCAGCAGCCCGGGTTCCGCGAGTCGCCAGAACACCACCAACTGATCGCATGAAGTTTGGCGATTTTTAAGTGGTCTGCACAGGTGCCGGCAAGTACGTCGAGTTGTCAGTGGAACGAATGAAGCAAATGAAAGAAAGTTTAACCTCAAATGTGGGCGACCGGCAAGGAAGAAAGATGCCTGGTCATGCTATTTGAAGAGCACCTCGCTCAGCAATCACGTGCGAAGTGTCTCTCAGACTTGCCGTTTTGGTTTGCATGCAATAAACTACAAACCGTTAAACGGAAAGATCCTTAAGTCCACAAGATGGGAGTCAAGAAAATCAACGGCTTGGTGAAGGCAATGGTTGAGAACATGTGAACAATGGTTGAGAACATGATAACAGGCAAAACTATAGCATCCACAGCAACATGAAAGCATTCGAGCTCATCACCTCGCTGCTTTGCAACAACATCAAGGAACCAGATACCGGCCAACTTAGCGGTCATCGCAATGTCCAGAGCCTTGACAGCTAACCTCAACACCCCAAGAAAGACAGCCAATGCCGACCAATATAAGCGAACAGACATGCTCCTGAATTGTCCAAGTGAAACTTCTCATGGTTTTCAAAGAGCCAGCGTTGACGTCAAGCAGTTTAAGATTAGACGAAGCTGCCGTGCGAGCAAATTGTTCAATGGTGGTAAAAGCCTTTTTTTTTTCGGTGCAAAGTTTGAAAACTACACCGTTATCATCAAAAGTTCGTTCAACTGGACATTTGAACCGCTGAGGCGAGTTTTGAAAGTTATTGGTTTTGTGTTCGTTCCCTCGGGCTAAGAGACGCAATATTATTTTTTTCGGTTTATACTGCAAGTTTCTTTTCTTGAAATGCAGCCGATTTTTCAGTCGAGAAAGGTTTTGCACATCTTTTGTCACCACTATTTGTCCTTAAAAGTAAAATTATTTCAGTCAGCAGTATTTTGCTGAGCATTTCGTTTGTTGACTAACTCTATTCTTCTCACGGCTCACGCGCTACATGACTAGAACGCATGACTAATCACGGTATGGTAATTACCTAATCGTGGTCTTTTTGCACGCTTTAATGGCATATTAGGCTCGTTTGGTTATTTTTGGCGCTCAACCAAACTCGCCTGATATGCCGCCGAAGCGTACCAAAAAGGTACGATTAGGTATAAAAGCACTACCGCTTTTAGAAGTCGATCTTTGAAAATTTCGAAATTCGCTGAGCAATGCTAGCGTTTGTAAGCAAGAGATAACGCTCAAATTTGCTGCTTTCGTTCATTTAAGGTGCTCTTTCTAGTGGACATCGAAGATTTTTTTCACGGTCCGATGGAGCCGGTGGTCAAGTGAAGTCAGATAGAACTGACTGAAGGGTCTTAAAGAAAAGACATGCGAAAATTGTCGAAATCGTCACACTCTATCGTCTTGTATTTTTATTAATTTGCGTCATTTTTTAAATTTGTGTCCTATAGTTATTTTTTTTTAATTTAACCCAGATTTTTTGGATGTCTTTTATCTAGTGATACACCTGTTTCAATTAAGGTTGCTTCAGAGATGCATGTTGTATGATCCTTGTTACATAGACCGCAAAGCGTCATGTTTGCTATAAATAAATGTACTGATCAGTTTTCTCGCTGCAGGCACTCCAGGAGAAAAGCAAATCATAAGAAATATACATTTGCTCTTGCTTTAGGACTAATAGCTAGAAAAAAGGAGCCATACATTTAACGACCATGGTGCAGTGCGGTCTGTGAAACATGCGTCACTGAAGGCAACCTTTTTTGAAATAGGTATATACTTGAAAACCTACTGTATAGCTATTACCGTCCGGTTGACAGTAGTCCTGAGAAGGACTTTTCTTCGGTGACATTGACTAGCGTTTCGAAAACCTGAGCGGAATTTATCAACAGAGTCAAGTGAATTGGAATCGTCAGTAGACTGATGTTATGTCTCTGGTCGTTGTACTGATTGGTGGATGAACTCGCGATGCTATTGGTTGTCTGTCATTTATGTTATGTTTTGTCGTGTCATGTCATGTCATGTCATGTCATGTAATGCCTCTTAATTTGGTATTACAAGGTTTGTGTTTCTGGAGTGGACAGGTGTAATTGCGTTCTTTTTGAAAACGTATTTGCGTTTCCCTGTTTCAGAAGGAAATACGTTCTTTTTGGAAACAAATACCCCACCTGAAGACCGACAAAATGACAAATGCCGGGGGGGGGGGGGTTTGGCCACGCATGGAATTGACTGAGCCATTACTTGGCGTAGGCGGAACTGCATTGATATTGGAAACGTTTTTGGGTTTACCTGGTGTAGGACGATCTCTGTTCTTTTTGCAAACGTTTATAGCGGAGCTTCCGAGCGGAGCACCATACTTATACTGAGGAGCATGCTGGTAATTTTTCATGCTCATAGCAAGCGGAATGGCTCGCAGGCGAGTGCGCCGTACGTACCTCCGTACGTAGGTAAGTCGCATTACATGACATTCTTGTATGAAGCAATTTTCGCTTAGCTTCTAGCTACCGGCGTGCGAAAAATCGCGTAACTCTTTTGACTTTTCATGTTAAGTCCATTTATATTTATAAAATGGAAAGAAAAAGTTCAAAAGAATACTCAATTGTCTCTGTGGTGGAAGGCGAAAAGTTCAAGTTACGAGAATCGCCTTCGTCGTCTCCATCTTTGTTTTATTCACGGCGGAAAGATTGTTCTGTTTTGAAACACATTTTTTAGGGGGAAAGGAAACTGAAAAACCTTTCCCTTTCCTGGCTTTGTAATTATTTTGTCCTTCAGTGGTTAGAAAAAGTAAACAAATTGTGCAACAACTTCGTGGAAGAAAGACAAAAACAGCACCTAATAACCCCGCCGATGGTCCATAAAATCTTAAAAGATGAGCGAAGATTGGTTTTAGGTAATCTTTAGGGTCCATTCCTGTAAAGTTTGAACAATTTATAATTGGCCTCTTTCTTTAAATGCCAGTTCCTGTTGGAGTTGGGATACAAGTTGGATACAAGTTCAATTTTTGAAACAATCTCGCGCATTTCATCCTTGACTGCAATCACTAATAAATCGTTTGAAAAACATTTAGCATGATTTGTGCTTAGCTTAAAGGCAATCGGTTTAGTTTTATTCTTACTGCTTTAGCTTTTGTAAGGTTATCAGCTTCTTTGTTTGATGTGGACATTCTGCGTTGCTTTTTGCCCCTAAAATACCTGTTTTCATCGGTAACTGTTTAATTTACGGTACGATGGAAGCAGCTTCCTCTGCCAAATGCTGTTTAAATTCTGGATGAAAACTGAACGAAACCTCAGCACTCTGGATAATTGTATTTTAATTGAAGAGATGGCATGCAGTAGTTTCTGCTGCAAACGAAAGCTGATTGTAATTATTATCATTTTCACCCACATAACGTCCTAAACAAATAATTCTAAACAAAAGATGTTCCACAATTAAGTGCAACATCACTCCTCAGGCATGCAATTCCACGCTTTAATACCCCGCTTCGTCAGCCAATCAGAATATGCGTTTTCTTTTACTTATCCGATTCTAAGAAAAATAGGCTCTGTATTAGTCAATGTTTGACTCTTAGGGGGCAGGGGCTTATTATATTCAAACATCTTTTGAAGAAAAGGGCAGCGGAAAAAGGCGATTCAAATAAATTAATGTTTTTTATTTTACTTTTTAAACCTTGGTCTACTCAGTGCACTCTGTTAAATTGCCTTAGTTTCCTACGCACTGAGCAAACTTCTTATACCGTTTCCAGTTTTTTTTATTATAACTTTATCTTTATAAGCTGTAAAGGTGAATGTTTCCTTGCAAGTCAGTTCCAACTCATGGTCCGTGGTCATGGTCTGTCTTGGTTGCTGAGAAAGAAAAAGTGTTAGTAAAAATTACTTCGATGGAGGACACGATATTTTGCATGATGGCCCTTACTCTAAAAACCTCCTTTAATAGAAAGTTTTGCATATAAAGAAAATCATTATTTGCTAACACTGGACCAACGAACCAAAAAGGTTAACTTAAGAATACAGAACAAAGGAACGGAATATTAATAATAATATCGCCCAACATTGTATAAAGTGGCTACGTAACAGCATGTTTAGTTCACGACGTGCATTGGGCATAAGGCGAAAAATAAGTAAAATAAGTGCTCATAACCACAATTGTTCAATACGTGCTAGCGGCATAATTGTCTTATTTTCAACTGTGGCAATGGTGGCAAATGTTTTCCTCATTTTGGACAAAACTTTTTCACTTGTGACCAAAACTTTTGAACGCTGCGGCACTTGACATTACATCTAGTAAAGAAAAGGGCAGGGTCGTGAGGCAAGACAAGGAGGCAATAAATAAAATAACTGATATTGACAATTTTTGAAATAATGGCTGCTGGAATTCATCAATAATTTTCCACTGGTGTTATAAGTCGAAGTCAACCACGTGGTAAATGTTGCATAGTTTGTTTCATTTGCGTAAAATTTAAAGAAACAACTATCTAGTACAGTTTTTGTCGGTTGAGCTATCTGATCAGTATAAGCATAATTTCTAGTACAATTTTAACAAAACAAGAGCACTGCCAACGGCATAAAATACTGTTTCGAGCGCGATCTGCCAAAACCTAGTTTTTGCTGCTTTTCGAATAATCTTTAAATATATGCTTGAGTTGTAATGTTGATATAGTATGCCCAATCATGCTGGTATGATAAGAATATTGGGCTCCAAAACAAGACAAAAATGCTTTTCATGCCAGCAGCACTTTTTCCCGGCCAGAAAAGTCAAGCAATTTGAGCTCGTAATGGTGAATTTTATGCCAAATGCTAATTAATGAAGCAGCCTTCAGAAGTACGTTATTGCTAATTTTGTCACTAACCTTAATAACGCTGGCAAAAGCCACATGTCTTTTCACAGTTGATCCTCGCAAAATCTTCTTGGTCATGGCACCAGTTCCCTTCATAAGCACGTTTCCAACAGCCACGAAGTAGCCGAACGAAAGAAATAAGGAAAGAAGGAAAAAAAGAAAGAAAGAAAGAAAGAAAGAGAGAAAGAGAGAAAGAAAGAAAGAAAGAAAGAAAGAAAGAAAGAAAGAAAGAAAGAAAGAAAGAAAAAAGGAAGTGTTAGTTCTTAATTGAAAACGGAGGCGTTCAGTTTCCCTGTTTATTGATTGACTGACTGGCCGATTGATTGATTGATTGATTTATTGATTGATTGATTGATTGATTGATTAACTGACTGATTTATCAGTATTTTATGCCTCACGCAGTTTCCTTTTTCTAAGGAACTTGACCATTATGCCTTTAAAATGATGAGGTTACTTAGGGCCTGTCAGATATCACTCAAGATAGCCACCTTTTAATTAATTTTTCTTATTTTATACTTTAAAGTCGCTCGAGACGGCAGGCACAAGATACCGCGAATATGACTCTTTGGCGTGTTTACCTGCGTTTTCTTAGTTTTTAAACTTTTCTCACAAAATTTACGTGAAATAAATGTAAAGAAGATCCTCTTAGTTATTAACGCAACTTATAAGGTTGCGAAAAGAAAGCCTGAAAAAATGAGGCTTGTCTTAATAACTGCGAGAATCCTCTTTACATTTATTTCTTTATTCCGCAGTTCAAACATATGAATTTCAGATATTCATAATTTCATCTTCATCTTTGACCAGCTCCCAGTTGCCTTGTTAGCTCAATTGGTTAGAGCGCTGCACCAGTATCGCAGAGGTCAGGGTTCGAATCCCGACAAGCCTGATGTTTTCAGGCTTCCTTTTCGCAACTGCATAAGTTGCGTTAATAACTGCGGGGATCTTCTTTACATTTATTTCTTTATTCCCCTGTTCAAATATATGAATTTCATATATTCATAATTTCAAAATTTACTTGGTTGGTAAGATTCCTTTCTTAGTCGTAATTGACTCCCCCTTCTTTTTTTTTTTTTTTATCTCGCAGAACAAAGCATGTTGGTAGTCGGGAAATAAAATCTTATAGTGTTAGTCTCTAATCTCGCAATTGTTTTTATTTTGGGAATTATAAACTCGCATTTGACGTGTGAACGTTCGCCAACTGATGTGTTGTTCTTTTCCATCAATCAAACGCTGTGGCCTCTTCACATGAATTGTGACCAACAGCACAATAACCAAAAACAAACAGATAAGAACACGCACAAAGCGACAATTCTTCTTGTGTGTCTTTACGAACGTAGAAGACGCCAGGTTTGAATTTTGCTGAAGTTTGCCAAGACAATTGGGAATAAGTTTATTGTGTGGTGGCGCCCTTAGACAAGAACCTAATATTCTACACTGTTTCTATTCACTTGGGTGTATTAAGGGTTATTTATTTATTTATTAACTTAAATTATTTAAGAACAGCTTAAATTAACGAGACAACAAAAGGAAAAAAATACACGTAAAAGTTTTACTTAGGTTTACATACCTCGAATTGTTGGGGCTGGTGGATTAGGCTTTGACGATCGTCCTGCGAATGCAAAATATGTAATTGCTGAAGTACAACTTCATTTGAATGGCCCTCCTCTTGTTACTAGGATCGACATCTGACTCACCTCAGATTTGTATGAAGAGTCTACATACAAGTCTTAACTGGTATTGTCAGAGTCTCCACGGCTGCATTTTACTTTTTTTTTCCTATTTCAATGGCATAGTATTGAAGTAAAACCATAGGATCGGAAAACTTGTTTACGAGGTTTCTAAAGCGTTTTTTTTTTTGGGGGGGGGGGGGTTGGGGGGGCTAATACGCATTCATCTGATAGATGATTATTTGAATTTTCTCTTTTTATTTGTACTGTTAGGGAGTGGATAAATGTAAAACATAAGTATTGTCAAAGTTTTTAATTTTATAAAAGATAAACACTTTATAACTATCATAGATGAAAATATATATATATATATTTATATATATATATATTTTTTTCCAAAGGCCATAAAACGGTATTCAAGTAAATACTTACGGCACGCGTTTCTCATAAGCGCCTTCATCTTCTGTATGTCATTAATTGGCTATCATGACATCCTCATCTCTCTCTGTCATCAACCTAAGCCTTTCTGGTTCTGCATTCCTGGAAACAGCCATTGCAATCACTCGAACACCGGCGTTTCTGAGGCCTCGAGAGGCAAATCTCAAACCTAAGGCCGGGGGGGTTTGCTTACCGTCAGTGAGTACTACAGCAATCTTAGGACGCCCAGGTAATGCATATTTGAATACCTCATCATTGGCTTTTTTCAGGGCTTTGTCGATTCGTGTCCGTCGTCCAATAAAGGGTACAGCGTCCACAGCTGCCAGGATTTTCTCGGTGGTCGCATACTTTCCAAATGGTACATTTAGTCTCTTCGCTGAAGTAAGTCAGCGCGGCTCTAGTCATGTCTGGTGCTATGTCAGTGCCCTTCACTATGACCTTGACCACCTGTTTCTCTGCAGAAAAGTCTCTCGTCATACTGCCCGAGGCATCCATAATAAATGCAATATCCGCTGAACATGCTGAAAAGTAAGGACGTACAGCACACATGTTTGCATTTGCTATCTTTCTTTAGTTGTTTATACTTAATCTAGTCAAAGTGGAGTCTTTCAAAAATATGTTTTTTGTTTGCTTTATAGACAATGCACTCGTTTTGGATAAGGTGAGAAACTTCTCTGTCGAGGTCTTTATTTCATTCCCTGGAGGAAATTTAATTTTTTAAATTTTGTGTCGAGTAAAAAGCGCCCCAGGTTTGAGCTTTCTTTTTTTTCTATTCGCCAGTCGTCCTCTTTGCCTTGAGACCTTCTTGGTTACGGACATCAGATCATACCAGTTATTGCACAACCAACGACCGTGACTGCCTACGAGTTAATTTAATTAATAGTTACTTTATTAATTAATTCTGCTGCAAATAAATTAATCTTTCAAACTCTGTCTATAAGTGTTGCTTGCTGACCACTTGTCGCCCTCTGAGAAAAGTACCCATCAAGAGTATTAAAGGTTATTATAACATTGAGCTATCACTATAAACTCACCCCAAATTTTTTTTGTCATTTTCTGAATGTTTGGATATAGATCTTCAAAGGCTTTACCCATTACGACACGACTGTTGTCGCCCCCTGTAACTTTGGCCAGTTCACTTTCGACGGCTCCGCCAATACCCACAGCAATCACCTCGATACCTGCGCTAGGCAACGTTTGAGCCGCGTCGTCCAATTCCTTGCCTTTCCCGCGGTCCTGGTGTCCGTCAGTTATCAAAATGATAAGTTTGGGCAGCTCAGACTTGTCTGGGAATGCATCCATGGCTTTTTCCAGTCCTCTGTCGATTCGTGTAGAACTGCCTATGTGACTTAGTTTATCCACAGCTTTTCTAAATTCAGCCAAGGTCGTAGTCTCCCCAAAAGCAATGTCTACCCTAGCATCATTGCTGAACTGAATCACCGCTGCTTGGCTTCCGGTCGGTGCTATGTCTAACTTTTCAGCCATCTTCTTGACGAATTGTTTTTCTTTATTGTAGTTGTTAGGTCCATTATGAGGTTTCATGCTTCCCGAGGAATCCATAATGAATGCCACATTTACTGGTCGAGCACATGCTGTTGTTGCTGATCAGGACATGCAAATAACCAATAAT
This sequence comes from Siderastrea radians, assembly GCA_964017195.1. Taxonomy (NCBI): domain Eukaryota; kingdom Metazoa; phylum Cnidaria; class Anthozoa; order Scleractinia; family Rhizangiidae; genus Siderastrea; species Siderastrea radians. The sequence goes on along the minus strand of OZ024887.1, from coordinate 22,718,296 downwards.
TAATGTTAGTAAAAGTAGAGTGTGCATTCGATTAGTCTTGCCGGCCAATAAATCGCTTAAACCGGGATTTAACTATAGAGCCAGTGCAAAGCATATCTTAAATTTGGAATGTCGGTAAGAATTTTCCCAAGCAGTCCGCTGCGAACAGACTCAGAATTGAATGGAACAGACCTTATTTTGCACATTGGAACTCAGGACGGTTCGAATATCTTACTTGGATTCGTGTGACATGCGACAGGAGGGGAGGTAGAGGCGAGAGGGAGGGGGGACAAAATGACGGTGAAGTGGACATTCCCTTCGTAGGAACTGCCCAATATCTTACTCGGATTCGTGGTGTAACGAAGGGTATGCGTGTGTCTGTGTGTGTGTGTGTGGGTGGGTGGGTGGGTGGGTTGGGGGGGGGAGAGGCTGAATTGGAAATACCTATACCATTGGAACTGCCCCAGTGTCACACATTAGGCAAATGATTTGTAGGCACACCAATGAAAGTGGCCTAATTTAAGAAATCATGGCGAAAAGCCATTGAAAATTCTAGCCCTATACTATCAATGGCACAAGGAAGAGAGCCGGTAACTATGCGCTAAACCTTAAAACCTTCATTTTGGAGTAGTCAATTTGAGCAAAATTTAATTTCAAGTTGTGCTGTTTAACTCTTGCTTCAATATGTGGCCGGTTTAGTTAACTCTTTTGACATTTTAGGTTCTTGTCACTTATCCAAAACATGGGTAGGAAAACTTTATATTCGATGTTATTAATAAAGATAAATAGAGTTAAAATACCATCCATCTCTAGGCCGCCAGACTGACGGAAAACTAAATCCTGTGACTTTCCAGTTCCTAAAAAAGAAGAAGTTGAGAAGAAATAATGAACGTTGTTCGAACTCTATTTAACAAAAATAGGGAGAGAAGGGGAGACAGAGATCTGAAGATAAAACGGCGTTCATGATATTCTCGTAACAATGGGGTACCAAAATTTAGTTGTACTTGAGACATTTTTCGTTTCACTCTTATATCTGTTTCCAGGGACTGTAAGCAACCAGGCGTACGTTTCCGGAAACCCCAGAAACTTGCAGTCAACTCTTTTTATACCTTTGGGAACTGTTGATTAAGTAACCTTTGTTACTTACAAAATTAGGTTAATGGAACCACCATGAGATAAATGTGATGTGACGATAGGCTCTGGAATATCTCACCTGAGCAACATGTTCAGTGCGTTGTTTTCGAACTGAGTAGAAGCTTCTCGGACACACGAAAAGAATACTGTCATTTTGAGGGTGTTATTTCGACATATTGAAGTGCCTGTTTTGCTTTTTATCACAGCACCAGTATAAGGTATTTTGCACATAAAACTAAGTTTGAAAATGAGTATTGCTGCTAAGAATAATATAAGCCAGCTGGCAGCCGTGCGTACTTTATTTTGTTTCTTTTTTTTAAAGCAACATAAGCGCCACGAGCTGTTATCGAATAAGTAGCATTGCGTTTTATGTAGTGGGAGCCATTAGGCGAAAGGCACTGAGGGCGAGGCGCCACAATACCTGATGCAGAGGTAAAATGCATTTTTTGGTTGATATAGTTTGAAGAGGCTTCATCTTTAGCTAAATTTAAAAAATGCTAAAAATCTAACCTAGAAGAACTTTAATTAGTTTATACCTAATGCAACATGGAGTCCAAGGGATTATTTGGTTAATCTATGAAATACAGTCCATTAATTTGGGATACGTGTGCACGTACAAGGATGTTAATCAATCTTGTTATACCTCACAACTCAAATGCACAAATTGGTAGAATGGTAAAACAGTCTAACTCGCTAGCTAAGGTCGACAAAACGCAATAAGGGACGGACCATAAGAAAGGTTATGGGGGGGGGGGGGGCGAGTGGCCCAGAAAGAAAGTTCCTGCATACGAAAAAAAATATTGGAACCCCCCCCCCCCCTGCCATAACTTTTCTAAATGGTCCATCGCTAATTCCCTAGGTAAACAACAACTTGAACTTTCGACTCGCACGTGTTCAGGGTTCAGGTCGTGCACATTGAAAACGGGCAAAATTTGTGTGTCATTGGCATATGCAAACATGTTTTCCCAATCATGGACGCAACGAAACGCTTTGAAATCAGAGCCGAGGAATTGAACAACTTATACGCGACAAAAGTTCGAAATCCACGAACAAGGCCGCTTCTCAGGACTACAGTCACCCGGACGATCGTACTTTACCTACTTAACAATTTCACACTCACTATAAGTGATTATCCGTCTCTCTGTCTAGCAATTTGCATAAATTAAGAGAAACTTATTTTAATTAAAAGCGTCAGTTCTTAAGCGTTTATTTTTTTTTTCACCGCACGGAATTTTTCGTCGAGGAAATCGTAATACAGCAAGGCTCTTCTGGCGTTAAGGTTTCATAAAGGAGGATCCGCACGAAGATACCCTACAAGAGTCAGTTAATTCTCAACAGTTTTTAGTTTGACTAACCAATTTTGTGTTAAAAAAAACTTCATTTTTTGGTAATGTATAAAACGAACAAAATGGGGAAAATTTGCGTGTTGGACGCTTTTATTACCACAATGTTGCTAAAACCTAGAGTCATAATAAATAACGACTTTTCATTTTTATCAGCAAAGTATGTCTGAGAAATTAACGGCTTGGATAACAGTGTGAAAGTATCGTTTCCAGAGATCATTTTCTTTGAGCAATTGTTCTTCTCTATCATGGGACCCTCCCAATTGCTCGTAAAATTATTATTTTTTAAACGTTGTTAGGGCCGCGGCACTTCTCACTCTTTCTTTTGTACCAGTCAAATTGAAGCTTCAACATCCCTCCCCCCCCCGCAATGTCCCGGGCATTTGAACTTTTGAAGATTGGCTTCTTCAAATTCCCTCCCCTCGGGGCAAAAAAGCCTCTCAAATGCCCCACCAATTAGTGCTGAAATACCTCTCCTCAAAGGCAGATTTCGTCTTTAATTAAACACTGTTCACACTTTTCAGACAGAGATCTGCCGTCATGAAAGCTGGAATTTTCTTTTAAAGATTCTTTTGAAAGAGTTATTCGCAAACAAAGGCGAAATTCTATCTTGTAAATCCGTCAAACCTTGCAAAAACCGAAAAAATTCACGGGCGTATTATACTAGAACAAGAGATAAACCCGGTTCAACTTCCCCACCCTTCCAAGGCAACGTTCAAATTTCCCCCTCCCCGGGCATTAGATGCACAGTGAAATGCCCGGGGTATGCCAGGAGGGGAGGGGATGTTAAAGCTTGAATTTGACCGGTACATTTCTTTCTCTTGGTAGTCGAGAAATATTATTTCGAGGCGCTCTTCGATACATTGTCTGCCTTTGGGTTACTATGTTTTTATTTTTCGATTATTCTATACAAACAGTGTTATAATTATATTGAGTGCAATCTGTCTATGAATATGGGCATCTTTATTGTTTTTGATCGTCATAGCTGAGTGTAAACTGCGATACTTTATGCTAATTAAAAGAGTATTACCCAGTCTATCTGAGCTTAATACTTGTAGCAAAGTCTATTAAAAAGTGTTTATGCTGGGTCGATATTGCATCCTCGTTTCACAAGAAGTCGATTTTGAAAAGCCAGAGTTGGACACCATGCAATATCAACTTCTTCATTTCTTCACGCCTGATAAACAACAACCAGCCAAAACTCGGCTAAGCGCAAAACAAACTGGTGTTTCGTACTTTCTGAAATTCGTGATATGCCTACATTTCCCAGCGATAAATAGTCATGACAATTATGGCAATAATGACACTTAAATTCGCTCTTTGTAGTCTGAAAAGTCTTAAGAGCCACTGTCTGTAACTTTCGAGAATCCGCGGTCAGGAAGCGAAAATTCGAATTTTCTTTTTCTACACCAAAAGGACCCTTTTGGTGAACCTTTTTAAAAAATGATACCCAAAAGTTCCAGCGAGGCCTTATTTTGACAAAAACGGACAAAGTTCGAAAAGCTGCCCAACCGCCGTCGAAGGCCGAGGTAAATTATGCAAATTAGCGTATTTTCAACTCGCCAGAACATGACAACAAAAGCTCACACTAAATTCACTTTTTCACCATTTGTTATTCATCCCTTGGACTTCCTTTTAAACTACATTTCATTGCGATGTTAACAAGTTTTCTTTGCTATTTACACGCTTAAAAAATATAGCATTCGCTCTTCAGTTGATTCATCAAATTTTACCTTATTTCGGAAGATCACAGCGCCGAGGGTATACGTATCTACAGGGCAAAAAGGAGTTCTATCGAACGGGAAATTATTCTCCTTTATCATACTGAAATGGTTAGTTTGGCCCGTAAAAAGCAAGCGCGCTAGAGGCAAAAACGTAGAGACCATTTTCACACATTTCGCCGTTTTCTCTGTTGTTCTCGTATTACAAGCTGCATATCATTTTGAAACAAAAATCAATGATACGTTGGTCATTTTGGTCAATGCTCCCAATTTTATTTGTTTTTAAATTTTAACACTTTATATCTGTAGCAATAACTTGACTTTTTTAATCAAACTCGATTATTTTCAAATACGGGAACATTAAGCACTAAATAAACAATCCTCCGACGTGTGTACGGGGGAATTCGAACAAGAAGCTGTGCAAACGTGGAAAAGAATTACGTTTGTAATAGAAAACCGACAGACAATCTAAAATGACTAAAATTTTGATTTTGCGCCGTAAAAAGTAACGCTTAAACATGCATAACAACACTGTCAACAACGTGTTGCTGCTGAGACTATGTTAATATAAATAGGTATAAAGGAAAATACATTATTTGTATAAGGCGCTTCTCTCTGCTCGCTCTGATTTCAACTCAATATCCGACCTGAGTCAAAGGCCACCTACGAAATCTTTTTTGTATAGGAAGTATAGTAGTATAAGTATAGTTATTCACTTACTCGTCTTTTTGTGGTACAGACGTCTGAACAATGCGGAAGATGTCTTATCCCCTTCGAAGAGAAGGCAGCAAATTGGAATTTTCTTCCTGGTAGGTGTACGTTTTTATTTTGTGGAGGCGACAACAGGTTGTCACGTTGCGTGACATACGAAATTACATGGATATGCACAGCAGCGCGTCCGCGAAAATTAGAAAAAGAAAACAGAAAAAGGAAAACGAAAACAAAAACCACAAGAAGAGTGGCAGAAAACTAACACATTTCCCTAAGAAAATGTTCTCGACTCATCAACAAAACCAATAACGAAAACAAAGCCAGAAATAAATTTATATATAAAAAAAATTATAATATGAACGTTTGAGAATACAGAAAAGGGTATTCCCATAACTTGGGGATGAAAATAGGATGCATTCCAGCAACCGATAAAAAATGGAGAGATTTTGGAAGGCCTGATTTACGATTGTCCTTCATACATGACAATTTTGTTATTTTCTTTGGCAGGAGGGGGAGAGGGAGGGTGGGAGTGAGTGGTATGAGTAAATCGCAAAAATGCAAAGCTTTAGCACAAGTGAGAATGTCCAATAACACGAAGCAACCGCGTCCTTTCCTATCTTAACCTCCTTAGTAAAATAAAATCTGTGCCAAGTATTTATATGTAGCCGCCACGGAATAAAACGTTCGGACTAAAACATCTAAACAAAACAAAACGCTTCCCCAAATATAAACGGTTCCACCTCCGCAGGTACGTAAACAGAAAACCCGACACGCCAAAATTTTGATTTTGAAAACCATATGCGAAGGAATCATGATTTATTCTGGGTTGGTGGTCCAGCCTCCCATATGACAATTCAAGGAAATGACGGTTTTCGATGTACAGTAGAATTTCCATAACTCAACTTAAACCGTCAATGGATACCCAGAACTAACCCACTTAAACGAAAGGTCTTGCTATCGAGTTTTACTATGATGAAGTGAGATAAGTAGTTCTATTTAGCTTAGATTTCGAACTAAAAGAGGTTCGGGTTATAGAGATTGTATGATCGCATCCTTGGGGGACTCTCGTATGAAAGTGGCGGGGATGCTCGTCGGAAAATTAGAATTAAACCCCTAAAGGAGACCAATCTGGGCGTGGCACAGGCTTAATTTGACCTCTAAGAGAGACCATGCTAAAACAGGACACCAAGTAAGAGCTACTGACAGTGATTTAATTGCGCTAAAGATTGACGGTGTTTAGTTTTTTCATATAGATGTTTCTTTAAGCACAACCCTAAGCGATGGGTAAAAATATTGGCTTACCGTAAACCCTAAGCGACACCATAATCTGCAATTCACACCCCTAAGCGAGACGACGAGCATTCCCGCCACTTTCATTTAGGAGTCCCCCCAAGGGGGATCGTATGAAATGAGAGTGTTAATTGGATCCTGAGACTCAAGAGCGGCCGCCACAGGAACAACCAGCAACAAGATCACTAAGCGCCGCAATATACGGGGCCTTTTTGCTGCGGCCGGATTGAGTTGACACCTCTAATTCCAATTTCTCTCCTTTTCTGTCTTCTCAAACGTTCATATTATTATTTTTTTATATATAAATTTATTTCTGGCTTTGTTTTCGTTATTGGTTTTGTCGATGAGTCGAGAACATTTTCCTAGGGAAATGTGTTAGTTTTCTGCCACTCTTCTTGTGGTTTTTGTTTTCGTTTTCCTTTTTCTGTTTTCTTTTTCTAATTTTCGCGGACGCGCTGCTGTGCATATCCATGTAATTTTGTATGTCACGCAACGTGACAACCTGTTGTCGCCTCCACAAATTAAAATAAAAACCTACACCTACCAGGAAGAAAATTCCAATTTGCTGCCTTCTCTTCGAAGGGGATAAGACATCTTCCGCATTGTTCAGACGTCTGTACCACAAAAAGACGAGTAAGTGAATAACTATATACTTATACTACTATATTTACTATACAAAAAAGATTTCGTAGGTGGCCTTTGACTCAGGTCGGATATTGAATTGAAATCAGAGCGAGCAGAGAGAAGCGCCTTATACAAATAATGTATTTTCCTTTATACCTGTTTATATTAACATAGTCTCAGCAGCAACACGCTGTTGACAGTGTTGTTATGCATGTTTAAGCGTTACTTTTTACGGCGCAAAATCAAAATTTTAGTCATTTTAGATTGTCTGTAGTGTGGTGTGAAGCAGCAGAATTTATCTCTCATGGTAAACGTTTTAATATTTGTCGTTCAAAGTTCCTATTAAAGTAAGCAAGTCTAATAATCAGTACGTCAACTAAAAGCATATCGATTGGCGAAATATGGAAAGGTGGCTACTGGGCGGTTTTCTATTACAAACGTAATTCTTTTCGACGTTTGCACAGCTTCTTGTTCGAATTCCCCCGTACACACGTCGGAGGATTGTTTATTTAGTGCTTAATGTTCCCGTATTTGAAAATAATCGAGTTTGATTAAAAAAGTCAAGTTATTGCTACAGATATAAAGTGTTAAAATTTAAAAACAAATAAAATTGGGAGCATTGACCAAAATGACCAACGTATCATTGATTTTTGTTTCAAAATGATATGCAGCTTGTAATACGAGAACAACAGAGAAAACGGCGAAATGTGTGAAAATGGTCTCTACGTTTTTGCCTCTAGCGCGCTTGCTTTTTACGGGCCAAACTAACCATTTCAGTATGATAAAGAAGAATAATTTCCCGTTCGATAGAATCCCTTTTTGCCCTGTAGATACGTATACCCTCGGCGCTGTGATCTTCCGAAATAAGGTAAAATTTGATGAATCAACTGAAGAGCGAATGCTATATTTTTTAAGCGTGTAAATAGCAAAGAAAACTTGTTAACATCGCAATGAAATGTAGTTTAAAAGGAAGTCCAAGGGATGAATAACAAATGGTGAAAAAGTGAATTTAGTGTGAGCTTTTGTTGTCATGTTCTGGCGAGTTGAAAATACGCTAATTTGCATAATTTACCTCGGCCTTCGACGGCGGTTGGGCAGCTTTTCGAACTTTGTCCGTTTTTTGTCAAAATAAGGCCTCGCTGGAACTTTTGGGTATCATTTTTTAAAAAGGTTCACCAAAAGGGTCTTTTTGGTGTAGAAAAAGAAAATTCGAATTTTCGCTTCCTGACCGCGGATTCTCGAAAGTTACAGACAGTGGCTCTTAAAGGGACACTATCCCGATAATGCGCACGCGTGAACGTCAGCTGTTATCTTTCAAAAAACAATAGAATTGTCACATCGAGGCGACAAGACTACCCCGCGGCCCACGCGGTGATCCGCTGTTTACATACTAATAAGTCCTCTTGTTACGAAAGTCCGACGTGATGTTTTGCTAAAGAAATCTCTAGCTTTCACTGCAATTAAATCCGAAAATCTCCGGTGATTTATATTTTGTGTTTCGCATCACGGAGTGCGATCTATAGACCCTTTTCGTCAACAAATTTAAGTTGTAGCTTCCTTGGAGCTATAAAACGCGAGCAAATATTTAATTGTTTAGAGTGCAAAATAAGGTCAGCTAGCATTTTCGGCGAGCCATCAGCAGCTCGGAAATTCGTGGATATGATTCTGTTTCCTAAAATTTTCTGCGGCCTAAATATTCAGCTAAAAAATCCGAACAGATCAATCCGTATTAGCTTTCATAGATATGCCTTTATAAACCTCTCAGCGAAGTAATCTTAGAAAGCAGGAAATGATATTTCAAGTATTTTGCTAAAATTTTCTCGTTGGGTGCCCCTGCTACACAAAGATTTAACAGAGCTTGATGCGAAACACAAAATCCTGCAACAGAATTAAAAACAAGAAGCCGAGCCCGGCGTTACAAACATCAGCAGGGAAACTCGTCACGCTGCAGTGAATATTTCAGGTCCTTTATTGTCGAAAATATAAACATGAGAGGCGGAAAAACCCATAAATTTCCTAAATGAGCCAAGCTCAACGTACCTATGATGCAAGAGCGGCATAAAAACCATATTAAGTCGCTTAACAAACGATCAGAAGCCAAACCAACGGAGAATAACAAACGACGATAGCCACAAGAATCCACCAGTTATGACCTCGATATGACCTCGAGAATGCGACGCCTAAGTTGTAACGGCTCAATTCAGTCAACATTTAAAAATCCTCCGTTCTAAACCCGCTACAAAAAACAAGAAGCAAAATGGGTCAAAAGACCAAGAAAAGGCGCGGCGTACAAGTACAAGTAGAAGTCGTGCAGCGTGCAGGCCTTCCAACCCATCAGTTTATGGCTGTGTCGGTCGAATACAGACACCACTGATCCCTTCAGTCGTTTCCATGTCTCATGGATTGCTTTCTTCATATATATTCTGGTATGCTGCTGGTTCCATTTCTTCTTATTCCTTTCACGATTTTCTGAGCTTTTATGGAGGCTGCCGGGAGAAAGAAGCCTTCGACCGGCGCCATAGCGCTTCCCTCCTCTCGGTCCTCCGTCCGACGGCATTGAAAATAACGCCAAAAAATCCCGATCTCACACAAATTGGAACTTAACGAAAACTACATATCATTAATCTATAACTGGGAGAAGCTTTAGGGTAATATTGAACTAAACTGAGCACGATGCAAACGGATTTTTGAAGGTTCTATATCACTTCTCGCATCTTTTGAATTCGCGACATCCTGTCAGGAAATCAAAGTTTGAAGCATGCGCAGTAACCGGATATTGGTCCTTTAAAGTGTGCACTGAGTCTAAGGAATCTTAAAATGAGCAATTTAAGAATTCTTAAACTATACAATCTTACCGGAGTCTTAAGGTCTGCCTTTTAAGGAGTCTTAAACCCCACATTTTTTTTTTTTTAAGTGTGAGGATGAAGAAGACTTTCCGAACTTACGAGTTTAAAATACTGAAGGGACTTTTGGAGAACACAATTACATAAGGCATTTTAACAGCTAGTAATTTTAAGATTGATTAATATTATACTTATAAAGAAAAAAATTATGTAATTGTGAGACACACAGTTTTGACACTTTATCCAGCTTAGGATGGAAAAACGCAAACATTATAAATGCTATACATACATGGACATTATTTTAATTTCTAAAGATTCAAGGACTTTGATTGCATGTTGCGTACTGTGATCACGAGCGCACGCCTTGGGGAACGAGTACCTCGTGGAAACAAATCTTACTGTTTCTCTTGGGGCCAGAAATTATGTGATTTGTTATAACTCACACCTCAAAAATAGAAACTGAAAACATAGAAAAAGAAACTCAACTTCAAACATTTCTCGGTTAAATTTGGTTTCTTGCAAAACTATGAAAAACTATGAAGGCCGGTAAATCGACGATTGTATTGGCGCTACTTCATAAAGCAGAGAAAAACGTGATCATTTAAAAACTTCTGTCAACTCCTTCCACCCGGCATTGAAATACACCTGGGAAATTTTCGAAACTTCAATCGGTTCTCCTGACATCAAAGTTTCAATCGATGGCAACGGCCTATCTACCAGTGTGCACTACAAACCTACAGATTCCCACAGTTATTATTTTGTTACATTCATCTTCTCACCCTTCCCACGTCCAAACCTCCATCCCGTTCTCTCAATTTCTTAGACTTCGACGTTTATGTAGTGATAACTCCGATTTTCCAACAAATCAAAGGAAATGTGCCATTTCTTCAAGAAGCGTGGCTATCCTGATTCTGTTGTCAGCACGGCTCAACACCGTGCTCAACAGATTGATCGACAGTCAGCACTGAAAACGTCACAGAATTGAAGGAAAAGAACAAGAGAAATCCATTTACACTCACATCCACATAAACTCGCAGCCAAAAACATCATTTTAAAGAACTTTAAATTACTCCAAAATGACAACGAAACAGGAAGAATTTTTTCACAGCCCCCATTGGTTTCGGTCAAACGCGACAAAAACATAGGGAACTTTCTATTTAGAAGTGTACTTTAATCTGATGATCAACCGGGTACTTTTAAATGCAAGCGCAAACGATGTAACACTTTTCCTTTCATTCACAATGCGGAAAAAATAACAGCACCCAAGCGATCGATTAAAATCACTGATCGCTTTAATTTACATGCACCTCCGCAAATGTTATCTATTGCATCACCTGCACTTTATGCAAAAAGATATACATTGGTGAAACAGGGAGGAGAGGCGACCGTTTCCGCGAATACCTACGAGACGTTTAAAGAAATGACCAGAACGCATCCAAACCAGTCGCCCGACATTTCAACCTCCCTAATCATTCTAGCCAACGCATGACAATCTGTGGCCTTTCCCTACACCAGGGTAACACGGAAAGCCGTAAAAATCTAGGACAAACATTCATTTTTCAAATCGGCGCAATTAATCCCCACGGTATCAATGAACGGAGGCATACAACTAATTTATTCTCATCTTGTTTTTCACGTTGCCAAGTTACTCGCCAGGACGATCATCTTTTACCTACTTATGATATGACTCTGGTTTAAACCATTTACCGTGTTATCGTTTTTGTTGTTGTTGTTGTTGTTGTTGTTTTTGCACCTCTCATTATTTCTCAGAGGAAAGATAAGGAATCAGCCTCTGACAAGAAGGAGAGGGGCGTATGTCTCCCCTCCAACTAGGTTTTACAATAGATGAAACCCCTATTGAAATACCGTTGCAAATAATAAACAATTATTGGACGAGGTTGAGCAAAATATCGTCATTTGTCAGTGGCGATCAGATCAATTATTTGCCTATGCCGAAGGCAGAGGCAAATAATTGATCTGCGAGACACTGATAAATCACGATATTTTGCGAAATCGAGTTCAATAATTGTTTTGTCATTCAGCAAGACGATGCATTTTTGCGTTTAACCAGCACGCTTGTTTCACAATTTTTTATTCCTACACCAAGTGCGCTCTTTCATTTCGTTCAAAACCTTAATATTCTGCACAAAAAATACAAAATTAGTAAATTCCGCTTTCGCCAATAATTAATTGCTTTAAAACGAATACATCAACTGATTTGCTAAAAAGTACAACGTTCAAAAGAAAGATCGCACTTTTTTCTTCAAATGTTTTAGTCAAAAATCACAGAAGTTCCGCACTATAAAAAAAACTTGCCTTCGTTTGAGTTTGAGCTCTGAACAGGTGACTCAACTACGCACGAGCAGAATTATTCGCAGCAAAACAACTTCGCACCGTAATGCGCATGAGCAGACAATTATTCGTAGGCAGTTATTTGCAGTGACGTAATGGTCTCTTGGCCAATTTACCAAAATGCAAAGACGATAACATGCACCTAAGCTGGCATCTGAAGTAGCGTGATCATACCGATATGTTCTAAGTCCCGACGTAAACGATTATTAATTATTGATTTTGAAGTTAAAGAAAACCGAAATCAATAAAATCAAACTTTCGATGACTGTTCCACCTATTCTAGCTACTACTTAGAAGCGGCAAGTTGATTTGTTTATGTAACTTTATTTATGCTAACTGTTAATAACAATTCTGGAAAGCTCTTGTCTCATCTCAAACGATATTCTTGCCGCATTTTAGGCAGTATATGTTTGTACAATATCCTCCTATGCTTATATTTGTGACAACTAGGTGACTGTGGCTAGACACAAATGCGCCAATACTTCCTTTTTAAGATGTACCAATACAAAACTGTAAAAACTTTAAAACTGAGTGAACGAAAACTTTCGAACAGTGCTGCTGATTGTGCTGTTGAGTAGTAAACGTTAACAGAAGTGTTACAACAACCCACCATCGAAATTAAGTTCCTTCAGTACCTTAGGCCCAAGGAAGCCTACATATACTTCACATTCGTATTTTAGGGACCATTCTGAAGCTTTTCCAATCATTTTACATACAAGAATGTAATATTTATAGAAGCACATATTAAGCCAATCCACAAATGTCCGATATTGCCTTCAAAAAATTTTTCGATAAATGCTATATACTACGAGCAAATTGGTCAACATTTTAGTTGTGATCTTAACTGTGGTTGATGCTCACTCAAATCAACCAAGCGATCTCGAGATGATAAAATTTGCTTTCTTCATTTTGTTTTGCGTCTTCGTCAACACTAGTAAAGGTAAGATTTGCCCTTCACTGAAGACGAATGAAAAATTGTTGAATTCTCATTTGCTTTGTATGTGTTTCAAAATGTTTACGTTTATTTACACATCTATCCATCAGCTGCCAACCAATATTTGAAAGGAATTTTTTTTAATTTGCCGGCAAAATAACTTAAAGAGGTTGTTTTCTCTTACTTGTCTACTTTTAATGTTTCATCATTTTATCTTTTTGCAAATCCAAATTTACAAATACATTACACTCTTTTTTCCCATGTTTTTCTTTCTTCTTGATCACTTACCATGATTATTTTGATCGATATTACATTTCATTTATCTTTTGCCTGTCGACATTTTTCAGGAAAACCAAAGCCTCCGGCTCCAGGTGGTAAGCTACAATTTTGTATTTTTAAATAAGCTTTCTCTTCATTAAGATGTTTTTTTTAACCTTTCTTGATGGATACATTTCTCGCCAAGCCCTGTTTGATTGTTTTTTTTTTTTAGAATGTAAGGATGATCCCGACTACGCAGACAAGTGTCACGTGAAAGCTGCAATGAGTGGATACTGTGTTGCACACTACAAATTTATGCAGCGACACTGTCGAAAGTCATGTGGCTTTTGCTCAGGTGGTGACTGGAAGATGACTTAATGTTTGCAATTTCTGCATTTCCTTAGCCTGCGTAGCAGGCGTAAACGGGGAAGGGGAAAGGAAGAGAGAACGCGGGAGAAAAATGGGGTATGAGGGCTAGGGACGAGGGATCTAAAGACCCCATTTTTCATTTCTGCGGCCGCCAGCGACCGCAAAATTCTGATTGGTTAATCTGAGACAGCAAGTCCCACGGGAATTGACGTAATTTGACGAAGACGTGCTGTTGGAAGACTGAACTTGTTGAAGCAGGGCAGGCTGCGAAATTGTCTTGAAACCAGAGCGAGAATCGGCAGTTAGAACTCTTTTAAAAGGAAGAGGTGTTTTAGCGGGTTTGCCAACGGAATACGGTCTTAGAGAGAAGAGTTTTTGTCATTGTCAGAGAGGATTTCAAAACGCATTGCACCGTTTTGTGCATGAATTTCAAGGCGCTGTAAATATCCCGTAAGCGGAATGAAGACGCCTTTTGACAACTATAAATCAGAAGAAGAAGCCCTAAGAAACACTCGACAGCGTAAACAGTGGAATTCAGAGAACTAAAAGCAAAGAGATTATTCTTTAAGGACAGACGGTTGTTTTAAAGAGAAATCTGCCGTTGCAAGACATCCCTCAAGCTGTTGACTTCGTAGGGAATCCATGGCATAAAAGTAAATTACATTTTTGATTGTAAATTTGTACTGAAATATTTTCTTTAATTGACCGATTCTTCATATTCCTTATGGCTTTCGCGTTACTTTATTTTTACGCTTCATTAACAAACACTGAATTGCCCAGTAATTCCTACGTGAGGTCAGTCATGCAGAAAAGCGAGCGCCTGTTTCTGATAGGTGGTTGCATTGACAGTTGCCTTAACTAAATTACTTGAAAATAGGTGGGGAGAGATGAAAAATGGGGGTCTTTGTAGCAGGCGTTCCCTCGTCCCTATCCCCTAGTCCCCCATTTTCCTCCTGCGTTCTCGCTCCCCTTCCTCTTTCTCGTTTACTCCTGCTACACAGGCTAGCATTTCCTTAAAGAAGATCTTTGTCTGTTTACGCCTATTTTTAGCTTGCGAACGCAGACGTATTTCCGGCTGTTGTTTCTCTCCGCCAAAAATAAGCTGGAAATACGTCTGCGTTCGCAGGCTACCTTTTTTAGATTGATTAACTGAAAAGTAACTAAATTCTCACATGTTTAACATGCATATTTGCTCTGAGGTAAAAAAAAAACTTTTTTTCTTTGTTTGATAGGTTTAGAAATTAAGTAATCGTGTGGAGTGAAAAACAATTACCAAAGGTCACTATAACGTACTGAAAGGCCAGATATTTTTAAATGTAGTTGCATTTTTCAGTGGCTCAAATAGAACCCAATTAGTGAATTACTTTGCTAGAAGTTTTGACACTGAAATAAAGTTGATGATAATGATGATGATAATGATAATGATGATGATGATGATGGTTGACAAGATGACGTTTATTTTCATTTGACTAATACCTGATTATCTTTTTCAGGCAAACCAAAGCCTCCTGCTCCAAGCGGTAAGCTACATTATTTTTCTCATTAAAATGTTTGGTCATGTTACCGGTATATATCCTAACAATCTCTCATGTTTTTAGATTGCAAGGATGATCCTGACTATGTAGACAAGTGTCACGTGAAAGCTGCAATGAGTGGATACTGTGGCACACACTACAAATTTATGAAGCGACACTGTCGCAAGTCATGTGGCTTTTGCTCAGGTGGTAAGGGTATTGTCCTGTTTTTGATAATCAGATCTGATGCAAATGTCACTACATTTAAAGAAACGTGGTATTAGCTGTATATTTTATAGATAACAAATTCGCTCTGACGAACGGCTGACGCCCTAAACTTCAGCTTTCAGTCTTTTTACGGTGGCCAAATTGCCTTATTAGCGCAATTGATAAATCAAAAGTTTCAAGTTCTGTGGTTGTGTATGTAACAAACTGTTGCAAAAACGTATCATCAGGTGGCTCTCCTTGACAAAAAATAAAAATAAATCAATATTATCCTATTGGTGTTCTAACGGAGCGTTTTGTGTGTGAACGAGGGTGCTTCATCATAACTTGAGCGCAGTTGTGACTAAACGCTGCATGATCCCCGCGGCCGTGACCCATACAGAGTCCCTTTAATTGATGGTCAATGGAGTGTTTGGTTAGCAGGTGAGGTTAAAGTCAGAAAAAAAAGAGAAAAGAAGAAGAAGAAGAAAAAAAAAAGATTCATGCTCGCCATCCAAACATGAGAAACCTTGCAAGTGTAATCATTCTGGAATGTACTTTATTGAAGTCAAAGCCTATTTTGCAACCCACAATTCCTTGATTCGCTCTGACGAAGGGCTAATTACGCTCGAAACGTCAGCTTTCAATCTCTACGGTGGCCAATTTACCATAGCAACTCAGTTGATAAATCCAAAATTTTGTGTTTCACGCCCCCACCGACGGTGTACCACAGTTCCTCTAGAAACTATCCCCTCTATTTTGAATAATAGCCGCAAAGTCATAGACTAGTCTTTTGGTACTATTACTCAAATTCAGCGTGATTTGCGTTTAGTTTTATGTCTTTTTACCATTACAGGAACCCCAAAGCCTCCAGCCCCAGCTGGTAAGCTACATTTAAAATTTTGAGCTTTTAAAAATTGCTTATACCGTCTGTGTTTTTCTTTTTTGTCTGCTGCAGTTTTTGCTACAGTAATTGTGCAATTAGGAGATGACATGAAGAGCGTTCGTTTGAGATTATTTCGCTCGTTTAAAACTTTTTTTGGTGTAAAGTGCTATCTAATTGTTGTGCACGGACGCTATTTTCTATATTACTTGAATACTAATGGCATACCACTCGGATTACGCTGAACTCCGTTCCCCTGGCAAAATTTTGTTTCTTGATTTGTTACGTTTATTGTTATACAAAAACAAGTAAAAATCAACGCTGGTAAAATCGAACAACGTTTCGGTGTCGTCAAAAAAAAAAAAAAAAAAAAAAATGACGCCATTTTCAAGTTCAAAAATGATTCAAATAAACTGTCAGGAATAGTAGCTGGAGATTAACATAAATGATTAATGCAGAGTCACGGAAATAGTTTAGCTCGAATTGAATCCGATTGGACAGTTTATTTGAATCATTTTTTAACTTGAAAATGGCGTCATGGCGACACCGAAACGTCGTTCGATTTTACCAGCGTTGATTTTTACTTGTTTTTGTATAACGAAACCTTTACCTTTAAGTATAACGATTTATTCGAGAGCTTCTCAGTTAGATTCTGTTACTGTTCGGTTTTTATCCAATCTGAAAGAAAAAATTGCTAGGATCATCTCAGAAGTTAAATTTATTTGTTGGATTAGTACTGAGCGAGACGATATGTTTAATGATAATGCTTGTTTAAATATTTTCTCCGTTTATTTTCTTTTTCGCCAGAATGTCATGATGATCTTCACTACGCAGATAAGTGCCCTACTAAAGCTGCAATGCCTGGCTACTGTAAAGCTCACAAGCTGTTTATGCAGCTACACTGTCGCAAGTCTTGTGGCTGTCAGTGGTGGTGAGTAAAATGATGTGCTTCTTTAACAAATGATAAGTAATTTGTTAATGAACCAGAACAGTTACAGCCAAAATGACTGTTTGTCTTTTTAAATGTTGTTTTTTTCTTTTACAGACCATTCGTTGCGATGTACAAGACAACTAAGAACTGAAAAGACCAAGGCAAAAATAGTCTTGAACTGAAACCAAATCCAGTAATGAAAGAGTCGCAGCTTTCAAGGTGGAAATGTAGAACCCTTTTATTAAGGTTGTTTTCTTTTTAGGGACGGTGTCTCCTTTTGTTACTGCGCATACGTTCTGCGCATTTCGGGATAGTCGGGTTTCTTAAACCTCGGGCGTACAAGGAGTGGGGGGGGGGAGGCCACTCCCCATAAGGTTTTTCTACAATTTTTGCAAGACGAAATGTTATCTAGACCTGCCGTTTCAGTAGCTGTGCACATATCCCTTAAACACATTTTGGCACAAGTTTGGTGAGAATCGGTTGCTATGGTTACGAGATATAACGTCATAAGTAACAGGAAGTCAAGCCATTTTTGAAGAAAATGCATGTTTTTTTACTCTTTTTATGTGAAAAATGTAAACAACGTCAACAAAAAGCAGCAAAATGTTAAATTATGTCATATTCTACTGTCCAGCATCAAAAATGTCCAATTTTAAACGTTTTTTGACAATTTCTACTTTTCGGTAAAATCCAAGAGAGCGCCATCTTGGATGACGTCACAGGCCCCAACAGCGTGGCAACCAATAATGTGTACCTCATCTTGTAAAGCACACCACAGGCTTTCTACTAAAGATGAAATCTTTCCCAAATATTGTAACATGATGAAAACCCAAGGGGGGTCCATCAACCCCCCCTTGCACCACGGTGGGGGTGTGACTTTGCTTGCATGTCCGAGGGTTAAGGAATTTGACCCCTAATACAACACGTTTATGACTGCGTGGAAAAAGAAAATCTTAGCAAGGACTATCAGAATTCACAAAGGAAATTGGGGTACGACGTATTTTTCAGAGATAAGTGAGCTTAAATTTCGAAAGAAATTGCTATACATTCTTTGTATTTTTACGCTTTTTTAGAATTATGGTTGCTTAATTATCTCTGAAAAATGCGGGGTTACCCTCAGTTTTTTTTAGATTCCAATAACCCTTGCTAAGATCTACGTTTTCCCCACAGTCATAACCTTTACAAAAATACATCTGTATTAGGAGGCACTGTCCTTAATTAATTTTCCCTCATTATCCTTGTAACAAAAAAGAAAAAAAGAAACAAATATTAAGGCATCAAATGGTGCAATAAAGTTAAATGCTTGACATTCGATCCATTTTGTCTTTGAGACTGTCCTGGACTTCAATTCTAAGCTACGTATGAAAACATTCATGTCACTTTTCGTGTTATCCTCTGACGAGCTAGAACTGACCTTAGCCTTATTCAGAACGGGCATTTTTGTCTTCTGGGATCGGGAGGATCCGCATCATTAACACGACATGCTCATAAACTGATGTTCCTCTGTAACACGAAACATCATTCCTCAGTATTAAACACGACATACTCATGGAAAAATGTCATATTATATAAATAATAATAGCACATTTCCCTGATGGTGTAGTAGGTGACCTCTGTCAGTAACAAATTACTCAGTTATGGAATGAGCTATTGTTAAAGAAATCTTCATTGATTCAAACTAACCATTGCTTAATTTATTTTAATTAGTCCGAGAAAGCAGCCCATAAAGCACCTGTTCTGAAAACTAATTTTCATATCCAATATGACTATCACGTGCACGCGAAACCAAATATAAACACAAACTACTTAAAGGGGATATTCTGTTATAAAAGAATTGCCGTACTAAGGAATTTTTTTTTCATAAACAGAAAAGCCGATATTATACATTAGACGTTTCGCTGAGTGTTTTCATGCGTAGCAACTATATCTTGTACAATGCGGATCTAAAAAATTATTATTATTTGTCTTTTTAGTTACCAAAATGACCATTTTACAATATTTCGTGTCAATGCAATGGCGTGACACCACTGGCCTGTGCAAGAGACCACAGTCCTTGCATTGTTTCGCTTATGACGCTGTTAACGTAATTTGTCAGTTTCATTTATTCATTATATTTTTTCACATCAACTTGTCTGTACTAAAAAGCCATTAGTTGGAATATTCATGTTGCTCAATGCAAATTGTGTCGCAAGCTCATTTAATAAATATCATTTCACGAGAATAGTATTTGAAAGCAAAATACTGTGTAGGTTCTGACATAAAATCTGAGATGGGCAAGTCCTTTGTGTTTCTTCTATGCCTCTTTATCTGCGGAAGCCATGGTAAGCAAATTAAAAAATCGTTTTGCTACAGATTTTAGATATGTTGACAAATTTCGCTTTGCACTGGTGCTCACTGCGTAGATTACCTAGAGAAGAGAAGAGTTCAGTCATTCTTCTTACTTTAACTCTCGCTATAAATATAGGAAATCAATTTTAAATGTTACACATTCTATTCTTATGATATTATTTGAAAATACCAAATTTGTTTGCTAAGATGTTCTCTCTAATAGTTAAACCGTAATTTATGTCAGGTAGTTCTGTAACTGTTTTATAGGCTCGAGCTTGCCTGATCTTATTACAATTAAAATTACCCATAACTTAAGCGTCGAGGCTCAGTGGTGGTCCTCGGATGCCCCACGTTAGCTCTGGTAAAATGGGTGACGGGGTGGTATTCTACGAAACAGTGATATCAATTGCTACGTATACGCTGTAACAAAGCCGCGATGCTCGTAATGATTGCTTTTGAGGAAAACAAAACGACGAAACAAAATGTACATATCCATTAATTGCACTGCGTGTTTTACGGTAGTATCTCGGTAGTATCTCGGTAGTATCTTGGCGGTGTTGAGATATTCATATGACGTAAAAGTGTGAAAAGACAGGAAACAATACCCACACTTAGCAAAGAAGCTAACCAATTATAGTTTCCGCAAGAAAAAGATACGAAATTCGGTTTCCGCACGAAGAAACATCCGTACTCACCTTAGCAACCATGACATGTAGAGTGACTATTCCGAAAAAAAAAATTAAATGAGACTTTTAGCGAATATTCTAAGAAAAGCACCTGACACTTTTTTAATCATTATCTCACCTAGCGCTGAACGTATTATATTTTTTTACTTTACTACTAGTGGGATTTGTAGTCCTCCTCTGCCTTTTCTAAACAGCCAACGGCATCAAACACAAACAGTATGCTGTCACTCTGATCCATTTTGATGGGTATTACACTTTTTTTTTATTCAATCAGCTTATAGTGAGTGACGCCAATGACCAACTAGTGACAATTAAAAAAAAAACGCACAAAAAATGGCGTGAAAACGTTTACTACTTAACGTAGTTTTTTTTGGAGCACAGAGCTCCAAAGCGTGCCGAAGCCTTTAAATCAAAGAAAGACAAGCACATCAATTAGTGCAGCTTTTATTAATACGTTAGTGACTTCTCAGTTAACACGCAATTAAAAATAAAAATAAAATAAATTGACAAAGAAATGACTCGGGCACTAAATCAACAGAAAAAAACATCAACTTCTGACCCTAGTTGTTTGACTCTTTTATTGTGCTGTCAGTGTTTTTTTTCCTTTGGCGTGATTCTCTAGCGTATTTAGGCAGAACTGCCTGGTTTCAGCATAGCGACTAAAGTAGTAACAAGGAATTTCATAAACTTGTTGTTTTAAAAATGTTTAAATTTCTAACTACCTTCGTGTAAAGCACAAGGCACTGAAAGTGTTCAAACTTTTCACCCTACAACTGGTGGGATCTGTTTGCATAGTCCCCTATACAGCTTCTCCACGCTTCGTAAATGACCAACCGGCCAGCCTAACCTTCGTTAGCTTAAAACATTAACCATCAGTTGTCAATCATCCATCCTAAGGGCATTAGGTTCGTGCAGTAGAACGTCAATAAATGCAAACAGTTATATCGTCAAATGCATTTTTGCTCAGCGTAACGAGAATTGAAAGCGTATTTCTACAAGACCAGTGCATGAAAGGAAAATCAGTAGCAATTCAAACTGATATGGGGAAGTCATTGGTGCTGCTCTTGTGCATCGTAATCTACAAGAGTCATGGTAAGCATTTTTCAAAGCATTTTTTTATTGACAGATATATTTCTGCTCGCTTAAGTTACAAATGTGAAATTCAGATAAGCCACTGCTCCTTCTGCACCCGAAATGCTTTTTTCTGAATTTTACAGCGTATGGGGAGGGAAACCGATAATTAGAATGTAAACTTGTAATAAACATATTTATGTACACTGATACAGTGAACTAAATGAGAAACGAGGTGGGATTTTAGCAAGCAAGTTAGGCTAGGTGTCTCTTTAATGTTTTCGTACTTAGCTCTACATATAAGATAAGTTTTGCGAAATTGTCGATCTCTTCAGTGAGATGTTTAACTGAATCATAAGATACCTGGAGACTTGATCAGTAAAAACATCCAATGCGTAACCATTCCCCAGTAGAAATTAAAGGTGTCCCTGGTTGCTTCCTGCAAAAGAAGCGCTAATTGTGCGCCAGACTGGTGGTTATATAGGCTCGACACAGTATTTGACTTCTTCGTCAAATGTATTCAGGATTCTTTTTGTACAGTGGAACCTTATTAACACGGTGGCCATAAAAATGGTAGTGTTAACGTGGTCGGATTAACTGGATTTTTAAATAAAAAATTACTGCTATCAGCACTTTATGGAATTTGGTCACAGCAGTGGTGGTATGGCGGCAGAGTGCCATTGTATTTCATATCTTATTTCAGTTGGTAGCTTTACTTGAATCCTAGCCGTTTTGTCTTTTAAACATCTCAAAAAGATGAACCGAAAGGAGGTGAACGTTCATTTTTAAGACTGCAAACTTATAAATGAAGTCAAAGAGCCATGTAACATATAGACTTCAGTTTCATACCATGTTAAAGGAAAGAATTAACTATATTTCATTTTAGTATAATTGTAATACTATATTCACCGCGCTACCCGGTGAATATAACATTTCAAGGCGCGGTTGCTAAGATAAGTTTTTCCTGTGTTGTTTGTCAAGTTTTAGCCCTTTTTTAACTTTTTGGTGTCCACATCTCAAAATTGTACTTAAACAATTATTCGCCTAAGGCTCAGTAAATATTGGCGAATATTTACTTCGCCTTCGGTTAGGCAAATAGTCGCCATGCAAAAACGCATGTTTCTAATGAAGTAACTAAGTTGGAAGGCAATAATTTATACATTTCGAGCTGAAATTTGTTTTCGGTATGTTAGTAATTGATCGTTGACGTCAGCGTTGTCAATTTTGGATGGAAAAAGTTAAAGTGAACATAATCTCACACCAGAGATGATGCCTGGTTTTCCTTGAAAGGAAATTCCCAAAAAGAATAAAAAACAAACAAACACCTACAAGAACGTAACATGGAAGTAAATTAAGTTAATTTAAGCGGGCTGTAAACAGATCAATATGAGCATAATGGAGAACTGTTTCATAGCTAAGTGAATCACTTAGATAGAAAAAAAATACAAAATAAGTATAATTTTGTGCATGAGTGAGGGTTTTCTTATAGTCCAAGTCACCCAGATCACTTCGATTAAAGTGCTTACTGACTATTATCAGGGCTTTCGCTTCGCGGAACTCCAAAGAGTAACGTTAACGATGCGTTATTAATTAATATCACGGCCCTTTTCTACAATTTTGAATGCCTAAATATCAAAACAAACAACCAAAAGAACATGTAATTAACTTCATTTCCATACATCCATCAGTGGCCTTTCGTTGACATAAAACTGAGAGACGTCTTGATGCACCTCCCTTTCTTTCGATACGGTCTCTGAGACCATATTACAGTTTGTTGGTCTCTAAGACCCCTAATGTAAACAGGTCACAATAATAAAAATAAATGGAACCACTTTGATATCTTAGGAACCGGACGTTCGGATTTACATTTTGAAATGAAAGAGACTTTGTTGTTTCGTGAATTACAGGCTGCCTTGAATAAAAACTTTTTCTTTACTAGCTAGGTTTTGTTTTGTTTTGCAGATTTCAAACTGAAGTCTGTTTGTTAATATTTTTCCATTTTCCTAATTAAGTACCAGTCTCTGAGACCATATTACCGATACGGTCTCTGAGACCATATTACAGTTTGTTGGTCTCTAAGACCCCTAATGTAAACAGGTCACAATAATAAAAATAAATGGAACCACTTTGATATCTTAGGAACCGGACGTTCGGATTTACATTTTGAAATGAAAGAGACTTTGTTGTTTCGTGAATTACAGGCTGCCTTGAATAAAAACTTTTTCTTTACTAGCTAGGTTTTGTTTTGTTTTGCAGATTTCAAACTGAAGTCTGTTTGTTAATATTTTTCCATTTTCCTAATTAAGTACCAGTCTTTCACTTTGCGTTTAAATTTATTTGTAATTTTCCCAACGGTCACTTCTGAAGATGTATGTTGTAGCATACGAATCGTTTAGCTCATAAATCAATGTTTTTACAGCATGCGTTTTTTTGTCATGTCCGTCAACGCGGTTTGCTTTTTATTCCTTTTTTTTATTGTTGTCCCCTTTCTTATTATGTTTTCTGTTATATTACTATTATTATTATTATTATTATTATTATTGTTATTATTATTATTGGATGTAAATGATACTGCTACATCATGCAGTACGTACAATAGTTTTCCATTTTTCTAGTTCTATGAACTGGACCAATGTGACATCATGTTCTATACAAGTGACCAAGCCACCATCTTCTCGGTGTCGTTGAAATAAACTGGAATTCTTCTGTAAGGCCTGATCCGGTTATAAGACTATTAAACATTCTATTCTGGTTGTCGTTTGCTCACCATTTGGGTAACAAGAACTTAAAAAAGGCACGAAAAAAAAGAGAGAAACAGCACGTGGCTAGGATCATGGGTGGTGTACTCTGATATACACGTTAAAACACGCAAATGCAATTAAGACCTCGGACGTTGGCTAACCACCGCTGATGCATGACGCAATGTTTTATGGGTTACTCATGTGCATGAAGAATTGAATAATCAGTTTGTACATGAATACCTTTTTATACCTTTTTTTTCATTTTGCTATAGGATTATAAAACAATTTTGGATTGAATGCACACTACTAACCCCATCCTGACGCTTATTATTAGACATTTTAACCCTCGTACGTAACGTACAAGGAATGTTAGGGGTTGGGGTGGACGCCACCGCCTATAAGGTTTCTCTTGAATTTTTTCAAGACGTTTTAAATCAGCATCTGCCTTTTTCAGTCGCTGTACGCATAGCCCTTATAAACATTTTGACACACGTCTGGTAAGAATCGGTTACTATGGTTGCGAGATATGGCGTCATAAGTTGTAGGTGGTCACTCCATATTTGAATACAAATGCATGTTTTCACTTTTTCCGTGACAAAAAGCACAAAATGTTAACAAAAAGCAGCAAAGTGTTTATTCATGTCATATTCGACATGCATAGCATCAAACATTTTCAATTTCCGCCGTTTTTGATCATTTCTTATGTTAAGTGAAATTCAAAATAGCGGCCAAAATGGTCTTGGATGACGTCACTGGCCCCCAGAGGCGTCACAACCCATAATATATATCTCACCTTGTAAAGCACATTACAGACAATCTATCAAGGGTAAAATCTTTTCGAAATACTGTAACACAACAAAAACCCAAGGGAAGGGTACCATGAACCTCCTTCCCCGCCGTTTGTACCACGGTAGAGTACGTCCTAGGGAAAAACGTTCTTGTACAAAAGAAAAGCACTGAATAATGTCTGGCTCCATTCGGTGCAATGAAATGGATATGAAGGCATCTATCTCAGGGCCCCTTTTGTTTATTCCCTAACAAGAGCACTTCTATCCAGTCGCGGCACATCATCGCAACACCCCCAAAAACGTTTAATTACACCTTCATTTAGGTTCGATCAGTAGAAGTTTTATCTGTAGAAACAAAAATAATAGTTTTGAATGGGATCGATATCAGTTCTAGATTAATTACTGAAGTTCGATGCTAATAAATGACACTTGGCATACCAGGAATACATATGTATAGCGGTTTTTATAAAACGTCGACTCAACTGATAGCTCATCTTTATTTTAAATCATTAACTGAAGGTGCTTGAATATATTGCCAAGGCATCTGAGGTGTGTCAAAAGCAAATACTGATTTTCCAATAAACAGGATATGAAAGAGATCTATTTTAAAAACACTTCATTCTTAAATATTTTGATATTAGATATTGTCGTTGTTCTTTCAACCAAAACCATTTATATGAAAGTATAAAGAGCATTCTTTATTTTAGCAGCTTAATATTGACAATTTGAGTTACTGATCAACTGCACGATAACTTTGTTTGCTGGCGCCATAGCGCAGCCCTTTGAAGTAGTGCCTCCATATCACGGCCAAAAGCTGATGCCGAAATAACGGAAATGTTCATGTTAATATTTGTGTGCAAATCAAATCAAATGTTTCTGTTAAAGAAAATTTGCAAAGCTAACAACCTATATAAGTCTTCATAATGCTAACAATGACGAAAGAGCGCCATTGGCATGTTGGTTAGGTTTGCTTCGTACTTCTTTAGTGTGATCAGTTAACTGATGTACTTGGTTAAGCTTGGTAGCTATCTCTCCACAGTTCAAGCCGTTATAAAACATTCCAATAAAACTTGTAAGAACAAAAAAAATGGCAGTATCGGTTAAATTCGAACTATGTTTTTGTGCAGATGTAATTAGAGACTTTTGACATTACCTTTCTTTTCATTACAGTGAAAATTGCAACAAGTTTTAGAACTCATTCAAAAAATAATATTTATTTACATGTGTATTATAAATATGGTCGAACCATTGAAACATATCACGCATTCGGAGCAAAATGGACATTACTACAGTTAATTCGCCACCAAAGTAGCCGAATTTGTCTCTTTGACAGCTACGGTTCTTTAAGCTTCATTAATCAAAGTGAAATTCCTAGTAACTTACTTTTAGCGGCTAAACTTCAGTAAAATGGTGCTTAAATGACCTATATAACTACTTTACGACAAACAAAGACAATGTCCTTCTAAGGTTAATTGCTAAATCGTTGCTTATAGTAAATTGATTCACATATATGTCGTTGAACATTTTTGCTTCGCTTCAGTTTGGACATTTAACACTAAACAATCCTGACGATATCCTGTGCCCCTTGGCGGATTCAATAATATGCGAATTCGAAATACATCCGGAGCTGTATTGTCCTCAGTGATATTACATACAAAGCATTTTTTCTCTACTACATTTCGGACGAGTTGTATGCAGAGTGTATGCATCTATTAATACCAATGTGGTTACAAGAAACTAATAGGGTATTAGTTATAAAAATTGCATGAAACTCAGC
Organism: Siderastrea radians; assembly: GCA_964017195.1. Lineage (NCBI taxonomy): Eukaryota > Metazoa > Cnidaria > Anthozoa > Scleractinia > Rhizangiidae > Siderastrea > Siderastrea radians. Next base: position 22,691,815 of record OZ024887.1, on the reverse strand, counting down.
TAAGGCACGAAATAGCGTCATTGCCTTTAGCGATAATGCTAATTGGTTTAACCGAAGTTCGTCAATATAACAATAGAATACCATCTTCCACGCGAATTTTTATTCAACAACTTCATCGACACAAACATATTGTGCTCAGAAGCACACCCATATTGTGCTCGTAGCGCAAAGAAAATGAAGACGATCTTGTTATTCGCTACATTGCTATGTACTCATTTTTGCAGTGGGAGATATTTTGTAGAACGCTTTTTTGACTACAAATCCCGTGAGTGTTGACTGAACAGTCACGCCTACAAGACATTTGTTAATTGTTTTTTATTAATTCGTGTCTGTCAGCTTCAGTGGTGCGTTCCTCACGCCAATGACCTATTAAACCGTGAATATATTATTCGATTGCAGGTATACCGCTAGTGCATTCTGAATTATCGGATGCAGGTAACGTTATGATTAAGTTGTTCAGGGGGTAACAAGTCTGTGAGCTGAGTCGTTTTACAAACAAACATTTTCCTGCCAAATTATGACAATTATCATGTTGTATCACATACACTGTCCTTCCGTCTTAACTCTGATCTCCTAATACTTTAACGCTTAAGGTAGGTGTTCAATTTAGTCCACCAATAAAGTATATTTTTAGACGCTAAGCTTTCTTGCCGAACAGTGAAACAAGAGTGACCTAGCTTTTGAATTCAGGGCGTTTTAACAAGCTTGAATGATCACAGAGTTCAATATAATTCGGCTTTCTATCCGTTTAAAATGATCAAGGCTTAGTTCCAAATGTTCCCTACCAAAAAAGGAGACCCCTGTTATTTTTTATTATTATTTTATTTGTTTATTTTTGGCAATCGTTCTTCTCCAACTTTCGCCTTTTAAAACAGGCTAGACTATATAAAACTTAGGGCGTTTTAACAGGCTTGAATAATCACAGAGTTCAATATCATTCGGCTTTTTATCTGTTGGAAATGATCAAGGCTTGGTTCAAAAGGAGACCCCTTAAGAATGCCAGATACAAAAAAAAAACTAACTGTAATTTTTTTTATTGTATTTATTTATTTTTTTGCAATCGTTCTTCTCCAACTTCGTCTTTAAAAACAGGCCAGACTATATAAAACAGGTTAGATTTCCAATTGTAATAATAAACAAAAGCCGGATGAATTTTACATTCCTCATTAGTTCCATTTTGTAGTAAAGATTTATAACATTACAGATTACACTTCATAAACAAAGAAAGAATCGAAACATAAACCACAACAACAAAAACAACCTTTACATTCGCTTGAATATAGTAACAATTTTTCTGCGAGCCCTTTATTAAAATAGCATCTAACTCATTATTTTGTTATAGCTTGTGAAGATGACCCCAACTATGCAGATGAGTGCCCTGTGCGAGCTGCCGAAAAAGACTACTGCAAGGATCAAGAGGAGTTTATGAGGAAACACTGCCCCAAGTCTTGCGGATTCTGTTCGGAGGGTACGAGATTAATAGGAAACAAATTCTCAACAGTTTGTTAGTTCAATCATTACAATCACAAAAGGAATGGCGTTCCTTCGGAAATAAAAGTCCCTAGATTGACTTGATTATTGCAGCTTTCCAAATGACCAAATGAGGAACGACATATACAAAGCAAAACTTTAATTTAAATATGGCATTTAAACAGTACATTAAGCTCAACGGAAAAATTCCGAAAGTGCGAGCCCTTTATGTTTCTTGATTGAATGCCAGACATCTGACTTGTGCTTGCAGTCATGTAACGATTGTCAGCGGCAATATCAAAAGCTGGCCGCCAATAGTTTGCAGCTTACCTCAAGTCCGTTAACCAAGATTTCATTTAAGTTGAAGAAAAGGAAATGTTTTCAACAGATTTCCTCCCAAATATCACAAATAGATATTTAAGAGATGACGCTATTCCTTCATTCAATTTCAGGAACAAAGCCCCCGGCCCCAGAAGGTAAGGTTTATTAACTATAAAAAGCTCTATAAGCACCCTCATATCAAACTCAGTATTCGATTCGATACCCTGCGATAGCAATGTTTATACTTCTTTGTGTGCATACCATCACCGACGACTTAGCTTCAATTTAGAAGAAGCTCATAGACAACAATATAATTTTATTTCAGTCTGTGAAGATGACCCAGCCTATGCCGATAAATGCGCCGAGAAAGCCGCCATTGAAGGTTTCTGTAAGGACCACGAGGATTTTATGAGGACAAACTGCCCCAAGTCGTGTGGGTACTGTTCAGGGGGTAAGGTGTGAAACAGCGTGCCATAGCGCAGGTTACACAATGAATAGTTTTTTCTTTCCATAGTAGGATTTTCTGTTCTTTTTTTGTGTTTGTTTTTGAGATGTAATGCTTCAATTTGACTTTGCAGCTTTCTCTACCTTTGTAGTATTTGTAAATTTTTATGTGGCGTATGAACATATATGTATATATGTTTTCTTTCATAATAGCTTTAGTAATATATAATTAAGTTTCCCTGACTTCACTGCGCTCTATCGATCATCTTTTTAATTTTGTACTGCTTTGTGACTTCCAATTCCGATACTTGATTTTGAACTACTTGTGACTTTTGATTGTGTATTTAAACGTTTTTGCGATATCTGTAACTTTAACTGTTGTTTGTTGTTACATAACGGTTTTAGTTAAAAAGACTTTGCTGCTATCTATCGACTTTTTTTATATGATTGAGAAACGTCATGGGTTAATGTGTTGGATTAATGCATTTTCCTCTTTCAGTAACTATGCAACTCCCAGTTCTATCCGTTTATTTTGTATTTGGCTGTAACATCACAAAGTATTCCGTTAGGAAATGTTTTATACATCATTATATATTTCTTATGATTTGTTTGTTTGTTTAATTAGCGTAAACAAAATGTTATAATTTGCATAATATATAACATTACTTGAGCAGTTGTCTCGCTTTTTGAATTTAATTTCAGGGACTGCAAAACCTCCGTTTCCAATAGGTAAGCAACGTTGCATTACCCTTGAGACACCGACATTAAAAATAAAAAAATATAATAAAAATAATGATAATAATAACAATAATAATAATAATTATTATTATTAAAAACTGGACTAGGTATATTGGATTTGTAGTATTTTGATTGGCTCAACGGAGCTAGGCTATCAGCTCATATACCTGCTGCGACCAAATATGGTCAATGAACACTCAACAACAAAGTGAGCTGAAAGTTTTTTCCTCGAGAGCAACCCGGCGAGAAAAATGGACTAGAAAAATCACTTGCCAGCAAATTTAAATTAAGCAGAAATTCCAACAGCGTCACCAACAAGCATCACCAACAGCGTAGTCTAACAAAAGTCATAATTGTTTGAAGAAACTGTGCAGAAATAGAAATTTAAGCAGTAAGCGTTGTGTTTACAATTTTATTTCTTTCATCGATCGTCACGTCGATCATTGAAATTGAACAAACGGTAGGTTTTATCAGAAAGGATTTCCACTCCATATAATATCAAGCCAAGACATAAAATAAAACACAGTGGAATGGGGCAGGAGCATTTAATAAAAACTATCACACATTCATGGCAAGTCGGTGCGAAAATCATGAAGCAGTCTAAACAAGTAAGCTTACTAAAAAAAATACAGCTGCAAACTACCAAGAAGGAAGGAAGGGCGAGATTGTTTTTCGGCTTTAACACGCAAAATTGACACTGGTTTACCTGCAGTTGTTGTAGCTCTGCGTTCCAACAGGTCCAAATGCTCAGATAGAAATCGGATGCCATGTAAACGGAGTTGAATCGCTTTTCCAGTTGTTTGAATGTTGTTTTTACCATTCCGTCCGCAACCTTTAAACCGAGAACAACTGCATTTTGCGCTTTCCGTTTAACAAACTATGATGGTGAATTCTAATGTTCCTCGCTACAGTAATCGTGCTTCTGAGCTGCATAGAAAATACCTCTTTAAGTTCAACTGTTCAAATTTGTTCTGTCTTCATTTCGATCAAACACGCACATGATGGCTCCGTTGTGCGAACAGATTACAAACTTGTTCAGTTCTACTCCAGCAGCTATATGGTGAAATTGTACAGCTTCAATCCGCTTTGAACGATGATTACAACAATGTTCAGGAAAAATCAAACATGTACGATATTTCAGAGCCAATAATTATAAGATTTTTTCCAAAACTTGTGCTACTTCGTTCACTTTCGAGCAGTTTTCATTGATTCATTCAGCTTTGCAATGAAACGCTGCAGCACTTCGCAAGGTTTTGGCGCCTTTTTCGTTCAGTCATGTGATCGATTCTTGTTCCGCTTAAATTTCTTTTCTCATTTTCCCTTTCTTTCTTGATTTTTTGAAATAGTGGTTAAGTTTTTAATAAAACAATTATTCTACTCGGGCTTGCTGGATATCAAATGATTATAACCAACTCGGCGCTACGCGCCTCGTTGGTTATCTATCATTCGATATCCAGCGCGCCCTCGTAGAATAATTGTTAAATATATGGTCCAAAATTATGCAAATAAGAAAAAAAGGGTGCAAGTCACAGCAAGATAGCAGGTGAAAGCTAGTAAAGCTCGGATTGTGCCACCGATTTATTTCAGTTTGTGAAGATGATCCAGCCTATGCTGATAAATGCGCCGAGAAAGCCGCCATTGAAGGTTACTGTAAGGACCACGAGGATTTCATGAGGACAAACTGCCCCAAGTCGTGTGGGTACTGTTCGGAAGGTGAGGGAAAAAAACCGTTCAGTGTAGTGCTTTCTTGCTGTCTTTAGTTTAGCTCATGGTGAAATTTCTGAAATAAGACAGGTTTATCCTTATTTGGATCCTTTATATTATACTCTTACTCGATGTTAATTGAGGCATTTTAACATAACAATGGAATACCATTTTCCACGTGAATATTTATTCATCAACTAAATCGACACACACAAATTGTGCTCAGAAGCGCTTACCTTGAACGGTGACAGTTTTTTTCTTTGGTTTTTCAAGTTAAAGTGTCTGCTGCTTGATCAGGCTTGTGAATTCACCTTAGTTGGCCGTTCACCTCGGCTCTGTGAGATACCACTTTCCTCATGTAAGAGCCTCACTCTTTATTTGTATTCCGTTTAGGAAAGGCGCTCTACATTATGACATACTTGTTATGATTTGTTTGTTGGTTTGCTTAACTAGCTAGCGTAAACGATAACTGCTGCACAATGATCTTGTTTTTTTTTTCTTTCTTTTTTTCAGCGACTGCACAACCTCCGTTTCCAATAGGTAAGCTACGCTGGATAACCCTTGAGACGCCCACAATAAAAATCGAAAATAATAATACCTGCACACAGGCTATAAATAACTAGACTTCGATCTTCATCATTGTGATGGGATTAAAATTGTGGCAGTAAAATATACATGGTTTTAAATTGTGCAGATAAGAAAAAGCGTGCCAGTCGTAGCAAGTTAGCAAATGGAGGCGTAAAGTTATTAATGACAACGTGAGCAATTCTTGCGTGGTACTTCCAGGAAGTATTTTTTTAGACTTAAGTTGTGAAAATTGAGTTCCAGTAAGAAGAAACTGTGTCACTGTTTTATTTCAGTTTGTGAAGACGACCCAGCCTATGCTGATCAATGCCCTGTGAAAGCTGCCATTGAAGGTTACTGTAAGGACCACGAGGATTTTATGAGGACAAACTGCCGCAAGTCGTGTGGGTACTGTTCGGAAGGTTAGGGACAAAAAAGTTCAATGTAGTGCTTGCGGTCATTAGTTTCGCTTTTGTTTCTTCTGTTTGTTGTTTGTATTTTTCTCTTCTAAAATAAGACAGGTTTATGCCTATTTTGACTCTTTATATTATAATCACATTTGATATTGAGGCATCCAAACGTAACTAAGGATACTGCTACTGAACCTCAATTTACCACCCCCATACTCAGCTCTGAGCCTTAAAGAGCCATTGCCACCCAATGTGCTTTGCGCGCTAGTGTTTTTGTTTTTATTAAAAAACAGTTTCTAGTGTTTGGCTGGCGCGTTGACCGGTCTTTGGAATATCACAGCGGCTCGCACTGGCCTTCCAGCATGCTGATATGTACAGTAGTAGTCAACGCGTATGGATCTATTGTAGCGCCCGACATAAAACCAGAGTAGTCAACTTCCACGCTTTATAAAATTAAGACAAGAACAAATGTCAAAACATTGACATCTACATCGCCAGATGCACAGGAGAAAACTACTCAAGATCTGACTTGGTAGTCAACGCTTATGGATTTGTTATAGCGCCCGATCGATCATTCGTTGTCGATGGACATAAAGCCAAAGTACCCGCTTCCACTCTCTATAAAAATAAGATAAAAGCAAACAGAAAGAACATTGACATGTGTAAGGAATAATGAATACACAACAAAGGGAAATACGAGCAAAACAGCACAAACTCTTGATCATTATTAAATCATCATTTGGTGATAACAAGAAACTTCTTTCCTGTAATGAAAAATGAGTCAGTTGATTTGACCTTACCAATGAAAATCCGATTTCAATTCAACAATTATAATTTAACTGTTGAGTAATTATGAGAACAAGTGGTTTCATATATTCACAAAATTGTTTTAATAACAAAATTCCCTCTTAATGAACTACAGTTATCGATCGCGATACCCTGTCATTAACGATTTGCTCGGAAAATCATTATGATTGGGTGGAGGTTTGCCGATGGCTGATCATTTTTACCTTGACTGCAGCTGCCAGTTGTCCTCAAAAAAAAAAAAAACGTTGTCTGAACACATCCTAAATATTTCTACTTGTTTGTTTTATTTTTTACAGAACCTTAGCTGCCCAGATGAGGAGGAAATTAAGGGAAAGCACCAGGAAAACACTAAAATGGTTTTCTTTCTCAGTTAAAATAAGAGGGTGTCTGGTCTATGGTAACCCTATTTCAATTCGCCTGGGCTTTTTTTGAGTTTCTGATCCTGGGGGGGGGGATTGTGCCCCCCTTATAGATCTCGAAAAGTATTCAAGTCATGCGATGAAACTTGGCACGTTTTTAGTACGTCATTAGCTTCACAGACTGGGTTTATGACGTGTCGACTATGTCATTTCATGATGTCACAACGACGTCACAAAGCAGCCATTTTGAATTTTGAGCCGCAATCTTGAATCCCGAGCATGCAATCATACAGTTGACAATGACGTCATCGAAAAATATATGAATTTGTTCTACGAAACGTACTTAATCAAAGCAAGCACAAAAAAGTAAGGGATTATCCTCTTCTTACATACGGAGGAAAAAAACTGAAAAAATAAAGACTGAAAAAAGACAGAAAATAGTTTAAACACCTCCTGAGTAGACGGTTGCTGTGGAAACGTCGATCGTCATAGACACGTCATTGACACAGGACAATTTTCTCTGATAAATTTCAGGAAAAGTCCTGAGATTTATTCGTCTAGCCGTTTAAAAGTTATACTTCGTTAAAATCAGCGCCGGCACAATGTGCCCCCCCCCCCAGGCTAAATAGGGTTAAGAGCAACACACGCTCACAGGGAATACCAAACAAGTGCAGTTTAACCCCATTGATTTCAAGTTTAAAGCGTAATGAAAAAGGATAAGGGAAAACATATTAAACGGTACGTCCAAAACATTTTTGTGCAATTTTTGACTTCCCCTATTTCGATAGCTGTTTATGAAAATATGTATTACGTTTGATCAACTTTCGCAGTTTATTTGGACAGATTGAAATTTTCAGTCCACTCCTGAATATATCGTGTTCATTCTCCATATATTTAGAGAATAAACAAAATAAGTTAATTACCAAAGGGATTCGTGCCAAACTTAACCTCAGGTTAGTGTATTTTGAATTGTTCAGTTTCCTCTGAAACTACACCGAGTTTGCTAAGCAGTGAAAACCGAGAACGCGTGGACAACAACAACAAAATGTCGACCTTAGGTTATCGTCGGGAAGTACGGTACAGGAAGTATGGTGCATGAAGTTGCTAATGGGACGGACTACTCAAACGGGACTTTCAACGTTAATGAACCGTCAGTCAAACCCGCCAACGCTGACCTTTTCCACTTTTTTAAGGACTACTCTAGCCAGTACAGTCACAGATATGGACAGACTACGTTTAAATATTAGAAGCAAAAGAATTGAAAGGCGGCTTGGAAGGAAATTACGCATTAAGATATGAACCTAAAATACCGTATGTTCGCAGCAAAAAGGGTGACAGCGAAAAGAGCAGCCAACAGATTTTAGCGATTTTATTATACACTTTCATTACTCTCAAATGCTAAACATACCTTATTACATGAAATTTTCTCGACACGTTTATTTCACGATTTCGGAGGTTGCATATTTCGCGACACTTTAATTTCGCGATTTTCCTAAAATTTCGTATCCAAAATCACTTTAATTTCGCGATTTTACCAACGTTTCAAGTTAAGTTATTTCCTTGACGATGTGACTTGACATTTCTTGAATTTAGGTGAAACACAGCGACCTTATTACCTCAACAGTAACAACAAGGAGTTCTCAGTAGCTGTTCATGTTTAATATACTAGTTATATTCGACTCGGTCTTGAGTCAATATTCATCCTTAGCCTTTTCCATTTACTGTGAAACGTGCATAGGTCTCTATGAAGAAAAATGATGCATTTAACTTCTTGTTCTGTTCAAGTCTGATGAGTCATGACATGGAAGGCAGCAAGGATAATGAGGACCAAGAAATTGGCTCTTTATAGTTTAAAACTTAATTCCTTTTGTGAGCGTTTTATTGGTAGAAATTCATCCTTTCTTTAAAAATGTAGATGATTGCAGTCACTTAATTTTCGCGTCATCTTATGTTCGCGACACTTAAATTTCTCGATTTTTTTAAAATCGCGAAATTAGTGTCGCGAAAATTTCGTGTAATAAGGTAATTTATGTTCAAACATTGGTCTTCATGATCATAATTGGATGGCAAAATTACCGAACCCTGATTGGTTGGGACAGAGGAGATTCTATATTATTTGAAGGGCATTTTTGTGAAGTCGACACAGAAGCTAGGACGGCAGAATATATAAGAGGCCTAGAAGCGACAAAGGTGAAGCGAAGCGACAATTCCCTACGTGTGTCACGCCCGTTTTAAAGAAAAATAGTTGTAGCTGTGGCTGATGTTTGTTCCCGCGACAGGTCGCATTGCTTTAAACTGCTTCGAGCTTGTGCATTAGGTCGGGGCACAAAATGGCACATTCTTATTTTTTCGCGTGTGCCTTGCTCGTGCGACTTATACCGTTATGCATAAAACAAACACAAACCTCATTTATGCTTCAGTTAGAAAACAGTAAACCTTTGATTTTTCCCCTGACACAATGTTAATTGCACCACGCGTAATCAAAGCAACTTCTTGGTAACTTGTACAGATATTAAGAGAGTTGACAGCAGCGCTTGTAGGAAAAGGGCGAGTAACGCTGGTTTGAGTCGCGAGTAAGGAATGCAAAACATAATTGAAAGTAAAACAGCATCAGCTTTCCTTTGTTTCTGTATTGAACATTCACTGCACAAAGAGAAAAAATAGCCTAGACTGACGTTTACTCAACTCGTTATCAGTTTACACAAGAAAGAGAAAAAGCACACAAACACTACATCTTTATCGCCGAGTCCTTTCTTGATCAAGTCTATTTATTGATATTTCTCTCTTGTTGTTGCAATTGTTTTTGTTTTTCAAAACAAACGGCAAAATAACACTTACAATATTCGATCTTCTTCTGAAGGTCCAATTAAAACACTTCTGTTGCAGAAGATTCCGTCTGTTCCGGAAAGTATAAATTCTAGAGATTTGAGAAAAAGTTGTTAGATGTGACTGATAAAAATTACTTAACAATGTCTTCACCATAGCCCTTGGCTTCCAGGAATATATACTGTTCCAATAGCTGTTCTCTCGTCTTACTAATTTCATTCTTTCATTCCTTTTTTACCGATTCAGCAACCATGCTTAATTTACCGCTGTAAATCATTTCCATGCCGGAGTTTCATGAGTGGTTGTTGGATGAGGTGACAACAATCATTCTCACGAATTATAATTACCTCATATCCAACAAGTCCAAATGCAATAATCTTTTCAATACATTGTCATATTTGGAAATTGCTGCACGTTTTTTCCCCTATGTTTTGCCGGGAAAGACTTGCCATAACTTTTGAAAGCCGCATCATACGTCATACTATACGCTTTCTTTGGTTAACGAAAAATCATAAATAAATAAAGAAATAAATAAATAAATATTAAATAAATAAATAAATAATAAATAAATAAATAAATGAATAAATAAAATAGAGAAAAGTCAAGGGGACACCTCAGGGACACGGGACACACCCTTGACTTATCTTCCTCCTTGATCATTGCAAGGATAGATGACACCCTCAAGAAACGAATTAGAGAGGCCATCGAAATACACTGCCAGGCCCCAACAAGGAATTTCGAGACAACGGATACTAGCTCCCAGTGATCTATCGGGACGTTTTGACACGTGTTTTTCGCCACCCTAAATCACGTGACAGAACGTCAAACTTCATCACTTGATAAAGATTCTGCGACGGAATCGAAAGCTTGTGGTTTACATAAATTTTGAAACCTGTGAAAGAAACGCAATTTGTTTTGACAGGATCAATTACCGAGATCTTCACCAATAAACATGGCATTAATTATTCTTGGTTTTCATCATTAGTCTATGACAAAACGAGTTTTCTTCCACGAGCAACACTCAGAAACAAAGGGGTTAAACGGTAGGTAAAAGCAAACAACAACAACGACAATTTCTGGGTCTAGAGTACTCTTTACTGATAACAAAGTTACTGAGAATATAATTTTTAGACAATTACAACACACAGTATGCGTCAGCCATGTTGGTGTCCCTCTTTGGGGCACCTGAATATGGTGGCCAAAAACGTCAGAAATGAGGCAGCTGAATAAATAAACATTCCTAGTTTCTCTTCACGCTTATGGAGATGACATTTTAACGTTAAAAGCGGTACTTAAAAATTGAAAAGTAAGACAAAAATATCGGTTTTACGACATTTTGATAATTCCTGTGTTTCGAGCTCACTGTGGGCTGCCCGGCACGACTTTGACAAATTTTTAAACTGTTTTATTTGTAAAACGAAGCAGTGTATCGATATAAAACTCTTCTTAAAGATTTATTTCACTAGCGTGCAGAACATATTAAAACAGCAGCTTTGCGGTAGCCCTAGTTTTTATGACGTCATAATGAAAACCAGGAATAGAAAATTATATGCATCTCGAAAAAGACACGAAAAAGCTTTGTCCCAGCGCTGAGATTTATTCCTGTTCCAAGATTACTTATTAATTCGTTTCTTGGTGAATTGATTCGCATATATATCGTTGAAAGTTTTAGTTTCGTTTCCGTTTGGGATTTGTTAAACACCTGACAATCCTGACCATATAAATGCGTTGTGTGGCGGTTATACTACATACAAGGCCGTTTTTTTCTCTGCTACAGTTCGGATGAGTTGTATGCATCTGTCTGTACCTTTGTGATAACGGGAAACAAATATGGCATAAATTATAGAAAATTACAGGCAACTCGATGGAGGCACAAAATAGCTTGAAATAGCTTTGTCCCAGCTCTGGGATTGATTCCTGTCAGCGATAATGCTCACTAGTTTAAGCAAGGTTGTGTCAATAACAACACTGAATACCATTTTACACACAAATATTTATCCAAAAACTAAATCGACACACACACATTGTGCTCAAAAGCACCCAGCTTGAACGGCGACAGTTATTTGGTTTTTCAAGTTTAAGTACCAGCTGCTGTGATCAGGCTTGTGAAATCTCCTCACCTGGCCGCTTACCTCAGATCTGTGAAATACCGCTTCCCTCAAACCGTGACAAGTGCAAGAGAAATGAAGGGGATCTTGGTATTTGCTATATTGTTATCTACTTATCTTTGCAGTGGGAGATATTTCACTGAACGCTTTTCTGGCTACAAACCCCGTGAGTATTGACAGATGACACGCTTACAAGACATTTGTTTAATGATGTTCTTTGAATTAGTTTCCCGTATTCGTATCCATCAGAGCATTAATATTCCTGTGTTTCTCACGTCAATGATCTAATAGTAAAGGTATTATTTGATTGCAGGTATACCGCTCGTTCATTCTGAATTAATATAATTATATATTCACAGGCCGGGAGGTCCGTATAGGGAAAAACTGTGCCCGAGGTCTTGAGTACGGCCCCAGGCCTGCGGCCTCGGGCCGTACTCAAGACCGAGGGCACAATTTTTCCCTATACGGACCGACCTAGGCCGGTGAAAAACGTGTTTATTTTTTTCTGCTTTTTTGGAGGTGGAACAAGGCGAATTGGTTTGAGAATTGTTTGTAAACAGTCCTTCTACGTGCGCTAGGTCCCACAATCAAAGTTAGTTAAAATTATTAAGCTAGTGAGAAAGAGCCGCTAGCAAACCGTAGGGATAAAGGATAGACTAACAATAAAACAGAACTTAAAATAATTATATCATAAAACACTAAGCTTTAAGAACAAATCCCAACGTCTCGTAGCGAGAATAAAGTAATAAGCTTTGTCTTCTTCAAAATGAAATCACACGTTTAAATTTGGTTTTCAGTACCGAAAGATCTTTATTTAACAAGTAAGACTTTTAGTGAAAACTAAGGCTTACGCTCCGCAAACTCCTCTGCATATCTTAGCATTTTAAACATTTTTGTTCGTTCTTGGTCAACATTTTCGCAAATCGACACTTTGAAAAAAGCAAACTGTAAAAACTTGTTGACATGCAGTTGTTCTTGTCGAAGACACAGCGATGCGAGGTTTTTTGTTTGACTATTTTAGCTAACAATCATTAATAATCATATTGCCTTGAATGAAGCTAAATGGGACAAGATTAGAAAAGAGATCTCCAAAGAAAATAACCGAAATTTCAAACGAGAAACGGAGGTCAAAATACTAACTTGCAGTTAACCCTTGTTAAATCAAATGGCGTGTCAATAAGAAAACTACAACTCGGAAAAAGCAAGCCAGCAAAATTTTCTCAACAAAAATACAGGAATACTCGCCTTTCTGGGAGAATAACCAGGCCTTTTATTCCATTGTTGATTTTTCCTTTCACTTTACAACGGTTAGTGAGAGAAAAAAGTTCCATTTTAAGAAGAAAAAACCAACGTTTCGTTGTGCGGGAGTAAAATGATTTGACTTCAAGTTTTCCCGCGGATTGGAGTGGTCCGTACGCGGGGTCCGTATGGGAAAATCCAGACCGCTGGAACGCGCGTCATTAGCCAATCAGATTCAAGGATTTAGGATTCCGGACCGCTGAGATGCTTCAGAAAAAAATAATATTGGATACGCACTTATGTTTTGTATTTAATTACTTTAGTTACTTTAATTACTTTGTGTCACCAATTAGCACACATGCTAAAATTTTCTTGATACATTAATAAAGTTTATTATTATTGTGCAAGTAATGTACCGGTCAAATTGAAGCTTCAACATCCCCCCGGGCGTACCCCGGGAATTTGACTCTTTGCTGTGCCCGGGGAGTAGGGAATTTGACAGTTAAAGTCTTCGCAGGGGTGGGGAATTTAAAAACCGCATGGGAAGGGTGGGGAATTTGAACAAATTGCCTCGGTGTCATGTTACCTGTCTCAGCGCTTGTACGTGACGAAAACATGGCGGAGTTTACAGAGCGTCTTACATTGGAGGATTTTAGCGGGACAAAATTGCGCGCTTGTTTGCGACTGGCTGCAAAAGAGAGGGCTGCAAAAGCTTTGTTCCGTATTTATTACGAAGTGTTAATCGATCTTGAAGTCAGAAAAGAATAAGTACAAAATGGAATAACGGCCTCGGTGCTGATCTAACTTATATTGATCTATATCGATCGATTGAAATAGACCAAAAGTTTGTGTTTGCTATATTGAAATCATGACGTTTGCCATCATGTATATGCCATCTAGGTTTTTGTGATCAAAGTTTGTCAACTGTTTAAGAGTTTGAGGTTGGTTCTCTTTATAGTGCTTTAATATATGGAATAAAAACTATCTTATGAACGCAGAACTGTCTGCTGAACAAGAAACCAGTCGTATTATTCAGTTTTTTTCGGGCTTGAGTTTAAGTGCATTTGAAAGCTACAACAGTTGAAAAATATGGTCTTGCATCAAAGATCTCCCGGGGGTGGGGGCATTTGATCCCCTAAAATGGACCTACTTTTGGCCCGGGGGAGGGGAATTTGACCAACACAGATTCCAAAAGTTCAAATGCCCCGGGGGTTGCCCGGGGGGGGATGTTGAACCTTCAATTTGACCGGTACATAATGTTATTGGTTAAGTTGTTTATAGCCAGTAGCATTTCGAAAGTGGTTTCCATCATCTTCTTAAGGTTATTTGCGGGCTGCATGGTGTGAAAACAAATGGCGTTTCTGCTGAATTATGAAAACAATTACAATGTTGTATCACAATAACTGTGCTTCCATCTTAATTCTCATATTTTTTAAATGCTCAAGATAGCTGTTGGATTTAGCCCACCAATTAGTTATATTTCTGAACGCCTCTAAGCGGTAGCGCCGGACAGTGAAGATAGTGATCGTCCTGTCTTCTCTCTACTGGAAATGATCAGGGCTCAGATGAAAGTTCCTTACCAAATCCGGAGACATCTAAAGAAAGGCAGACGTAAAAAAAACTAGGTTTTTCAACCCGTATTCTGCCATTTTTTTAACGAAATGTTTGCTACTGTGCAAAAGATAGAATACTTCGCACTTGCACGTTAAAACTTTTTTCAGAATATTCAGAAAGCAATCGAAAATAAGCTCTTTTCACACTAACTTGATCGTCATTCATTACAGAACTAGTGACAAGACGTTAAAAAAAGGTACGCTAATGCGTACAAGTATAGCTTCAAATTACGACAAAACAAGAAGAAAGTGAGGTAAAATCTGTAAAATATCTGACAACAGTCGAAATTTAACGTTATTACCTAGTTACCAGAGCAAAATTGGATTTTTTGGGATAAGCGTGCCCTTGAGCACAGATTGGATTAGTCCTGACTATTCCTCGGAATATTGTCGAGAAACACGTTTTCTTGTTATGATACGTGCGAAATATGACAAGCGTTTGGAAAGTTAACTCCGGCTGGTTTAGCAAATTTATATAAGACGAAGCGTGAATGTTCTCACAATACTCGCGTGCTGACGCATATCACTTAGTAATGGGACAAACAAAATAATACAAAACAATCCCCTCTGAAGCCCATTCTCAGATGTTCCTCGCAAGGTTAACGGATTGAAATTTAATTTTGTGGCTTTCTATTATAAAGATTTTTTCCAGGGGCAAACATTTTGGATCTAGTATAGGAAGCGTGACTTATCACAAACATTAATTCTGCAATGTTTGAACCAGAACAGAATAGCCGATCTTGAAAGTCATGTCTTGCGTCATAGGCTCTAACTTCTTAACTTCTTGCGTGACATCATGCTTTACGAATGTGGCAACTCCCGTATCCAGACAAATATATAAATAAGCTCTGTTTTCCAAATTATTTCACACGAACTTACATTTTGGAACGCACCGCTAAAATCGAGTAATAAGCATGCCTTGTTAGAAAAGATCATGCCACTGTGTGACTTGTGCAAGTCTTGCGTGACTAGTCACGGATTAAACTGTCAAACAAAACAAAACAAAACAAAACAAAACATAAAGAATGCCAGAAACATTGCATGTGTTGACAGAGTGGTCTCAGCTTCGCTGAAGCCACACAAAAACTCTCCTAAGAACCTTAACTTTCGTGACATTTTCCACGATAACTTATTATAATTAGATTATTGAAAGTAATTGCCTAAAAAAGCGAAAGCATTTTTGTTTTAACACTTCGCGGTAACTAGTCACGCAAGACATGAACAAATGTACAAGTCACACAAGACGTGACTTGTTTTCCAGCAACCACACTCACAATATCGGTGGTATCCAAAGTATGATCAGATCTTATTTAAAGCCACGCATGCCCAAATACGCTTATGTTCGCTTTTATGCAAGTTTGAATTCATTTGCCTCCTGCAAGCCATCCATGCATAGGCAAACACACTTTTAATGTATAAAGGGGTTACTTTAGTTTCTAACGAAACTGCGGTGCGGTATGATAGTTTTTAAACAAAGAAAGAAACAAAACTAACAACAAAAACAACCTTCACCTTTGCTTGGATACATTAACAATTTAGAAATCTTCGATCTCTTTTATTATATTGCAGCTTGTGAAGATGATCCCAACTATGCAGATGAGTGCCCTGAGCGAGCAGCTGAAAAAGACTACTGCAAGGACCAAGAGAAGTTTATGAAGAAACAATGCCCCAAGTCTTGTAGATTCTGTTCGGAAGGTAAGGGATAAATAATAATAATAATAATAATAATAATAATAATAATGATAATAATAATGATGATGATGATGATGATGATGATGATGATGATGATGATGATGATGATGATGATGACGAATGATGATGACGATGATGACAATAATAATAATAATAATAATAATAATAATAGTAATAGTAATAATAATAATAATAATCAGATAATAATAATAATAATAATAATAACAATAATAATAATAACAATAATAATAATATAGGAAAAAATCGCAGCAGTTTGTCAGCTCATACATTGCAGTCAAAACAGGAAAAATGTTCCCTCTTGATTATTACAGTATTCGGTTTCATTACTCGTTTCGATAACTATATATCGGTTAAAAACAGGTCACGGCTCAAGTCAAAAACTTCCGGATCCGTACATGCGATCCCTCATGTTTCTTGACTGATTAACGCCAGACATCGTACTTGTACTTGCAGTCATGTAACGCTTAATAGCGGCAATATTTTGACACTTTTTTAATCCTTCTGATTTTTTCCTTCTATGTTTAGGTGTTGTTAATGATATCTCTAACTGTCTCTAATTCAGTTTAACCCTCGGGCGTACAGGGGACGATGGCTGCCTCTCCCCTTAAGTTTTTCTGGTGAAAAAGTTGAAAATACATCCAAAAAGCAGCAAAGTCGTTAATTATATCATTTTCTACATCTGAAGCATTAAGCAACGATAATAATAATGGTGCTAATATTAATACTAATAATAATAATAATGATAATATAATGATGATGATGATGATGATGATGATGATGATGATGATGATGATGATGATGATGATGATGATGATGATGATTTCAGCTGTTTTCTTTAATAACATTCAACGTTTTGGTAAAATGGTGGTCGCCATTTTAGATGTCACAGGCCCCTAGCAGTGCCGAAACCCAAGGGTAAAATCTTTTCAAAATATTGTAACAGTGTTAGAACAGAAGAACTTTTTTTAATCTTTTTCATCGACTTTCTTGCACATTGTATAACAGTCCTGAGTCCCTGTAGAGAAGTGTTGTGTTGTAGTTAGCTTAGACAGTTGCTACTAACATTGTTTTCAATTGCATGTACCTCTTTCAGTAACCACACAACTTACAGCAATTATGTATCACAACATATTGTTTATTTTTCTTTTTATTATAAACGCAAATAGCAAGTGCTATGTTTAATGGAGGTTAATAAAGGAATTTTGTGAATTGCATAATGATACTTGGCAAATTATATTCATTTGTTTGTTAATTTAATTTCAGGGACCGCCCACCCTCCGTTTCCAAAAGGTAAGCTAGAGAACTCTTGAAGTGCCCACATACTAAAAAATGCAAATAAAAAATACAGAAACAAAACTACACTCACACACACACATACACAAAAAAATAAATAAATAAATAAAACATTTTAAACAAGCAAACAAATAAGCAAAGACAGGAAAGATATAATGTTTTAACGCTTTTATTTTGCAACTCCTGTTTACAAGAAGCTGGTTTATTTTAGTTTGTAAAGATGCCCCCGCTTATGCCGATAAATGCCCGGTGAAAGCCACCATTGAAGGTTACTGTAAGAATCACGAGGAATTTATGAAGAAAAACTGCCCTAAGACTTGTGGGTACTGTTCGATAGGTAAGGGATGAAATAGAGTAATGTTGTTCGTGACACTTGCCTTAGCTTCAATATGTTGTTGTCTTTTGTTTTTGTTTTTGCTTGTCTATTTGCCATTGTTTTGATAGCGAAACGTTCTAAAACAGGACAGGCTTATGCATGGTTTTACACTTGATGTTATATTCATATTCGATATTCAGGCATCTAGACATAATTGTAATGAAAAATCAAATTAAGGTGGTTTGACCGCATCAGAATTTAACTTTGGTTTCGGTTTAAAAATTAATTAAATGTTGATTAATTATGACAGCAATTGTTTTTCATAAACCCACAAAACTTTTAAACGACATCATGCCTTGTCATAACTGATCTTTTCGGGAACTATCGTTTTCATAGCCGTTTTGCCGATGGTTAAGCAGCCGATTGTTGTTCTCAAGAGAAACTGTGGTTGTTATATTTATTTATTTATTTCACCACATACGAATTACATTAGAAGATAGAATAGAAGACAAATGCACACCAATTCAAGATTATAGACTAAAAATAATAAAATAATGAAGTGATTACATATTTAATACATATTCACAAAGGAAATCAAAAGGGAAATTACAGTGCATTGATGTAGTATTTGTAGTACTTGTTGTTCACAGGCTAAGCAATGCTAGCTGTTTGTTTCATTTTTTTTCTTTTCAGAACCTTAGCTGCTCAGAGGAGAAATAAATCAGCGGAAAACACTACCACGGTTTTCTATCTCAGTTAAAATAGCCTGCTATGATGGTTTACATTAAGAGCATAACAAACACATCGAGGGGTATAAATCTCGGTTAATTTAACTCGCTTCCTTTTACGTATCAAGCATAAAAACGAGAAAGCCATAAGAGAAAGCATATTAAATGTCATGTCCAATAAGCCTTTGTTGGCGTAGTTCTTGACTTCATTTCGTTAAAGACTGAACGATCCTATAACTTGAGGCTAAGGGTCTCAGCCCGTCAAACACGATTCCCAACGGGTGTCAAGTAGCGCATTTTATTGGCTCATCGTCCAGACGAAAAGGAAGCTCTCAAGTTGAGCACCAAATTTGCTTTTTAACATTCTCGCAAGATCTCTGCTTTATAAGCAATGTAAATAATTTGTTTTTCCTCTGCGTAGGAGACAATAAATAGGTAGATGGCAAATTTCAGATCTTAGTATGGAGTGAAAATGAAGTCGTTGGAAAATAAAGCCTATTCCCAATTTTTCGGTTGTTCCGCGAATTTATTTTGGGAAACAAAGTATTTGTGGCTGTATTTATTAACCCCAGATGAGATATTGTAAATCCCACAAGTCCAACTTTTTAGCTGTAATTCAAGTGTTTTTTATTGTTTTATTCTTCACTACAGTCACCAAAGCAAAGGAGAAGTCTATAATTGTTCAAACGTTTCACGACCGTTGTTTCCTCTACATTTGAATTTGTGAAATGAAGCCAACAAAATGCTTCCCACGATCCTTTTGTAGGCTCGCTCCGTGTTTAACTGCTTATATAAGTACTTTTTAACTACAAGTATATCTTATGCTTGACCAACATTCACCGTTACTCTCAACAATGAACATTTTTACCCCGTGCCTTTTAATATATTGTGTTCATTCTCCACATGTTTGGAGAATAAAGAAAAAAGGTTATATAGGATTCGTGTCAAAAATAATCTTTGTGTGTGTGTATTTTGGCGTGAGAGAGCTATCAAAAAAGCACATTCGACAACAAAATAAAAATGTCTTTAGTTTACCGCCTTTCTTCTCTTCTGAAAAGCCACTATCGTGTCCACCGTTTTCTGACAGCACATTCACACCTGTCTTCTTCAACTTTAATAGAACCAAGAGCTTCCTTTTCTTTTGAAATTAAAAAGGTAGTTACAGGACACTCTCGTCATAGAGAGGTCGCTGCAGAGGCCGCTTCAACAGCCTCGTTTAACCACCCCATATGCAAAAAGCGCGAGTTGAATAATTTGCTCAATGTATTCTCAACCTCAGAGATCGCCACTGGACTTATTTTCTACATTTTGGACAACTTTTGCTTTGTGGCGATACCCAATTTCCCCGTAAGGCAAAGATCCTGATTATTTAACAACTATTCGCCGAAGTGGAGGGGAATAGTGGTGCGGAGCCGCGAAGCGGTTTGGTAAATATTCATCACCTCTCTTCACCGACAAGGAGGTGAATAATTTTTAGCATATACCAACCCAATGGATAGTCAGCACCAAATAGTTTCTCAGTATTTTTCTGAGAAATGAGGAAAAATTCGTGCGCGAAATCCAGAGCAATACCGGGAGGTGAGTAGCAGCCACTATCCCGCTTTGAGTAGCCAATCAGAACGCGCGATACATACTAATCGATGATAACCTGTGTGAGCTGAACTAACAAGAAATTCAGTAACCGAGATTAAATGGGGCCTCCACAAACTAGAGAGACAGTTGTTGTCGACAACTACATGAACTCGACAACTAATAAAAAAAATTCCTCGACAACTATATATTAACTAACGTTCTTGCAAATGACAAGAACGAACGCAACCTGGCAACAAACACTGATAAGGGTTAAGTTGTCGACAACTGTCTCACAGACTAGGAAATCTGTTTTGTTAGCGATAACAATTTTTTTAGAGTTTGTTATCGATAACTTGCTTCACACACTGTGTACATTTTTTTTGTTATGACAATTTATTATGTAATTGTCGACAACTATCTCTCTAATCTGGCTTGGCCTTAAGAATTATATACTATCTTCTTACATATGATCTGTGTAGAAGTTAGGAGCTCGAGATGTCTTTTCATCGATGTGGAAATATCTAAGACTTATATTGTGCATAGAATCATTCCCTTCTTTTGTTTAATGATAGTTCTTTTATTATATGTGCGTGATTTGTGTCAATATGTGTGCTTTTGAGTAAGAGTCACAACAGGGGCACCCCACGATAACATTTTAGCAAAATACTTAAAATATCATTTTCTGCTTTCTTAGATTGTTTCAGGGCTTTTTAAAGGCACATTTGTGTAAGCTAATACAGATTGATCTGTTTGGAGTCTTTAGCTGAAAATTCAGGCCGGAAAAGTTTAGGAAACAGAATCCTATCTGCTGAATATCCGAGCTGCTGATGGCTTTCCAAAAATGCTGGCTGACCTTATTTTGCACTCTAAACGAAATATTTTCCCTCCGAAAACAATAGGAACAAATACGTCCTCTTGTTACGAAAGTCCGACGTGATGTTTCGCCGAAGAGATCTCTAGCTTTCACTGCAATTTTTTAAATAAAAATCCGAAAATTCCAGGCGATTTTAGGCCTTCCGAACAGATATTCCCCGAAGTGAATCGTTGGGTGCCCCTGTCACAAGTCCCGCACATGCGTGCTTTGGGTAACGTTTGAGTAAGTTCGACGGTTGAAAACATGACATCATTAAATAAAATCAATTTACTTACGGCGCCTGAAACTTCTGCAAGTGCAATAATTACCATTATATTTTCTTTTGGATCAGGATAATCATTTAAGAATTTTCAATGTCTAAGACTTAGGCATCTTGCAAAGAATTCTGTTAGCGTTAGCAGTTATTTTTTAACTGCAGAAAGGCGCAATAGCAATGGGTCAGTTTAGCTTAACGAGAGGCATATTTGTGCGTGTTATTGCAGCGATTACTAAAACATGACAGCTTACTGCTTCACAGACATGAACGTTTTGTGCAACTGTTCATTGCCAGCAAAATGGTTATTGAGACTCCTTTTGACGCAAAGTTAACGAAAAAGTTAAATTTATTTTCTTATAGAATCTTATGATTCTCAAAAACAACTTTGACGCGCTCTCGAAACCTACTATACTTGGTGAGGAGACAGCCTAATTATACAGCTTCACAAATTTCTCGCTTCGATGATAATGCTAATTTCACTAGCTAAAATCAATGACAATAGAATTTATCGAGCGAGTAATTATTCAACAATGCAATTACACAAAGTCTCTGTTGATAGGTTGTTTCAAGAGCACTCAGTTTGAAGAGTGGCAGTTATTTGTGTTTGTCAAGGTTTGGTGGAGCATACTTCTGCGAACAGTCTTATCAAGTTTGCTGGCGGTGGAACTTGGCTTAGCAGAATACCCTCTCCTCAGGAAAAAAAAAGTTTTTGAAGGCTTTTATTGTGTCACACTGCAGACCAAATGAAGACAATCTTAGTGTTTGTTATGCTGTTAAGTGTGTATTCTTGCAGTGGCAGATACTTCACTGCAGGACGTTTTTTCCGCTACAACCCCCGTGAGTGTTGCCTCTTAACACCTACAGAGCTCTCTATATATTTTCTTTCTGTTTATCTCAAATTGCGTTTCTCAGAGAGATGATACAATAGTCACTTTGAAATAACGCTTTACTATTTGATTGCAGGTTTTCCATTCATAGAGTCTCAATTTTCGGATGAAGGTAAGGTTTTACAATAACCGTCTCGATGTATTCACCAGATGAATTTTAGAAATTCTATACATGTATGGTCAAGAAACCGTTAAGGGGTGCAATAAATCTTGAAACTTGCTTTACTGACTCCTTGTAGTTATTTGTGCGATGAATTTGATAAATTAACGACCTTCCCGCCAAATTATGAAACTTGTCCCGTACGCACATATACATGTACATTCTTATCCATGGTCATCCGCATATTTCTCAGATTTTTTTAACTATCGGAGAAATGTTACAAACTTGTCTAGAGTTTCCAAGTTAAAGACAACTACATTTTGGAGCCATAATTACTATGTAAATCAACGATTCGAATGTTGCATACATTACGCTAGCCGACGGGTCTACGCGCACAAAATCAACTAGTTGACTATTTAGTTTCTTTAGCCTTAATAGTCTATTTTCGTTAAGGCTTCAGAACATTATATATCGCCAAACAGATAAATTAAACGGTACATTTGAATGTACGGCAGGTTGGCGAGTCTAAGTAATGCTGTTCAGCTTCCTTAAATTTGCCTTTTGCTCCGGTACATTTGCTCACCGATTTAAATTGCAGAATAGAACTATTATCTTTTCAATTAAGCATAACTTATAAATTTGAATTTGCCGCAAATAACGAAACGTTTTCTTTTTTAGGCAGGTAATTTTTGAGAATTTAAGATTAATGCGTTCTCGCAGTGTTATTCAGTTCCTTTTTGTTATTTGTGGACCAATTTTTAGAAATTAAAAGACATTCCCGCCAAATCCCACCAGTGAATAACGATACAATGTGACATAAATTATGCTAAGCTAAATACAAGCGCCTCGATTATTTTTAGTCTTCTAATATTAATACAATTCCTTAGGAGGCTCTTTAGAACCCTTCCTATTTCATTAGTCTATGGAATTTTTTAACTGGTACAAAAGTAACTGTCTCCAGTTAAACTTGACGAGTACATGTAGTTGCCGATGGATATTTTCCAGTTCAAACCACTTGATAGAGACTAAATGGATAGATGGGTGGATGAATGTATGGATAGTTTAAAAGTGAATGGATAGATAGATCAAAACCCATCAACCACTTTTTAAACATTAGCTTACATATCATAAGGACAAGTTTTAAAGTTCAGAACGAGAAAAAATCCCTATTTTTGTCTGTTTGTTGTTTGGTTGGTTTTAAGTTTGTGAGAAAATTGAACGACTTGAGCTAATAACGGAATATGTGGGAAAAACTTAATTCTAACTTTTGACTTCACCTCAGTACAGAAGAAACTAATACCATAATTTTCCCTTAGTTTGTGACGATGATCCCGCCTATGAGGATGATTGCCCCGTGAAAGCCGCCATAAAAGACTACTGTGATGATCATAAAGATTTTATGAAGGAAAAATGTCCTTTGTCTTGTGGGTTCTGCTCAGAAGGTAAGGGATTTAACAGCTAACGTAATGCAGCACATGATGCACACATGCCAATACACACAAAGCCCGCGGGAAAATTTGCTGTCGGACAAATGTGTGAAAAATGGAAAATGTGTTAATTAGTTTATTTCCAGTCCAAGCATATCCGTCAGCGTTAGCCAGAATTTAGGTTTGTGCCTGTCACTTTAAACCTATTTAGCCTGGGGGGAGCACATTGTGCCAGCGCCGCGCTGACTTTAACGAACTATGACTTTTGAATAGCCCGACAAACACTCACCACATCTCGTGACTTTTCCTAAAATTTATCAGAGAAAATTTTTCTGTCTATGGTGATTGACGTTTTCATGGCAACCGCGTATTCAGGAGCGTATTTTGACTACTTTCAAACTGTCTTTTCTTCAGTCCTTTCCACCTTCGTAAGAACATAATCATTTACTTTTTTGTGCTTGTTTTGATTAAGTATGCTTCTCAGAACAAATTCATATCATGACATGTGACGTCATAGAAAATATGTTTATGTAGATAAAGTTATCAACTATGGTATTTCTTGTAAGTATTGTTTTCTACGCAAAATCTTGTCAATATTTCTTCAGTTATATTCCACTGGCAATAAAATCAGTCACAACAGAAGATATTGAAGTTTGCACTCTTCAACAATTTTAAATATGCAAAGCAATGGCTAAAGTGACATAGTTTACAGTGAAAATTGTCTTAGATTTTTACAAATACATTATTTATTCGTTAAAATTTCAAGAAAAATAAGCAATCAATCTAAACCGATAAAAATAACAAAAAATGCGTATTTCTTGCACTAATGACGTCATTTGACGTAATGACACCTCGTAATTCACACCTCATAAACCCAATCTGTTAAGCTAATTATCTGCTAAAAACATGCGAGATCTATAGGGACCCCCCCACCCCCCGTAGGGTAAGGAACTAAAAAAAAAACAGACAAAAGCCCAGGCAAATTAAGGTTAAGTGGAGCTCAAGTTCGCACCTCTATCAAACAATAAATTAATTAATTAATTAAAATAAAGGCAGGGAAAAAAACACAATAGCTGTAGCATCAACAACGTCGTGAAGCTTTCAAATTGCTTTTGCGAGAAATATTTTACATTGCTACTCGCAATTTGTTGCAATAACTCAGTGAGGAAATGAGCCTTGATTTCAATTTAATTGCAGGGACTGCACAGCCTCCGGCTCCACAAGGTAAGGTCCACTTAAGATTAAAATGCTTAAACATGATCGTTCAAACGCAATTGTAAGTGAAGAGCGGGTAAAGAATCCACGACGACGACGGCAATAATAAAGTTGCAAATATGTGCAAACCATGTACAATGGTTCTGCACGACATTATACATTATGGTACATTTTTCCCTTTCCCTGCAAAACAGCAAAGTGAAATGACCAATTTGTAAGATTTTTGGAGAAGGTGAATACATGTTGGTGACCAGTGTTAAATTTATTCACTTAGATCGGTTCAGCAAATTATACAAATTGAACGATTTGGTCTAATTACGGAATATGTGGGAAAACGTACATTCTAAATTTGACTTTACCTGCACGAGTACAGAAGAAACTAAAACCCTAATTTTCTTTAAGTTTGTGAAGATGATCCCGCCTATGCAGATGATTGCGCCGAGAAAGCCGCTATAAAAGACTACTGTGATGATCATAAAGATTTTATGGAGGAAAAATGTCCTGAGTCTTGTGGGTTTTGCTCAGAAGGTAAGAAATTAAACAAGGGTGTAACACAGCACAAGATGCATGCATTTTTTTTAAGAATTCTAAAAAAAAGCATACCAATACACACAAAGCCCGCGGGATAAAATTTGCAGACAAATGTTGGAAAAATGGAAAATGTGATATTAGTACTTTCTAGTCCAACTACATCCGCCTCAACATTAGCCAGAATTTAGTCTTTCTGCCTGTTACCTTAAGTTTGCAATTCATGGAGCTTAAGTTTAGTGAACTAAAATCACACCTCTATCAAAAAAGGAAAAAAAAACAGACAACAACAACACCAACAACGTGAACATTTCAGAATACTTTGCGAGAAATATTTTACATCATTGCTACTCGCAGTATGTTGCAATAACTCAGTGAAGAAATGAGCCTTGATTTCATTTTAATTGCAGAGACTGCACAGCCTCCGGCTCCACAAGGTAAGGTCCACTTAAAATTAAAATGCTTGAACATGATCGCTCAAACGCAATTGCAAGTTAAGAGCGGGTAAAGAATCTGCGACGACGGCGACGACAATGAAAAAGTTGCAAATTAATATGAGCACTCCGCAATGGCTCTGCACGTGCAATATACATTTCTACGTGCATTATACATTATCTCTGCAAAAAAAAAAAAACAAAGTGAAGTGACTAATTTGTAAGATTTTTGGAGAAGGTGAATACGTGATGGTGACCATTGTTGAATTAATTTCTTAAATCGGTTCAGCAAATTATACAAAGTGAACTATCTGAACTAATTACGGAATATGTGGGAAAACATGCATTCTGAATTTGACTTTACCTGCATTAGTAAAGAAGAAACTAATACCCTAATTTTCCTTAAGTTTGTGAAGATGATCCCGCCTATGCAGACGATTGCGCCGAGAAAGCCGCCATAAAAGACTACTGTGATGATCATAAAGATTTTATGGAGGAAAAATGTCCTGAGTCTTGTGGGTTTTGCTCAGAAGGTAAGGCGTTGAACAGTTAGCGTAACCCAACACAAGATGCATGCCAAAGAAAAGCATGCCAAAACACAAAAAGCCCGCGGGATAATTTGCATTCTTTTTCTGCAAAACAACAAAGTGAAACAACCAATTTGTAAGATTTGTGGAGATCGGTTCAGCCAAATTATACAAATTGAACGATTTGGACTAATTACGGAATATGTTGGAAAACATGAATCTAAATTTGACTTTACCTCAATACAGTAGAAACTAATACCCTAATTTTCCTTAAGTTTGGGGCATGCACGAGAAAGAAAAAAAATCGATCACCGCTTGATATGAAGCAAAAAAAGATATCAGGAAAAAAAAACCAAGAAAGAACTGCGGACATAAACAAACATTTGGAGACGTTCCTCTCGGGGTGTTTTCATTATATCAATGAAAATAAAAGCGCTTGTTAAAATTCCAGTGTCACCTCAAAACCAAGATAATCGCATCGAAACTTCAAAGAGCATTTCTAGTAATAAAACCTTATTGTAATTTAGCATTTTTAAGACTCGGAGATGATAACTGATGTCCTAAAAAATGTCCTCTTATATTCACATAATTGAGTTAAGGTATCAGTATAGGCGAAATTTGGCGATAACGTTAAAAATATTTTTTTAACTAATGAAATGGAGACGCGGATGATCTATCTTTTCTAAAAGGAATGAAGAGAAAAGCTTTTTTAGTTTTCGAGAAAGATGGAAAAAAGTGTTTTGAATACTTAATGGGCACTAATTGACTCTTGACAAGTTTCTGTCATTACTAATTAAAATGCACCGCAAGCTGTCACGCGTTTCGATCATGCGAAACGTGAATGCGTATTTCGGTGTTAGATTTCATATATTGCAAAGGACGCACGCATCTGTCTCTCGTTTTTTTTTAAATACGTAATCGTGTTAGGATTCGGTATTAAGTTTGCTTTTTAAAAATTTTTCAAGCCTTCTAGAAAACGTGAGCGCAATTCTTGCCCGTTTTCTTCGCCAAAGAAGCCGAAGAGACTCCAGTCGACAGACGATGGCACATTTTAAACGGCTTTAAGAAAGTCAAACCCTCCAAACAGTATCACAGCTTGAGAGTTCCCTCTCTTGATCAATTTAGTTGTGTCGCCTTTAAATCAGCTTGACCAAAGGGACAAAGCTGTTATGTTTGTAATAAGGAAAGCTCTGTTTTGAAGGCTAGAATAACTTTAGCGACAAACGGGAGTCGCGTTTGGCCTGTCATTTTACATACTATTTTTCGTCGCAGGTTTTGCCCCGTCTTCGGCATCTTTTAGCGGTTTCCTAAGAATGCTTCGAAATAAACGCGACGTTAGTACTGTTAAACGGCAAATATGAAAATGTTGGATTTAAACGAGGACCAAATATTTTAAATACAAACCTCTAATATCCTCGCGACTTTGCAATTTAGTAAACTACGGTTTTCGCGCCAGTTTCGACTGTTCATTATGTTGTCATCGATGTCATTGTTACTGTAACTTGATTTTTCTTGCCGATCTGTCAATACATCGTTGCAGCCTGGCACCCTGGGTGTTTTCTTAACGCCTAATCACACTAAAATTGAGAAGTGAATTTTCGTAGGTAGCTCGAGATAAAATTTGGGCGCACATAGCTGAACATTTTAAGTTCGTTTACGCGCACTTTTTAACCAAATCACCTGAAATTTGGCGGAAACGTTCTATGATTATTCGAACGCAAGACGGTGTCGGGCTTTTTTAAGATTTGGCTCCGTTTTCAAATTATGGCCTCGTTTTTAGAGCAATTCGCTCGCGCTAAGGTCAACAAACTTTAGGAGGGGATACTGAAAAATCGAAACCACATACGAGAAATCGCAGACATCTTTTTTAAGGATAACATGTGGTGAAACATTTCCGATGTTAATTACGCCGCTCTGTTAATTCGCGCGGGGAAACGAACCAAATTTAGGCTAAGTGGTGAATCTGCCTTCTTTGTTTAATATTTCTAAGAGGTTTTTCTTTACGAAATTCATAAAGTTATAGGGAGATTTAAAATTTAATAAGCTTTCAGAAAATGGATAGGTTGTTGGGGTTTCGCTTAAAGCGCGCGTGCAAAATCACGAAAACTAGAGATCGTCAATCCACCTGCAAGTTAGGTCACTTGACGGCTACCGTAGCTAATCACTGGCCTGGAATCGCACGTTTCTTTGGAAAACGTATCATTTCAATAAGAAAATAGGTAATATTAGACATTTACTAATTCGTCTGTGACATTCTTTTTTACAGAGCCTTAGCTGTCATGCTTCAGTCGTCCATGAAAATCAAAGACAAGACTTACATAGATTTTTCAATTTTCTTTTTTCTTGCCTTTTACTGAGGTTGGGTCGTGTAGCTTGTGCTATGTTCTAAATATACCGCGAATATAGTCACGTTTATAATGGAGTGAATGACCATTTATGCATTTTTCTTTTCTCTTGGAACTAATGAACATAGAGGTAAATTAAGATAAAACACATTAAAGAGTAGTTCCAGTAATTCGCTTGTCTGTTTGTTACTGTCTGTGATGTTTTTAATGGTTTCCTAAACGCGACGTGTTGTTTACCCAGATGATAAATTTTGCTCCACAATATATTTTTGTAGTTTTCCAGGCATAACGACCATTAAGAAAACCTAATAAGATATGTGGGATCTCATGTGATTGGACTGGAATCAAAACTCAATGGAGAAGTAGGTAGTATTACTTTGAAACCCAAGGGTTTTCTGTCTTTTTCTCAAACGAATTAAGTCAGTCTGCCATCCTAAAGAAAAGCAAAATCAAATTCGCGACACATTTTCACATTTCTTTCAAGGTACTGCTTTTTCAACATAACGTCAAAATAAAACAATGATAAATTTAAAAAGACACGAGACAACCTTTAAAAGGCATGTTTCGGCATAACTTACACCATCTTCAGTTTGATGAAAATAATCAAAATAGCGCTACATTTATAGGTTACATTGATACATAAGCTCAGCATGTTATCAATGTAACCTATAAATATAGCGCTATTTTGATGTTTTCATTAAACTGAAGATGGCATAAGTTATGCCGAAACATGTCTTTTAAAGGTTGAATCGTGTTTTTTTTAAATTTATCAACGTTAATGTCACTGTTCCGCATAATATAATTAAACAATGATTCAAGGATGTAACGCAACCCATGACCGCGACGCGGCAAAATAAACAACAACAGTATGGCGTAATAGGGGGGACGCAGCCCTGTGGCAGGTTATTTGCGCGTCGGGGTATGCGCACAAAGTAAAGCCTCACATATTCCCCCACAACGTGGGGGTTAGGACAAGAGTATTGGCAGAGCCTTTCTTATCTCCCCAGCGCCGCACGGGCTGGATCGGACAAGATTAAGGCAAAGGTATAAAATGGTAAGACACAAGCAATGCCAAAAGCTTGGGGGAAGTCGCAACGCAGACTTAACCGAACCACAAGGAGTGACCCCTGAGTTTAATGAGCAAAAACAACAAGATGACCCATCTCCAAAGGGAGGGAGGGTGGGTAAACTAAATTGTTACAAAATCTTGCTTTCGTGCAAGACTGCCAAGGTAATGCTCTTGGATAATGTTCCGCTGCTTATATAGCAAGACAGTGTCTCAGAGCTCGACCAATAGATAGAGTTGTACTATAAGCTAAGTAGACACAGTGTGGCGAACTACTAGCGATGAATAGAGCTAACAAAATAAGAACCAATTCGATCAAGACTAAGATACATTTCTAGACCACGAAAAACAAAGTATCGGTCACGATTTTAGACACGAAAGACTTTTATACTAGCTACGTGAATAGGGAGTATTCATTTATGAATAAAGCCTTCATTGCTCTTTGTTTTGGGCAAAGCCTGCCTGACCTACCACCCCTAGGGCGTCGCGTTCTATTAACTGCGTTTTACCGCTTGGTAAAAGCGACATTAAAATATACTTCACCCAGAAACAAACAAACAAACAAACAAACAACAAGGTAGTAAGAGTCTGCTACAGTTTGCAATACTGAATAAAGGTACGGTATATTCACGTGGATGCAGGATACTCAATATAAATGAAAGAGGCGAACATTAGAAGATCAACAACAAACACCATTTACGAAAACTGCGCATATTTTTTAGTATTATTATTCAGTTTCCACCTAATGGACTACACAGAGCGCCCACACGAACTTTGAACAAGGTATTCCTAATTTCATAATAAAATTATTATCATACGTAGCTTTGGAAAATAGCCGGAAAACACGAGAAAAGAAGACTGAACATACTATTCCTCAGGCGTTTTCTTCTGTGCTTTATCATCATCATCATCATCATCATCATCATCATCACCATCACCATCATCATCACGTCTGGGTCGACATACAGCATCAAACGGTATCAAGAAAAATGCCACAGATTAAAAGGGTTACTTGGCAAAAAATAGCAAATATAAGTAAAATGATCCTCCAATAAAGACATATAACACAATAAATTCATTATTTTCGCTTAATACTGCTTCTTTCTTAATGTTTTTGACTGCCAGCATTCTGTCGTGACCGTGACATAAACTGTGCAAAGTCCCTGGGCGTATGTGACGCGGATGTTAACAATGATATGATGGCTGTGATGGCTGTGTACTGTGGAGACACTTGTGACATTTGTAAATATGATTTATCATCGTATTTTAATCGATATTTCATATATTGCAAAATACTATTATATTTAGGGAAAACTCCTCATCAGGCAACAATTACTGGAGTAAAACTTTGCACGATATCAACTTTGGTAGGATGAAAAGTAATTTTTAATTACAGCCAGTGGCGTAGGTTCTTCTTGTGGGTGTTTTCATTGCACCGAGTAAAAGTAATTGTTCATCCCGCCCGTTACTGTGTGAACTGCGTCCACCACGAAAGTCATGTTGGTTTTGAAACTGTCCAGCATACTAATGTCCTACAACCATGCTCAATTCATCACTTGGGTGCTCACTCCAGAAAGGTAGAACAACTACAACCAAACGCTCCAGAGATATCGAATCATTGATCGCTGAAGATGTAAGTCTAGTGTCAGTCAGCAAATGAATGAATTTTCTGAATTTGCATGCAAAGTTCCTGTATGTTCTAAAATTTGAAAAGAGAGTATTATGACAATTGATGACTAGAATGAAACTGGCTATGATTAGCCTCCAACGGAAAGGTTTTTTTATGGCTCGTCGACGAATAACCTCAATTTGTGGAAAACCTTAGTAACCGATTAAAAATCCTTTGATTATTTAGCTACTTTTTTAGTTCTAACATGGCTTTCCGCATTTAAGACGTCACGGGCCTAACGGTAGCCATCTATATGACCTTTTCACAGGTTATGGAGCGCGAATTTGTTCGACGTGAACGCCTCATTGCAATAGTTTTGACATCTGCAAAGTTTTTTAACCCTTTATTGAAATTTTGTTCTGTTTCTCCCACAAATTGTACGATCACCACTTTGTTTACTATATTTGGCGACAGTCAGCGAATAATATGTGAGAGCGTTGGAAACAAAGGTCAACCATGGGCAGCTTAGGAAACGTTTGGAAACACATCGCACAGGTATTGGTAGGGCCTTGCGATAATCATTTTGAGATTTTCAGTAAGGGACTAACTGAACTTCAGTGTTAGGGCTGATGTTGTTTAAAAATTTGTCAAAATACCCTTTTCGAAATAGAAACGAGCAGCCTCTCGAGTGAAATATTAGTTGAATACACAAGATGTCAGACAGAAAAAATATGTCTCTCAACTCCAAGGTATGTGATTGTGTTTGTAATGCTCTGGTCTGCCTCTTAATTTCGTATAAAAAGACGACCAACGCTTTTGATGTCAACGATTCTCCGATGTATATATATTTTTATTTATTTTACTTTGGACACTACGAAGGCTGCAATGAGATTAGATTGTAAATATTAAAATACATTAAACGAAAACCGTGTACCGCAATCCCTTACATGTCTGTTTTGGTCACGAGCACATCTCCAATTAAACTACTAGGTAAAAATCGAATCATTGGTAGTTCTAAAGAGCGGTAACTGCTATTTGCTTGAAATTTTTAACTCTCAAAGGATTGTTTAACAGCGGTGGAATAAAAGCGGAATAAACATTTATTAGGCAGGTACCGCTTTTAAAGGTTTCGTGTTAAAAGCATCCAAAAAGATAAAAATATTTTGCCTCACCTAAACCATCCAACTGTGTCATCCGGTCCAAATATTAGTTTATGTTTATGTAAGTACATATCACCTATCATTCTTCTGACGTGCCATTTCTGCAGTGCAAATGAAATTAACTGTAGTCTTGAAAACTAAAACTGTACTGCTTTCGTAGGCTAGCGTCACTATCTTTTGCTTGAAAACTTTTTGCAGATTTATTAAAGGCATATACTGTGGAACGACTGCCAGTTATTATATTTAAAATCACGTTTATATTTCAACCTTGCGCTCATGTGCAATGTATTCTTTTCCTGGCTAGCTTTCGCTTCAGTATCTTATTACAGGCCCTCTCACTTAAGCTTTCGGACACGACAGAAAGCAGTATTGGAACTTTTAACCCAGTCGGTCACGGAACCAGTTGACAGTAAACGAAAGTCTCCATGTGCTCACGGTTAGCATCTTTCGGCTTTTTAAAGGTGTCTGCTTTAAGCTGTATCTGTTTTAAATTGCCTAACGGAAATCTCCTGATTAGAATTTACACACATGTATATATAACTAAATTGAAAGCTTCAACCTGCTTTAGCGCTTCCATTCCCAGGCGAGAATTACTGGAGTAACAATTTGTTACGATATCAGCTAAAAATGATCCGGTAGGATGAAAAGTAGTTTTTGATCACAGCCAGTGGCGTAGGTTTCTCTTGTCCGTTTACCCACCTTTAGTTGTTTTCATTGCACCAAGTAAAAGTAATTGTTCTTCCCACCCGTTACTGTGTGAACTGCATCCACCACGAGAGGCATGTTGGTTTTAAAACTGTCCAGCATACTAATGTCCTACAACTCATGCTCAATACATCACTTGAGTGCTCACTCCAGAAAGGTAGAACAACTATGACCAAACGCTCCAGAGATATCAAATTAGTGATTGCTGAAGTGGTAAGTCTAGTGTCAGCAAATAAATGAATTTTCTGAATTTGCGTGAAAAGTTCCTGTATGTTCTAAAATTTGAGAAGATAGTATTATAACAATTGATGACCAGAGTGAAACTGGCTAAAATTAGCCTCCAACGCAAAGATCTTTTGGACTTGTCAACGAGCCGTCAATTTATGGAAAACTTTAGTAACCGATTACTTATCTACGTTTTTAGTTCTAACAATGCTTTCGGCGTTTAAGGCGTGACAGGCGTAACAGTAGCCATCTATATGTCTTTTTCACAAGTTATAGAGCACGAATTTGTTCGACGTGAACGCCTCCTTGCAATAATTTTGACAAAGTTTTGTTTCAATCCTGTATAGAAATTTTGTTCTGTTTCTCCCGCAAGTTGTACAATCACCACTTTGTTTACTATTTGGCGACAGTCAACTAACAATCAGCGTTACTTTGGACACAGTACGAAGGATGTAATTAGATTGGATTACAAACATTAAAATACATTAAACCGAAACCGTGGGGGTGTACCTCACTCCCTTACATGCCTGTTTTGGTCACGAGCACATCTCCAATTAAGGTACTAGGAAAAAATTGAATCATTGGTAGTTCTATAGAGCGGTAACTGCTATTTGCTTGAAATTTTAACGCTCAAAGAGCATTGTTAAACAACGGTCGAATAAAAACAGAATAAACATTCATTAATCAGGTACAAGAGCTTTAAAAGGTTTCTTGTTAAAGGTATCTAAAAAGATAAAAATATTTTGCCACACCTGAACCATCCAACCGTGTCATCCGGTCCAAATATTAGTTTATGTTTATGCACGTACCCAGGGGGGGCTGGCAGCTAGGCCTGGAACCGAGTTTACATGATCGCCCCAGTAAAGAAATTTGGCCGAGTAGGACTGAGTACTAATTTTTATTCCAAACAAACATGGCGGTGGCGAAGAAGGAGAACTAGCTTTTATTTGGCGTACGTGTGTTTGTGTAGGTTCAGCATCATTTTGGCTCTTCCAAGTTTAAATATTCAAGGGAAGGTTTCAATCGCTTTTTTTACCTTTTGGATCTGATTTTGTTGCCTTTTCTGCTTTTTCTGTTACTGATTTTACTTTTGAAGCATTTTCTGACACATTTCACATTCGCCTTTCTCTTAAACTAAGAATTGACGCGCGAGACTTCGTCCATCTCACTTAACCTTTGCCTTATTGTTTTATTTACGTACACTGTAGATCTTCCTTTCTTGATAGGAACTACCCAGGGGGAGTCAACAATTAATTGTGGAGGTGTTGTTGACCCAAATTATTTCTGTTTTTCCCAAGTTATGTTACTACCATACAGTCCACAAGAGATTTTTTTATGTACGGTTCTTTAAAATCCTTAAGTGGTGAAAAGCTGAGAGGTGATGTTTACAACACTTTACTCTTTGACTTTGCAAAATGAGTCACAGATATTGACTAGGTATACCCTGTAATAAACCTCATTATTTTGGAGAAAAAAGGTGAAGTAATTTTTCATTTACATTTCGTCTATCACATCTCTGGGGTGAGAATTGAAACTTAAAGCTGCTTAAAGGGGCCAGGTTGCTCAACTGATAGCAATACCCCTGCCAGTCATTTCACGTATTAACTTGGTGACCATGGCTTCATATATTTCATCACGAATGGGTTTGTGGAAAATTGACATTTGAATTCTGAAGGGACTTGAGTTGTTCTTGAGCAGCTTTTGCAAACAAAACAATCATTTGGGGGTGAAGCTTGCATAGGTTCTGCTGTTTGTAAAGCAACACACCATCACTTGGGATCTGACAGTTATCAGGTTACCCATGATGCATGTTGACAAATATGTTTTTGGCAAAACAATCATTAGGGGGTGGAGTTTGCATAGGTTCTGCTGTTTGTAAAGCAACACACCATCACTTGGGATCTGGCAGTTATCAGATTACCCACGATGCATGTTGACAAATATGTTTTTGGCAAAGGTTTTCAGTTGTACAGGGACTTTTACTGATGACATATTCATGGACAGCTGTGTCAATCATCAATTTTCTGAAAACACTTCAAAATGACTGTTGCACACAAAGACCAACCATGGTTGATCAGCCATTCTGGGGTTATTTCATATCTCCTTTGTAAATAAGTTACTGAATGCATGCCAGCCTCATTTTGACACCCAGCAATACAACACCGTTTTGATCTGTTTTCCCCTACCTTATTGGTAAAAATTCTGAAATAATAATCCTTACAGTTAAATGTATTCAACTCGAGCAGTTGAAAAAGCAAAGCTGAAAAATTCAGTCACGAACAGGATCAAATTTGCTTTTTCAACTGCTGAAGTTGAATACATTTAACTGCAAGCCCTGCATGGTCACAATTGTTACATCCGAAGTTCACACGATTTATTTTGCATATATCCATCTTAGCTTCGATAAAAACTCTCCTTGCATTAGGCATTGGGAACTGTTTCCTCATCAGAAGAACAAATGTGTGAAAGGGTGTGAGCAGAAGAAGTTGATTGCTCTTTTAAAATAAAGGACAGTTTAGAACTTTTGCACTGTCCTCACTGCATTATTGCATAGTTCACCTGGTGTTACTGAAATCAAACTACAAATTTTTCACTGAAACTTAAGTATAAGGGCCTTAATGTCTTTCCCTTAAATTAAGCCTCTTGTACAGGCTACAGGCAAAAGACAAAATCATATAATTTTAAATCCTTCAATCTTTTCAGATGACCCTCGCAAATGTTTATAATCCTTCTCATTGAACAGTCGCATGCGTAATGTGGGAAAATGCTTGGAAATGTGAGAGTTCAGTACATTTTCCATTGATTTATCTTAGCACTGTCCTTTGCCAATTCTTTAAGTTCTCTTATAACTGAACAAGCAAACCTCAGGTAGCTCTATTTGTAAGGTTAAGCATTCTTCTTTTGTTGGTTGTCCTTTATAAGCTATCCTTTCCAGTTGCAAAATTCTATCATCTTTCTTGTAACTGCAGTTTAAACTGAAAACTAACCAAGATATTTGCAAGAATAACTGCCGCCAAGAAACATTCAAACCAAACAAAGAAGAATTCCGTAAAATAAACGTGGTGTTTTATACCTAATTACACTTACGGCTGTAAATAAGACGCATAAAATTTGAGACAAGTATTTGTTTACTGCATGAATAAAGTTCAAGCCCATTTTTAATACGTACATTCTGGGCCTTGGCATTTTGTGCCTTCGTCGTGAAACAGAATTAAAGAAAAATCGCAATCGAAATCACCTCTTTTCACAGTGTCGGCTGGAAGATTCCACAGTTTCCACAGTATAAAGATCCTTATAAATCTTTCTGAGACAACGAAATCCACAATTATCCGCTAGAATATAAGCTTATTTATAATTTGTGCCTAAGTCATACTGTTCAACACACTCAACTGGGAAAATCTCAGGCCGAAACTCGCGTATTCAATATTGACTGCTCTACTAACCTAAAATAAAGCTGGTCCTTCATTCCATCGGTTTTGATGGTCTCAGAAACAGAAATAGATCGAAATGGAAGGTCGAAAGCTGCAACTTAATGCCATTTCCCAGGTCAAGTGGCTGTTGACACCGCGAGCGTCATTTTCGCACAAACATCACACCTCGTGTTCTTGACATTATACACGTCAGGGGTGTACACAGATTCAGAAATCAAAGAAAAATGTGGTGTTCAAACTCTGTACTGTCGCAAAAAATGCTAACAGCAAATAAACAATAACCAACAACGAATTCATTTTCCACAGTCGAGTCACCACGAACGAAAACACATCTTCTCGAGTAGTTCGCGCGAGACTTCCTTGCATTCGCGCATGCTTGTTAAGGGGTTTTCGAATGATTGACAGATTTCTTTACTGGGGCAATCATCTAGAGGCCAAAAGCGGCAGGATCAAAGGTAGCTGCCAGCCCCCCCTGCACGTACCTATCACCTATTATTCTTCTGACGTGCCATTTCTGCAGTGCAAATGAAATTAACTGTAGGCTTGAAAACTAAAACTGTGCTGCTCTCGTAGGCTAGCGTCACTATCTAAAGGCATACACTGTGGAACGACCACCAGTTATTATATTT
The DNA here is from genome assembly GCA_964017195.1 of Siderastrea radians. Lineage (NCBI taxonomy): Eukaryota > Metazoa > Cnidaria > Anthozoa > Scleractinia > Rhizangiidae > Siderastrea > Siderastrea radians. Next base: position 22,654,172 of record OZ024887.1, on the reverse strand, counting down.
GAAACCACGTTTACATTTCAACTTTGCACTTATATGTAATGTATTCTTTTCCTGGCCAGCTTTCGATTCAGTATCTTAAACTAGGTCCTTTCACTCTCGGACACGACAAAAAGCAGTATTGCAACTTTTAACCTAGTCGGTCACGGAACCAGTTGACAGTAAACGAAAGTCTCCATGTGCTGTTAACATCTTTCGGCTTTTTAAAGGTGCCTGCTTTAAGTTGTATCTGTTTTGAATTGCCTAAGGGAAATCTCCTGATTAGAATTTACACACAAGTATAACTAAATTGACAGCTTCAGCTTGCTTTAACGCTTTTATTTCAAGGGCAAGAATTACTGGAGTAACAATTTGTTACGATATCAGCTAAAAATTGTCCGGTAGGACGAAAAGTAGTTTTTGATCACAGCCAGTGGCGTCGGTTTCTCTTGACAGTCTACCCACCTTCAGTCGTTTTCCGGTCTTCCCACCTTCGGTCTACCCACTTTCAGGCGTGCACTGTAAGTACCTCATGTTGACTCATACAAATTGGCTAAGATTTTGAAAGGGGAACCTCTTGCCTGTAAAGGAAAGTCTCCATGTGCTGTCAGTATCTTTCAGCTTTTCAAAGGAGTCTGCTCTAAATTGTATCTGTTTTGAATTGCCTAAAGGAAAACTCCTCATTAGAATTTCACAGAAGTATAAATTTGAAAGTTTGAACCCTCTTTAGAGCTTTTATCACCAGGCGATATCAGCTATGGCAGGATGAAAAGCAATTATTACTCACAGCCTTGAGTGGCGTAGGTTCTTCATGTCGGTTTACCCACCTTCACTTGTTTTCATTACACCAAGTAAAAGTAATTGTTCATCCCACCCGTTACTGTGTGAACTGCATCCACCACAAAAGGCACGTTGGTTTTGAAACTGTCCAGCATACTAATGTCCTTGACAACTCATGCTCAATACATCACTTTGGTGCTCACTCCTGATCCAGATATTGAATTATTGATTGCTGAATAGGTAATTATAAGTCTAGTGTCAGCCAATTGTATTTAAGAACTTCACAATACTTACCTACTCAAGCAGCAGCTTAAAGCGATGATCAGAAAGGAAAGTGGACAAAATTAGATATGAGAAAACTTTGCCTTCACAGAATCTCACTTTTGCAGACTTAATGTTCTTGACTACCATGAAGTTCCCTTCAGAAAGTTTTCTACAATTTTACCAGCGTTCGATTACTTTAAATTTCAGAAATTGTTCATAATTTTAAGTTTAAGCAAATACACGATGGTAATGCTCGTTTTTAAAATAAACAAAAGTTAACCTACTGTTAAGGTGCGTCAGTATGTTTCAACATCACGCAAATGCAAGTTATAAACTTGCCTGATGTCTTACTGAACTTGATTGTGTGAATATCGTGTTTCACACTCGATCTATTGTTACCGCTGTCACGCGGCACGTTATAGTCTCGCGTTTCGGTCTTGCATACTGCAGCAAACAGGGCCCCAATTCCTCCGCTCATCCTATTTATACCCCCTGATGAGAGGGAAGGCCAGTTATGCCCCCGCCCACTAGGCCGGTCTTGGTCCGCGCCTGTGTATTGGTTCTTTCACAGGTACCCCAACCGAACCTTCAGTGATCCACTTCAGGGACCAACTCCAGGATGATCAGGGGTCCCCCCATCCGCCACCCCGAGGACGCGCCGTATAGGACAGACAGCCCACGGGTGGTGGCGAAGATCCTTGTTTTACTGTTGCACTTACAGGGGTGCAGATATTGGCAGTGATCATGAGCTGGTTGTAGCTAAGCTCAGGCTAAGGCTGGCCCGAAAGATGAAACCTAAGGAAACCAGAAGGCTAGACGTAAAGAAGCTGAGGGTGGAGAGGTATCAAGTGGCATACCAAGATGAGGTGAACAAAAGGATCACTAATCTTGATTTGGAGGAGGGATCATTTGTGGAGGAGGGATGGGCATCTTGGCGCGATGCAGTGATGGGGGCAGCTGAGGCTGTCGTTGGTCGGAAGAGGCGGAGACGTAAGGACTGGATATCAAGGAAAACAGAGAATTTGGTGCGGTAGAGAAGGAGAGCAAAGTTTGCAAGGGATCAAGTTGGAAGTAGAAGTCGTCATGAGAGATACCGTTCATTAGATAGGCAGGTAAAGAACAGTGCAAGAGAAGGCGAACAGAAGTGGCTGGACTCTGTGGGTGCTGATATGGAGAGAGCTGCACATAGTGGGAAACATCGACGCATGTATCAGCTAGTTAAGCAGTTGTCCAGTCAGTGCGCTGCAGGTACATCATTTGTCAAGGGTGAGGATGGCACACCCCTGAAAACCGATAGGAGGTGAAGTCACGGTGGAGGTGAAGTCACAGTGAAGTCACGACTTATTGAACAGTCCGCCACCACAGAAGAGGTTACACCGAATTGGGCCTATAGGAGAGTACCTGGAACTTTCTGAAGATCCTCCCACCAGGTTGGAGGTGGAGAAAGCGATTCAGACGTTGAAGAACAACAAGGCCCCTGGGACTGATGGAATTGTCGCTGAAGTGATCAGGCTGGGTCCAGCTGAGCTATATCGACTCCGCATCAACTGTTCGTGAAGATTTGAGAAGATGAAACTGTTCCTGACGACTGGACTGAGAGTCTCGTCTGCACTATTTTCAAGAAGGGAGACCGTTCCATGTGTAGTAACTACCGTGGTATCTCCCTTTTATCTGTTCCTGGGAAGGTCTTTGGGCTCATCATTTTGGAAAGAATACGAGCAGGTATTGAAGGAAGCTCCGTGAGAACCAAGGGGGCTTCAGGAGTGGGAGAGGGTGTGTAGATAAGATCGTCTGCCTTCGGATGCTGATTGCCAGCTTTGTTGATTTCAAAGCAGCTTTCGACAGCATTCATCGCCCTTCTATGTGGCATATTCTTGCAGACTGTGGGATCCCTATGAAGTATGTGCAGCTTATTCGCTGTGTATATGAAAACTGTGAGGCTGCTGTCATTGTCGAGGGCGAGAGAACAGACTGGTTCAGGGTTGATATTGAAGTTCGCCAGGGATATTTCCACTGCTCTTTGGTGTAATGATCGACTTTGTCCGCCGCGAGAGTTGCGACAAGCCATCTGCAGAAATATGTTTGTGAGAACGGAGGCGCACACTTCTGGGGATTGAGCAATCATGGCACTTGACTGACCTGGACTATGCTGATGACGTAACCGTTTTGGAGCCTGGTAGTGACAGAGGCCAGTAGGGCATTGCCCTCACTACAGAAAGCAGGGGAGGAAGTTGACTCACCATCTCGAAATCTAAGACCAAGGCTATGGGGTTTGGAGAAACAGAGGCAGGTCAGTCCACCTTGACCGAGAGACGGCTGACACAGTCAATAACTTCCGATACTTAGGGGTTGGGAATTATTTCAAACGTTAGATTGGATGAGGAGTTGAAGAACAAGATTGGACGTGCCTCAGCCGTATTTGGCCAGCTCTGCAAGGTGTGGAAGAGCAGAGTCAGCCTCAAAACCAAATTGCGCATTTACAATGCCGTTGTCATCCCTACTTTGCTGTATGGCTCAGAGACCTAGGCGACCTTTACAGACTGAAGAAAAGAAACTAGATGTTTTTGATAGCCGCTGTCTCCGTCGTATTTTAGGCATTATGTGGCTCCACCATGTCAGAAATACCGAGGTTCGAGAAAGAACTGGCCAAACACCAGCGTCTCTCCTCTTCAACAGCAGAAGGCTACGTTGGTTTGGGCATGTCTGCCGAATGGGTCCAGAACGGCTTCCTAAATCACGTCTAAGTTGGGTACCTGAGAGTGGGAGGGTCGAAGGGGGAGATGCCGCATCAGATGGAAGGACACCATTAGAAGGGATGCAGGATATGCTAGCGCTGGTGTGGAACAGGATCCAGAAGTTGTAGCGGCTGGTAGAACACAGTGGCGGGACGAGCTTGCACTATTGGTATCCTGATACCAAGTTGCCCGGATGATGATGATGATGATGATGATGATGATGATGATGATGACGGTGATGATGATGACATTTAAAACCAAAAAAAGCAAAACCGCATTAGACTATAAAAATGAAAATGCATTAAAAGAAACCCGTTCAACTCAATCCCTTAGATGCCTGGTTTGGTTACGAGTACATCTCCAATTAAGCTTCTAGGTACAAATTGAATCGTTGGTAGTTCTAAAGAGCGGTAACTGCTATTTGCTTGAAATTTTTAATTTTAACTCTCAAAGAGCATTTTTTTTAGTAGCCGTCGAATGAAAGCGGAATAAACATTCATTAGGCAGGTACAGCTTTACAAGGTTTCTTATTAAACATATTTAAAAAGATAAACATTTTTTTGCCTCACCAACCATTCAACTGTGTCATCCGGTCAAAAGAAGTTTATATTTATGTAAGTACTTATCACCTATCATTCTTCTGACGTGCCATTTCGGCGGTGCAAATAAAATTAACAGTAGGTTTGAATACAAAAACTGTACCGCTCTCGTAAGCTAGCGCCACTATCTTCTGCTTGAAAAGTTCTTGCGGATTAAAGCATACAATCCGGGCCACAACCAGAACTGGATATATAGTTTCCTGTAATTTGATTGGTTCAGATGCTGAACCAAAACATTGTCTTCACCGCGAAAGGACTAAGTTCCAGATAAATTTCCTCGTAGGAGAAATACAGAATGCTTGTCTTATTACCGTGAAAATCAACCTTAGCACGGATAAATCTAGACGATTTTATTCGTTCAAGGATTCGATTCACAGATATCAAGAGCTGAGGGACCAGGAATCTTTTTGTACAAGCGGTACGCAGGCGACCAGTGCAGTTAAACGTTTGGACTTGCGTGAATATTTCACGAGACCGAAGCAACGAGCCGAGAAGAAAACACCGATAGAATGCATGTTTTGCAGTGAACACGGCTTGAGTACCGATACATACGCGGTCGATGAGCTTTTAAAAGTCGAATACTAGTCTATATGTTTGTTGTGAGTGAAGATATTTCCGCCTGGAGTGGTCCATTGTATTCTGCACCGGACGCATTACCCCACTCGCTTGAATACTACCTTGATCGAACAAGACTCCAGAAGTATTCTCTTGCTAGACATTGCTAGACATTGCTAGTCATTGCTAGAGTTCAAAGACAAATAGCTGAACCTGTGTGAAGAAATATCTTGGTAACTGGTACGTGCGCAGTCTCTGTCGTTCGTTCATTGCAAACCCCAATGTAATTGGCAGTAATGGCCAGCTGGTGTTTAGATACCGTGTCAACATAAACAAAATTTGGCAAAGGCATTTTACATGGCAGAAATTGAGATTTTGAAACACCCCTGAGAAACTGAATCCTTTGGCTTTCAAAAATGAAATGGAACTACAGAGTGCATTGTATGTTGCAAATAATAATACTAATAATAAATAAATATGTAAATATATAAACAAATAAATTGGTTTTCACAGGAGACAAGAAAAGAAGTTTATTTTCATTTGTCCCTTTGCTTACTACTTACATCTTGTAATGTGGAAATGGCTGTCAATATAGATGGAATCCAGATAAACTAAAATTTTTGATAGGCACATGAAGCCTTCAGAGTGTTGACAGTGTATGCTAGATTAGATGGTATGCAAATATTCCATATAAAATATGAGAGCATTTTTATACCAGTATTAAAATTCCATATTTTCTCAAATAAGCATTCCTAGACCAGTATTTATTTAATAGATGCCTGTGTCCAACTGACATTAATTTGAAGGAAGCCTTTATTTGAGGTGTACTTTTAATTTAGGCATATTTGACAGCTCCATTCCTTTTCCTCATATGTACTAAATACACAAACAAGAGCAAACTGGAAAACATTATTTAGCTGTAGCAATGTCAAATGGACAGCAAACACAATTCGGGAGAAATGTATTCTTATTGGCAAAATTCCATGTGCAGAAGTTTTCCTCCAGGCTGGCATGCACTCTAAGGGGTGGTGAATGGTCCTCTGGAAAACAAGAGTCTCGGCAATTTTCACTTTGTCTTGAAAATTTTGCACCACCAAAGGATTGCTCTTGGACCTTTTTTTTTAATGTGCTGTCACTTATTGTAAATCCTTGAATAAGCACCTGGGGCACTTTTTTTCAATATTTGTAGGATGAGGTGGGGAGTGCTTATTCAGAGGAGGCATTTATTTGAGGGGAGGCCCTTTTTAATTTTTCACAAATCGTGACCAGTTGGATAGTAATTTGTGTAATTGGCTTGTGACCAATCTTATCTACATAACATAGTGGCTTACTAATCAGCGTCAATTTCAAAAGTCGTTTGCATTTGCTGCAGTTTGCTTTACTTCGCTTAAGAGCAGTTAAACGTTCATTTAGAATTACCAATGACTAAAAAATGACGAGAGATAAACACGACAAATGCTACACTCAACCTTTGTTGTCTCATTAGTCGTCTACAAAAAGCAGGCCAGGGGTGGGGTGTGCTTACTCAAAGGGAAGCGCTTATTTCAAATTTACGATAAGGCTGGGGGCACTTCTTGTTTTCAAAGGAACCTCAAACACCGGGACACCAAAAGAACTATTATTTTAAAATGGCCTCATCCAACTGGCATTATAAGTAATTAACAAAGCCAGCATACACTTATTTGGGGTCTAGCATTTAAATCCAGAAAACAAAAAAGGAATTTGATGCAAATTGAACTGCAATCGTTTCATCTTCAATTTACTAGATCAATATTAATATAGTTTTCATGAGTCATTTTTGAAATTCAGACCATTTTCAGTCACCTTTACTGAAAGATGGTTGGGGAAAATATAATTTTACTACAAAAAGCCATATGTCAACTTTTGTGGAAAAAATCTGCTTCAAACTGAAGTTTTGAAAAATATGGATGTGGTGAGTTGAAAGTTCATTTTCAAAGTAAATTTGAGATTTTATTGGGTGGAAAGAAGGAAGCGGTTCCATTAATTCATTTCATCTTTTTCCTCAATTGACTGTGAACATTTTCACTATTTATAAGTTTCAATGAGCTCATTCAGTGTCCCAGTGTTTAACTGTTTCATTTAGAGCATAAATTCATAGTTTCCAAAACCATGAAAATATGAGTTATGGTTAATTTCCTTCAGCCATGTTTCACACTTTCCATCTTGCAGGTCATAACCTAAAGTAAAAGGAAGAATAAATTAAAATGTGCCAGTAAGCAAGTTAATGCATTTGATATCACAGAAAATACAATACAGAATCACTAGGATATACAGTAGTCTGTATTCTCCTAATTCACAGAAATGAAAGGGATATCATGAAGGGATAGCCAGTGCATTAATTAATACATCTGTGTTTTCATTTTCTAAAATGTAAATTGCAAATTTAGACTAATGCATAACATAAATGGTAATGGCTCATACATTAGTGAGCTGCTTCTGTGACAGGCAATAAAAAAACTAAGCTTATTTAGTATTATTACAGCAACCCTGGTGCAAGTACAAGCTTTATGATAAAAGCCATTCTCGTAAGCGACCAGCTCTAGTTGTAACCACTTGTCTGAATTGCCAAGGTAGTCGTTTACGAGAGCTTCGACTGTATTATTTCTGTTGTCAAAAATTGATGTTTTTGAAGATGGACTCTTGCTCCCATCCCAATCTGTGTGCCCTTTCCCAGAACACAGATCATCTTCAATTGCTTACAATGTAAAATGAACATGGCGTTAGCAGTCCAGTCGATGTATCACTTAACAAACAACACATAAGCTTATAGCGCAACTCATTGTTGCATCTTCAAAAGCACAGCACTATGTGAAGAAGTCTTGCACTACAATGAAAATACTACCAAATACAAGCAAATTTTATGTAGATTTCACAAAAAAATTTTTGAAAGACAGAAAAAATTGTTACGTACCTTCTTTCCCTATATGTTTGGCACCTGGTCAGACAAATTTGTGCGCTGAGTCACCCCCAATTTCAATCGTTTCACGTCTAAATCGCATGCGAAACTTCAACGGATGCAATTTTTTTCACGCTTGTCTGTTTCCTTATTGTTCAAACGCCTGGTTCCCAAAGTACTGTGGGAAAAAGGGCACTTCACAGCCCAGAAAAGAGCTGAGAAGTGACCCAGCATCGTGTCCCTTCGTGTGGGCGCCATCTTGGAAAGTTGGATGACGTCACCATATATCCAGTTCTGGTTGTGGCCCGGACTGGCATATGCTGTGGAACGACTATCATGTATTGCATCACCATTCTCAGTTTCTTTGGATTGTTTTTGAGACGTCAATATAACTACGTATTGACGTCTCAAAAGAGAGCCAGTGATTGGTTGAAAATTTTGGGCCGTTTTTGTCGGGCTCCTTCCATTCAAAACAGAAATTCAAAGTTTCTCGTCAAAAAGCGGCCAGAAATGTAGATTACTTTGCCGTTTGAAAGATAAAGGAAAGCGATATTCAACTTTAGAGGCCGTGTTATCGAAAAGGCAAGGTAAAAGGAAAATTGAAAAACGTGCAAAACGTGTTTTCTTTCGTTCTTAACAGTTTGTTTTTGTCGAGGTGTTGTTGTGCGCGCGCTAGTCACGCAATCATGTTTTTGAAAAAGTTTTGAACGAAAAGGTCGTCGAGTTTGCGTTATTTTACCTATTTTGTCGACCTCTGGAACCTAACAAAACTACATAAAGATGCTACTTTGAATTTATTTGTGTGAAGCATCGATTTATGGTGAGAAAAGTCCATATTTTGCAAACATTCGTGTTCAACACTTGACAAGTTGTAAAAATTTATCTTTTTATCCGTGCAGAAAATGCTCAGTTTTGCCTTTGTTTTACCCGAAAAACGATTGAATCGTGATAAAAAACTAATTGCGATTTTGAGACGGCAATTCTGCATTTAATGCAGAATTGCCGTCTCAAAATCGCAATTAATTTATAATATTTAAAACCATGTTTCCATTTCAACCTTGCGCTCATGCGCAATGAATTCTTTTTCTAGCTAGCTTTCGCTTCAGTATTTTTTCGGAGACCTTTGGCATTCTTTAGAAAATTCTGTAAAACAAGAGAGTGTGTATTTTGTCATTTGCCTTAAACATGGACCTAAAAAAGAGGGTGTTGTCCTGAACGGGGTTGGTATCTTAGGCTTTTTTTGTCCTAATCAGGGTCAGGGTTTCAGACCCTCAGCCTCAGCGGTACTTCGAATTGTACACCCAAACATGGGTCAAGTAACCCCTACCCCCCCCCCCCCACTCGGAAATACGACTCCTTAAAGTTTTAATTGTGTTCGTCCACCAACTCCAGAATGCAACTGGGGCGTGGAATGGGGAGGGGTTATTCCTTTTATACCGGAACTTCCCGTTTAAGCGAATGTTTGCAAGTTTGTTTTGTTTCCTTGCAGTAAAAGTAAAATAAAAGGCATTAGAGCGTACGGGTAACGTAACCCAGGGTGTACTCTGTGAATTTGTGGGTGAGGGTGTGCCACGGAGACTCTGCAACCCTTACAGCCCATGCTCAGCTGCATTTTGCAACCCCGTTCTAGAGTAGAAAGCAAAAAATCCCTACTATATACCAGACTCGCGACGTTAGAACACCTATTCTAGACTAAATCCGTCATAGCCCTGATCACTTTCCCATAAATGAAACCCTGATCTCGGTCTATTCAGAAATAAATTAACGTAATTGATGCATTAGGCTTGGCGCATGGAAAGGTCGACGTCTGAATCAATATCGACCTTTTGTCCTTCTATTCGACTGTCCCTGTCGAATGGAAAGGAGGGTCGACCCAAATACAAATCTACCCACAGGCAGCCCAACCCCTAACGTTGAGAGCTGGGCATAAATTAGACGGTTTCTTCCACGTTATGCATAATAATGACAACGGCAACATCTAAGTGTTTGTATGGAAATGCTACAAAACGTCTCAAATTGCCACAAATCAGGGAGAAGTGGAAATAAAAATAATTTGCCTTATTTCGTTGTTGTATTGGTCATTATCTGAGGGCTTCCTTGGCTGTTTTGAAGCTTTTTGGGCGAGAAATTGACTTGTTTTATTTTTCATGCTTGCTGAACGTTTACAATTAATTAAAGGTAGGAAACAGTTTCACACTGCACCTCACTTGAAGTTCGATAAATTCCATCACAATAAATAAATCGCCCCAAAACTTCAAATGTGTATTCTTCGGTCTTTGTCCTACTGCTGTTCTTTCTCATGGTTTCCAGATCCTATTTAAGCTGTCGAAGACCCCTCCTAAATACGAAACTCGCCTCACACATGAATCTTTGCGAGCTGCGTTTCGACGACAAAATTGCCCTCAGCCGGGGAGCGGATTCCGCACAAAAGGTGCAAATTAATGTCAAATTGGTAACGTTAGTGTTGATAGAGAACACCGTCTTGCTACTGATGAAATGATTCCAAGGCATAGAAAAAGGCTTTTTAAAGGTTGTTAAACCGCCAAACGTTGAAATTGTAAATGGTAGACCGGCATAGAGATGGCAGCTGCTGGTTGACTTTAAACGATATCTCTATCACGTATTTTAATAAAAGGTTTGTGGACTTTTGATAGAGGACGTCGCAATAAAATAAGACTACTTAGCATTTTGCTGCGGATAGACGATCCTACTTATTATTAGAATCAAGCAATATAACTTTTGCGCCGTTTTGTTCCAAGATAGCATCGCCGGGCTTTATTGAGTCATGATTTGTTGGCGCGGAAAACTGAAAAAATGTGAAGACGTTAAAAGAAACGTTGGCTTTTTAAAAGTAGTTTAAAAAACGTTGAAACTGTGATAGATGTGCAAATTGAAGCTCTTGGTTGACTTTAAATGGTAATCTGCCTTTCGTAAAAAAATGTTTGCGGAGTTTTGATAAGAACGTCACAATTGAATTAGACTACTTGACGAGTGCGGTTAGATATTACAGCCTACGAAAATAAAACAATATCACTTCAGTCCATTTTGTTTGGAGATATTATCGCGGCCTTATTCGAGTCACGTTGGCGCGGAATTCTGCTCTATAGCTGCAGTGTGTAAGATTAAAAAAAGAAACAAGTATTGTTGATAAGAACACGCCAGTGTCTTACAACTGATGAAATAATGTCAGGCCGCTTAAAGAAACGTTGCCTTTTTTATAAATAAATTGTAAACAATAATGGAATGAAGACCAAGGCCAAACATCGAGCTTTACATGTGCCGGAACCTAATGCAAATAAGCAAAAGCTATCGGTTGTCCCTAAAATGCGTTACGCTCAGCAGTACAAGTAAAGTTCGACGTTTATGGCCTTGGCCTAAGGTAGCGTGTAGCAGTGTTGTTTATCACAGCACTGATCGGCTCAGCCTTTATCGTGGGATCTTGCTTTAAAATTCTGTTTGAAACGCTTTCACAAGCTCAACTTAAATCATTTTATTTTGTCCCTGAAGACGGGTGTTTCTCATCAAGCGATCGATTTCAGGATGGGTAACCTTTTTGCACTCCTTGTTGTGTTATGCTGGGCTTTCCACGTTGTGAAATATGGTACGGTTAGCCTCTGTTTTTTCAGTGACTTTTTAACAAACCCCTTAAGCTACACCCCATATCGTTTGCTAATTGATTACTAAAGGCTAAACGTGCACTGCACGCAAATAGAGTAACCTTTCAAGGTTGATTATAGTTAGTAGTCATGATCCACTTCCTGGCATACATGGGCAAGTTCCAATTCGGCATTTGTTTATTTTTTGGTTCACTTTTGAGTTGGCTCTGTCCTGTGAATTGTAAGTAAATTGAAACCTTCAAGAAGCAGTGTAGTTCTGGAAACAGTTGGCTTGAAGCACATAACGAAGCCCAGCCAAGACACTTAACTAGTGCTATTCAACTCACTGCTAAGAACGTTGTTATCGTCATTGCTACTTGTAGAATTAGAGTACAGCTTTCTTGAAATTTGATGATCAACTTATGGCACAGGACGTAGAGGAGTCATATTTGGCCGCAATTCCGGTAACCAAATAAAGGTAGTTTTACCGTGCCAACTGACTTGTTGATATGCCGAACGAATAAAATTGAAGAAAGCTGGATTTAAACATAATTAACGAATTGTTGGTTGATTGAAACTCAGATGGCAAAGAGTTCAATAGCTCAGCAATCCTAATAAAATATGATTTTCTATAGTGATCCTACATGTGTTCGTGAATTAGGTTGTAATTACTAGGATCAATAATCCGCGTTCTATAGCGTGGCTCGAAGGGGCGCAGGAATTTCTTATGTCAGTGGATATAAGGCCATTTCTTGACTTGAAAAAAGAGTAACAGATCTGAAATTTCCCTGCAGTATTCTAGGGGTACTGAGTAAGGGTGCGTTTCTTTGGGAAAATCCGAAAACGGATTTGTGATCCCAGATCATATGGATTCTTCGACACCAAAGAAACGCAAAATCCGAAAAAGGATTATTTTGTCATGACAAGACAGGCTGGAAGCACGCAATATATATGTCAGAACGATATTTCTCTCGTACTGCCCAAGAATTCAACTAGAATGGAATACAAATAATTTATAAACAAGGACAGTATCTGCAGTAGTTCAAGTGAACTCGCTATTTGCGTTCACAGTTAGCAAAATCTGGTCCCTGAATTACAGAAATGGTACACAAATGAAGTTATCCTGACGTGTCAATGCTTCTGTCTGTACGTACTTTTAGAGAAAACTTTTCAAATATACGGAACGGAATAATCACCTGAATTTTCTTTTTCACGATCGAATGTTTTGTCACGCAAGATCGAGAGAAATTATGGCGAGACCAGTAAATTTGCATGGAAGACCGCTTGACAGATGTACTATTTTCGGATCCGTCCCCCAAAGAAACGCACGGATCATGAATCTTAAAAATCCGGATTTAGATTTGATCTGATGTATCCACTCGGAGTGTGGATTCTTCAGATCCCTAATCCGTGATTAATCCATTTTCGGATTTGGGTAAAGAAACGCAAAATCCGTTTTTGGATACAAGAATCCGGATTTGGATTTTCCCAAAGAAACGCACCCTAAATCAAGTTTAATTAGCCTTCCATTGTAAGTCATATTCGGAGAATAGTTCAAAATAAATTTCGTTGCTCTCTAGGAGAGCACGGTGCTTCATAGTATAGGGGGACCACAGGCTGCTGCTGTATTCAAGCTTGGGTCGGACTAGGGCACAATATAGTAGTGTTTAGTTTTAGAATTGCATATGTCCCTGCAGTCTCTGCTGAGGGGGGCAAGAGTCTTATTGGCCTTTGCAGCGTTCGCTTCTTTGTGTCGGAACCAGGACATGTCGTTAGACACAGTAATACCATTTAGGTCACTATCACTCGTTTTGTACAGCCCCCAATTGTACTCGCACTCATACGATTACCAGTACAAATTGCCTTTCCTGGGCCTATTACCAAAAAAGGCAAGTCCGAATTGGTTGAACGGTTGGAAAGCTAGCGCTTTCAGGAAATTGGTATAGGAAGAAACTGTTACCTTAAGCTTTACAGGGTCCATTTTCATGTTATTGACAAAGGTGTGGCGCTTGTTACTTTTTTTTCACCGAATAAGAAGACGTCGAATCCATACAACCTCGTTCCCAGGTTCTCAAAAGGACGCGTGAAGAGATGAGGTCCTAAGAACAAGGTTAGGATCTATATACATAATCTATTAACACCTGCAGTCTGATGTTTATTTCCATTTATATTTCCTTCTCTTCACAGGATAGTTATAACTGAATAAATTTCCTCTGGGAATCATTTCGGGTGAGAACTCGAGGATCTCTTGTACCTGCCAGTCAATTGAAATTATAGATAAACCTCAATTCACTATTTCCTAGCAAACTTTATGAAAGTATGCATTACGAAAACGTTTTCAGTTAGATGATTGAAAACAAAACAAAAAAAATTAGAAGAAAAAACAGTGTTACTCTTAAATAAACTGTATTATTGATCCTCTGATCGTTTAATCAAGCACTGCTTTTGGTTCGAAATTGCGAAGGATAAACAAAGATTTGGCAGCTGTATAGGTATAACGATATCTGCGCCACGTAGTTTAATATAAGGTTTGTGGAATTTACATAACGACGTCGCACTGGAATGAGACTAATTGGCAATTGCGGTTAGATGATCCAACTTACAAAAATCAAGCAATACAACATATTTGCCATTTTGTTCCAAGATAACATCGCCAGGCCTAATTGGAGCCATGATTTGTTGGAGCGAAATTCCGTACAAAAGCTGCAGTATGTCAAATAAAAAAAATGTTGATAAACAGCATGTCTTGCAACTGACAAAATAATGCTGTCATAAAAAAAGGTCGTTAAACGAAACCTTGAAATTGTGAATGATAGACTGGCATAGAGATGGCAGCGTATTATTGTGATAAAAGGTTTGTGGAGGTTTGGCAGAGGACGTCGCAATAGAATGAGACTACTTGGCAATTGTGGTTAGATGACCCGAATTATTAATAAAATCAAGCAATATAACTGAAAGTTTGCGCCGTTTTGTTCCAAGAGAGCATGCCCTGGCCTTTATTGAGCTATGATTTGTTGGTGTAGAATACTGAGATAATGTGAAGTCGTTAAAAGAAACGTTGATGTTTAAAGAACTGTTGACTTTTTGAGATGTTGACTTGGTGTGAATTAAATAGTCCAGGTGGAAGCTCTTGGTTGACTTTAAACGATAGTGCAAGCTTTCGTTAAAAAAAATTTGTGGATTTTTAATAAGGACGTTAAAATTAAATTGGACGTCTAGACGAGTGAGGTTAGATGTGTCATCTTAGGAAAATAGAACAATATAACTTTTGCCTATTTGTTTAATGATATTCGAGTCATGATTTGTTGGCACGGAATTATTCTCAATAACTGTAGTATGTATGTAACATTAAAAAGAAAAAGGAGAGTTTCGTTGGCAAGAATACCGTCATACAACTGATGAAATAATGTCAGGTTGCTAAAAGAAACGTTATTAAAAAAAATAATAATAAATTATAAACAATAATGAAAATAAGGTAGCGTGTAGAAATGTTGTTTATCAAAGCACTGATCGACTGAGCTTATATTGTAGAATATTGATTTAAATGCTCCCCTCGTTTAAGAAGCTCTCCCGAGCTTGATTTGAATCATTTTATTTTGTCTCTGAAGACGGCTGTTTCTCATCAAGCGATCGGTTTCAACATGGGTAACCTTTTTGCACTCCTTGCTGTGTTATGGGCTTTCCACGTTGTGAAATATGGTACGGTAAGCCTCTGTTCGTAATATTAATAGTATATAGTATTGTAAACATATTATAGTTTTTTCAGTGCTATTTAACAAACCCTTTAAGCTACACCCCACATCGTCTGCGAACTGATGACCAAAGGCTTAACGTGCACCTCATGCACACGAAATAACCTTTCAAGGTTGATAACAGTTAGTTCTTACAGTTAGTTTAGATCATGATCCCTTTCCTGGCATACATGGGCACTTTGGCACTTATTTTTTTATTTTTTGATTCAGTTTTGACTTTGTCCTTTGAAGTAAAAGTACAACAAAACTTGCAAGAAACAGTAATTCTGAAGGAGTTGGCTTGAATTACATAATGATGTCCAGCCGCGGAACGTAGCCATCGCCTTTGTACATGTTACTTCAGCCTTGTAGAATTAGAGTAGAGCTTTCCTGACAGTGGAATAATTTAAGTGAGATCAGTAGTCGTATTATATTGATTATCATTCTTTTGAAATGTAAATCAATTTATGGCATAGGGCGAAGAGGAGTAATATTCAGCCGCAATTCCGGTTACCAGATAAAATTTTTCACTGGCCAATTGACTTGTTGATATGCCGAACGTGACCAATGTCACGCGTTTATCGACATTTATACATCAAGCCGAAAACCGGCAATGGTCGCCTGAAGCGAAACCACCGTCAGCCGGAGGGTGACAAGCGAAACACTTCCAGCAAGCGAAGCTCTCTGAATCAGGCGGCTGGCGACACACCAACAGCCATTGCTGGAGGCGGCTTTCCGCTTGAAAATAAATTTCACCAGACGCTACACTATATTGCATGGAGCTTTGTTTGGTCACGTTCATATTAAGGTCGATTTGCCAGTGAACGTAGGCAGAACTACGGTCAATCATTTGTTGTGTCAGTAATATCCTTCTGCCAAAAAATCTATAAATAAATAAACAAACAAACACTATCTGGAACGCTATGATCGTAATATATGTCTCTTTTTGGCTAATTTATTATTATTATTATTATTATTATTTTAATTATAAATAGTATTTTGCTTTTCTTTCAGGGACTGCAAACCCCTCGGATAAACCAGGTATGATAATTTTTAACAATAACAATATTAAACTCAATTGAAAATGAGCTGATGTGTAGCAATTTCAGGTCCGAAAAAATCTAGTTTGGGAAAGTAGGAACATTTATGAATTTAGGCTTAATAGGGCTACATACTGTACATACTGAAAAAATCCCTCCTGTCACTGCCAATTTGACAGTCTTCGGAATTTTTTATTATCATCAATTATTTTTCAAATTGGTCGGTATGCAGTCCTGTTACAGATAGCAGTGATAGCTATGCAGTAATGCACAGTTCTGACGCAAAAAATTAAAATCCTGTGGCCTTTAGTCTGCGAATGCAGCCGCCCCTCCGCGCTCCGGCCGCGGCAAGCGGCCGGGGCGCAGAGATGGGGCTGTATTCGCAGGCTACGTGGCTTTGGACATTATAGCAAGTTTATTTTATGTTTGGATACACAACTTCTTCGTTTCTATCCTTTTAAATGTAATCATTAATTAGTGCACTTTTCCTTGGAACAGTTTGCGAGAAAGATCTGCCAAAGTGGGCTCACTTATGCCCTAAGTGGGCTGCTGCTGGTGATTGCAGTGATCCGAAGAAACAAGCTTTTATGGAACATTATTGCAGAAAATCTTGCAAACTTCCTTGCAAACCAGGTATTAATTTAATTTACTGGATTCAATTACACAGATGATTAAAAAAAAATTTCTGCGTAATATGGCCAGTTTACACAGAACATTGAAGTTGCTTATAAAAATAAACTGCTTGAAAGAGAAAGAATATTTAGATCGATTTGATGTATAAAACATATAAAAGATATCAATATCTAAATTACTTTAAACTAAAATTACTTTTATAAAACCTATGACACACATAATTCACTAAACTAAAAAACATTCAGAGTATTCCATAAAGGTTAATACCGTATGTATTCTACCTTACGGAAAATTAAGTGAGGGTAATCAGCAAATTTCTCTGCAGACGACCTACAGACATGATAAATAACATACCACACTATAATGAAGTTGTATCAAAGGCTTAATATGACACGACACAGCCTACAAATTTTATTCTTGCAGTGTGATTTCCTATTGAAACCATCAGGAAAGTCAACATTTTTTTAAAAGCCAAACCACCTGTTTTTATAATCTAAATTCGCAATTCCCTATTTCTTACATGGCTAGAAGCTGAAGGTTTTTTTTAATGAAAATTTTGTTTAAAAATAATAGAACAGTTAGAAGCTTCGCTTTCTCTTCAGGTTTACTAATTTCGTTTTTTCTTTTATTTTGTTTTTGGCATTTTCCTTTCAGAGACAACTCCGAATCCGAATACGAAACCACCTTCGCCTCCAGGTAGTTTCAGTTCATTTGTATGTCTCCTGACGTTTATTATCAATTCTTATGACAACGCCCTCATGCAGGTAGAATACTTTTAAATCTGCCTACCCCTGCCATAAAGCAATGCAGAAAAGGTTAAATTAAGCATAAAGTTCTACAAAAAAGGGTACTGTATGGCATTCTCTCATTAAGTTACCAAGTGGCCACCAACCACAAAGGTGTAAACAACAGGCAAATTACCCTAGTTTTTTTCCAAGTCTATCCGTTAGAGCATTGCAAAATTTCACCATGTTTTAACAATCAAATACCAGCATAGTGTGCAGAAACTCGATTTTTTTAAAAAAAAATCCAATTTTAAAGTTTGCGTCTGTGCGTTTATGTTTCGATACTATCCTTTATTCGTGCTTTTTAATCTTTTTTTATTATTATTATTATTATTATTATTATTATTATTATTACTATTATTAATTTTTTTTTTGCTTGTCAGCATTTTGCCGTGACCGTGATGTTAACTGCCCAAGTTGGAAGTCACTGGGTTATTGTCAGTCTAACGACCCAAAAGTTAAGTTACGGATGGCTGTGTACTGCGGGGTCACATGCAATACTTGTAAGTATAATGGTTATTGCTTCATTACCACTAAATAAGCAATAATCAGAGTCAGGCTTATAAAGAATATCAGGATCCGGGATTGCATGGCCCATAGCCCTATCAATCTTTTCTTTCTAGACGCTTTTGAGCGGCATTTATTGTTCAGTTTCGAGTTCACTGAGACCGTTAAATATAAAAAGACAAAAGACGAAAGCATGTGTACAGGGGTCAATTTAATAAAACTTTTACACTTGTAATTTACAAGTCGGACCATTGTATTTACAAGCGCAAACGAAAACGAGTTTAATAAACATCGTTACAAGTCCAAGTTACAACTGTCCGACTTGTAATTACAGGTGTAGCGCTACTCGTGTAAAATGTGGTAAGTATCAAATGTAATAAAACTTTTACAAAAGTCCGACTTGTATTTTTACAAGAGTCCAACTTGTAAATCACAAGTGCAAATTACAAGTCGTATGTCACTTGTAAACATTGTGTACGTCTTGTAAAATGCGTATTTTTGTGACAAAATATGTTTTCCTCTAGCTAAGAAGAACTCGACAAGCTGCTGAGACATCTCAGTAGCAACCTAGGAATTTCAAGAAAAGGCGGCTGTTAGACACGGAAAATCCAAGGGAATTTCGGGTGAATTTTCGTCTCTTTGAGGCCACTTTCGCTTATCTTTTGGAATTAATAAACCTGCGATTAGAGTAGACATTAGAATAGATTAAAGCAGAGAGATTGGATTGTACACAAGTGCATTCCAACAGAGTTTACAATTGTAGGGCTACAATTGTAATTTACTCTTGTATCTGACTCGTGCTACACGTGTAAGTTCCAGAGTAGAAAATTCTTTTATTAAATTCTTGAATTTTCAAGTTGGACTTTACATGTGTAAATTACACGTGTAAAATTTACAAGTGTAGTTTCTTTATTAAATTGACCCCAGGTTTATTTTTAATATGAAGTAAAACATTGAACAAATACCAGCGAGAAGATGAAATATTCACAGCTCCGGGGAATGTTTTGTGTTTGGAATTAGCACTTTCCTTCTGGTATTTGTAAACATATTACCTCGGATTGAGTCTAATCCAGTCTTGGTGAATGCGAAACAAGAATATTGTTTTCATGGTATTTTCCTTTAGCCCTGCTGAATATTACACAGAATTATAAGGACTGGAAATGTTCAACTTCATCAAGAAAAGATGTGTTAATTTTTGAATAATTGGAACCAAACTATGGAGCTCTAAAAAGTCATGAAATCTAACTATGGGTATTGAAAAAGGCATGAAATCCTTCCCACCTGCCTTTCTTTCTTTCTTTCTTTTATTTATTTATTTATTTATTCTCTTTTTTATCTGTTGATCCCAAGGGAAACTATGTACTATACTCCCTCCAAGGTTCGTTGTTGTTGCTGTACACTTTTCACGTAACGGATAGGATAAAATGCCTCTCCTTTGTCCCAAAAGACGAAAAAGAAGTCAATATACATGGTTATAAAAGTATAGTAATGTGTTGTATATATTCCTTCTTGCTTTTGTTTATCTTTCCAGGCAAGGCACCTACTCCCGAAGGTAAGTGAGAGCTATGTAGTGAAAAGAAAAATGTTTCTTACTCACTCATTTTTGTCTTCAGTACTTATTCACTTAATAGTCAGCAACATATGGTGTCCTACTAGCAGCAAGGAAAACAAAGCAAAAACGTAACAAAACGGTAACTTTTTCAGTCAAATTTTGCAGTTAAATGATTTCTCAATTTTTCAGAATGCTTTGATAAGGGAGGTAACTGCGCAGAACTGAAGAAAGCTGGACAGTGTAAGTCGACTGTTCCAGTCATGGAGTATAAAGTGAAAACAAATTGCTTGGAAACTTGCGAGTTTTGTGGTGGGTATAATTCTTCAACAGTTTCATGATTTATGATTTATGGGATCGAGTATCGAATTCGTTACTAGTGTAAAAGATACGCACTTTGTAATCTTTGAAAAATGTTTCGTTTTTTTTGTTGTTGTCGTTGATTTTTTTTTAAAGAAGAAGGTCACTCCAAAAACGGTGTATTTTTTGAAATCGCCAATAAAAAGATAACACTAAGTTGAGTTACTGACCGTAAAGTGCATCCGATCCCACCGAAATTCCTCTCCAAAGAGGGCCAAAATTCAATACTGCGCGTTGCCGTTTTGAATCGTACTTAGCAGCCTGGCCGCTTGTCCGTGACGTCAAATAGTGCAACGAGACCAGCGGTCGGGTAACTTGGGCTCTGAGAAACGAGCCTACGAAAAATGACCGCTGGTCTCGTTGCACAATTTGACGTCACGGACAAGCGGCCAGGCTGCTAAGTATTACTCAAAATGGCGGCGCGCAGTGTTAAATTTTGGTCCTCTTTGGAGAGGAATTTCAGTAGGATCGGATGCACTTTAGAAGCTAAAATCACGGTCAGTAACTCCACTTATTGTTATCTTCAATTTTTTAAAATTTTCAATTTTAAATCTTAATCTTATTAAAACATAATATCGTTTATTTTAGTTTATTACAATGTAATATTAATTTTTCTTAGGTAGGTAGTTAGTCACACGTACACACGACCACTCAAGCATGTATTTGCTTTAAAACAGATCGTGGTTAAATAAAGGTTTTCTTCTTTTCTTCTTCTTTTTATTGGCGATTTCAAAAGTACGCCGTTTCTGGAGTGACCTTCTCCTTTAATGAAGAGGTAAAGTTGTAGAATCTAAAGAAAAACCTACCTTAAAAAACATAACCCGCCCACTTATGACACATAATCCATTAGAGCTTTCCCTTTAACCAAAAGTTTTGATTTAAAATTCTGGAAAGTTTAAATTTCCTAATCGCATGGAAAGCCTTTTTAATCCAGGGCAAGAGCGTCGTTTTCAGTTCCAAACTTGAACAAAGCCAACAAAATGGTGTTACACTGCCATTTCTTTCGGACACGTGCACACTTTTAACCAGGAAACTGAATCTTTTACGAGAAGCGGGTGGCGTTCTGACCTTTTTCAAAAGATCTTTGCTTTTGTTTAGCCAGAAGAAATGAAACAGAGCGCAAAGTCATTTGCAGTATACAGTGCGTAGTTATTACGAGAAGGAGTTTGCAGCGTGAGCTAGCTGCAGAAATAGAAATTTTAATTTGTGTAAATAGAACAGTGATTTTCAGGCGTTCCAACTGACTGGAACGGGAAAAGTGGAGTACTACTGAGGGTAGCCCGCTTAATCCGAAAAATTTCCAGTTGATTCGCGAGTTCCGTGTGTATTTCAACTCTTTGAACCGAAAGTTTTGGCTAAATAGAAAGTGCTTCCTTAACGCAATGAAAACTCTAACCGATACGCCCTATCTACACCCCGGCCGTAATAATTTTATCAAAGCAGCTGATCCCGAGGGGCACTTCTCACCCTTTTTCCATCGCTTGCAAACCTGCACACTTACAGAACGTTGTCATGACTACATGTATACTCTGATGGGTGAATTAAGGTGACTGGAAGGCTGCTGAGCGATGCTAGAACGTTCAGTGGATATGTGGACGATCATTCACAGTTTACAACGCTGTATTACGGTTTGGCTATGCAATAATAATATCACATAAATTAAAAGTCAGAATTTTAACGTAGTGTTATAAGGCTTCTCTTCATAAAAGATTGCGTAACTTATTAAACAAGGCACTGTGAAAAGTGCATTTAATCTGAATTTCTACGTACAACATCAGTACAGTGTTACATTTGATGCGTCAGTGAGTGTTCTCTCTAACAGTATGTCCTTGTTTTTACCTTGATCCAGTTCCTGATTTTCCGTGACGAAGTGGTATCACCCGCTGAGATGACCGCTTAGATGTACTTCGAAAGTTGCCCAATAAAACGCATAACTCCGCTTTCTATTTCCGAAGATTTTAATGGAAATTTAAAAATGTAATAAGATTAAGTTTAAAGTCAACGTCACAGCTATTACTTAATGTATATCGACGTTATGTAAAACAGGTATAAGAATAAAAGTGTTACCTGCGTTCTCAATAAGAAAGGTTCCTGTGCTAGTCACGGGTGCTACTTAAATGCAGTTATTTTTATGCAAACAACCTTTGGACACGAGCAAACGCGTCCTTATTGATTAATGAGGGGTCCCCACAATACATGGGGCTGTATTGGTGAACAAAGTTCAGTACCATTTTGATTACCAACTTGGCTCTCCTAATTAAGGAAATAATAAGATTATTTACAGGGGTTGGGGCGACACCAAAGGGCCAAATTGGGTCCCACTATGGGGTGTTAGGGCTGCCGATGGGGTTGGTTAGCTCCGCCTATGACTGAATTAGCTCCATAGTGGGCAGAATCAGATCCAGAGGCCTCGATCAGGGCTAATTTGGCATTTTGGGGAGAAAATTTACGGTGTAGTCTGTCAGCTTTATATCCTGGGAATCGACGCTCGAAAGAGATGGCGATAAGATATTTTTCGTAAACGAAAATGGTTTCAATCTCGTGGAAAAAATTAGTAAATTAATGTGTAGATGAGTCGCCCGAGTTATTAATAGAAACAAATGCTTCTTTTGGCCGAAAAATCAAATCCGTCTAAATTCAGGTTTTACCGTAGAGAAAATTGAAAGCTGCATTCCCTCATACTTTTCTTAAGCGGTCTAACAAATTTGCCAATGCATTGAGTGCATTCACAACGATACCACATTCTCTTCGCAAATTGTATTTGTATATCTAAAAGCCTACGTCACCTGTCTATGCCGCATCTCTGTCACCAGAGCTTTGTAATGAGATCCTCAAGTAAAAATTTTGTAGAGAAATTTCGTCTCAGATTTAAGAAGCGATCTAGGAACAGATTTGTTATAACCAAACTGATTGCAAAATCGAAATGGTAAAAAGTTGACACTGGTTTTAAGAAACCATATTATGACGAACGGCGTCCCTGGTGTTGTATGAATAAAAATAAAAATAAAAACACAATAAATGTGATAACTGATGAGCGTTCTAAGAAAAAGTGTGTAAAATTCTTCAAGAGAGTTATAACAATAGGTAACGATTGTTGTTATCTTCTTAGAAATTCTTAATGTTTTTATATACCTATTTCAGTTAAGGTTGCTTCAGTGATGCATGATCCATGATCCTTGTTTCATAGATCGCAAAGCATCATATTTGCTATAAATAAATGTAATGATCGCTTTTCTCGCTGAAGGCACTCTAGGACAAAACCAAATCATAAAAATATTCATTTGTTATTGCTTTAGGGCTAATAGCTAGAGAAAAGCAGTCATGATGCACTGCGGCCTATGAAACATGTATCACTGAAGCAACCTTTTTTGAAATAGGTATATACGTTTGGGAACGATATCTGTTCATTGATTGAGTCTGCATCTCGGGCGGAGTGACAAGCTTCAAGAAAAAGTCTTTGTTTCCTAAGTCGATCGGTCGATAATGTTCACATGTTACAGATCAATTTCGTGTTGGTGAAGCAAGGGATGTTGGGCCAATAGTGAATTTTTGTCCAGTCTTGCTATGGCTTTGGTATGCTCTTTGACGCGCGTTTTCAGTGTGCTTGAATCCGCCAAATGTAAACAATAGGGCACTCTTTACATTTAATCTTATAAATAGCTCTTTAGGAAGCCTCTTCACTAATTTTGTCCTTAGATTTCTTCAGAATGTTGGAGATGGCACAAATAGTCAACAATAGTCATGCCAAACCCATGGCAACATTGGACAAAAATTCACTATTGGATCAACATCACATACTTCACCAACACGAAATTGACCTGGAACATGGTGTTATTATCGACCGATCGACCAAAAAGAAAAAAACGACTCCCCGAAGCCGTCCGAGATGCAAACACAATCAATGAACACATATCGTTCCCGCGTATATAAAAACATTAAGGATTTTTAGGAGCATATCAGCAATTGTTACGCTATTGTTATAAATCTTGTGAAGATTTTTACATCCTTTTTCTTTGAACATTCATCGTCACATTTATTGTATATTTTAATTTACTGTATGTTTTTATTTTTTTTCACATAACACCGAGGACGCCGTTATTCATTTTCATTTTTAGCTGAAGAAGGTTGCAGCAGCAACCAAAACGTCCTAATATAGTTCCTTGAAGCCAGTGTCAACTTTTTTAATTATTTCGATTTTTAATCATGCCTGGCTACGAACCAAAGATTTTACAATTGAAGATAGAACTAGAATTGAAAGGTGTCGAGCTCATCTTTACCTGAGGAAGGACTTGAAAACAACAGTATATAAGAACAGGAAGAAAAGTAATTCGTCATTGTATGTGCACAAGTTTTTCATAGAGAAAGAGGTCGTCGTCTTTTTTTTTAACTGTCGCAATGGACGAGGACCTGCGCACAACCTCAACTTACTAACCCTGAGCCACCCCTGACCCCCCCCCCCCCAACTGCACCCTTGGCAACGAATGTCGTCTACAAGGAGCTTGTAGTTAACACTCAAACAGTTTCCACGCTCATCACCAGACTGTCAGTACGTGTGAACGTTCCTCGTGTAAAGCTTGGCTAGCTAGCAGAGGCTGTCGTGAGTCGTTAGGCCACTGCGAATGCATTGCACACAAAGAACTCGGTACTATGATCCCACCCCCTGTTAGAAGAATTGATTTATCCTTAAGCACTTCATTGAAGATGGTCCATGCACAATGCCCCCAATTTGTTCAATTTTGAATCTCCGAAACTTGCACAATGCCCCCAATTTGTTCAATTTTGAATCTCCGAAACTTGATTCTTTTAGTGATTTCTTAAACATTATACGAGAAACTAGTTCCGACGAAGGGCTAAAGCTCGAAACAACAGCTAAAATATCAACTCAGTTTTTAAATCCAATTTTGTGTGTGTGTTTCACTTTCCTGCCGACGCAGCACCGCAGTTTCTTTGAAATTAACCCGTTTATTCATTAATCTGAAGCCTGGCAATGTTCAAAGAGGACCTAATCTTACAGAAAAACTTATTTTGCTCGCTTTCAAAAACTTAATAGCATTCAAGTCACTAAAATGTGTTTATTCAAAGGGCAAATTAACTGAACTTACGGCGTAACTTAAATGCAAAACGCACAAACAAAAAAAATTACATATTGACAGCAATTCAATAATAGAGATTTTAAGCTAATTTTAAATTTGTTTGCTTTTATCAACAGCTGTTTAGCCTGGTGGGAAGTAGATTGCATTTTCTTGAAAATGGTTGTTTTTTATATTGATTTAAAGTTTTCAATTTAAATTTGGAGTGGTTCTTTCATCCTTTTCATCTTCAAAAGCACGTGCCGTTACAACATTTTTGTAGAGGTATTTGTGGTTTGATGAGCTACAGCAAAATAAGATAATTTTATTACTAGCCAAAATCAAAGAATTATAATTGGGGTGTTACCAGAAATAAAACATTTCAATCCAAACCATATATGTTAAAGGCAGAACTATTTTCGATTCTGTAAGAACTGTTGATGATATCTTACAATACACAGAAAAAAAAATTCAACGGCTTGTCATGATCAGTAGCAATAGACTTCCCGAAGGCTTTTGGTTCATGGTTTTATGTTCAAAGCACTTTCTGTTTTTATTTTTTGGCCATCTTTGATATGATGGATACAAAATTTCTACAAAAGCATCTCCAACACGTTTATAAGCAACGGTTACACAACAGCTTCTCCTTTGATGAGATTTTAAAATCTATCAGGGAGAGGTTGCATCGTTGGAATTAGAGAAACTTAACAGTATTTGGACATAGAGAGATTATAAAACTATTTGTAGTTCAGTTTTTATGTACAGGGCTGGTTTAGTTTGTATCCATAAGTACATAGTTAAGGAAGCAAAAAAGATTATATTTAACTTTATTTGAAAAGGAGAAGATAAAGTGAATCGTTCAGCCTTGATAAGCGATGTAGAAAACGGTGGTCTAAAAGCATTACACTTGGAATCAATTTTTAGGACACAGCGAATTTTGTATTGCAAAAAATTCGCAGACTCGTAACAAAAATAATTCTTCTACATTACCTAAGACAAGTTGGTGGCAAATTAATTTTAAGCTGTGATTTTTACATTAAGAAACTTCCCATCAACCTACCCAAATTTTATGAAGAATTTTTTCAAATTTATACTGAACATTCTGCAGCAGTAGGAGGACACATTCAAAACATGGATAACAATGAGAGACCTAACACAATTATATGGAACAACAGACACATTCTGATTGAAGGAAAATCAATGTTCTGTCACAGTTTGTTCGATAAAGGAATAATCACGCTTGAGGACCTAGTAATTGATACAAATAAAGTGCTGACCAAGCAAAATCCAAATGTGTTGACTCTTTGATGCCCTGCCGACACAGTGGCGAGCATCTTTGACATCTTGCGGACCCAAGAGTGGTAAGCCTTTGTTTTGAACGACCATATAAATATTCGTTTTAAAAACCAGGTTGTGCAGATCGACAGAGCCTCTTCAAAGAATATCTACTCGGAAATTCGATCAAGGTATGAAACTAAACCAACGGCGCAAGCGAAATTTGAGGAACAGTACTCTGGTGCACGTTTAGATTGGCACGATATCTATAAATTGCCTTTTAGGGTTCTCATAGACACTAAATCTCGAGAATACCAGTACAAAATCTTAAACACATATTTACTACAAACTCATTTCTTCACAAAATAAGTTTGGCAACTTCACCTTTATGTACATTCTGTGAACGAGAGAGTGAATCCCTTGATCGAGCATTTATTTATTACTTGTTCTCTTACTAAGGATTTCTGGTTGGACCTTATTGGTTAGTGAAATGAATTGAATATAATTCTAGAGGAACTTTAAACGGTCCAGGGGCGGATTTAGGGGTGGGCCTTTTGTCCGGGAATTTTTTGTTTCTTTTGTAAACAACGTCTGTCGGATGTTACTTCGTGCTTTGTTACTTTAGATATATTTTCTGCGGCCCCTGATGATCGCCCCTGTCACAAGCGCAACTATGGAACGTAGCAACTCATCACTGCGCATTGTAAAGAGTAATGTTGCCGCCTTTGCCGGAAGGTTGTGCTCTCGCCGCAATTGTTACGGCCCCTGCTAGCATCATAAAGTGTTAACTACTTCTTTGACCACAACCACTCCTGTGTTTTATTAAATATTTCAGCATTACGTGTTCAATTTGTAATCCAGGCATTTGCTGAATTTAAGCGTCCAGGATGCACTAGATTGCATATCAGAGAACTTCAATTTCAAAAATTTTCCCGGGGGAGCATGCCCCCGGAAACCCCCTAGAATGTCGCGCCGTTGGCGGTCCAGATAGGGGCTATCGCGCCCACATTGACACTAGACTATATCTCTCTGCGGTCTAACCATGAACGTAAATGGATAAAGTACAGGTTAACCTCCTGTAGTAGTGAGTTGAAAAAAACAGTTTGTATTTAGCAGTCTTTTAAGTTTAGCTTTTAATAATATTTAGGAATTGTAACGTTTGAAATGTCCATAGAATTGTAACTGTATGTAGTAGTAATAGTGTGAGGGTTGTAAGTGAAGTTTGTTGTAACTACAATTAAAATCATTTAAAAAAATGTTAGCCCTCTTTGTTGCCATGCTTATAGACTTTGAATTCTTCTTCTTTTGATCAAATCTACCGGCTTACAAAGCTTGCGTTTGCAGAATATGTTACTTTGGTCTTTTACTACACTACAACCTAAGCATATGCTATGACAACTACACTGAGCTTGGCAAGTTATTTCATGCAAGTTATTTCTCTGCAAGAGCAACTGTAAAAATGTTCTGAAGTCTGTCTACCTTAGCTATCAGTCCTGATTTTCCTTAGGCCATTGAGCAAACCTTAAATTTAAATCGGGACTGCGTTAAGTTATGGGATCGATTTGTCGACTTTATAAGGAACTTTTTATATACGTATAACCCAAAATACACCTCATTTCCTCTTTTAGATGAGATCGGCACTCTTAATACAATATTCGTTAGAATAACATATGTTTATAAACATTCAAATTGTAACTTTCTCAGTAATCTTGAATGCGATATTTGATTTTTTTTTTTCGTGAAAGTTGACATTGCAGATTCGTCTCTTATTATTTCTATCGAAGCCTTGAATTGTTGCTTAAAGCTAGAAAAATTAAAAATATGAAGAAAAGATTTTCTTTACGGTATCTTTTTTGGTCACCTTTTTGTGCGTTCTAACGCAAGAAAAAGTGCACTTGTACGTCGTTCAGAATAAAATGAGATGGCTTTTAATCAAAATATATATTGCTTTAACCCTTTCACTCCCAGAGCCAATCATGCACACAAATGAGGTGGGGCTAACTTTTGGGTCTGTTGATAAAATCCCATGGTTTAATCATTCAAATGAAACTTCTTCAGCAGTATGTTCGCATGGTACTATTTACATTTAACTATTTTACAGAATCAAATTTGGGATTTGTCTTGAATTTTGATTTAATTAAGGCACTCTTGGGAGTAATAGGGTTAAGGAGAAACGGATCTCCCTTCGAGCGTAGCTTTTTTTAATCTTTTAAATACAAAACGCAATATTTTTAGTCTGACAGAAGGTTAAATTAATGAATCTAGCGGATCTCAACCTGTTTGCATAAAATCCAGATGTTTTAAACTTTAAATGATCTTAGGACTTATATTTCAACTTGTGCAAATTAAAAAAGCAAAACAAACAGAGATAATGAACATGTATCTGAGCGAAGCTTTTAAGGGAAATCGACAGACATAATCCGATGAAACAACTTAAGTTAACAGATTAACTTCTCCCCCACCCCCCGCTCAGAAAAAAAATCTTACTTTATGCTGTTTTTAGTTGCTGAAGGGAACTCCTCTGCACATAGAGAGTGGAACCCCGATAAAACGCCCATTTACCTCCCCCGCATAACGTACCGTATTCTTCAGCCTAGTAATAGTAAAATGTAAGGAACTGCACCCTGATATAACGAGCCCCCGCTTTATAACGAATACATTTTACTAGTCTCTCAGAACCTTGTTATATCGGGGTTTCACTGTAGCTAGTAAAAGATTAGTCTAAGAGATAGGAGAAAAGAAAGGGTTAGATCATTTACATTAATTTTGATGTTGCAAAAGCTTTGTAAGACAATTTTGTACGTGCATGGTTTCTGCTATTTTGTTTTATTTTGTTTCATGGTCCTATCGTCTGAACTATGTAACGGGCATAACTGTTGATTGCGTAAATTACGCAATATAATAAGATCAAAGTATTATGGAATTCATACGGGCCGTATCAGTAAAGTTGTAGATTAAAATTGTTTGAAAAACTTAAAACTAGCCAGAAAACCAGGTCAAGGTCTACTCTGGAATTATAGTTGCTAAAGTTTTTAAACTGGTGTCGAGAAAGTAACATTTTAACTGACCGGTAGATGCATAAAGTTTATTATTAACTTTTTTCTTCACCGGTTAAAGTTAAAAACTCTTCTTCAAAATTGTCCATAATTTAATTAAGCAAACGGATCAGTTTGTTTGTTTGTTGTTTTAAAATAAACTGAAGCTAGTCAGTAAAATACAAAAGGGAAGAATTCGTCTACATTAGTTGCCCGGCATTAACGCCTTTTTTTTTTTTAATTAACTTAATTCACTTCTGTTTGATACTAGAAACAGCTGGTTAGCCGGTACGTGGGTAGTATTAAAATGAAGCTCTTCATTTTCAATACTTGGATTTATTTTTGTGTTTATTTAAGACTAGACTGGGTGAGCCCTGCTTTTATGCCGGTCAATTAAGAAATACAATATTTGCACCATCTTCGCCGCAATCTTCTGTCTTTTATTTTTATGAAGACTAACCTTTAATTTGTTAGCTCATCACATCACCTTGAGAGCATTTAAATACGTCCTCTAACAACCCTAGTTTTGCATTCATCTTTGTTCGCGTTGAAGATGATACAGTTACTGTTGTTGTCACTACTTGGAAGCACTGTTTCAGGTAAGAACAAAGTCTTACTGTGTCGCCTATAAAATCATGATCTCGACAGTTAAGAATGGCTACATCTTTGATATATCGATTGTCGCATGGATGTTCTGGAATCTAACGCTAGTTTTCATGTTTGCTCTATGTTCTTTTGTCAGCCTGACTACGCTGAACTGTTTTAGGGATAACGCCGGTTTCACATTAAAAGAACAGTATCTCTTTACTCTTTCACTTCCAAGAACACCTTAGCTCAAATTCAGTTTGAGACTAATATTATCTGCATCTTGTTTTTTAACTATAGTTATAAGTAATAATTAGATTTTTAACTATAATTTTTTACTATAAGTAATTAATTAGATTTATTGTATTTTTTTTTTAATTTAAGATTTTTATCACCATACTAGTTTTTTAGGGTTGCGCCTCGCATGGGTAACATTATTTTCCCGTTCGCGCAATTCCTTTTTGGTCCTTTTTTTTTTTTTTTTTTTTTTTTAATTATTATTGTAAATTTTGAGACCAATAAAGTTGATAAACAACCATTTGAATGTGTAATCAAATGGTGACGAGTGAAATAAGGAAATAATTACACCCTTTATGTCATATGAAACTTGTGCATCTTTTACGTCACAGTGCACAAGAACATTCTATTTACAACCTTTGGTACTTCTTCGGAAAAAGTACATCACCTTAACCAATTCGATAGTGCATAAATTCTGAAACTCAGCAACCCTGGCAAACTAGTTGAGACTAAGACATGCATACAGACGAACCACAGAGAAGACTAGCATCGGTACCTGCAATGCTTCCTTAAGTTTAACTCGATTTTAAAAGGGAAAATTAGACTAATTGTCTCTTGCTTCTGTTGTTTCTAGGAGGATCACCACCCACTCCTCCCGTACCAACGACACCAGCTGGCAATCTTGGTGAGGCAAATATCTGTAAGACTCAACCAATTTGTTCTGTTCTAACAAAACGACGTGACAGGTCCTTTTTTCACAGTTTGCCTTCGTCGATAAACTAGTTAATATGAAGACCTTCATTCTCCACAATCATGCCAAGTATATTCACTTGTGTGATCTTAAACTTTCACAGTTTTCAGCTGCTCGTTTAACAACGATCTGTGCGGTTTCACTCAATCAAGAAACGACAAATTTGACTGGACTCAGAGGTCAGGATCAACGCCCTCGTATCCAACTGGACCGAGCGCGGATGTCTCTGGAAACGGTAAATATAAATGAACAGCACGTGCAGTATACAAGTCGTCTGAAAACATTGAGCTGTATTCAGGACACCACCTTTCTCAACCTTTGCTGTTCAGGAAAAGCAAAAAATCCATTTAAATGCTAGGAAACCAAGCACGATCAAGGATGGTTAGCTCAGGACAAAATCCATGGGAGTTGCATTGTGCTAAACTGAGAGCTTTGGTGGTATGAAACTGAGTGGCATGCATAATAATGACTCACAAACGAGTTTAAAATTTGTACCTTTCAGCGCATTTATTCGAAAGCGTATTGCACGATCGATTTTGCTAACGTTTTAAACATTTTTAACTGAGAAACCTATAGACAAATATATTACCATGTAAAAAATATATAACCATGGCCCAGCCCTAAATTGTCATTAAAATTTTGTGCATGGGGAACGGAAAAGAACACCTAGGAAATTGAACGTTTTCAACAACGTTTTCTATTCTCTTTCGATGGGTTTTCAACAGACATAGGTTACTTTTTCAAATGTCTTGGTTTTTTTTCCTTTCTTTTCTACATCTTTCTCTTTTCCATTTTTTTTTTACTAGGCAAATATGTGTACATCGAAACATCATCTCCCAGAGTTCAAGGAGACAACGCAAAGCTCATGAAAAGTGGCCTGTCGTTCAGCACTAAAAAGTGTCTGTCCTTCTACTATCACATGTACGGCAGCTCAATGGGGACACTCAATGTGTTCGTTGGAAGCAGAAAAGTATTTTCGAAGACTGGAGACCAGGGTAATAAGTGGCATAAAGCATCAGTTGACGTCACAGATTCTAGTGCCTCGACAGTAAGAGACATTATTGTAATTTATTATTTGAGTCGTTCACAAAACAAGTGATACTCCCGTTGTTTTATATAGTGTTTCACTGTTGTACTAAAGTAAAAATACTGAGACGGTTCAAATACAAAACTCGTTAATTTTCGTTGTGATAAATTGCGTTAATAAAATCGGTGGAGAGGGTTAAGGGGGGGGGGGGGGAGGGGGACTACCATTATACTCCTGGTTGCCTCAAGGTACAGAGACCGGATCAATCTCCAACCATTTGCACTGCCTGGAGCATAAGTGTGATTCTTACTAACCAAAAAAAAAAGTAAACAATAGTGAACTACACAGGCATACTTGTAACCGTCACTGGCAGTATGCCCTTCACAATACTAGCATCGTCTGTCTGTCTGTCATTAAAATATAATAACTATCTCGCCTTCCACCAATGTGGCCCAAGTTCGATTCCTGGTCCCGGTGTCATATCTGGGCCCACTTTGTTGATGGTTCTCGTCTTTTGCTCCGGTTTTTTCCTCTCCGTCAAAAACCAACATTTCCAAATTCCAATTCAATCTTGGTTGTGTTCTCCTTTGGCATTCTGTGCTAAAGACCGTTGACACCTGCAAAAAGTGATTTATTTCTTATTTTATTTTATAATTTGTGACTTTCTTCACCAGCTTGTATTCGAGGGAATACGTGGAAGCAGTTACACTGGAGATGCAGCTATAGACAACGTGGAACTGAGAGAATGTGGAGGAGGAGGAGGCGGAGGCGGAGGGGGAGGATGCGGTGAGTTATTGAAACCATTCCTTCACATGCAAATAAATCGACGGGGAAAGAAATCAAAAGACAAAAACGGACATAACATGTTTCCCTGTATGCAATGGCTTATTAGAAATGAGTACACTGGTACAACTCTGAAGTAGCCTGCGTAGCTGGTGGAATTGCTTCTGCGCGCTTGAGAGTTTTGGCAGCTCTTCTGCCAAAACATTGCGCGCGCTAACGATCCCGCCGGCCACGCAGGCTACCCTGGAGAAAGTAGGTTGAGACTACTGAAGCGTTTGGCCATCACCCTAAATAAAAAAACGGACAAGATCGCACAAATGCTATCCCCACCCCGCTTCGTGATGTCTAAAAGGCTTATTAGTTGGTTTGTTTGTTTTTGTTTTTGTTGTTGTTGTTTTTGACGGGGGGGGGGGGTAGTAGACTGTTGTAAAGTAACCTGTGATCTAAAGTTCTTTTTTTACGTTTGTTTTAGGGATAGGGTATGATCGCAGGCTAGTCCTTAAAAGGTGTTAAATAATGGATAGCTTAATAATAAGGAACTTAAATCAATGAATGAACAAGAGAATAACAAATTCGAGATCAATACTAAACGTAATTTAGGGAGAAATTAACAAAGCGTCGTTGAGGTTACTATGTAGAACCTTAACAGATACAACAAACAACAAATGAATTACAGTAGAACTTGGCCAAGTATAACGCAGACACGGCTCCGGTATAGCGAGCAATATTATTCATCCCAGTAATAGCAAAATGTGTGAAAAAGAACCCCACTGGGATTCCACTGATTGCATTAGCAATAATATCAACCAGGATTTATCCCAAGATGATACGGTACGTTGCAATAAAAACTTTCAGTGTCACTATCATAATCGGGGAGGTAGCGATGAAGTGGCGTAATGCATAGCTAGTTTTGACCTGCTCACTTGACAGGATAACTATTTATTGGATTTTAACATATAAAGAAATACAGATTAAATTAAATATTAAATTTTCAGAGGTTTGTACCAAAAATAATCGTTACAAATAGCCGAATGTCTAACATATGCTTCCTGCAATTTTAGGTTCCACATCCCCACCAGTAGTCACTACAGCCCCGCTAATAATTAAGCGTAAGGTTTACATAAGTTATATGCATCCTTTTTAATATCAGTTTTCTTCAAACTTATATGATCCTTAAATGATATATGAAACCCATTCAGGTAAATCACAACCTGCAATCCCATAAAAAGTTGGAGAGAAAGAACGTGCATGTAAAAGCTAATACAAGGGGGTTAGAAAGGCGAATCTGCTGCAGATGGCGCGGCTTTGAAATAAGAATAAACCTGGTCGCTCTAGCGCCCGATATAATAACTTCGGGATTGAAACGTTGCGGCTATGTAGTCTAGGAAATATCATCTCCCTATCTACGTTTATTTTATTATCATTTCTTTTTTCAGTTGGGGGCCTTTTATTTGCACATTTTGTTGTTCCAAAAGGATAAACAATTGTAATTTAGAGCCTGGTTTTCAGCTGGATACTTGTATAGCCAGGTTTCTTTATTTCATCAAGACTGACGTGAAGCCCTTTCCCTCTCTTTTCAGTCCATCTATGGATTTTTGCAATAACTCCATCACTCAAGTCTGTGATTGATATCACAAAAATAAAATGAATGAACCCAAAAAAAATTAGTATTTTAAAGTGCTGTTGTTAATTTACAGCCTTTGTTTGCGACTTCGACGGATCATCGTGCGGCTTTGTGCAGGACAAAAATGACGACTTTGACTGGACCCGAAATAAAGGAAGTACACCGTCTTATCCTACAGGCCCCTCTGCTGATCATACTGGGAAAGGAGGTTAGTTAACAAAGAAATATACTCTTAATTAGCTAATATAAACCTGCCTGCTGACAAAAAAAGGAAATAAAGTTTACCACGATCATGTGTGTGTTGTTAGTGTTTGTTTGCTTTCTTGTTTCCAAAATAGTATAGCTTTATCAAAACCAGCCGGCTGCTTTCTTAAGAATTACGTCAGCCGGAGGGCACTAGGCGGTTGTATGTACAATGTGAGCTCATTCACACAAAAAAATCTGCAGCACTTTTCGGAGGTTATTTAATTATTTAAATCAAAGCAATGTAAGCAATGTACTGCTTTTATTTAAAGCAATACATTGAACACTAGTCAAGTCCCTTCGTTTATCAGGCTGAGCTGGCCTCGTCACTGGGCCTCAGGTAGGATTCGTTCACGAAGTCTTGCTCTAGACTGCTTGCTCTCCCATCACAACTGATCTGTTTATTCATTATGCATCTAGATATTTGCTTAAAAAGACTATTAGGCGGCATAAGATATTTATCTGATCACAATAATGGCTTTGGCAAGTGGCATCCTAAAAACAGAATGTAGGTTATTGTAGTCGCAAACTAATGAGAAACCTTGTCCAGAAGCCAATTGTAAGCCAAGACATATCCCAAATCTTTCCACAGGATATTACATGTACATAGAAACATCCAGTCCGCGAGTAAAAGACGACTATGCAAAATTGAGCAGCCCTTCGCTGACATTCAGGGGGAAAATGTGTCTGAAATTCTTCTACCATATGTACGGTGCAACCATTGGAAGACTGGATGTGACCATCAACGGTAAAGCAGTGTTCTCTGCAAGTGGTAACAAGGGCAACAAGTGGCTTCAAGCCAGTATTAGTACGTCCCTTTCCGGAATGTATGCGGTAAGAAATAAGAAATATTTCCATGGTTACTGGTTCAATCGCATTCTGAACACAGCTTAGTAAAACTACAGTTACCACTCCCACCACTACGACTACTACTACTACTACTACTACTACTACTACTACTACTACTACTACTACTACTACTACTACTACTACTATTACTACTACTACTAGTACTACTACTACTATTACTACTACTACTACTACTACTACTACTACTACTGCTACTACTACTACTACTACTACTACTACTACTACTACTACTACTACTACTATTACTACTACTACTACTACTACTACTGCTACTACTACTACTACTACTACTACTACTACTACTACTGCTACTACTACTACTACTACTACTACTACTACTACTACTACTACTACTACTACTATTACTACTACTACTACTACTACTACTACTACTATTACTACTACTACTACTACTACTACTGCTACTACTACTACTACTACTACTACTACTACTATTACTACTACTACAACTACTACTACTACTACTACTACTACTACTACTACTACTACTACTACTACTACAACTACTACTACTACTACTGCTACTACTACTACTACTACTACTACTACTACTACTACTATTACTACTACTACAACTACTACTACTACTACTACTACTACTACTACTACTACTACTACTACTACTACTACTACTATTACTACTACTGCTGCTGCTGCTGCTACCACTACTGCTGCTGCTGCTACTACTACTACTACTACTACTACTACTACTACTACTACTACTACTACTACTACTACTACTACTATTACTACTACTGCTGCTGCTGCTGCTACCACTACTGCTGCTGCTGCTACTACTACTACTACTACTACTACTACTACTACTACTACTACTACTACTACCACTACTACGACGACGACGATGATGACGATGACGAAGAAGAAGATCACGACGACGACGTCTAGTACTATCTTATCCACCACCATTACAGATAATACTACTATACTACCACTACCACTACTATTGCTGTTACTATTTCTACCAATAGTGACATGCATAATGTTTGTCACGTTCATAAAAATGTTCATAAAATGTTCTTAAGTACAATTATGAGGTCAAGCAGTGAAATGTATATGAATAGCACTAGATATATTTTGATAGCCAATTGAGGTTTTAAAAAAGCCTTATTCATCAGTGTTGTTCATAGCACTTAATAGCTTTATTAGCTGTAAATTATGTTGTCCCCAACTACACTTTCAAGCTCTGAGCTTGGCTACGCCTTTCAAATATAGTCTTACTACAGCTCTCATCTGCGCATAGTAATTTAGTCCGCGATCAGTTTACTGGGGCCCTGGAAGTCATTCATTCTCCGGTATTCAAGCTTTCTGATTGGTGACGCACATCTATCAGTTCCACTTTTTACCACGTAGGTAAAATGGCCAAAATGACTGCTAAAGTAAGAATTAAGCATAAATTTTTATTACGCATGATTTTACATTATCTCTTTAAACCACCGTAGGTAACTTTTAAAGGAGTAACGGGAAGTAGCTACACCGGCGACATCGCTATTGACGACTTCTCTTTGAGCCCAGGATCTTGCTCTCCAGGTATACAAACTTCTTTAGTAATTTAATTTGTGTATCTATAGTTAACATTAACGCGGGATTTCCGCAAACGTCTTGAAGAAGCAACAATGGAGTAAAGTGTGGTAAAAATATGTGATACATTTGACTCTAAATTTCAAGACATGAATCGAAACCAAGCTGCCATAAAGGTATACGATTAACATTATTTATTACAACGTGTTTATTAAAGTCCACGAGGGAATCATTTGATTTCGATTATGAAACTGATGCTGAAAATTACATGCAAGAGAATTCAAGCAGCTTAAATATAAAATAAAACGAAAACAAAACGAATCTTTTATAACAGTCTTGCTCCACAGTTAGTTGTTTCGTTAAAACAACGAAATATGTTGTTGAGAGACTTTCATAGGTTCGATTCCTGTTGGGAGAGCTCAGATTTTTTTCCGAGTCGCTTGTGTCACCAACAGAATAAAAACATCTTTCTCATATAATCACCAGGCTTAAATTCACCATCACATTTGTATAAATATGTTGTTGTTGTTTTTTGTTTTGTTTTATTTTGTTAATGTCCATCATTCTATTAGGTTCAACTGTTTCTCCACCTGTTACCACTAGGCCACCGATCGTGACGCCAGCACGTAAGAAAAACGTCTTAATTTAACAACAAAAAGTTACTGTAAGCTGAACTATAGCATATATAACATATATAATCATCCCTATATTTCACAATTGGTTCATGCTTAGCGTGCGTACATCGAGTTATGGATGCACGCGGGAAGTTTGGAGAGCACGAGAGAAGCGTAAGAGTTGCTCAAGGCGCAGCCGAGAGCAACTCTAGCTTCTTGAGCGCTCTCCAAACTTCCCGCGTGCATCCATAACTCGATGTACGTACAGCTAAAAGCATGAACCATTTGTTTTATAACATTGCCAGTGGAAATGCCGAAATATTGCTTTTGCGCAGGATGCCGCAGTTCCATTTCGCTTCCGTTGAAACTGTAAGTTATAAGCAATACGATTCAGTGCGCAGTTGATTCAAAACTCAGTCATTGGTTACCATAAAAATCAAGAAAGAACGAGAAAAAAAACAGAAAGAGAAAAAAAGGAACAATAATCGATCACATGACTGAAAACAAAAAGGCGCCAAAACCTTGCGAAGTGTTGCCGCGTAGTTGCAGCGTTTCTTTGTAGCGGAGCCAGCGCGCTAGCGCGTCAGCGGAGCTCCATTGCTGAGGAAATTTGGTAATCTATCAAGCCAAAAAATTTTGGTAGTGACGTAGTAGTCACGTAACCGTCCGTCCGTACATCCGTACGTCCGTCCGTCCGCACCACAGGGCTACCAATATACTTCCTACACTGGATAGAATCCTGTGCTGAATCCCGTGTGTTTTCGGCGCGAAATCGCATGTTGACCCGCGTTGTAGCAAAACAAGCAAAGACAACAAAAGTCAAAAACAAATTTGTTAGTGGAAAGAAAAAGTTCAAAAGAACACTCAGTTGTCTTTTTGGTGGAAGGGGAAAAGTTCAATCTAGGCGAAAGAAATTCGGCGATAAAGTTCAGGCAAAAAGTTCAAATTCGCCTCGTCGGTTCTGTTCAAACTTGGTTTGCACACCGCTTGAGTTCGCAGCTTTTCGCAGCGGTTTCGACGCCAAATATAGCAGAGCTAGTGCTTTTTGGTTTTTTTCTGTCCATAACCATGGTTTTTACGGCGTTTCGAACACATTTTGCCAGGAAAAACACCAGCATTTACATTCTGATAGGCAGCTTGTCACGAAGAAAGAAATAAGTATTATAACTAACTACGAAAACAATGTCAAACGCCCATGGCCTAGTGGACTAGTTACCGGCATCTCACGCCGACGAGCCGGGTTCGACACTTAGCGGGAGCAAGAATTTTTTTTCTTTGTTTTTTTTTTCTTTGTTTTTTTTTAATAAAACGACTTGGATGAGAGTATTTTCACAAACTAATAACTGCCAGCAAAAACAAAACAAAAAAACAAAACAAAAAACAAAAGCAAAAAACAGACAAAACAAAAAGGGGGGCTCCGCTTTTAGGCTTGGCTAAATCTATATATTAAAGCTGAATGAATCAATGAAATTGCTCCGAAATGAACGTACGAGAATAATTTTTTGAAGAAGTCTTCCAATTATCGCTCTAAGATGTGGTATAAGATTGATGTTTCCTGAAAAAAACGGTTGTATTCATCCTCCAAAGCGGATTGAAGCTGTATAATTTCAGCATTGTAGCCGCGAGTCTGAGTTGAAACGAGAACAAAACAAAGTGCAGGCCGCAGACGGAATGTGGTTTAACAACAACGAATCAAACAACTGGGAAAGCGATCATTCGACTTATTTTGGATTACATTTTATTTTGTTTGAACATTTGGAGGTAAAACGATGTTATTTTTGTGTAGTATATAGCCGAAAAAAGTTCGTCCTTTCTGGTTGTCAGTGCTTATTTAGCTTGATTTTGGTAGCGAATCACCAAAAACGTGTGACACATTATTAAACGGTTCGCTTCAATTTTACTGTGTTTTATTTTGTGTCATTTTGTGTCAGTTCGAGTTTCTTCAGTTTTTCAACAAAGTTCCTTGTTCGTCCTAAGAAATCAAACACGCTGCAACAATTTC
This sequence comes from Siderastrea radians, assembly GCA_964017195.1. Classification (NCBI taxonomy): domain Eukaryota; kingdom Metazoa; phylum Cnidaria; class Anthozoa; order Scleractinia; family Rhizangiidae; genus Siderastrea; species Siderastrea radians. The sequence goes on along the minus strand of OZ024887.1, from coordinate 22,614,470 downwards.
GCTGTTGTAATCTCTCTCTAGTTTAACTCTCAGTGCTGTAAGGTGATTTTTCTTGGTCATTTACTCGCCGAGTTGCTCGCCAAGAAGACACTTTTGATCGCTACAGGCAGAAAAAACCAAGTGCATCCATAACTCAACTGCATACTTTGTTTTCGTTGGTCTTGCTCTTGCTTGTTGGCTGCTTTCTGGCTAAAAGATTAATGCCAAGAGAAAAATTTGGAAGTTCTTCGCTAGTTTCTTCCATTGACTATCGGAAAGTTCAGCAACAGGAACTCGCCGCTAAACTCGACGGGAACTTTGCAGCAAAATGCAACTGCACACGTCATGTTATATACGCACGGCCGTGCGTGTATAGAGATATAGACCATGATGGTTCAATAGGAATTCGATAGGACCAGCGCGCGAGCTATGTTATAAAAAGCATTTGCCTCTATATATGTTATGAGTAGTCATAATTATTATTTAAATGACGTAGTCAAACGTTTGATTCGTTGGAACTGAATTTCTATGTCAAATATGAACACGGAAACTCTGTCTTTGTAGAATGCATTATTCACCTGCGAAATGAGTCAGCTTTAGACACACATTTTGACTACAAAAATGAAAACTCTCAATTTGCATATGCAAGTTGACTACTTCTACAAAATTCTATAATGCAATATTAACTGCATTATTGATGAGTCAACTTTAAACATATACATAATCTACAAAAATTGGCTCTTTTGCCTTTACCAAAGGGTTATCTACAACATATCTGATATTCACCTCTGTATTGAAAAATGTAGCTAGTGAGAAGGAGTGTGTCTCATGTGTTAAGACACGTTTGACTTTCGTTCTTCTCTAGCCATCAGTTGCAATTTCGACGTATCAACGTGTGGCTTTGTACAAGACAAAAATGACAAGTTTGACTGGACACGAAATAAGGGAGGCACTCCCTCTTATCAAACTGGACCCTCAGCTGACCATACTGGAAAAGGAGGTAAGCAAAAAACATAAAATTCTTAATAACTAATTTGTACAGGTCAGCTATTAATTCCATCAAAGGAACTATTAGTTAACAGACAATTAACTCTACTCCCCCCTCCCCCCCCCCCAAAAAAATAAAAGATGTGAAATTTGCCATTATTGAAAATGCTAAAAAACTCTACGGCATTAACTGTCACCTGCCGCAAAAGTTTTTGGTTGTTATTGTTGTTGTTGTTGTTGTTGTTTCATGATTTTCATAATTATATTAGCGGACGCTGTGATGCTTCGAAGGTTATAGGGTAAGAGAGAGGATTTTCTCAATTTTCCAAGATTTTTTATTTGTCCTCTCGTTAAGATGAAACTAAAAACGTTTATAAGAAACCTTTAAGTATGGAGGTTGCTTGAAAGTGACGACGTCGTTGTTTTCTTTATCAAGAAAGATTAAAGAATAAATTGACCCTTTTACCCTCGGATGTAGAAGTGGGGGTTGATGGTCCCCACCTTCCCCCCTCCCCCCCAAAGTAAGATTTTTCTTGAATTTATCCAAGACGATTATTCATCTGCAGCTGCCGTTTTCAGCAGCAGCTGTATGCATAACCCTTAGACCAATTTTGACACAAGTTTTGTAAGAATCGGTTACTATGGTTACGAGATATGATGCTATAATTATTCTGCAAAAACCCAAGGGAGGGTTCAATCAACCCCCCCCCCCCATTTGTACCCCTATGGAGGGTGTGACTTTGCATGTACGTCAGAGATTGCCCATCGAGTCATATAGTTACTGAATGCAGACTATTCATTTCTTTACGCAGGATATTACATGTACATAGAAACATCTAGTCCTCGAGTCCAGGGCGATTATGCAAAATTGAGCAGCCCTTCGCTGACATTCAGTGGAAATATGTGCCTTAAATTCTTCTACCATATGTACGGTGCAACCATTGGGAAACTGGAAGTAACCATCAACGGTAAAACAGTGTTCTCTGCAAGCGCTAATAAAGGCAACAAGTGGCTTGAAGCCATCATAAGTACTTCTCTCTCTGGAATGTACTCGGTAAGAAATATTCATGGACTGTAAATCGTGTAAATTCCTACGACACTTTGGAGCTCTTAGATTGACCACACCTTTCTCATGAGTGTGGTCAGTGATAGCTCTTATCTGTACATGAGAATTTAGTCCTTGGTCAGTTTTCTGAGGACATTCCTAGTAACCGGAAGTTAACCGATAAGACAGATATTCCGTCAAGAAACTTGGTTTTGAGATATTTACAAATTACTTTCAAAAGGGGGGGGGGGAACCTGTCTGTAAGCCTGATCAATCAGCTGGGGGCCACACTAACTTTGACTCGCAATCTCGGCTGTTGTATTTCAAGCTTTTCGATTGGAGGGGCACATCCATCAGTTCCGCTTTTACATTACATCTAAAATGACCAAAATGACTACTAAAAGTAAGGAGCGTAAATTGTTGTTATCTATTGACTAATCTCTACGGACAATTGCAGGTAACATTTAAAGGAGTAACGGGAAGTAGCTACACTGGCGACATCGCTATTGACGACTTCTCTTTGAGCGCAGGATCTTGTTCTTCAGGTGAGCGAAATTCCTTATCCTTTTCATTTGTATAACTAGTCAACTTAAATTAACACGAAATATCGGCAAAAATTTTGAAGAAGCAAGGATGGAATAAAGTCAAGGTAACAATATATCACATATTTTACAGTAAAATTTCAGCCAATTAATTGAAGCCAATCCGCCGTAAAAAAAAGGTATACGATTAACATTTTTACCCACACGCGTTTTTATTTCAAGCCACGTGGGGTTTAATTTTTTTTTTCTTGAGGCATTAGTGTTAGGAGAAACGTTCCATCCCCTTCAAAACAAGTACAAGTTAATACATTTGATTTCGCCTACCAAGTTGATGCTGAAAATTTTAATTTTAACTGAGTTAAAAGTGGAAGAGTGTTCGAGTGGCCCGATTATAAAAAAGCGAAAAATTGAAATTTTAAGACAACCTTTTGTCAGCGTGTTTTATTTAGCTTATTTAATTATAGGAACTAAACATATTCTTCTTTTTTCTTCATTATTCCATTAGGTTCAACTGTTTCGCCCCCTATTACAACTACTATGCCTCCGATTGTGACACCAGCGCGTAAGGAAAACGACTTGCTATAAGAACTTACTGTAAACAGAAATAGATAAAAATATAACGCCTTCGCTATATAAATCTTTTGCTTATTTATTATGAGTAGTTATTAGTATTAATAATTCACGGATTAATCGAATGATACTTGCAATCAAAGTTCTTCAAGCCGAGTATGACGAGGAGCTGGCTGCCATGCGTTATTCAACAGCGATTTAAATTGAGTCACCTTCAAACATATACATATATATTCTACAAAATTGGCCCCTTTGCCTTTACCTAACGGGTGTTATTTACGACATATCTGACATTCATCTCTGTACTAAATAAATGGTCCGCATGCATGCGGACATGGGATGAGTGTGAAACTGCGTGGCTTTAAGGATGGTGCCTGCTACTACAGAAGTGTGTTTGCACAGGCTATGTCTATGAAGAAAAAGCAGATCTTAGAAACATGTGCGTAACCACGCATTTTTCGGAGATAAAAGCAAGAGCAAGATTAAGAGCACGCTCATCCCAATAATATAGCTATAGCGATAAGGGGTATGTGTCATGTGCTGAGCCATGCTTTGACTCTCGTTCTTCTCTAGCCACCAGTTGCAATTTCGACGTATCAAGTTGTGGCTTCGTGCAGGTGAAAGGTGACAAGTTTGACTGGACACGACATAAGGGAAGCACGTCATCTGTTGGCACTGGACCTTCAGCTGACCATACTGGAAAAGGAGGTGACTTAAAAAAACTAATTAATTGCTGCTACACCAGCTTGTCTAACAAAGGAAGTATTAGCAACCTCAACAATCTATTAACGCTAGCCCCCCCCACCCCCCCCCACACACGCCCCCAATAACAAATAAAATAAATAAACGATATGTGTGCCATATTTTAAAGAATGCTTGACTTTCACTGCCAACTTATTTTTTAAAATTGCGTGAGCTGAAGTCATGATACTTTTACCATGTTTATAGATTTAAAGGAACGAATATTCTCAGTTTGTCAAGAATTTTACTTCAGTTCTCACTTAGATGCAACTTAACTTGTTGAAGAAACCTCTAAGTGAGGAGTTTCCTGTTTTTGTTTCGTTTATTAGTCCACACTAAATAGTAATTTTACCATTGCAATGGTTTTTTGCAGTGGATGTATGTTATTACTGTTTCAAACGAATTGCCGACTCCATTGAGAAAACCTGAGATTGTCGGTCGAGTGATGTAGTCACTGAATGTAAATTGCCTTTACGTCTTTTCATAGGGTATTACATGTACATAGAAACATCTAGTCCTCGAGTGCAAGGTGACGATGCAAAATTGAGCAGCCCTACGCTGAAATTCAGTGGGAATATGTGCCTTAAATTCTTCTACCATATGTACGGTGCAACTATTGGAAGACTGGATGTGACCATCGACGGTAAAACAGTGTTCTCTACAAGTGGTAATAAAGGCAACAAGTGGCTTGAAGCCAGTATCAGTACATCCGGTCTGTCCGGAATGTATGCGGTAAGTAATATCTCCCTTACTATTGTGAAGGTTTTTCTTCAATTTTTCCAAGACGACTTTTCGTCAGCACCTGCCGTTTTTAGTAGCTGTAGGCATATCAGTTAGACACTATTTGACGCAAGTTTGATGAGAACCGGTTGCTATGGTTACGAGATATGACGTCATAAGTAGCAGGTGGTCAAGCCATTTTTGGGTAAAACTGTGTGTTTTCGTGTTTTTTTAGGTGAAAAAAAAAGCACAAATTATACACAAAAAGCAGTTGCTTATAATTAAGTCATATTTTACATTTCTAGCATTAACAATTTCCAGTTTCCGCCACTTTTTCATGATTTCTAATTTTTGGTAATATGGCCGCCATCTTGGATGACGTCACAGGCCCCCATCAGAACCCCAACGCATGATTATATATCTCGTCTTGTAGAGCATTAAAGGCTTTCTACCAAAGGCAAAATCTCTCCAAAATATTGAAACACGGCAAAAACCCAGAGGAGGGGCAATTTTGCAAGACACAGTGGACCAACTTGAAAACATTGGCCTAATTATTTTGTAAGTTTAAAACAGTCCATCTTTACCCCAGCCATCTGTAGCGAAACACACTTATTTAAACAATAGAGTTCTTCTGTCGAAGGCACTATCATGTGATAGGTTGCCTGAGGAAATTTGATGTTGATAACAAATATTAGCCCAAGAACGTGGTTTGAGGGCTTATATGAAGGTTGAACATCAAATTTCCGAGGGAACCTATCACACATAGAGCTTGAGAGAGAAGGACTCCATTGTTTTTATTATGCAACGCTAAATTTTGAGATAAAATTGCCAAAAAACGGGCACTATGCTCTGATAGGCGCCCGCTAAGGAGAGACACTGTCGCGTCACGTGATCGATTTCGAGAAATGGGAACGCGCCAAAATTTTGTGGCCGTTTCCTTTGATTCCAATATGTTTCTTAGCCTTTCAAAGTAATATTAAAAAAAAATGACATAGCCCCTTCAGTAGTTGAGAAGTTAACCCTCGGAGTTGCAAGCAAACTCATTTCCACATCGTGGTACTAGGGGAGTGGGTTGATGGACCCCCTTTGGTTTTTATTGTGTTGCAATATTTCGAAAAGAGTTAACCTTTGTTAGATAGCCAATGATGTGCTCTACAAGATGAGATAAATATTATGGGTTGTGGCACCGATTGGGCGGGGGGCTGTGACGTCATCCAAAACGACGGCCAAGATACCCGTCATCACGGTTTTTATTGAAAATTAGAAATCATCAAAACACGGTGGAAATTGAAAATTTTTTATGTTACATGTAGAAACGTCATTGCCTTTTGTCGACGTATTGTGCAAAGCAAACGTTTTTATTCAAAAAATGGTTCCACCACCTTCTACTTATGACGTCATAACTCGTAACCATAGAAATCGATTCTCACCAAAGTTGTGTTAAAATGTGTCTAAGGGATGTGCGTACAGTTACTGAAAACGGCAGATACTGGTTAAGGCCCCCCTTGTGTGCCAGAGGGTTAAATTTTTGTCATATTAGAGAACCTATGACATGACAGTGGGTAAATATCAAAGGAATAGCATGTGATAATCCTCGTTTGATAAGGTAATGGTAGTGAAATTAAAGTATAATTGGAATACAGAGTCACTTTATTAACAATAACTATTAAATATACACTTACAAAATTACCAAGACAGGACGAGCGCTCTGGTTACGGGGCTGAAAAAAATTATTTGCCCTATATGCAAGCACAAAGAAGTGCGTAAGTTACATTGAAGTATCTTTTGTTTGATTTTGCTTATAGTTTCCATAAACCATCATCACATCCGTAAATGATTGAGAAAAAAATTGTTGCTCTCGCAAACTTTCATTTATGTTACCCAAGTAAATAAGGACATTAATGACGTAAAATCTATCAAATTTTGGACCACTGCAGGTAACATTTATAGGAGTAACGGGAAGTAGCTACACTGGCGACATCGCTATTGACGACTTCTCTTTGAGGGCAGGATCTTGTTCTTCAAGTAAGTACTTAAAGAAACGGCGTGTTTGAAGTCTCTTCCACCGGTTACTGTCTTTGGTGCATTCTCAATTCAAGGACTTCATTCAAGACCAAAACAAAGGAGGAAAACGGCTAATTATAGCAAACAGTTAGACCAACAGTTTTGTGAAGGGAATGGGACGTTAAAAATTTAGGTAACACAAGGCACAAGAACTGTGGCAAAGTTATTTTGTAAGATTGAAATATGAACCTCGGTTACGATCCGCCGTTAAGGAACTTAATGCGATTGTACTAGTACGAGAATCACAACACAGGTTACGGTACTCATCAGTTATTGCTTGTTAATATCTAAGGTGGATTTATCTTTTTGTTTCTGAGATATCCTGGCCAATCCACAACGACTTGTACCATGTCCCGAATATTCATTTTGATGATAGTGTAGACACAAGAGTATTTAATGATAGCAAGTAAATGAAAGATAGGCGCTAGAAGTCCAAAATTCAGATGTACTTAATTGTGAAAAATGTAGAGTAAATAGCAAAGTCACTAAGAAAACTTCAACCTCGTGTTTTGTTATAAGCTGTAGAAGTTAGAGAATTTTATTTATTTATTTATTTATTTATTTGTTTGTTTATTATTCATTTATTTTTACTTACTTAATATCAAATTGCAGTTACTCCGCCACCACCGCCAACCCCACCACCTCCAGGCTCCCCACCCCCACCCGGTAAGTATAGTTTCTGTAATATTGTACTCTTCTCTCAAATCTAACTCGTCAATTAAGATGATTTTAAAAAACACAGTTTTTTAACTACGATTCTTCAGCGTTATGTTTAACATTCACAATTTATATCCATTTTTAAGGATCTTGCGGCATCCGTCCACATACCAGGATTGTCGGAGGTGTTGCTGCCAAACCTGGTGCTTGGCCGTGGCAAGCTATGCTGCGAACAACTTCCGGGTTCCCATACTGTGGCGGTTCCCTGGTTACTCCTCAATGGGTGGTCACAGCAACTCACTGTGTCCGAGGAAAAAGTGCCAGCTCCATCGTCGTAAGGTTAAATATTTCTTTAATTGTCTTGAAATCATTGGACAGCCCTGTATTTTAACATTCTTCAAAAACTGGAACGCGAAGAAGGGCCTCTTATATTTAAAGGGAACCTCCACTGTTACAACAAATGGACGTTAAATTTCAATTCATTAAGTTAATAAGTGAAAAGATAGTTTTAGTGTACTAATATGTTCGGATTGAATATTACCTATTTTCGCTTTTAAATTTCCCTTGCGCTGCCATTTTGAATTTTTATGACGTCAAATGGTTGCTGTTATTGTTATAAAGCAACTTTCTTTTGTATGCAACAATAGTGGCAACCATTTGAAGTCGTAAAAATTCAAAATGGCAGCGCCCGGGAAATTCAAAAGCGAAACAGGTGATATTCATATCTAACTTTTTGGTACACTAAAACTTTCTTTCCAATTGTTAACTTAAGAATTGAAATTCAGACTTTAAGTCCAACAATTTTACATCAATTTTTTGTAGCAGTGGAGGTTCCCTTTAAATAAAATAACTGCGCTTTCTCTAAATTTAGTTTACATTTTTGTGAGACAAAACAAATGGATGCATTTTACTGCAGATATCTTCAGGGACTCTACTACTGAAATAACTGCGGAAGGAAGCCATTTTTTAGAAAACGTAACAAGATCGATATTGCAGGATCAAGATAGTCATGAACATGGGAAGGAAGTGAAGGCAATGTAATGACTTCGGGAATTTGCTCCTAAAAATGGCCCCTTTCCATTGAAACCAAATTTCAAAGCGCTATCACAAGACAAATTGCACTTCCGAATCTTCACTAAAGCAAAAAATAATAAATAAATAAATAAATAAATAAATAAATAAAACTAAGAAGAAATCATTCTTTTAGCGGACAAAACAACTGATGAAATAAACGACTAGTAAGCAACAAAAAAGCTATTTTAGGGAAGTTTTTAACAAGCAGAAGACAACCTGCGAGACAATATTTACTTGCATTTTCTGGCACGAACACAGGGATAACATTTTGCAGACATCTTGCTTTATTGCTTTTAATTCTAGACCAGCAGCGCTTTAGGAATATAATAAACAGGTTTAATTGAGACCTAAGTTTTGTTCTATTGTTTCCTTATATATGTTTATATGTCAATTTGTTTAGACTTGGCGCCCACAAACGTACTACCCAAACTGGTAATGAGCAGGACATTGTAGTGAGCAAAGTCATCACTCATCCGTCGTACCACAGCCCTTACAAATACAGTCACGACATTGCCTTACTTAAACTGTCAAAACCAGCAACGCTCAACAGGTCAGTTACAATTTGTAAAATTGGGCTACCTCGTGATCTTTAGCTTTGATCAAAAGTCAGTGCTAACGACCTAAATACATAGCTTTTTGTACGTTAAAACCATCGTCATAAAAGCAAGGGTTGTGCCGGAAATTGCTAATTTCTGTCTTGTTATTTGTGTTTGTGACTATGAAAAGCTCTAGTGGCAACTTGTGCAGTGGTGTAAAATCCTTTACTAGCTATGGGTTGGTGGGAAGAAATTCTGGGAACAGATCACACATATTTCGTTTTTAGAGGTAATGGTATAAGTTTATTCGTTACAGAAACTAAAGTTACAATTCAAACCAAATGAAAGAAAGTGGAGAGCACGCTGAAAGAGAAACCTTAAGACAGGTTACAGAAAATTGTCGACCAGATTTCGTTCTCTAAAAGGGCAAAAATCTCCTCGCCAGTCAGTGAGAAATTGATGCAGTTAATGCTATAATTGCTGTGTCTAAATGGCTATGAGTATCTAAAATTTAATCATTAATTCTTTCTATCTGTGTGTCCTTCAGGTACGTAAATCTGGTGTGCCTTCCTCACGCCGTTGCAGCACCAACGGACGGCACCAAATGCTGGATCACAGGCTGGGGTCGTCTTTCATCCGGTGGCTCCACCCCTAACGACCTTCAGCAGGTCTCAGTCCCCGTCGTGAGCCGCGCCCGCTGTGATAAATCCTACCCAGGAAAGATCCATGACTCCATGATCTGCGCAGGTCTTGATCAAGGTGGAATTGACACCTGTCAGGGAGACAGTGGAGGACCGATGGTGTGTGAGACCAGTGGGAGGTACTACCTGCATGGTGCCACTAGCTGGGGATACGGATGTGCCAGCCCTGGGAAGTTCGGTGTTTACGCCAAAGTAAAATATCTGTTGACCTGGCTCAAGAACGAAATGGCCAAAAATTAATTTAACTGAAAAAAGCTTAATTAAAAGAGATAGTAAAATATGCGCATCATAAGTTAAATTAAGTTAAATATGCGGATCATAAGTTAAAGTAAGTTAAAGTTAAATCCTTCATTGCGAAGAAGCAAAAAGAATAGTGTAGACTGGGACGCTAAATAAAAGCATTGAAAAAGCATTGTTGTTTGTGTCTGCTATTTATTCGTTTGCTTCTTTTTTTACTTGATATTACAGAAATAACGCTAAAAAAGAACAAGCATCTCAGAATATTTTTCGTGGACATGCTGTTAAATTTAAAGGCCTACTTCATTATGTCTACCATGTTTCTGCATTTTTAAAAATCAATGCTCTCTTTAAATCAATTTGGTTCAGGTCAATATTTTAGTGCTGCAAGTTCGTAGGCATATCTAAAGTATTATGAGTTTTTGCCTTGGTACCGTTTTATTTACCACCATATTTTTTCACAACATTCACTCACTATATTTTTCTTGTCGCGTGTACTGAAATTGATAAGCTATTTATAATGCTTTTCAATTGAAAGTTGGAGTACTCGAGGGTATCCCGTATAAAAAGAACGGGAATGCTCGTGGACATTTTCAAAAGAGGCCCTAAAAAGTATCACAGTCTGGTTTTAGCCCCTTCAGTTGCAATTGAATCCACTTGTAAAGTAGAATCCCCATGTACAAACCCCTGTAAAACGAATTAAGTCCCCGTTATAACGTACGATATTAGGGAACTTAAGCAAACACGATGGCGACGGCTGACGAGATCGAGCGTCACAAAACAAAATGTTTAATTAACAAAACAATGACTCTGCACGTGCGATACAGATTTTGGTACATTTCTTTGCCGTCCTCTGCAAAACAACAAGGTGAAATGACCAAATTCAAAGTTTTATGCAGAACGTGAACACACGACAGTGAATTTTCTTTTTTCTACATGAACTGTAACGCCGTCCTTACAGAGTCAGCTCCCGGATTGTTCGGCTACAGTAGACAGATTGAACGAGTTGAAACTACCGCGAAGAAGTTTGAAATGTTTGGAAGTCATGTTTAAAGCGACGTTTTCCTTGGCGTTGCCGTCGTGGGTGCTTAAGCTCCCTATTTTTCAGCGCGGGCCGGCAAAGTTACAGTAAAATGTATGGCACGGAACCCCGATACAACAAACCCCGGTAGGTTTACAAAAGCAAGTGCAGTGGAACCCCGATATATAACGATGTGCCAAGGGAAAGGGAAAATGCGATGGGGTTCGCTTTATCGGAGTTCTACTGTAATGCACTTGCTGAACAACAGATGCACAACTCCCGACTATGATTTATTGTTTTGCCGATGTTCTGAGTATTATTAAACACTTGAAACTTAAGAAGGCCATTTGCTCGGACAAGATACCTCCATCGCTACTCAAAAGATTCTATGACAACCTGGCACCCGTCATGGGCTATATTGGTCTCAGCAGTATAACGCCATTCAAATATCCAACACCATGTTAACATTCGTTGCTCCTCCCCCAACAAGAGGAAAAACAATGAGAACTATGAAACTCTCCTAAGAAAGTTTGTGGAACTTATACTGATTACTCTAACCGAAAATTTTGATTTTGAATGTGAACAAAGAATTCATGAAGAGAAAGAGTCAGAAGGTGCCTATAACTCTTGTCTGTCATCTGTTATGTCAAGACCAGAGGGATTTCTTAAAAGCTCTGGGATATCGCCCACACTTTGTAAAATGCACGTAAGTTATCTTGTTGGTGTTAATTAACCCTCGGACTACAAGGAGGGAGAGATGGATGCCATCCCCCTTTGAGGTTTTTCTTGAGTTTTTTGAAGACGATTTTTCATCAGCACCTCCCATTTTCAGTGGCTTTACGTATATCCCCTTTGCACTTTTTGAAAAAAGTTTGGTAGAAATTGGTTGCTATGGTTACGAGATATGACGTCATAAATTGTAGATGGTCAAGCCGTTTTTTAAATATAAAAATGCATGTTTTCCACCTTTTTTCCATGAATAAACACCCAATTTCGACAAAAAGCAACAACGTGTTTAACTTTGTCATATTCTACATGTCTAGCATCCAAAGTGACGGCCAAGATAACCGCCATCTTGGATGACGTCACAAGCCCCCAGAGCGCCACAAAACACAATATATACCTCATCTTGTAGATCACATCACAGGTAAAGATAAAATCTCAGAAAGGTAAAATCTTTCCAGAATATTGAGACACAACAAAAACCCAGAGAAGAGATTCCATCTTCCCCCCCCCCCCCCTTTGTACCACGGTGGGGGTGTGAATTTGCTTGTACGTCCAAGGGTTAAAGAAGTCACTACTTGTTTCCACATTTGGTAATAAATGAACATAAAATCTCCAAACAAGCATTGCAATTGGAGACATGTCGTGTTAAATTTGCCAGAATTTACTCGAATAGCCAGTAATCAAATTCAGTGGTCATTCACAAGGCCAAACGTTACAAAAAGCATTGAAATGGCAGGAAAAAAACGAGTATGCACATTATTCGTTCGCAAATTCCGAATTTTGGACGACTTAGCAAGAATTTCAGTCTGTTCTGGAATTTTCTATTTGGCAGACCAACTTAATTCCAACCAAACTTTCGGAATTTGGGGTTGACTTGAATAACTATTACGTATCAAAAAAGGTATTCGTTCCATTTTTGTTTCCAGATCATTACAGCCTTCTATGTTCTGATGCGAATATTTGAGAGGCCTAGCTCTAATGTTTGAGCCTGTTTTATCTTCTATCACTTTTACAACAGCTGAAGCTGTTATTTAGGCCCTGTATATTTAACAAAACATACAATGGTATACTGAAACAAACAGTGATGAGAAGACTCAGTATGCGTCTTTTATGAACAAAATATTTTGTACGTAAACTATGTTTAAGTTTGGTGTGAGGTAGGCCTAAGTATTGCTTCAAGTTTGTCCTTCCCTTCCTATTGATGGTAGCATATAGTGCCGGCTAAATTGAACACACTAATTTGAGAATAGAGAGCAAGGTAAGGAGGAAAAACGTTATGTACATTTTTAGGGAGGCTAATTAACCGGATGCCCACTTAAATGTGAAGTACAATGAACAGATACTTCTGTTTCCAATGCTTTTATTTACGTTCTCTCTAAATCGGTTCTACAAGATAATTATCTTTTTTTTCTTCTGTATCTAGTGAAAGAAGAACCCTCTAAGTTATGTCCAGCACACATAAATATTGAACATCTACTCAATAAACCAACACTCATTTGGGTTAGTTTTTGGCCATTTCACTGTTGAGCCATTTTAATAGGTATTTCACTTTGGCGTAAACTCCGAACTTCCCGGGGCTGGCACACCCATAACCCCAGCTGGTGGCACCGTGCAGATAGTACCTCCCACCGGCCTCACAAACCATCGGTCCCCCACTGTCTCCCTGACAGGAGTCAATTCCACCTTGATCAAGACCTGCGCAGACCATGGAGTCATGGATCTTTGCTGGGTATGCATTATTACATCTGGCGTGGCTTACGACCGGCACGGAAGCTTGTTGAAGAAGGTCAGGGGTGGCGCCACGGGAAGCAAGACGGCCCCAGCCTGTGATCCAGCATTTGGTCCCGTCTGTTGGTGCTGAAACGGCGGGAAGACAAACCAAATTTACGTACCTGAAAAAGAGGAGAAAAAAAATCAGTTGAGAATTGGAGAGAGAATTGCGTGCATGTTGGAAAGAGAATGATGGAGAAGCATGAATAAATGAGAACTAAATATAGAACCAGGAAAGAGTCCAAGCAAGAGTATGGTGAGGCACTGATTACGAGTCATTTGACTCTCTGTGAGAACAGTCAAGCCTAATTTGAATCTTAAGAATATTTGCCTTGTTAAAGCGTTGGCAATGTAAATCATGAAATAGCTTCACTTGTTTAGTGGAAATAACTTGAATATATTGCCATTTGACTTTTTCTTCTGCATGCAAACTAACAACTCTCATGCTGGGGACTCCCTTTATAGCGAACGATTACTTAATTATTCGGTCAATTGATTCTGTTTTATAGTTTATTTTAGAACCTGAACTTTTCAACCCCCCACTTTTTAAATGTTTTCACGCACTGCTAAATCATTACAGGTAAAGTGGAAGTCAGTCTTAACTCCCCTTGCACCAAGAGCCTGGTAAAACCAGGGTTTTACCCTGGTCCAAGCCTGGTTAAAAAACCAGGGTACCCTGGTTCTTAAACCAGGCTTACCAGACTCAAACCCTATGTGCAAAAAAGTCTGGTAACCCTGGTTACCCTGGTTATTTAGAAAACCAGGGTTACCAGACGTACCAGGGTAACCAGGGTTTAACCAGACTCTGAGAAGTCTGGGCTAACCTAGGTTACCCTGGTTACCCTGGTAAGTCTGGTGACCCTGGTTTTCTAAATTACCAGGGTTACCCGGGTTTAACCAGGCTCTTAAGGTCTGGGTTGACCAGGGTAACCCTGGTAAACCTGGTTAGCACATTTTACTGAAAACCAGGCTTACCAGACTCGGACCCTATGTGCAAAAAAGCCTGGTTAACCCCGGTTTCCCTGGTAAGCCCGGTAACCGTGGTTGTTTAAATAACCAGGGTTACCCAGGTACATTATTTTTGACTATAACATCTGGGTCAACCCCGGTAACCTTGGTTTTTCTAAGAAGGCTGGTGATGCTGGGAAATTTCAAGAAAGCATTGGAAACCAGTAAACTGAGGTTTGTAGCCAATGTTCAAAAAGACTAAAAAGCACAGTATCCTTAACTATGGATAACATGGATATAGTCCTGGGCCCAGTTGCATAAAGCAACTTGAGATTAAAAGGGTTTTTTTGAAACAATTCCCTTTGTTCTGGAGGATTTCTTCGTGTTCTCTTTGTGTTTCCTAAAGTACTCTACTCTATACTCACTAATCTGTCTTCGGCCGAGTTATCCATGATACTGTGCCAAAAAGTCCTCCAAAACAAAGGAAATGGTTGCAGGAAATTCGCACTTAATCTTAAGTTGCTTTATGGAGCCGGGCCCTTGTGAACTAAACACAAATACTAGGAGTTACACAGTACATGTATCATGAAAGGCCCAAATGTACATGTGCACACACAATTACTTAAAGAGCCAGTGTCACCCAAAGTGCTTTATGCGCCGAGGTACATTTTTCATATATGAAAAATACACCATTTTCTTGATTGTCGTGAAGTCTGATTTGTATCTTCTTCCATCACTGCCGTTAGCGATCCGAAAGCACTAGTGTGAATTTTGACTTGACATTTAAGTGTCGCTGTATCGATTTCGTTGTATATTTCCGAATTCTGAGGTGTTTTCGCAGTGGGGAAGGAGATCTTTAAATTGGATGCCTCGTAGGGTTCAGGAAAGTTGAGGCAAAGACCGAGTCTTCCGGGCTCTGCCAAGGTTGTACGGCTGAAGGAGTCCGTGTATTAGCAGCGGAGGGAAAGAAAAACATCTACGGGTTTCAGCAATACTACTGACAGTGCGTTTGCCGAAATAGTGCTACATTCGTTGCCAAATGAAAACAGAAGGAACGTTAATTTACCACAAAATAACCGTAGCTATGGGCTTGCTCCAAAATAATGCTTATGGTCATGAGCTTGTGCTGTTTATGTTTTATTTTTACAAAAAGCGTAAGTGGCTATTCTGGTTTTGCATCCATCGACATCAGTCGATGCGATCGATCGCGCAATCAATCGATCGGACTGTAATAGATCCATGTATATGCATTGAATGCAAACTCAGATCTTGAGTAGTTTTCTCCAGTGACATCTAGCGACGAAGACGTCAATATTCTTACTACTTGGTTTTGTCTTATTATTCTTATATCGAGTGGAAGTGGCTACTCTGGTTTTACGTCCATTGAGATTGATGATCAATCGATCGATCAATCAATCGGTTGTTATAAAAGCTCCATACGCGTTGACTACAAAGTGAGATCTAGAGTTGTTTTCTCCGGTAACATTTAGCAAGGAAGATATTATGATTTTCAGGGGCTACTACTGTGAATATCAGCTTGCTGAAAGGCCAGTGCGGCAGGGTATAATTTGCGAAACGTCCGGCAAATGCGCCAGCCAAACTTCAAAACAAAAGCACAACTGCGCAAAGCACTTTGAGTGACACTGGCTCTTTAAACAATACCGCACCAGCATACTACCTAAAATCTTCACGTACAAGGTATACATTGTAGGTTGTAATGAGAAATGATAAAATATAAAAAAAGTAATATTTGTCCAGGTTTATCCTGCATTCAAGACTACTACAACAAACCCCAAGCCCAGTGTACATTAAATGTACATGTACACTGTATGACGCTTTGTATTCTATGCCAGTCACTTTGTGGCCACATTCAGTTTACCTCAGAATGTCTATTTTTTAACAAATCTCCAATATCAGTTAAAATATTTACAGTGTATCTGTGCATATGAGGCAAAACCAAATGAAAAGAATCATTGAGTAACAGGGAGTATACACATTCACTGATTTTACATTTACGGTCTTATCTGTTTTGGCTGCCTTCATTTCACTTGCGGTTAACAATCTTCTGAGTTCAGTCCTCTTATGGCCTTATACATGTAGACGTGGTCCTAGAAAAAAATATTGAGAAGAAATTAAAAAAAAGTTCTAGGCCTGTGATACACTCAACATTATTAGGTTGTAATGTTAATTTTCAATAACAATTATATAAAGGTTCATGTAAATTTACAATAACATTATGAATACAGTTCAAGCAGTGAACAAAATTACAGTGTAGAAAAAGGTGTAAATATTAATTTAATGACTTTTAGTCAAGTATTGGGTTCCAAAGCTGTGGAGTGGCAAAATAAGAAAGATTTCTTAAAATAAACTGTCACTTTAGTGACATCGACAAACATCGTAAGCATTACAGTGATAGTCCATTTCAAAACCTCAATAGCCCTGATCAGAATACAATTTTCTAGTACACCATAACAGAACACATCCTGTTTGCATGTCTTGTACTTGAAGTGAATTCACGATGATCCGGTTTTCACATGTTCATGTACGAGGTTCCAACAAATCTCCAAAAATGATGTGCCTATTGACTGAGTGAGAGGACTAGACAGGAAAATATTTGGCTTAAGGTCATGGTGTACAGACTGAGCACAGCGAGGTCTGCGTGCCACGACTGGCTTGTCCTAACTCTGTCAATACACATTTATCACACCAATAAAATGCTACATGTAAATACATGTATTTTTGGAAAATTTCAAAACTATGCTTAAAAATACTCAAAGCATGTTAAAGTGCACGCGTGTTGAATGAACCAATGATGTGTGCAAGACTGGACGGCTTTTTCCAGACTGGCTTGCATCAACCCACCTGGCCCTACACACATCAACTCGGAATACATCTGTACCGTATACACTAAGAGAGAACTGTTGTCCACCCATCATGGAAAAACGGCTTAGTTACAAAAAGCCAAAACCAAACCACGTCTATACTTTCCTGGCAGGGATGTGCAACACTGTGCCATGGCTGTTGATGTGTCACTACTTTCAACTACTTATGCAAATTGATGTCAGTTTTCAAGATATCATGTTGTTGAGTGGTGAATTGTTCATGGGTACCAGCTAGTTTTTTTTATAATATTGTGTTGGCGGGGATGTACGGTGGTATAAGAAGTTGAGGTCTCAAGTGACTGAAAAATGAAAATGGTGGACATGAAATTCAAAGCCCAGATGCAAGGAAATACAATGTATGCTACTATTGTAGTTTTAACCCTGTTATCCCAAGCAGTTAGCCTCTAGTGGTCTAACGTGGTTGTAACTGGGTGTAGATGTTATGTAGTGAAATGAAATGAGACCCCAAGAGAAGCTGAACCTGAGGTGTTCCCTATACCAGCCCAGAGTTCTAACCACTACATGTACAGTAACCTACATTGTACAGAATGTAGATTACATAGGAGTCTAGACGTGAGCTACAGTTGTACAGCTGTATTGTAGGGCATTACGTACAGTACAAGGTCACCATACAGTCAGATGCCTTTAACACTGCCCTCTCTAGCACTATACAGGACATGATACAGTATGAACCTAGTTAGATGACCTACTTCACTAACAGTTCTTGTAGACTAGTACAATCATGTAGCTGGAGTGCAGAAGGTCATGGGTATGACTTCAGTTAGGGATTTAACTTGGTGTCCTAATCCCACAATTGCTTCATGTTGAGCACATGTATCATCATTCTTTTGGTTAATAAATGACCAATCTTAGTAATTATTTACAACATCAGTAATTATTTTACAATATTAATAACCATGGCTCTATATCAGCAGGGCTTTTGTTTCAGTGTACTGGTCGGGATTGTGGTTTGTCCACAATAATCTAGTATCCATGTCTTAAAAATTCAAGCATTCAATGATCACCAAGGAGATAATGTCTTCATATGACATGAATCCATATGCCATTCTGTCAAAATCTTTAAAAGGAATGCCTGCAACCAACGCCCAATACACTGTACATGTACACGTCCTTTGTTTAAAGAAAACAGATCTACATGTATGCAACACAAATTTGAAGTGTAACATGAGGATTCTAATGTATACAGCTAAAACGTTGTCTGATTTTACAGCCTTGAGCTTACACGAGGAGACCGAAAGGTAGTATGGGTAGCTGAAAATGGTTTGTGATTCGGCTGTAATTTTGCAGTTGTCGCTACCGTAGGAGGGGTGAAAGTACGATAAACACTTGCCTGTATGATTTAATTTGTGTAGGGGTGAGCCACAGCTAAGCTTGGTAAATTTATTAATAGATTACCCATAGCACCTTGTGGTCTCATTGCATAGGTTTTCCGACAACGTTAATTGTAGCTGTATGTTTGAGTAACTTACCTGACCATGTGTGATACATTCTTTTGCTATGTACAACATGCATCAAGAAACTGTTTTGCTGTAGAGCTTGGAGTCATACTGATACAATGTGTACAAATGTAGAAACCTGATGAAAAATTTTGAGAGTAAAATTAATAAATGGATCATAAAAAATAAACTTACTACTCACATACATGTACATGTAGCTACATGATTGTATAAAGGTGAATGTAAATCATACTTTAATTTCATCTATACCACAGTACATGAACTACTTTACAGATCCCAGGAGATTGTTGAAGGAGCTGTGTACATGTAGATGTATGAGGTTCAGGTTTGAACTGAAATTTAACTTCTATATAGGATGTAACTAAACAGCGCCAGTCACCTAGCCCAGTTGATTGTGTTATTGACCTTTCAAATACATGTACAGTACATGTGTAAGTTAATATTTGGTTCTTGGGCAAAAGTGCAAAAAACTCACTGGAGACAGTTTGACACACTGAACACCATCCCCTTAAAGCCAAATAATTTTTTCCTTCAGCTCTTGCTTTAGGTCAGTAAGCACATAATTTTTTGAATTAGGAAATAAGCCAAAAATTGAAAAGTTGCCATTTTGAAGGCTGTTTTCCCATAACATGATTGAGCAGTTTTGATGGTTTTCAAAAAAAGTTAGCATTCATGAGACACTCAAATGCCCTCCTGGATTTATAAAGTTCTTTCATCTACATGTAGACTACTCCGAACAAGTAGGTACATTGTTTTCATAATGTTTTCTGCACACTACAGGTGTAATTAGTATATCACATGCCTTTCACCTCCGAGCACAACAGTGGTCACCTCCACAGTTTTTTTGTCCATATCTGATAACAAGTTACCTGTACCAGTCTGTGGGGCTGGATATTAACTTGTGTGGCATAATAATTATTATACTGAGAGAACCATTATTCACCTTAATGTCTGTGACATTTAACATTCATTCCATGAGCATGTATGTACTGGGTATAGGGTGGTAAGTAACCAACAAGGTGCATAGCACAAAGTTGATAAAAATCACCTCATATCCTAAATGAGCACAACAGAATTAATAATATTCCTTTATTAAATCTCAACTTTAGTCATCTTTTCTGAATTATGGGTGGCTGTATTTTGGACAAGCTTCTAGCTTTTACTTGGATGATATGCTATTTTGAATGCCATGGTACTTGGCATGCAGTTTCCATGCATGCAGCAAAATCAGATTTAAGGTGCCAGTGCATGAAGGGACATGTTGAAATTTGTGTTGCATGAGCTCAAAAAGCACCAGCCACACACCAGAGGGTGTCACATGTTGTTGCAAAAATGTAAGCACCTTTCGATTTCCTCTCTGCTAATGTTCCTGCTACAGTACATGCCTTTAGCATAACAATTGCAGTGTCGCACTGCTGTGTGTCTCTGTGACATGTCCCTGCATCATGTCCCCTCATACCCTGGCATCTACCATATACAAAAGGAAGGAATTCAATGCCTGAAATTGAGAATTTAGTGTATTACTACTACGTGTATAGGGTCTCCACTGTGAGTCTGTCATGGATAAATTACTGTTTAGTATTTAGGCATACATTGGAGATTAGGTTGGGATGAAAGTTCATAAATCTGGTGACCATTTTAGAACTGTTGATTGCAATGAAAAACTCCCATATGCAAACTCCCTTGAAAAGAGGACTTTGAGAAATGCACACATTTCCACCTTATGCCACTAGAATAAAAATGCTATGATGTCAAGTCCTGGAGTCGTAACTATTCAAAATTAATAATATCAAATCTGATCATGTTAGTACACATCACTATCTTTGCTTAAAAAAAATCAAGAAATCTCATAAACCGTTAAAGAACTCACTAATTGGCAAATTATGCATGTTTCATTTCATGTTTTCTCCGCTTTGACAAGTGATTAAAGAGAAATTTAGCCTTTCATTGTATTCAAGTTTATGTGTACAAGTATCCGAGTGAAACGCATTTCAACTGAACTGTTGGTTAGCGTGTAGGCATTATGAAATCACCTACAACTAATCACCAATGATACATGTAGATGCATGGAGATACACGTACGTGCTTACATGTGAAATGCCTACTCCTCAAATTATTCGGATTTGCGAAGTTCTGATAGTGGTACGTCGACTACTTCTTGGTCGGTAAACCTTTGTTTTACTACGCCGGGCTTATCACGCTTTGATGTGAAAAGTGTAAGTCACAGAATGCCACATGTGTGAACAATGGCTTTCGTTGTTACTTGATACCACTGTCCCACTTGGGGTCAATTTCACAAAGGCCGTTTTTGATTATGATTTGCAACGCGCAAATTTGCACAGTGTACGCTTACACTGTGTGTTAAAGCTTGTTACACTCATTTGGCAGAACGTCACAAAGAAAGGAACTTTAAGCCCTCCATTGAAAACTAAATGTACATGAAATTAGTCATACCAGCTACGTATTATGAGGAATTAGGTTACATGTACTCACCGGCCTTGAAATCGATCGATCAGTCCGTTGGTAATTCAGTCCGTTTATACTTGAATCGAGCAATCATCAACCATCTTTACAACCATCTTCCAACAGAGCACGTTCTGAGTTGAGCCTTGCTAATCGTAAGCGAAAATAATCTAAAGAATAGCGTAATAAACCACTTTCACGTACGATAACCAGCTCTATTCGACACAAACCGATTTTATTTGAAACTCACCGCCGGTTACCCAGCTATGCGGCCGGGCCGCTTTCAAGGGGTCATGTGATTTACAACCGCACGCTCGAGAATTGCAGGCGCAAGTAACCGGTGAATGTGTGTCTGACAGAGCTGAATAACAACTGCGCATGTCAAAAGCACGCGCCAAGGAAAACTGGGGACCACAATAGAAAACCATAGCAACAATGGCGGACTTTTTAAAAATTTTGACACCGCGAAGTTTTTCACCTTCAATAAGAGTTTTGTTGCAAACTTAAGTTTCAGACTTCTGCAAAGCCTTCGTCTGTTGTCGAGACAATTTATATCTTTTGTACACCGAGGTTATTTTTCTGAACACCAGGTGAAAACGTGTCTCAAAAACACCAGTCCGCGAAAATGCAGCGAGATTCTTACCATTCCTGGAGTACACCTCGTCATCTTGCCTTTACATTCTTCCCCTGACTGGGTATTCTTACACAGGAGCAGGCGTGGTGACCGGAAGTTTCCCTCCACGTTGTATAAAAGCAACACAGTGCGCAATCACTGCATTTTCGCGGACTGGAGTTTTTGAGAGACATTTTCATCTGGTGTTCTGAAAAATAACCTCGGTGTGCAAAAGATAAAATTTGTCTAGACAACAGATGAAGGCTTTGCAGAAGTCTGAAACTTAAGTTTGCAACAAAACTCTTATTGAAGGTGAAAAACTTCGCGGTGTCAAAATTTTTAACTGAAGACCGCTATCTTGTTGCTATGTTGTTGCTATGGTTTGTCTTGTCGTCCCCAGTTTTCCTTAGTGCGCGCTTTTGACATGCGCAGTTGTTTTTCAGCTCTGTCTGTGTGTCTGTGTCTGTGATCTGTGTGTGTTGGATTTCTCCGTGTTTGTGTGCGCCAGAAAGTGAAACGCGGATAGTTTTTTACTCCAGTGGTTGAAGAGTTGTGGGATTCGATGCAGAGCTGCCCTCCCTTACACAAAGGTACAGTATTAATCTTAAATTTCTTGAATAGATTCTACCTCCTCTTTGGCGGCCATTTTGGTTCGTTCGGGGCTAAATTTCAGAATACCCGGCCACTTATTTCCATCTCATTGAATAACAATAGTGCCTATTGCGTTATGCCTCGTTCTTTAAAGCGTTCCGACACATGTAAATGAAGTGGCCGGGTATAACATATTCGAATTTTACCTAATAAGTTGGATTTTTGCAAGAATATAGAATAATAATTCTTACATATTGACTTTTCTTGCAAGTAAATAGGTCGAATAAATTTCAATGACTGTGTTATAGTCAAGCAGCACTCTCGTTCTGCAGCCAATTGGAACGATCTTTACAACAGCTTGATATACAATGTCGCCTCAGGACAAACGTTCGTTACTCAAACTAAGTCAAAAAGTTGGACTTGGTGAGCAAATATAGACAGGCTAAATTAGAATCTATCTGGCAAGCCATTTGCATGTCACTGAATAAGAATGGTCTCTTTTGTTCATAAAACATTAATACACAAGTAATAACTGGCTGGATATTCTAAAATTTCTCAATCAACATTACCTTCTGTAAAATCAAAGTGAACCAGTTTTGGTGTGAATTTTTATCAACTTACCGATATTGTGTTTTTGCATTCCTTCTACCATGAATGACTGGGAATTATTAATTTAGGATAACCTTTATTGACATGTCACTTTTTGGTCATATAAGAAATAATGTACATGTGTCAACTTCAGATTTTACTTCCAATTCAATTTCTGGTGGTCTGCAATAGCAGTACTGTCAAGTTCTATTAGTTGAAACTGTTATTTAAACATACTTAAGCATGCATGGTTGCTGAAGGAAAGTATTTATGTGGGGCCTCTTTGCATGGATTTCCTGTCTGGATGAATAGCCCTACTTTATTTATGTTTTATTTATTTATTTATTTATTTTCTTATTTATTTATTTTGTTATTTGCTAAATACTGTATACAAGATGGTCACCCACCCACTCTTTCAGTTTTGTAACTAAATGGTGGCTACATGTATACATAAAGGACAACACAAGCATTTTAACCCTTTTTGGGTGAGAAATCTAATAAACTAGCCAGTCCACCCAGTCTTTCATGTAGAGCTGGCCCTTCAAAGACCTTTGCAAGTCACTGAGTAGGTGTTTCTAGTTACAGTTCACCAATCAACTTCTGTTATGTTACAGTACTTTTTTGCCTCAAATTTTGTCAGTGGCTGAGAATATATACTATACACATGTACATGTATATATGGGTCCATTCAGTGAGTATTTGGCTTGTTAAGCATACAATAGTATTTTTCACTGTTTAAAAATACACCATTTATTAGGGGTTGCATGTACGTAATTATAAGAGCATGCAAAAGGTGTGCCTGTAGATGCCATACCAAAGGCACTAGCTACTCCTATTCGTCTGAGAGGAACTATACAATATGGTTGCAGTTTTTTGGTTATTTCCCTTGGTATTTTATTTATGTTTATTTTACTTTGTATTTTTTTTCCAGGTGCATTTGTTAAAAAACTGAAAACAGTATTTCCAAGTCTAACAGGGAATCCTGGGCAACAAAGCAGATAAGAAATACCACAAAATTTGCAGTTCAGGGCCTATTTAGATAGTCTGAGTTTTACTTATGCTGCTGGTCTGGCATATCATTGGAAATATTGTAACGAGTTCACTTCATTTATCATTGCCTCTGGCTATGATTGTCGTAAGGTTTTAACACATTTCAAAATCCTGCAGCATTTTTTATGCCATGCACGACAGGCATGAGAAAGTTTTAGCTTTTATTTGCATGGAACAACTTGCATTGTAGGCTGTTCATTAGCATGTCGCATACAACATAGTCTAAATTGGCCCTTTATGTGTACAGTGTAGTTTTGTTACTTTTTCAATTAGACCTGAAACTGAACAGAACAGAACAGAGGTATTAGTTTAAACATGGAGCAATCCTGTAGGGTGAGACACTTTTGCTTGGATCACTTGTTACATGTACATAAGCCACATTAGCCGTAAATGAGGAAAAGCATCAAGAGGCAAAAAAACCAGGCTCAAAAGAAAACTGGGGCTATGAAGGAAAGAATGTAATAATTAAAAATTAAGTCCAGCTAGCATGATGAAGGTGGCAACCAGCATAATGAGACGTCAAAATAAACCAAATTGAAGTCAACATGTACACACAATGTACGTTGTTCTCTTTCCAGATTTTTTTGTGGAAACAGCTTTCTATCTTGCGTGTAATGGTTAATACATTTATTGAATGAGATCAAGTAACTGAAACTACTGCCCACCGAAGTTATACCTTCACAGATTCCTTTCATTTTTGCGTTGTAGGTGAAGTGACAAAAATGAATAGGTATGAGATAAATCATTTTTTTCAGTCTAAAGCTTCAGTTTATTACATGGTGATGTAAGATACTATATCAACCAGTCGCAAATTGACTGTTTTACATAACTTGATAATTTTTCATATCTTTTGGCAAAAAAAAAAAACTCTAAGCACAAAAAATACTTTTAAGTTAAGTTACATTGTAATGTACATAAGAGATTTTTGGGGGCATATCTTTTTAATATGTTTTTGACAAATGCTATCAAAATTAGATTGAAATATAATATGTACTTGTAATATCAACGTACATACACGGTAATCACTACGCAAGAGCTTGCTTTGCAGTTGTGCGTGAGTGGCAATTGTGCATGTGTTTTTAAATTCTAAGTGAGCAGCTCCTAAACCAATTTGTTGAAATTCAGCCAACGTTGTAATATAGTTTTCCAGCAATACCATGTCCGCAAATTTGAATTTTCCTTCTATTTGAAAGGATTAGCTTTTTCTCCAGAGGTACATGTAGTGCCTTTTATCTCTCAGCCTTACATTGTAAATTTTTAATTTTATTTGAAAGTTTTAGCTTGTTTTCTTAAGGTACAAGTAGTCCTTTTTATCTCTAATCCATATTTACACATGGAACTTTAGCAGCTTACAAACACAGATGCAAACACAGATGCAAAAAATCTGAATCCCGGTTTGTGAGACCACTGCATAAAGAATCAAATCCAGTGGCAATTGAAAGAGGTACAGGAGAGTTCATATTTTTTGAAAGAAATTAAATTTTTAACCCTTTACTAGAATTGTTAAGCTTTAATCAATGGTTTGTACAAGTGTTTGTCAAAACAATGGACATTACAGTAGCCTGTATGCAGACGGTCCTATGGCGTGGCTGATGACTTAATAGTCTAGCAATGGAAACATTTTTGGTTCCTCTGCTGAATTTGATTTGCAGTCGTAAAAGCTCTGGCTGATCAGTATTATTTTGCAAATGTATCAAGTTCTGTAAAGTATCTTAATCAACATCTTCAGACGACAGTGCAATGCAACACTTTAGTTTTAACTGTATTTTTTTTTTGTTTGGCTCTTCAGTAGAGTCTAAAATATTTCAGTCAACCAAAGTAAACTTTTGCAAAGTACAGTGTGTGTACCTGTAAATGTGTGGAATGTAACAACCATTTTTTATTCCTAGGCCGTCACTTGTCAAGCTGAAAAGTCATAAGCCAACTTAGAGTTTAGTTAAGGTTTATAGGGTTGCTCCATGTTTAAAATCAATTTGGTATTAGAAGGTTTTGTTACTTGATATACATTGTATAATCATTATTCACTGTACGTTTTTGGTTTTTGTGGTATGGCAATTCTAGTGCATGTTTATATTTTGTACCCTGGCCATTTGAATTTCCATAGAATATGTATTAGAAATTGCACTACAGTTTGCAAAAAAAATTATCATTGAGGCACATAAGAATTGCTTGGAACGTTTGTCAAACACTGTTAACCAAAAGCCTGGAAAGCCCAGGGAAACCTGGGCTTCTAGGTTTTTGAATTCTTAGAACATTGGGCTTGAGGCTTTTCAAGTACTGTGATGTTTTCCAACCACACTAACCGGGCTTTTCAGGTGCATGTGATATGTTCGAACCAGACTTTCTGGAAAACCCTGGTAAAACCAGACAAACAAGGTTTTTGAGGTTTTGTCTTTGAACCAGACGTACCAAGAAAGCCTGGTTAAACCAGGCTAACCAACCTTTTCAGGTAATTTTTTCGAACCAGACTCGCCATAAAAGCCTGGTTAAACCAGACTAACCTGACTTTTCAGGTTATAACTTTCGTCCCTAAACCGGCCTTACCAGGCTTCTGTGGTACAATACAACCAGGCTCACCCTAAAAGCCTGGTAAAACCAGCCTTACCAGACTTTTTACCAGACTTGTTTTCTTCACAAAAGCCTGGTAAGTCTGGTTGAACCAGACTTGACCAGGCTTACCAGACTTTTTACCAGGCTCTTGGTGCAAGGGTCACTTATGATGTAGGATTCCTCTTACAATATAATTTATATGCCAAAAAGTTCTGCATTCCTGATAGATTACACTGTACTGCCTCAAAACCATAAATTACAGTTAAAATCTATAGAAAGAAAAGGAGAAATACAAAAATACAAGCTATAACGAGTAGAATTTATTTGGAGCTTCTTTAAAGGAAGCAAGCGATTTGGATTTTGTTCGTTTTACTAGCTCAAAGTTTGCTCCAAGCCTTTTAAAATAGTGTTAAGGTAAACCGAGTTCTTGCAAAAGTCACATTTGCAGACTGGTAGAATTTATAGCAGGTAAAGACGGACGTTTTTATTGTACATTAAACTTACTTGTTTAGTGCAGCTGGTTTTTCCAGTTTGAGTAAAGCGATGTCGTGGCTGTACGTGTATGGCTTGTGGTATGATGGGTGGGTTACGACTTTGCTTACTCTAATGTCCTGCTCGTTGCCAAGTTTGGATGTACCTTTGTGGGCGCCAAGTCTTAAAAAGGAAAACAAAATGAAAAATTAGTTTGCCTGTCAGTTAGTTGGTTGGTTAGTTGGTTGGTTGGCTGGCTGGTTGGTGGGTTGATTAGCTAGCGAAGGCAACAAACACCCTCAAAAACTAAGAATCATTTGGGTGACACTTAAGCAATTTGCTACCTTACGATGATGGAGCTGGGTGATTTTCCTCGGACACAGTGAGTTGTTGTTACCAGCCATTGGGGAGACACCAGGGAGCCTCCACAGTAATGGAAACCGGATGTGGTACGCAGCTGACCCTGCCATGGCCAATCTCCGGGGTTAGCTGCAGTACCTCCAACGATCCTGGTATGTGGACGGACACCGCAAGAACCTTATGGAAAAAAATCGCTATATTAGTGTCCAAAGAGGGGGAAACAGATAAATGGGATAAATGCTCCAAAACATTTTACTGTCGTTGCCAAAGGCGGCAATGCCTTTCTCGATTATGGAAAAAAAACTGAAATACGTTTTGAAGGGTTATGTCGCTTCCAGGTCCACCTGTGTATAACTGATTTAGCCATCCATAATTCGGGAGAGCTTTAACAGAAGCGCCTGACCGCCATGAATTTCATCCAGTTTTACTGGAGAGGAATTTGAAAACAAGCGGGCGTATCATACGTACTATAAGATTTTATTTTGGTTCAAAGATCCAACGATGAATCCAAGTTTGACCTTTAAGAAAGGAAACGGTGGAAAGGCCATTCTTATAACGTATATATATATATACTTACTTCAATGCGTTAAGCTGTAACCTTAATCCCCCTCCCCCCATTTCTAGTTTATTTGGCCTTTTTGTTTTCGAGTGTGCTTGCTGGAGGCCAAGGAAAAAGGTTAACAATTCAAGTGAATGCTGTTTCATTTGCAATATTTGTTTCAGTTGTTTGTGTGGCACGCCTGTAAAGTAGCTGTCTGTCGTAAGGCAGTACCGTGGATAGCTAAGCGCGCTGACCACTATAATT
This sequence comes from Siderastrea radians, assembly GCA_964017195.1. Lineage (NCBI taxonomy): Eukaryota > Metazoa > Cnidaria > Anthozoa > Scleractinia > Rhizangiidae > Siderastrea > Siderastrea radians. The sequence continues at coordinate 22,586,301 of OZ024887.1, read as the reverse complement.
ATCAATATACAATAGTCATCAATATGGTGACAGTCACTTGATGACGTATTCTTTCTTGTCACGTCAGCTGCATAGATATCGATAAAAGTTTGCTTCTTTTTCATTATATTCATATATTTTATTTTGATGGCAATTATTTTTGACATATTTCGAAGCAGCCTAATTCACACTTTTTCCAGCCTTGGGAACTTAAATTAAAAGATCTCACAACTAATGTATTGCTATATGTCATATCGTGTCGCATCATGTCATGTCTTGTCGTGTCATGCCATGACATATCCTGTCATGTCATTCTATGCCATGTCAAGCAAACATGACATGATGTGATGCTGGTAAACTGAAGGCAGAGTTAAGACATACGAACCTGGAGGGGGTGGGGAGTTAGGAGCTGTTGTTGACGGTGGTGGTGGTGGTGGAGTCACTGCAGAAAAAGTCAATAGAATTTAAAAGAAATTCAGAGACTTTTGACAACTGATAACAGCAGGAAAATTTCATAATTAATCCACTGAAACTTTCCTGGTTGACATGATATAAGCTTTATTGGTTTATCATGTTAAGTTTTTTGGACGAAATTGAACAGGTGGAATAAGTACAATTTTGGTTACTGAATACTGTTCCGTCAAAGACGACCGCTAAAATAGCTAAAATAGTTTATTGTGCTGAGAGTTTGTAGTTCTGTCAACGATCATATAAAAAACGGCCTTCTAAGGTGACTAGGGAATTCGGCTACAACTAATCGCGCCGGTTGAGTGACCATTTATGAGTGCATGTGAACAGGGGAAAGTAACACACTTCAATGTTAGGCACTTTTTGTTTTGTTTCATTGCAATTTTTTTCTCTGTCGAAAGACGCTAGAACTTTGAATAAATTAAAGGAGATTAACAACAACAACCTCTGCGTTTCATAATTCCAGGTAGCCAACCAGTTCTGCTGCAATATTTCTTCTCATCAATAAAGTATCTTTCAGCTTAACATTCTAACCAACTAGCATCAACCTGGTTCCGAGACCCTGGGAGTGAGGTTGAGTTAACACTAAAAAAAACCCCAGAAACACACAACTCAGTTACTCTACCTCCAGAACAACCACCAGGAGTCAGTGAAAAGTCGTCGACGGCAATGTCAGATTGGAAGTTATTTCCTCTTATACCTTCAAATGTAACCTGTAGTAATTCACAAGATACAGTAAGATGAAGTGAGATGAGATGAGTTCCCCCCTTTCCCCATCCCCAGTTAAATTGCAGAACGTAATATCAGGCAGAAAAACAAAATCGCCAAATTGAACTCCTGAATATGAAGAAGGTACCTTTATACCTTGCATTCATTTTCGTATCGAAATACCACTTCCTGCGGACCAGAAATTTTTTCCACCTTGTTCCCTTTAGCTCTCCTCACTCAATCCAATTTCAAAGAAAACCCGATTCTGTTATATTGAAAACTGGCAAGTGGCTTGCCTTTTGTTTTCCAGAAACATCAGTAATAGTCATTTTCTCTTCAAACCACTTTTTGTCTTGGTCTCCAGATTTTGTGAATTTCTTTTTTCCATCTATAATCACATTGAGTATTCCAATTCCCCAACCAAACATGTGATAAGAGAAAGACAGGCACATTTTCCCGCTAAATTCCAGTAAAGGGCTGCTTAGTCTTGCAGTGTCATCTTTTTTTCTGGGACTAGAAGCCTCTGTATACATGTAGTAACCTGTTGACAGTAGTAGAACACATGGAGGTCAGCGTTACAAGTACAGTAGTTCCCATGATGGGGACGAATTACTCAACCACTACGTACAACGATAAACGTTAAAACAAATTGCTTCTAAATCAGCCAATTAAGGTGGCTCGAATTTTTTTTTTATTGTTATAATCCTTTTGAAACGAGGAAACATTACAAAGAAGGATTTCTGACCATGTGGGCAAACTACAAATACCTTAACACCTCTTTTGTCGGGCTATGCTTTAAGGTTGATTGTGACTTCATAGCTGTTACCAAGACAACACTAAAGGTCCACAAAAAGAACCTCCAAATTTCAGTTTTTGCCAATTAGCTGAAAAAAATAAGTCGGTGACCTACATTTTTAGAAAACTCCCTAAATACTTTTAGTTCTCTGGTGGTATGGCAAAAAATTATTCAGTATATTGGACTTAAGTTATATCGAAAAAGTCGGAGGTCTTTTTGAGTTACAAAGAATTCCACTGAGTAACGTTCCTCCAAACGTTTCTCTTTCAATTGGCACACTTAATGTTGCATGCAATTAAAAAAAAACAGGACGGGTCACCGAGCAAAATTTCGAGGTAAAAACAAATGTTTCGTGCACGTTTCATTTCCCTTTTGAGCGATTTCACGCTGCATCTTCACTTCCGGTATTTTGCGCGCGCGACTTTTAATTAGAAATTTGGATTCACTCAGCTGACGCGTGCATTCTATCCATGTCGTGTGCAGGCTTCTCGCGTGCCTAGCTAAAGACCCTATCGATCCCAATAAAAACAGCTAAAATGGCGCAAACTCGATGACCTTTCGTTCAAAACTTTTTCAAAAACAAGATTGCATGATTAGCGCCCGCCTAACAACACCTGGACAAAAACAAACTGGTGAAACAAATGAAAATACGTTTTTGACTTTTCGATAATATGGACTCTCAGGTTCAATATTATAGAAAAATTCACTGCCTGATGAGTGAATTCCACGTTAAATTTCACGCGAAAAACCGATATCGCACGGATCGCGAAGCGATGCGTGCGATATCGGTTTTTCAAGTGAAATTTAACGTGGAATTCACTCGTCAGGCAGTGAATTTTTCTTGAATCGCATAGCTAAAGCCACCAAATCACTGGGCGAAACTAAACGTTTTGTATTTTTGTGAGCAGCGTCAGTGCGCAAACAATGGAAACCCTTTCAAAGTCAGGTGTCAAGATCTAGCGAATAGGAAACAAGATACTTTTAGAATGAAAACCACTTTTATTTCAAACTCGTGGAGAAAGCAGTGCCTCACATTTTACAATCTTCAGCAAAAAAACTGAAAGTACAAAATGCGGAGTTATTTAAGACAAAAGATTTTATGGAAAAATTCTTTCATTCAATGAATATCTTGGATTTCCCTGCTACCATACAACTTGGCAATATGTGGCGCAGACAATCAACAACTGAAATGCTCAAGCAAAAGGGAAATTTCAAGCGTTCCGGTGTGAAAACAAGATCTACAAAAAAATAAAACCGGTAAGCGCTTTACAGTTATAAAAAAATTGCATTTAAAGTATAATGATTAAGACTGGAATATCTGAGTAAACTCTTACGAAAAATAGCTCAAAAAAGCTTAAAAGCCACCATTTTAACTGTTTTTCTTTCATTGCAGAGAGTCGCTTGTTGGTGTCATGTTGGACTGAAAGTTTATGGAAATATTTACTGGAGAATTATTAAAAGTTACTCCAGTAAACATCCCGCCAACTGCCCCTGCCATCAGGTAACTAGAACTACTGGCACTGCTGTCACGGTTACTAGTAGCTGCTGTGTTGTTCGGCGGGGCTGAGCTGTTGAGAACAATCTCCCGTAAAGCATGACTTGAATCGCATTTGGTAGTTGTCGTGCTTGGGTTGAAACCGGCCAACTTATTCGACATTCGCCGCTGTTTTTCCAGAGGATTATGGCTGTAGCTGGATATGGATTCCAGATTGGCGTGGCCAGTCAGCTCTGAGATCTCCAGTGGGTCGAAATCATCATGGAGCGCTTGGATGACTGTTTTGCGACCACTCGGAATTTGTGAATTTGCCGTCCAGGGAGGCAATGGACGCAAGACTCTGCATTTGCTTTGCCAATGTATTTCTACCAATTGGAACCATCTTGTAGCAGACATTGGATTTTGGACTGTCAACTGGACTCAGGTAGAAATTTCCAAGAACGTTATCACCCTTCGGACGTTGGCCAACGTACTCGATAAATGCTCTGTGCGGATCTCGCTCTCCACCATCCGTCCTCCAAATCTTGTTGTTATACTTTCTCGCCCGTTTTGTCGCAGTCGGTTCGTCTCCCTGGCGGTTCTTGGTTTGTCGCTCTTTGTATTCGATGTACTGCTCTGTCACGGTGAAATCACTTAGTTGACAGTCATGTTGTTCTTTAAATCCTCTCATTCCTAAGTGCGTGACATTGTTCCACCATACCAGATGGAGAAGAGAGCGAGGATTTTGAAGGCCGATTGCACCTGACGACCACATCTTTTCAATATCTTCTGTTTCAACTGGTTGAGCGGCATTTGGTTTGTTGCCAGGACCTTTTTGCTTCAAATCCTTTTTCTTCATGGATAGCATCGTTGAAACTTCTTCGAACTCAATGGCTGAAGATTTTTCGAGGTCGAAGTTGTCTACTGCCGGTGGACATGTACGCTCCAGAAAGTACCTTCGTAAACCATTGCGGTACGTTTGTAATGTTCCTGGTTCATATTCTTTACCTTTGTTTTCTTTTGTCGTCTGCCTTATTTCTAGAAAGAAGTGCTTGAGAAGCTGCGGTGCTTCTTGCTTTGAAATTGCATCGAGATTAATTTGTTTGCCATGTTTTTCCTTGGACCAAGACTGCAAACGGCATACGGATGTACTTGTACTTTTATTAGTGTTTTCTGAAACCATATTGTCCTTAAAAGAGACCAGTTCGTCATCTGTATAGGTCACAATGGTTTGCTTTTCCGGAATAAATGCTTGACTTTTTTGGCATTGATACCTGTTTGGTTTTCTTTCGCGGCGCTTGTTTGGTTTTCCTCGGTAAGAAATTTCGTTTGGCTTTCTTCCCTCGTCTCTGCCATTTTGTTTTTTTCTTCAATGCGTTTTCTCGTACTTTTGAGTGTGAGTGGTTTCCTCAAATTTTCTAAAAATTTAAATTGCAATTCACAATTTGGCAGACATTCATTTTCTGTAAATTTGTTCATTTCCAAGGTGTTTTTTTCCTAGCACGAGTTGCATTTTTGCTTTCACGATAGCAACAATTTTTGCTCGCGACTCACGTCAGCAATATCCCTTCATGCACAAGTGCAATTCCACGCTAAATACCCTCTCTTTGATAGCCAATCCGCAGGCCACGAGTTTACCTTTAGCTATGCGATTCTAGCTTATATTGCTTTCCTTTACAGTATCTTTCAAACGACAAAGTAATTTATATTTCTGGCCGTTTTTTGACGAGAAAGTTTCTGTTTTAGAAGAAAAGGAGCCAAACAAAAACTGCGCAAATTTTCAACCAATCACTGGCACGTTTTTGAGACGTCAATATGTAGTTATTTTGACGTCTCAAAAGCAATCGAAAGAAACTAAGAATCGTGGTACTTGCTGTTGCTGTTGATATTGTTGTTGTTGTTGTTGTTGTTGTTGAGGTTGTTGTAGCTATTGTGTTGTTGTGATTTTGTTGTCACTCGTGCCTAATGTACTCAAAAATGCACACAGTTCCAACCGACTCTCTCTGGCAGTGGTGAGAATATGTGACCGTTGTGCGTATGGTCCATTCCGGCCACTTAAAAAAGATGACATTATCGAGTTCAGCATTTACCAGGAATGTGTCATCTTTCATATCCTTAAGCCGCTGTAAATCGAGCGGCTATGCCGCCCCTCTCCCCCACTGGCGTCTCTTACTCAGCACCAGGCCTTATTTATCGCTAATAATATTACCTACCGCTTCTGGACGTATGATCTTCAGTCGGCCCTGTGTCCTGGGACGGCGTGGATCCCTTACGTCGTGTCCAATCAAATTTATCGTTTGTCTCCTGGACAAAGTTACAGGTGCCATTATCGAAGTTGCAGGTGAATGCTACAAAAAGAACGGAAGATTTATTTACTGTCAGCCGGATTGACTGTCAAAAAGAAATACGACAAACACATCCTTACGTTTAATTGGTGATGGTGTGGTGGCTGGTTGAGCTGTGGTGACTGGTGGGGGAGCGGTTGAACCTGTGAACGATAGTTATACGTAAAGTCGTTAGTTCTAGTGGTGATTGCAGATGAGCCAGGTTTAGAGTTGTTTGTAAATCACAAGTTTGATATACGACAAGAACACACAATATCAAGACTAACACACACATCTATCTATCTAAACCTTCTCAGGGGTATCGTTTAATAATAACAATAATAATAATAATAATAATAATAATAATAATAATAATAATAATAATGGTCTTTATTGAATCAAAAGATAAAAATAAACATATCTTATGTTACAAGATTACGTACAAGGAGTATAGTTAACTACAAAGCTAATTCGTATTTAAAAGTTGAGCGATTAATAAAAGCGTTTTCTTAAAATGCATAGTATATATTGATTTTAGGCCTGTAACTAGTCTTTTTCCTGAGATAATAATTAGTCGGTTTAATGCGTGGCGTTGTTGACAAGAGTGAATGGCTAACAGAACTTGAATTTAAAAAAATATATTACGATTTTGTCTTTCTTAAGTACTATGTACAATAATATGCTTTGACTTATATTTCCTTTTAAAACAGCAGTCTAAAAATATTGTACAGGAGTTTACCCGACCGTGTTCGATAACTATTGAACAGAATGAATGCAAGGAAACCGGTGATATATTTTATCCAAATTTAAAACGGTACTTCTATTGTGAAAAGACACAGGAAAGAATGGATAGGTCCTTTTTTATGCTTGCAGTTAGCTATTGGTTCATTTCTCTGACGCAAGACAAAACTTAGTTTTTCTTATTGTTGGAAATGTGTAAGTATACAGAAAATAAAACTTCACCGACGGTTTACGAAGAAACGGTTTTTAAAAGAAACAAAGTAGACTTTGTACATGACGTACCCAACTAAATACAAGCTGTGGCGGCAATGACATTTTTGGGACGAGTCATGAGCCGATTATCGTGTTTTAATGTCGTATCAAAGCAGAGTCTACACTGACAGCGATATAATCGGTTAAAATAACTTTTAAATAACTGTTGCCAAACAAACGATCACATTATCAGTTAGTTTCCTTAAATTTATTATTAATTACCTCCAGGACAACCTGTGGATGGATGGCCTGCGGTGACTGGCGGTGGTGGTGTTGCTGTGGGGACTGGTGGTGGGGGTGGTGCTGTGGTGGCTGGTGAACCTGTTCTTAATAGTATTTATGAAAAAGCAGATATCACTCCTTTTTTTTCAGTACCAAAAAGTACCACAAGGTCTAGAATGATGTAATCGAACGATCAAATTTGATGCTCCACAGCAGATTCTTTATTGACTTTTGTTCATTGACAAAATGAGCGCGTCCTAGTGGAGATTGAACTAGTTCAGATTTCAAATTCTTAGGGGGTTATTTGACATCAAATACTATTTTCGATCCGTGTTTCCCGCGTTGCCGAAATGGCGGCTTTTACCAAGGAAAGGCCTATACCCGTTTTCATCATGGATAAATTCCAAATGATGAGAAAGATGTTTATTCGGAAAAAAAGTCCGAGTTCTTCTAACAGGAGTCGAACCTATGACCTTCTGGTTTCTAGTCCAGATGCTCTACCACTGAGCTACAGGAGACTCGTGGGAGCTAAGGCCATTAAACTAGGTTCATATGCAGGGGCGTTCCCGCCTGTACGCGAAATACGCAAATGCGTACCAGAATTTCTCGCCCTTGATATGATATTTCAAAAGTTATAATACAGAAGAGGAAATTAAGAACTCATACACAGATAAGTAGATAAGGTAATGTTGTGCAATTTCAATATTGGCATTTTCTTCAACACACTTACGGAACAGTGCGCCTGGACGTATTATATTCTGTCTTCGTCTCGTAACTGACTGTAAATCCAAACACCGCTGGAAAACGCAATTAGCTATAGCCTAAGTTATTATGCGAGAACAAGAATGCGATTGACATAATAAATGTTTTTTCTGACTTTAATCATATGTTCAATCTGACTTTGTGCGTACTGACAAAAAAATGTCTGGGAACGCCCCTGATGTGAAAAACGTCCAGCATACTGCTAGGGCTGAAGTGTATTCGCAATGATGTACATGTGAGTCCGAGTCGCCTGTGTCACACTGACTGAAGAAACACCTTTCTCGTGTACTCACCAGGCGTAAAATCCACATTTATATCATTCCAAATAACGTTTTACGTTTTAATGTAATTTCTTTTCAAATGTTTTATTAGTTTTGTAATTTACTTCCACCGTTCAACGGTCATTTTCAAGTTCGGTGTTAGAATAAGATTACATGTGTAAATATAGCAAAAGCGCTAAAAATATGTACATACAAACAATAGACAATAAGAATAAAAGGCTAAAAGTGGCTGAAAAATAAGTTTGTGCAAATGGCATGCATAGCTGTAAAAGATATAATTAAAAGCGTATAAGGCGACGGGAATAAGAACATTAAAATATCTGAAAATACCTAAAAATAACTAAACAAATAATTTTGCGCGGAGCGAGTCGCTCTGTTTGTTGAGCTTTGGCTTCAGAAGTCTAATAAAAAGCATCTCAAAAATTAAACAGTCAAGCTTGCTCTGGCACTTCCTTAAAATCTTAAAATTCTTCTCGATGTTATCTGGTTCCTTTCCATGCTATTTCCTTGGTCTCCAGACTTTGTGAATATCTTGTTGCTTCCAACTCGCACATTGAAGGACAGACACTTTGTTGTGCTGAATGACAGACCGCTTTTTACGAGCTTTGCGTTGTCACCTGGAACTCTGGGCGAAGATGTTTCGATGTACACATATTTCCCTACAGTAATAACAAACACCTGCCAATTAACTTTCGTATAAACTCTTTGCTTTCCGACTTATTCTGCCTAAATTTCAGCATTGTTTTAACCAAGAAATACTTTGAAATAAAATGACAGAGCCTTGACAGGCTATCGATAGACATGATCATTTGGGACAATAAGGCCCACTTTACAGTGTTTTTGAGTTTATCAAAGAACCGAATCCAACATTCCACTGTACGTACGCGTGGAGTTTGTTCCTCAGTCCCTCCCTACCCCGTATAAGCTCCCAACCTTGCGCGATGTTAAAGAAGATGACAACGAGCAGAACCGCCGTTGCCATAGTGATTTTCTTTTTATTAGCTAGCAAAACCTTGTTACTGTTTGCAGAAGCATCAAGAGTAGCAGGCCCGTAACCAGGATTTTATGTGCGGGGGGGAGGGGGGGGGGTGCTAACGAGGCCTTAGTGGACCAAACTGCCGAAATGTATTGTTTTTATTGTCTGACCCGTTTATTTAGGAAAGTAGCAATACATGAGTAATTGTAACGGCAAAGTACACGATAGGAACTGAATATTACATTTATCGAATACACTTGTTTGAATAAAGTTATAAACGACTAATTTTACGGTGTAAAAATGATACATCAAAATACTGCGGGACTAATCCGTCAGGATTGTCCTGAGCTCCAGCCTCCGTGGGTATTTGGTGGCAAAGAGATTTACCACTTATTTAAATCAATTTTAACTTGATAATGGATGTGCCTTAGTGCGAGGAACGACAGCCTTTCCTGGCCCAACTTTGCAAATGTCGTCGGGGTTAGCTATCATCAGCAGAGCCGCTAAGAAGTTGCCTATATTGCAACGACTCTCACCGTTCAAGACTGCAGGGCAATACACTGTGGACCACAAAAACGGATGGCTTCTGAAACACATTTAATGATGTGCCTATTTCGGATAATATTCTTCCTCTTCTTGTCATCTAATCGGTTGTTCACGTTTTGCTCTGGGTTTTTAACAGAATTAAGGAAGGATTCGGTGGCGATCATTGCGTCGTAATGGTACTTCATTTAGTCGTCTCTTTTTCTTTTCTTGAAACTTATGCATAGTTTATGAAAGGCTTGTTAACAAAAGCGCCCTTAAGTTTCCTGCAATGCATAGGTATCATCAAAGCACAGTGTACGAAATACTCCATCTACTGGGTACTCACTGAGGTGTATCGTGACTGAAACCCTCTTCGGTAGTGATGAAGAAATCGCGTTGGAAATCGATGGCACAACATGACTTTTGATCAAGTGATATTTCTAACCAACTGGCAGCTTATTTGCAGAAGAACCAAATTCCTCAGAGGTCGTTGAAATCTTCCCGATGTCATTAATTTCTTGTTGCACCACTGGTCATTTGCATCACGCGCATTCTCTACGATTTTATTAACAGTGCGCAATTGTTAAGAAAGTACACATCGGCTTCTCACGGAATATCGACATCAGGAAATGACGATAAGAGATCAGTAGGAAAATAAAATGTATTTTCCCTCTTTGTGACTTGAAAACTTCTATTTTGATGGTTTGGGATGCCTGTGGATTTCCAGAAGGTGCTGCTTCAGATTAATCCTCCCCCCAGTCCCTCTCCGAATTGTTACTCTGTATCTTTATTAAGCGATGTAGTTTTGTTTCATATTCAGGAATAGCGAGTAAATCTCAGAGCATAATACTGGGATCAAGACTGGTGGACATCGCGAAATTAAGTGTGATTTACCTTCTATATCTCGCTGTAAAACTGTAGTTAACTGAGATAGATCTGAAGTGGTCTCAGCCGGGCTGTCGTTGCAAACTGCACTGTCATTGTCAATGACTAATGGCCCCCGACGGGGCACTTTACTGACCCATGTATCGAGAGACTGGCAAGATTTAGCTGCAGCCTTCCTCTTTCTATTTTTCTGTTCTCTCCTACTCATAAGGTATTACAAAAAAAACTGATTTTGCATCTTCGGGCGTTAATACGTTCGTACAAATAGACTACTAGAGAATACTACCCGACGCGTTAGCAGACGTGTCTGACAAAAATCGTGAGATCGCGTCTATCCTTGTCATGGGCTCGCTTGTCTAAACTCCCGTGTAAATCGTGCAGCACGTTGATTTCATTATCCATCTAGATAAGCTCGGACATCCGTTTGCGCTCATTGAAATGTTCTGAGTGCCTCCGGCTACTAGAGTGCAGCTGGTTTTAGTGTGACAGTGAATACATTATTGCTATTTCCGCTGTTTGGTTTTGTTTAACTATCATTGTTAAGTTTTAAAGATTTACTAGTATCCTTCAGTTTAACCGACTGTACTCCTTAGCTTGGACATTGAGTATCAAAATGTGGACCTTTGGGGCCTATGAGAGGGTGCCAACGCACCCCGTGCACCCCCTCTGGTTACGGGCCTGTAGCGAAAGTGTGTCGGGTAAGTTCGGTCTCATTCATTTAGAAAAAGGTGAGATCTTTTGGAGGAAGACCTTGACACTCTTCATTGAACTTCAAAGGACCAAACACAATAGCACAATTAAGTATCCGTGAGCGGCAGAGTTGCGAACATATCCTTTTGTTCTTGAAGTGCGAATAAACTTCAGAGAATCGCTGCACACGTTTTATGGATTTAATTTTTTTTCGCAAACTGTTATCGACTTTTATTTTCACTTAAAACATTACAGCATTCTGAGAGCTTTAAAAAGAGATCTTAAACTGGATATTTTGATTACTGTAAGCCGAAATACGTTTTTATTCGCTCAGCGCGGCGGTAATTTGAACTGCGAAGTAATTTATGCGTGTAAACATTTCTCTATTAAGATGCGCGATGAATCGAAGCGTGACTTCAAAGGTCATACACTTAAAAGATAAATTAAAAATTGTTGAGCTGAAAAAAAGAAAATTTCCTTCTGTTGAAAGGGAAGTATTGTTTGGGTCATAAACAGAGATTCAAATGAGGTTTTTAATCGCTTTAAGCGAGTCAAGCGGTGGTTTCTTTCCCGCAAAGTAGACTATTAAAATTTACGGTGAGCCGTCTCGCTCAAATGTATATTCTTTTTTAAAAAGCAGAGCAAATAAAACCACGTTGTGTAATATTATTGTGAACACATTCTGATCGCTTCGAAAAATATCTTCATGGCATTTACTTCGTTTTGAGGCCACAGAGCATTAATTACGGGCTCTTTAGCGTGACAGAAACATAAACGTGGTCTTGAATACTTTCGTGATTTTGATAACTTGATTACGTGGTTCAAGATAACTTCAACATAAAAGCGCGCATTTAAATCAAACTTGAACGAAGAGATCATTGTTATGATTCAGAAGCAGCACATTTTCATAAATCGATCTGAGCGATTATTTTGATTCATTGCACACTATTCAGCAACAGTTGTAGTTACTAGAAGAATTTGCTTCTTGAAAGCGCTCGCTAATTGTGTGCGAATTTTAAAGTAACTTAAACATTTGTAAACTCGTTCTTTTGCTTAAAAAATATTTGATCATCTGTGATCTGCGTGAATTTTAGTTTTACGTTGAGTGACAATAGATCAAGCGGCACAATAGATTTGTCTTGGGGGTTTTTATATTCCTAGTACCGGTTGAAAACAAAACAAATACTTCTCACCTACATCAAAGAATTTGCGCTCGGGGAAATGTGCCGCGTGGTCGGCAAATACTCGGCGTGAATGAGTAATGAGAAAGAACATTAGCTTGAATATATGAATACTTAACGAGCCAAAATTTGGGGTACACACTTAAATCGGCGTGAAGTTGTAATGCGCTTGTCATGATCAGTAGCAATAGACTTCCCGAAGGCTTTTGGTTCATGGTTTTATGTTCAAAGCACTTTCTGTTTTTATTTTTGGGCCTGATCTTTGATACGATGGATACAAACTACAAAAGCATCTCCAACACGTTTATAAGCAACGGTTACACAACAGCTTCTCCTTTGATGAGATTTTAAAATCTATCAGGGAGAGGTTGCATCGTTGGAATTAGAGAAACTTAACAGTATTTGGACGTAGAGAGATTATAAAATTATTTGTAGTTCCAGTTTTTATGTACAGGGCTGGTTTAGTTTGTATCCATAAGTACATAGTTAAGGAAGCAAAAAAGATTATATTTAACTTTATTTGAAAAGGAAAAGATAAAGTGAATCGTTCAGCCTTGATAAGTGATGTAGAAAACGGTGGTCTAAAAGCATTACACTTGGAATCAATTTTTAGGACACCGCGAATTTTGTGTTGCAAAAAATTCGCAGACTCGTAACAAAAATAATTCTTCTGCATTACCTAAGACAAGTTGGTGGCAAATTAATTTTAAGCTGTGATTTTAGCGTTAAGAAACTTCCCATCAACCTACCCAAATTTTATGAAGAATTTCTTCAAATTTATCCTGAACATTCTGCAGCAGTAGGAGGACACATTCAAAACATGGATAACAATGAGAGACCTAGCACAATTATATGGATCAACAGACACATTCTGATTGAAGGAAAATCAATGTTCTGTCACAGTTTGTTCGATAAAGGAATAATCACGCTTGAGGACCTAATAATTGATACAAATAAAGTGCTGACCAACCAAAATCCAAACGAGTTGACCCTCTGATGCCCTGCCGACACACTGGCGAGCATCTTTGACATCTTGCGGACCCAAGAGTGGTAAGCCTTTGTTTTGAACGACCATATAAATCTTCGTTTTAAAAACCAGGTTGTGCAGATCGACAGAGCCTCTTCAAAGAATATCTACTCGCAAATTCGATCAAGGTATGAAACTAAACCAACGGCGCAAGCGAAATTTGAGGAACAGTACTCTGGTGCACGTTTAGATTGGCACGATATCTATAAATTGCCTTTTAGGGTTCTCATAGACACTAAATCTCGAGAAAACCAGTACAAAATCGTAAACACATATTTACTACAAACTCATTTCTTCACAAAATAGGTTTGGCAACTTCACCTTTATGTACATTGTGTGAACGAGAGAGCGAATCCCTTGATCGAGCATTTATTTATTACTTGTTCTTTTACTAAGGATTTCTGGTTGGACCTTGGTTGAATATAGTTCTAGAGGAACTTTAAACGGTCTAACCATGAACGTAAATGGATAAAGTACAGGTTAACCTCCTGTAGTAGTGAGTTAAAAAAAAAAAGTTTGTATTTAGCAGTCTTTTAAGTTTAGCTTTTAATAATATTTAGGAATTGTAACGTTTGAAATGTCCATAGTATTGTAACTGTATGTAGTAGTAATAGTGTGAGGGTTGTAAGTGAAGTTTGTTGTAACTACAATTAAAATCATTAAAAAAAATGTTAGCTCTCTGTGTTGCCATGCTTATAGGCTTTTAATTCTTCTTCTTTTGAACAACTCTACCGGCTTACAAAGCTTGCGTTTGCAGAATATGTTACTTTAGTCTTTTACTACACTACAACCTAAGCATATGCTATGACAACTACACTGAGCTTGGCAAGTTATTTCATGCAAGTTATTTCTCTGCAAGAGCAACTGTAAAAATGTTCTCAAGTCTACCTTAGCTATCAGTCCTGATTTTCCTTAGGCCATTGAGCAAACCTTAAATTTAAATCGGGACTGCGTTAAGTTATGTGATCGATTTGTCGACTTTATAAGGAACTTTTTATATACGTATTAACCAAAAATATACCTCATTTCTTCTTTTAGATGAGATCGGCACATTTAATACAATATTCGTTAGAATAACATATGTTTATAAATATTCAAATTGTAACTTTCTCAGTAATCTTGAATGCGATATTTGATTTTTTTTTCGTGAAAGCTGGCATTGCAGATTCGTCTCTTATTATTTCTATCGAAGCCTTGAATTGTTGCTTAAAGCTAGAAGAATTAAAAATATGAAGAAAAGATTTTCTTTACGGTATCTTTTTTGGTCACCTTTTTGTGCGTTCTAACGCAAGAAAAAGTGCACTTGTACGTCGTTCAGAATAAAATGAGATGGCTTTTAATCAAAATATATATTGCTTTAACCCTTTCACTCCCAGAGCCAGTCATGCACACAACTAAGGTGGTTCTAACGTTTGGGTCTGTTGATAAAATCCCATGGTTTAATCATTCAAATGAAACTTCTTCAGCAGTATGTTCACATGGTATTATTTATATTTAAGTATTTTACGGAATCAAATTTGGCATTTGTCTTGAATTTTGATTTAATTAAGGCACTCTTGGGAGTAAAAGGGTTAGGGAGAAACGCATCCCCCTTCGAGCGTAGCTTTTTTTAATCTTTTAAATACAAAACGCAATATTTCTAGTCTGACAGAAGGTTAAATTAATGAATCTAGCGGATCTCAACCTGTTTGCATAAAATCCAGATGTTTTAAACTTTAAATGATCTTAGGACTTATATTTCAGCTTGTGCAAATTAAAAAAGCAAAACAAACAGAGATAATGAACATGTATCTGAGCGAAGCTTTTAAGGGAAATCGACAGACATAATCCGATGAAACAACTTAAGTTAACAGATTAACTTCTCCCCCACCCCCCCGCTCAGAAAAAAATATCTTACTTTATGCTGTTTTTAGTTGCTGAAGGGAACTCCTCTGCACATAGAGAGTGGAACCCCGATAAAACGCCCATTTACCTCCCCCGCATAACCTACCGTATTCTTCAGCCTTAAGTAATAGTAAAATGTAAGGAACTGCGCCCTGATATAACGAGCCCCCGCTTTATAACGAATACATTTTACTAGTCTCTCAGAACCTTGTTATATCGGGGTTTCACTGTATCTATAAAAGATTAGTCTAAGAGCTAGGAGAAAAGAAAGGGTTAGATCATTTACATTAATTTTGATGTTGCAAATGCTTTGTAAGACAATTTTGTACGTGCATGGGTTCTTCTATTTTGTTTTATTTTGTTTCGTGGTCCTATCGTCTGAACTATGTAACGGGCATAACTGTTGATTGCGTAAATTACGCAAAATAATAAGATCAAAGTATTATGGAATTCATACGGGCCGTATCAGTAAAGTTGTAGATTAAAATTGTTTGAAAAACTTAAAACTAGCCAGAAAACCAGGTAACGGCCTACTCTGGAATTATAATTGCTAAAGTTTTTAAACTGGTGTCGGGAAAGTAACATTTTAACTGACCGGTAGATGCATAAAGTTTATTAATAACTTTTTTTCTTCACCGGTTAAAGTTAAAAACTCTTCTTCAAAATTGTCCATAATTTAATTAAGCAAACGGATCAGTTTGTTTGTTTGTTTGTTGTTTTAAAATAAACTGAAGCTAGTAAAATACAGAAGTGTAAAATTCGTCGACATTAGTTGCCCGGCATTAACGCCGTTTCTTTTTTTTATAAATTAACTTAATTCATTTCTGTTTGATACTAGAAACAGCTGGTTAGCCGGTACGTGGGTAGTATTAAAATGATGCTCTTCATTTGCAATACTTGGATTGATTTTTGTGTTTATTTAAGACTAGACTGGGCGAGCCCTGCTTTTATGCCGGTCAATTAAGAAATACAATATTTGCACCATCTTTCGCCGCAATCTTCTGTCTTTTTTTTAATGAAGACTAACCTTTAATTTGTTAGCTCATCGCATCACCTTGAGAGCATTTAAATACGTCCTTTACAACCCTAGTTTTGCAGTCATCTTTGTTCGCCTTGAAGATGATACAGTTACTGTTGTTGTTACTACTTGGAAGCACCGTGTCAGGTAAGAACAAAGTCTTAAGCGGCCTTCACACGTCAAACTTATGTTGGCCAACTCGTGCTGGCAAAACTCAAATTGGTGTGTGAACGAAACAACAACATGTTGGCAAGCTGTTGGCGAGAAATAGACGTTGTCTCTATTCCCGCCAACAGTTTGCCAACATGTTGTTGTGTCGTCCACACACACCAATTTTAGTTTGCCTGCAGGAGTTGGCCAACATTAGTTTGACGTGTGAAGGCCGCTTTACTGTGTCGCCTATAAAATCATGATCTCAACAGTTAAGAATGGCTACATCTTTGATATATCGATTGTCGCATGGATGTTCTGGAATCTAATGCTAGTTTTCATTCAATGAACTACTCTACTGTGTAACTCGTTCTCACCATATAATTGCCACATGTACTGTTTTTGCCTTTTTGGACTTCACCCACACCCAGTGTGCTGTTCACCGCGTTCATCGCGCTTTATTGAGTTCGTTACTGAGTTTATAATAAAACTTTAATTCAAGCTTTATTTACGAAGCCGGTAATGCAGCAATCACTGCATCATCTTTAGGTAGGCGGTGGTCTCTGAATGTAACTAGGTCTAATAAGAGATTCCGTCACTAAATTGGTGGGTTTCCACTGGTCAGGAAGAGAGGGTCATTAGCCCTGGAAAAGCCAAATATGCTGAAGAAATTGATAGCTACCAGAATAGGCTACTTCCATTGGCTGCTGTTATTTGCAATGGCAAAGGCGATGTACTAAACTGAATTTATTCATTTCATTTACAGGGCAACAGCTGCCATGTGGTAGCACGCCTATCACTCAGTCGCGTGTCATTGGAGGCCAGGACGCAAAGCCGGGAGCTTGGCCCTGGCAGGTACGTCTGCATGTTTTATTAATTGTCTGTTCATTACATAACGTTAAAAAAAATTAGACGCAGATGAAATCAGCACTACGATCAGGAACGTAGAGTTTTGATCAACTTGCTAAAAAAAATCACCAGATTGATTTAATTTGAATTATTAGGTTGAGTTTTTCCAATATCCTCTGAGCCATGAGTTGAAACATCCATTATCACAACTATTCCATTCGCTGAATCAAAATTTGCTCGCCCATGAAACGAAAACACCCTGTGAGCTAAGTCAAATAACTTTTCCAAATTTTAAAAACTTTCGATATTCCCTTTGTTTTCCTTCACAGATCGCCTTGAAACGTTATGGACGTTTCATTTGCGGAGGCTCTTTGATTTCCAGTGATTGGATAGTAACTGCTGCACACTGTGTATCAGGAAGCTCGTAAGTGGAATACTTATGACTCTACAAAGTCATTCGTTGCAAATTCGTTCGTTGCAACCCTCGGTAGTAAGCTAAAAAACACTTAAACCGGTAGCGGTAACTGAACACTCAGTTTCCGTTTTAACGTTTGTCTCTTTTTTCCCAAAAAAATATCTCTCAGTTTGATATCTTATGTTGTTTGTGTGTGACATCACCAATAATATGACATCACTGTAGCTGAGGAATAGCTGTCTCGTGTAAGACGGATTGCAAGAATTTTAGCTTGCGTAGTCAGCGTATGAACAATCGTAGAGCTCGACGTTGCTCAGACGTCTCCCACACAAGCTACCAGAATTTCAAAGCTTACTGTATGATATTATGTGAACTAAGGCTTCTTTTTATCGGCGTAGGAACCCCGCAAATTATAAAATTGTGGTCGGTGACCATAACCGGAACACAAACGAGGGAACCGAGCAAGAAGTTGGTGCCAAACGCATAATCTCTCATCCCAATTACAACTCTCCTCGACTGAGCAGTGACATCGCCTTAATTGAGCTCTCTGTGTCCGTAAAGCTGTCTCAGCGAGTGAATCCGATCTGCCTGCCGAATCATGATTCCGACATTCCTATAGGATCCAAGTGTTACATCACAGGTAAGCCGAGCAATAAACGTGGGCTCTGAGCTATAACCTTAACGGTCGCACTATGTCGTTGTCGTTGTTGTTTGTTATTTAATCGTCTACCTAGATTTAGTCAGTTCTAATACCGCGTCCATAAATGAGGACATTTCAGATTACATTGGCACAAAAGCGGACTTTTACTATTCTTCACTCGTTCTACAATATAGTTTTCAGGCGCATTCTGTCACCTTTATATACTTTGTCACCTTTAATTATAAAATGTTCGAATTTCTGCCGGAAAGTTCTACAAAAAGACTGAAAAATTGCCCGAAAATTCCCGTCAGTTATGAAGAATCCAAAAATTGATGAGGTCCGTCGTTTTTGGATTTATTTACATACAAAACAGGAATGATTTGAGCATAATTATATAAATCAGTTCGATGAATAACGAGGGGTCAGAGTGCAACGTCCTTTCGCAGTTTGTTATGATGACATTTTCGTTTTGGTGATTACGTTGAAAGATTTTGTCGAGTTTACTTTATCTAGAACTACTAGAACTTTGACAGTGACCAAATTCTACTTTTTCTCCTTTTTTGTTTGAGCAGATTAGCTCAAGTTATTCTTACACTGCGTCTGTTGTATTTTCCTTTCTTCAGGCTGGGGAAAGATCAAACATCCGGGAAGTTCTCATCACATATTGCAACAAGCTATGATGCCGCCCATAGACAACGCAAAATGCAAACAGAAGATCCAAACTTCTGGCGGTATGTCAAAAAAGCTACCTGCATACTAAGTTTAACTTCCTTAAATAAAAACAAAAATATAACCCTCAGGGCCCAGTTGCATAAAGCAACATAAGATTAAGTGGGAATTTCTGCAACCATTCCCTGTGTTTCGAAGAATTTTCTTGCACGCTATTATGGATAAATCGGCCGAGGGTGGATTAAAGAGTATAGGAAACACAATGACGATGCGAAAAAATCCTCAGGAAAACAGGGAACATGTGCAGAAAGTGTCACTTAAACTTAAGTTTCTTTATGCAACCGGGCCCTGAATAATTTTGTTGTAGTTTTAATTTAGTTTTTTTTTGTCGCTGAAAAGCCCCTCTGGGGAGTGTCAATAAAGTTTCTATTGTATTGTATTGTATTGTATTGTACTGCGCCAAAAAATGATGTATCGAAAAAGTTGATTTAGACGTCGAGTTGTATTGTTACGTTAACGACTGTTCATTATGGGAAATCCCCTGCCAAAGCTATTAGAATACTTAATATATATATATATATATATATATAATATATTAGTTGATTTGCAGAACTGCTGTCAGAGTGCTCAATAGAAAAACTAGAGCATAAATATTAGAAGACAGTCTGATCAACTGAAGATTAGACTTGGCATTTTTATTACTAAATAGTTTCGTACCGCACAATTTGTACGGCACTCATCAGATAAAATTGCCAAATGTAAAGATTACAACGCTACACTGGTATATAAGGACGCTCGATGAGAAGGAAAGTATAAAATTACAACGGTTTTTCGGGACCATGAAAGCTTATGACAAAGATAATTATAAAGTATAAAAAAGAACTTCAAACCCGTCACGCAATAGCAACTGTTTATTTTAGATTTCAAAACTTCCATTGTCACGCATTTTTTAAGCATTTATTGTTTCGAAACAGTAACCGTTGTAATTTTATACTTTATAATTATCTTTGTCATAAGCTTTCATGGTCCCGAAAAACCGTTGTAATTTTATACTTTCCTTCTCATCGAGCGTCCTTATATACCAGTGTAGCGTTGTAATCTTTACATTTGGCAATTTTATCTGATGAGTGCCGTACAAATTGTGCGGTACGAAACTATTTAGTAATAAAAATGCCAAGTCTAATCTTCAGTTGATCAGACTGTCTTGTAATATATATATATATATATATATATATATATATTCTTTTTTTTTTTCAATCATTTCTTAGTTTCCATACGTTTGACTCCACAAATGTTGTGCGCCGGCGTGGAAAACACCATTTTGAGTGGTTGCCATGGTGACAGTGGAGGCCCGTATGTGTGCCTGAATGCCGACAACAAGACGTACACCCTGCATGGAGCAGTTAGTTGGGGGTCCGGGACTTGTAATGCAAGGCAACTGTTTTCTGTGTTCGCACGAGTGACTCAGTTCCGCGCTTGGATCAAGCAGCATACTGGCCTGGGAGGCGGCGGAGGTTTGGCAATAGTTTCAGATTTTGTTCCACCGGGAAATCTCCTCTTGGCTTTACGCACATGTGCATTCATAAACTAATAGTAATAGAAAACTTGTGCATCTTTTACATCACCGTGCACAAGAAAATTCTATTTACAACCTTCTGTACTTCTTCCGAAAAAGTACATCACCTTAACCAATTCAATAGTGTATACTTTCTGAAATTCAGCAGCCCTGGCAAACTAGTTGAGACTTGCATACAGACGAACCACAGAGTAGACTAGCATCGATATCCGTAGTGCTTCTTTAAGGGTAATTCGATTTAAAAAAGGAATATTAGACTAATTGTCTCTTGCTTCTGCTATTTCTAGGAGGATCACCACCCCCACCACCCACTCCTCCCGTACCAACGACACCAGCTGGCAATCTGGGTGAGGAAAATATCTGAAAGACTTAACCGATTTGCTCTGTTCTAACAAAAAGACGCGACGGGTCCTTTTTTTACAGTTTGCCTTTGTCGATAAACTAGTTAATATGAAGACCTTCATTCTTCACAATCATGCCAGGTATATTTACTTTTGTGATCTTAAACTTCCACAGTTTTCAGCTGCTCGTTTAACAGCGATCTGTGCGGTTTCACTCAATCAAGAAATGACAAATTTGACTGGACTCAGAGGTCAGGATCAACGCCCTCGTATGCAACTGGACCGAGCTCAGATGTCTCCGGAAACGGTAAATATTCCTGAACAGCACGTGCAGTATACAACAAGTCTTAAAACATTGAGCTATATTCAGACCACCACTTCTTTCAGCCTTTGCTGTTCAGGAAAAGCGAAACCCTATTAAAAACCACCAAGTAAATGCTAGGAATCCAAGCACGATCAAGGATGGTTAGCTCAGGACAAAATTCATGGGAGATGCATTGAGCTGAACTGGGTGCTTTGGTGTTATGAAACTGCTTGGCATGAATAATAATGACTCACAAACCAGTTTAAAATTTGTCCCTTTCGTATGCATATTGCACGGTCGAATTTGCTAACGTTTTAAACATTTTTAACTGAGGAGCCTATAGACAAATATATAATTATGAAAAAATATATATAACCATGGCCCAGCCCTAAATTGTCATTAGAATTTTGTGAATGGGAAATAGACAAGAAGACGTAGAGAATTGAACGTTTTCATTCAACATCACCGTGACGATAATTTCTATTCTCTTTCGATGGGTTTTCAACTTGCATAGGTTACGTTTTCAAATGTCTTGTTTTTATTTTCCTTCTTTTGTACATCTTTTTCTTTTCCATTTTTTTTACTAGGCAAATATGTGTACATCGAAACATCATCTCCCAGAGTTCAAGGAGACAACGCAAAGCTCGTGAAAAGTGGTCTGTCATTCAGCAATAAAAAGTGTCTGTCCTTCTACTATCACATGTACGGCAGCTCAATGGGAACACTCAATGTATACGTTGGAAGCAGAAAAATATTTTCGAATACTGGAGACCAGGGTAATAAATGGCATAAAGCATCGGTTGACGTCACAGATTCTAGTGCCTCGACAGTAAGAGACATTATTGTAATTTATTATTTGAGTCGTTCACAAAACAAGTGATACCCCCATAATCTTATATCTTGTTTCACTGAGGCGGTTCAAATACAAGATTCGTTAATTGTCATTGTGATAAATTGCGTTAATAAAATCGGTGGAGAGGGTTGGGGGTGGGGGAGACTACCATTATTCTCCTGGCTGCTTCAAGGTGCAGAGACCGGATCAATCTCCAACCGTTTGGACTGCCTGGAGCATAAGTGCGATTCTTACTAACCAGAAAAAAAGTGAAAAAGTATTCCTGAAACATAGTTTTCTTTTTGATTCCATAGTGAACTACACAGACATACTTGTAACCGTCACTGGCAGTCTTTTGGAAGCCCTTCACAATACTAGCATCGTCTGTCTGTCTGTCATTAAAATATAATAACTATCTCGCCTTCCACCAATGTGGCCCAAGTTCGATTCCTGGTCCCGGTGTCATATGTGTGCCGACTTTGTTGATGGTTCTCGTTGTTTGCTCCAGTTTTCCCCTCTCCATCAAAAACCAATATTTCCAAATTCTAATTCAATCTTGCTTGTGTTCTCCTTTGGCATTCTGTGCTAAAGACCGTTGACACCTGTAAAAAGTGATTTATTTCTTATGTTATTTTATAATTTGTGACTTTCTTCACCAGCTTGTATTGGAGGGAATACGTGGAAGCAGTTACACTGGAGATGCAGCTATAGACAACGTGGAACTGAGAGAATGTGGAGGAGGAGGAGGCGGAGGGGGAGGATGCGGTGAGTCATTGAAACCATTCCTTCACATGCAAATACATCGACGCGGAAGTCAAAAGACAAAAACGGACATAACATGTTCCCTGTATGCAATGGTCCATTAGAAATGAGTACACTGATGCAACCCTGGAGTAGCCTGCGTAGCTGGTGGAATTGCTTTTGCGCGCATGAGAGTTTTGGTGGCTCTTCTGCCAAAACATTGCGCCCGCTAACGATCCCGCCGGCTACACAGGCTACGCTGGAGAAACTAGTTGAGACTACTGAGGCGTTTCTCCATCACCCTTAATAAAAACACGGACAAGATCGTACAAATTCTGTTCCCCGCTTCGTGATGTCTAAAAGGTTTTTTGTTTGTTTGTTTGTTTGTATGTTTTCGTTGTTGTTGTTGTTGTTGTTGATTTTGGGTCATTTTTTTTTTTGGGGGGGGGGCCTTAGTAGGCTGTCCTAAAGAAACCTGCGATCAGACGTTCTTTTTTTTTTTTCGTTTGTTTTAGGGAGAGGGTATGATCGCAGGCTAGTTCTAAAGGGGTCAAGTAATGGAAACCTTAATAATAAGGAACTTAAATTAATAAATGAACAAGAAAATAACAAATCCGAGCTCAAGACTAAACGTAATTTAGGGAGAATTAACGTACCGTTGAAGTTATCATGTAGAAACTTTACAGATACAACAAATGAATTACAGTGGAGCCTGGCCAAATATAACGCAGAGACGGCTCTGGTATAACGAACGATATTCTTCATCCCGGTAATAGAAAAAAAGAACCCCGAGTGCCGGTCCCCTAGCATTCGTTATATCGGGATTCCACTAATTGCTTTAGCGATAATATCAACCGGGAATTATCACAAGATGATACGGTGCATTGCAACATAAACTTTCATTGGCAGTACTACAAGAGGTACACTAAACGGGGATGTAGCGATGAAGCGGCGTAACGCATATAACTAGTTTTGACCTGCTCACTTAACAGAATAACTATTTATCTGATTTTTAACATATACAGAAATACAGGGGCTGTGTCACGGCAGTCCAGTCCAATTTGTTTAATTTTCCAAGTACTGGCCCTTACTTGTTATGGAACTTAACGTTAGCGGAGACATTACTTGTAAATGACAAAATCACAGCTTCGTGACAAACAAGTATGTATCCAGAGCGTTGATATTTAAATTTACAAACAAAAGAGATAAATTCGAACTTTGAAAACTGTTCAGCCTAACAGTTTTTGAAAACCACCAAATGGAATCCGTATTAACCTTCTTCAACTTGGCCCATCTTTTTTTTTTTTTTTTTTGTATTTGCTGTGTTATTTAAACCTTTCGTCATTGTTTTAAGCGGTTATTTTTATGTTTCGCTTAATTTGGAGGCCAGATCTGGGCTGAATTTGGCTAAATTTCGTGACACAGTTTCTTAAAATATTGAATTTTCAGAGGTTTGTACCACAAATAATCGTTACATATAGACGAATATCTAACATATGCTTCCTGCAATTTTAGGTTCCACAGCTCCACCAGTAGTCACTACAGCCCTGCCAACAATTAAACGTAAGGTTTACATAAGTTATATGCATCCTTAATCTTTATAAGTTATAGGATCTTTAAATGATATATAATTTATATACTCCTTTCAGTTGACTCAAAACCTGCAATCCCACAGACAGTTGGGGAGAAAGAACATGCATGTAAAAAGGCGAATCTGCTGCAGAAGGAAAGGCTTGGAAATAGAAATAACCCTGGTCGCTCTAGCGCCCGATATAATATCCTCGGGATTGAATTGTCGCGGCTATGTAGTCTAGGAAATATCATCTTCCTATCTATGTTTATTTTATTATAATTGTTTTTAAGTTGGGGCCTTTTATTTGCACATTTTGTTGTTGCAAAAAGATGAACCATTGTGATTTAGAGCCTGGTTTTGAGTTGGATACTTATAAAGCCGGGTTTCTTTATTTCATCAGGACTGACGTGAAGCCCTTTTCTTCTCTTTTCATTCCATCTATGGATTTTTGCAATTACTCCATTACTCAAGTCTGTGGATGATATCACAGAAATAAAATGAATAAAACCAAAAAAATAGTATTTTATAATAAAGTTTCGATATAACGTTCGCTCTGATTGGTTGAAACAGCGTGCTTTATCAGAGTACGGATGTACGGAGTAACCCGTGACGCCATTCTGCGCGCGCTGGCAAGCTGGAAACCTTTCTTGCGCGCGCTTTCAGGCTATGAATAAAACTTGTTTTCTTGCAAATTAAAGCCAATTTCTTTACAAATGTGAGCAAAGCTATATCATAAAACAAATAAAAAAGCCAAAACCGTGCTTCGGTCTGTGATAAAGCACGCAAGGAAGTGACGAGAGCGCTCAAGAAGTAGGGAGAAACACTCGCCTGCGGCTCGTGTTCATCCTACACTTCTTTCGTGCTCTCGTCACTTCCTTACGTGCTTTATCACAGAACAAAGCACGGTTTTGGCTTTTTTATTTGTTAATTAAAGTGCTGTTGTTAATTTACAGCCTTTGTTTGCGACTTCGACGGATCATCGTGCGGCTTTGTGCAGGACAAAAATGACACCTTTGACTGGACCCGAAATAAAGGAAGTACGCCGTCTTATCCTACAGGCCCCTCTGCTGATCATACTGGAAAAGCGGGTCAGTTGACAAAGAAATATACTCTTAATTAGCTAATATAAACTTGCCTGCTGACAAAAAAGGAATTAAAGTTTACCAGGATCATGTGTGTGTATTGTTTGTTTGCTTTCTTATTTCCAAAATAGTGTAGCTTTATCAAAACCAGCCTACAAGGCTGCTTTCTCAAGAAATACGTCAGCCGGAGGGCACTAGGCGGTTGTATGAACAATGTGAGCTCATTCATACAACAAAACCTGCAGCACTTTTCGGAGGCTATTTAATTTTTTAAATCAAAGCAATGTAAGAAATGTATTGCTTTGATTTTAAGCAATACATTGAACACTAGCCAAGTCCCTTCGTTTATCAGGCTGAGGTGGCCTCGTCACTGGGCCTCAGGTAGGATTCGTTCACGAAGTCTTGCTCTAGACTGCTTGCTCTCCAATCACGACTGATCTGCTTATTAATTACGCATCTAGATATTTGCGTTAAAAGACTATTAGGCAGCACAAGATATTTATCTGATCACAATAATGGTTTTGGCAAGTGACATCCTAAACACAGAATGTAGGCTATTGTAGTCACAAACTAATAAGAAACCTTGTCCAAAAGCCAATTGTAAGCCAAGACATATCCCAAATCTTTTCACAGGATATTACATGTACATAGAAACATCCAGTCCGCGAGTAAAAGACGACTATGCAAAACTGAGCAGCCCTCCGCTGCCATTCAGGGGGAATATGTGTCTCAAATTCTTCTACCATATGTACGGTGCAACCACCGGGACACTGAATGTGACCATCAACGGTAAAACAGTGTTCTCTGCAAGTGGTGATAAAGGCAACAAGTGGCTTCAAGCCAGCATAAGTACGTCTCTCTCCGGGACGTACGCGGTAAGAATTATTTCCATGGTTGCTGGTTCAAACATATTTTGAATACAACTTAGTACAACAGCTACCACTTCCACCACCCCCACCACCCCCACCACCGCCACGACGACAGCGACGACTACTTATACTACTACTACTACTAGTACTACTATTACTACTACTACTACTACTACTACTATTACTACTACTACTACTACTACTACTACTACTATTACTACTACTACTACTACTACTACTACTACTACTACTACTACTACTACTACTACTACTACTACTACTACTACTACCACTACTACTGCTACTACTACTACTACTACGCCAACGGCGATGTCTAGTACAATCTTATCCACCACCGTTACAGATAATACTACTATTAATACTACCAGTACTATTGCTATTACTATTACTACCAATAGTGACATCAGTGTTGTTCACAGCACTTAATAGCTTTATTAGATGTAAATTATGTTGTCCCCAACTATACTTTGAAGCAATTAGCTTGGTCACGATTTTCATATATAGTCTGGCAACAGCTCTCATCTGCCCATGGTAATTTAGTCTTCGGTTAGTTTACTGGGGCCCTGGATATGAATCATTTTCCGGTATTTAAGTTTTCTGATTCAGTCGGGGGAACAAGTGCCATTTGATGGCGAAATCTTTAGTCCGAGAAAAGACTGAGGCCGCGATTTTCGGCATTTGGCCAGTGGTCTACTCAGGGCCTCGATCACCTCGAGTGAAATACCAAAAAGGGCTCCATTTCTAAAACTATTTAACGTGAGGACCAGTTTATTCTGTTGCTTCGAAAAGCGGCTACTCTCAACTTGGAAGAAAAAGCACAGACCGTTAAAAAATATTTATCAGGACAAACTACGCGCTCACTATTAAATTTGGGTGACATCTATTTTAAGAATTGTTTGTGACGGGTCGCCGAGTACAGGTAAGGGCCAATATTATAAGTCGGCTGGACGAGTGGTCTCTGAAATATCGTGAGCATGGAAGGGATGGGGAAACTGACTAGCTCTCAGCAAACACGACAACGACAACGATTTCGCTGTCGTGCTATTACTAAATCCGTCCGTAATCCGTTGTTTAGACCCGACTGATTGATATGCTCATGGATTCAGATTTGTATTTTTATTCTCTTCAATTTTACACTTTATCACCATTTCAGTCTTGATAATGATGTCAGCGATATCAAAATGCTGTCTCATCTTGCTTTCATTTTTGTATTTATGGCAAAATGCTTGACCAAATGAGCAGTAGTTTGTCTTGAAACCAAGAATTATGAACCGTATAATAATACTTCAGTTTCAAGTCAGAATTTGTGGGTTTCTCAGTCGGTTCTTCAATGTTAATTCCTTCTGAGCTTGAATAATAAAGAGTTACAGTTGTGTTTGTCTTGGAGGGTGTTTCTCAGTGGGTCATAAACGAAGTCAGTAATGCTAACAAACAGTTGAGAATTATCGACGAGAAGAATCAATACAACATGCGGACCGCTGAGGAAACAGCAAATTTAGCTCTTGTTTTTGGTTCAAATAAAAAAGCGCGTTGTTTCAGCAGTTTTTTTCTAGTAGAAAATTAACCTGGATCAGAATAGTGGTCGTTGGGAATAACACAGACTTAATAAGGCTTTTAAAGCTTTGAAAATGGAGAATTCCTTTGTTCTCCGCCCGGCAAGTGCAAGAAGATTTTCATGCACTCAGCTGTTTTCCGCTCCGTGAGTCAACTTTTTCTTCAGATTTTGCATGAATGTGAATAAGGACGGGGAAAATATTTAACCAGTGCAGGATACTCTCTTATCTTTCGTGAAGAATACTCGCTTCACCACAGTAATCAGCGAGGTGTAAATACAGTTCGAAGCACTTTTAATATAAACCTAAGCTTAATTATTTCTTTTCTCACGCCTTCGTGGAAAGCTGTCTTGACTCATGTCAAAACCACGGGTGAACCGCGTTTCACCCGAGCTTAACTGCCTTTCCTCAGAGCAGGTAACCCTCTTTTCTATCGGATCTTATAACGCGCTTTGAACAACGCTATATTTCAGCCTTGGAAAGCCGTACAAACAAAATATAATTTGGCAATTCAGTGTTGCGCCCCGGCAAGATTAATGAAGAACAATCTAAATATGTGACCAATCAAGCTTCAACAGACTACCTTTAACCATTATTCAACAGTTACGCATAAAATTTCAGAACTTCCAGCAGCCAAACTTCTCGCTGATACTGCCAAAGCATGTCTGGAAATAAGTTTATGGCCTAAAGATTGATCGGTGCTAGGGACGCCATGCTTAAAACTTGAAAACATTCCGTTTCATTTTTTCTCCGCTAGTTCGTAGTTCTCTCTGATTGGACAATATAAATCGGAGCTTCTTCGGACCCCTTCGGGCTTCTTCGGGCATAATACGAAAACTGACCAAAACAAGTACTTGTTCCCCCGACTGGATTGGTGACGCACATCCATCAGTTCCACCTTTTACCTCATAAGTAAAATGGCCAAAATGACTGCTAAAAATAAGAGTTAAGCGTAAATTTTTATTACTTACTGATTTATCTCTTTACACCACCGTAGGTAACTTTTACAGGAGTAACGGGAAGTAGCTACACTGGCGACATCGCCATTGACGACTTTTCTTTGAGCCCAGGATCTTGTTCTTCAGGTAAAAAAAATTCTTTATTTATTTAATTTGTGTATCTATAGTCAACATTAACACCGGATTCCCGCAAAATTCTTGCAGAAGCAAAATATATTTTTTTGTATCCCAATGTTTTACCAGTCAACTAGTTTCCAAATACATGAAGGCGTCTCCTTCACAAAAAAAAAATACAAGTTAAATAATTTGATTTCGTGTATGAAATTAATGCTGAAAATTACTTTCAAGAGAATTCCAGTAGCTTGAATATAAAGTAAAACGAAAAAAACGAATCTTTTATGACATCCTTGCTGAACATTGTTTCAGTTAACTATTTCGTTAAATCAAATTAATATGTTGCTGTTGCTGTTGTTGTTTTTGTTTTTGCTTTGTTTTGTTTTGTTTTGTTAATGTGCATCATTCTATTAGGTTCAACTGTTTCTCCACCTGTTACCACTAGGCCACCGATCGTGACGCCAGCACGTAAGAAAAACGTCTTAATTTAGCTACAAAAAGTTGCTGTAAGCAGAACTATAAAATATAGCCATCGCTATATAACGCATTTGCCTCTATATTATGATTAGTCATAATTATTATTTTAATGACGTAGTCAAACGTTTGATTTGTTGGGACTGAATTTCTAAGTCGAATATGAACACGGAAACTCTGCCTATGTCGAAAGCATTATCCACCTGCGATATCAGTTGAGTCAGCTTTAGACACTGCAATAATGAAAACTCTCAACTTGCATATGTAAGTTGACTACTTCTACAAAATTCTCTAATGCAATATTGACTGCATTATTAATTGCGTCAGCTTTAAACATATACATAATCTACAAAGATTGGCTCTATTGCCTTGACGAACGGGTTATAACAACATATCTTATATTCACCTCTAGCTAGTGAAAAGGAGCATGTCCCATGTTTGAAGACACGTTATGACTTTCTTTCTTCTCTAGCCATCAGTTGCAATTTCGACGTATCAACGTGTGGCTTTGTGCAGGACAAAAATGACACCTTTGACTGGACCCGAAATAAAGGAAGTACACCGTCTTATCCCACAGGCCCCTCTGCTGATCATACTGGGAAAGGAGGTCAGTTAACAAAGAAATATACTCTTAATTAGCTAATATAAACTTGCCTGCTGACAAAAAAGGAATTAAAGATTACCAGGATCATGTGTGTGTTTTGTTTGTTTGTTTTCTTGTTTCCAAAATACTATAGCTTTATCAAAACCAGCCTACAAGGCTGCTTTCTTAAGAAAAACGTCAGCCGGAGGGCACTTAAGGCGGTTGTATGAACAATGTGAGCTCATTCATACAACAAAACCTGCAGCACTTTTCGGAAGTTATTTATTCATTTAAATCAAAGCAATGTAAGCAATGTCTTGCTTTGATTTAAAGGAATACATTGAACACTAGTCAAGTCCCTTCGTTTATCAGGCTGAGGTGGCCTCGTCACTGGGCCTCAGGTAGGATTCGTTCACGAAGTCTTGCTCTAGACTGCTTGCTCTCCAATCACGACTGATCTGTTTATTCATTACACATCTATATATTTGCGTTAAAAGCCTATTATGCGGCACAAGATATTTATCTCATCACAATAACGGCTTTAACAAGTGACATCCTAAACAAAGAATGTAGGTTATTGTAGTCACAAACTAATGAGAAACCTTTTCCAGAAGCCAATTGTAAGCCAAGACATATCCCAAATCTTTTCACAGGATATTACATGTACATAGAAACATCCAGTCCGCGAGTAAAAGACGACTATGCAAAATTGAGCAGCCCTCCGCTGCCATTCAGGGGGAATATGTGTCTCAAATTCTTCTACCATATGTACGGTGCAACCATCGGGACACTGAATGTGACCATCAACGGTAAAACAGTGTTCTCTGCAAGTGGTGATAAAGGCAACAAGTGGCTTCAAGCCAGCATAAGTACGTCTCTCTCCGGGACGTACGCGGTAAGAATTATTTCCATGGTTGCTGGTTCAAACATATTATGAATACAACTTAGTACAACAGCTACCACTTCCACCACCCCCACCACCCCCACCACAACCACGACGACAGCGACGACTACTTATACTACTACTACTACTAGTACTACTATTACTACTACTACTACTACTACTACTACTACTACTACTACTACTACTACTACTACTACTACTACTGCTACTACTACTGCTGCTACTACTACTACTACTACGCCAACGGCGATGTCTAGTACAATCTTATCCACCACCGTTACAGATAATACTACTATTAATACTACCACTACTATTGCTATTACTATTACTACCAATAGTGACATCAGTGTTGTTCACAGCGCGTAATAGCTTTATTAGATGTAAATTATGTTGTCCCCAACTATACTTTTAAGCAATTAGCTTGGTCACGATTTTCATATATAGTCTGGCAACAGCTCTCATCTGCCCATGGTAATTTAGTCCTCGGTTAGTTTACTGGGGCCCTGGATATGAATCATTTTCCGGTATTTAAGTTTTCTGATTCAGTCGGGGGAACAAGTGCCATTTGATGGCGAAATCTTTAGTCCGAGAAAAGACTGAGCCCGCGATTTTCGGCATTTGGCCAGTGGGCTACTCATGGCCTCGATCACCTCGAGTGAAATACCAAAAAGGGCTCCATTTCTAAAACTATTTAACGTGAGGATCAGTTTATTCTGTTGCTTCGAAAAGCGGCTACTCTCAACTTGGAAGAAAAAGCACAGACCGTTAAAAAATATTTATCAGGACAAACTACGCGCTCACTATTAAATTTGGGTGACATCTATTTCAAGAATTGTTTGTGACGGGTCGCCGAGTACAGGTAAGGGCCAATATTATAAGTCGGCTGGACGAGTGGTCTCTGAAATATCGTGAGCATGGAAGGGATGGGGAAACTGACTCGCTCTCAGCAAACACGACAACGACAACGATTTCGCTGTCGTGCTATTACTAAATCCGTCCGTAATCCGTTGTTTAGACCCGACTGATTGATATGCTCATGGATTCAGATTTGTATTCTTATCCTTTTCAATTTTACACTTTATCACCATTTCAGTCTTGATAATGATGTCAGCGATATCAAAACGCTGTCTCATCTTGCTTTCATTTTTGTATTTATGGCAAAATGCTTGACCAAATGAGCAGTAGTTTGTCTTGAAACCAAGAATTATGAACCGTATAATAATACTTCAGTTTCAAGTCAGAATTTGTGGGTTTCTCAGTCGGTTCTTCAATGTTAATTCCTTCTGAGCTTGAATAATAAAGAATTACAGATGTGTTTGTCTTGGAAGGCGTTTCTCAGTGGGTCATAGACGAAGTCAGTAATGCTAACAAACAGTTGAGAATTATTGACGAGAAGAATCAATACAACATGCGGACCGCTGAGGAAACAGCAGATTTAGCTCTTGTTTTTGGTTCAAATAAAAAAGCGCGTTGTTTCAGCAGTTTTTTTCTAGTAGAAAATTAACCTGGATCAGAATAGTGGTCGTTGGGAATAACGCATAAAATTTCAGAACTTCCAGCAGCCAAACTTCTCGCTGATACTGCCAAAGCATGTCTGGAAGTAAGTTTATGGCCTAAAGATTGATCCGTGCTAGGGACGCCATGCTTAAAACTTGAAAACATTCCGTTTCATTTTTTCTGCGCTAGTTCGTAGTTCTCTCTGATTGGACAATATAAATCGGAGCTTCTTCGGACCCCTTCGGGCTTCTTCGGGCATAGATACGAAAACTGACCAAAACAAGTACTTGTTCCCCCGACTGGAGTGGTGACGCACATCCATCAGTTCCACCTTTTACCTCATAAGTAAAATGGCCAAAATGACTGCTAAAAATAAGAGTTAAGCGTAAATTTTTATTACTTACTGATTTATCTCTTTACACCACCGTAGGTAACTTTTACAGGAGTAACGGGAAGTAGCTACACTGGCGACATCGCCATTGACGACTTTTCTTTGAGCCCAGGATCTTGTTCTTCAGGTAAAAAAAATTCTTTATTTATTTAATTTGTGTATCTATAGTCAACATTAACACCGGATTCCCGCAAAATTCTTGCAGAAGCAAAATATATTTTTTTGTATCCCAATGTTTTACCAGTCAACTAGTTTCCAAATACATGAAGGCGTCTCCTTCACAAAAAAAAAATACAAGTTAAATAATTTGATTTCGTGTATGAAATTAATGCTGAAAATTACTTTCAAGAGAATTCCAGTAGCTTGAATATAAAGTAAAACGAAAAAAACGAATCTTTTATGACATCCTTGCTGAACATTGTTTCAGTTAACTATTTCGTTAAATCAAATTAATATGTTGCTGTTGCTGTTGTTGTTTTTGTTTTTGCTTTGTTTTGTTTTGTTTTGTTAATGTGCATCATTCTATTAGGTTCAACTGTTTCTCCACCTGTTACCACTAGGCCACCGATCGTGACGCCAGCACGTAAGAAAAACGTCTTAATTTAGCTACAAAAAGTTGCTGTAAGCAGAACTATAAAATATAGCCATCGCTATATAACGCATTTGCCTCTATATTATGATTAGTCATAATTATTATTTTAATGACGTAGTCAAACGTTTGATTTGTTGGGACTGAATTTCTAAGTCGAATATGAACACGGAAACTCTGCCTATGTCGAAAGCATTATCCACCTGCGATATCAGTTGAGTCAGCTTTAGACACTGCAAAAATGAAAACTCTCAACTTGCATATGTAAGTTGACTACTTCTACAAAATTCTCTAATGCAATATTGACTGCATTATTAATTGCGTCAGCTTTAAACATATACATAATCTACAAAGATTGGCTCTATTGCCTTGACGAACGGGTTATAACAACATATCTTATATTCACCTCTAGCTAGTGAAAAGGAGCATGTCCCATGTTTGAAGACACGTTATGACTTTCTTTCTTCTCTAGCCATCAGTTGCAATTTCGACGTATCAACGTGTGGCTTTGTGCAGGACAAAAATGACACCTTTGACTGGACCCGAAATAAAGGAAGTACACCGTCTTATCCCACAGGCCCCTCTGCTGATCATACTGGGAAAGGAGGTCAGTTAACAAAGAAATATACTCTTAATTAGCTAATATAAACTTGCCTGCTGACAAAAAAGGAATTAAAGATTACCAGGATCATGTGTGTGTTTTGTTTGTTTGTTTTCTTGTTTCCAAAATACTATAGCTTTATCAAAACCAGCCTACAAGGCTGCTTTCTTAAGAAAAACGTCAGCCGGAGGGCACTTAAGGCGGTTGTATGAACAATGTGAGCTCATTCATACAACAAAACCTGCAGCACTTTTCGGAAGTTATTTATTCATTTAAATCAAAGCAATGTAAGCAATGTCTTGCTTTGATTTAAAGGAATACATTGAACACTAGTCAAGTCCCTTCGTTTATCAGGCTGAGGTGGCCTCGTCACTGGGCCTCAGGTAGGATTCGTTCACGAAGTCTTGCTCTAGACTGCTTGCTCTCCAATCACGACTGATCTGTTTATTCATTACACATCTATATATTTGCGTTAAAAGCCTATTATGCGGCACAAGATATTTATCTCATCACAATAACGGCTTTAACAAGTGACATCCTAAACAAAGAATGTAGGTTATTGTAGTCACAAACTAATGAGAAACCTTTTCCAGAAGCCAATTGTAAGCCAAGACATATCCCAAATCTTTTCACAGGATATTACATGTACATAGAAACATCCAGTCCGCGAGTAAAAGACGACTATGCAAAATTGAGCAGCCCTCCGCTGCCATTCAGGGGGAATATGTGTCTCAAATTCTTCTACCATATGTACGGTGCAACCATCGGGACACTGAATGTGACCATCAACGGTAAAACAGTGTTCTCTGCAAGTGGTGATAAAGGCAACAAGTGGCTTCAAGCCAGCATAAGTACGTCTCTCTCCGGGACGTACGCGGTAAGAATTATTTCCATGGTTGCTGGTTCAAACATATTATGAATACAACTTAGTACAACAGCTACCACTTCCACCACCCCCACCACCCCCACCACAACCACGACGACAGCGACGACTACTTATACTACTACTACTACTAGTACTACTATTACTACTACTACTACTACTACTACTACTACTACTACTACTACTACTACTACTACTACTACTACTACTACTGCTGCTGCTACTACTACTACTACGCCAACGGCGATGTCTAGTACAATCTTATCCACCACCGTTACAGATAATACTACTATTAATACTACCACTACTATTGCTATTACTATTACTACCAATAGTGACATCAGTGTTGTTCACAGCACGTAATAGCTTTATTAGATGTAAATTATGTTGTCCCCAACTATACTTTGAAGCAATTAGCTTGGTCACGATTTTCATATATAGTCTGGCAACAGCTCTCATCTGCCCATGGTAATTTAGTCCTCGGTTAGTTTACTGGGGCCCTGGATATGAATCATTTTCCGGTATTTAAGTTTTCTGATTCAGTCGGGGGAACAAGTGCCATTTGATGGCGAAATCTTTAGTCCGAGAAAAGACTGAGCCCGCGATTTTCGGCATTTGGCCAGTGGGCTACTCATGGCCTCGATCACCTCGAGTGAAATACCAAAAAGGGCTCCATTTCTAAAACTATTTAACGTGAGGATCAGTTTATTCTGTTGCTTCGAAAAGCGGCTACTCTCAACTTGGAAGAAAAAGCACAGACCGTTAAAAAATATTTATCAGGACAAACTACGCGCTCACTATTAAATTTGGGTGACATCTATTTCAAGAATTGTTTGTGACGGGTCGCCGAGTACAGGTAAGGGCCAATATTATAAGTCGGCTGGACGAGTGGTCTCTGAAATATCGTGAGCATGGAAGGGATGGGGAAACTGACTAGCTCTCAGCAAACACGACAACGACAACGATTTCGCTGTCGTGCTATTACTAAATCCGTCCGTAATCCGTTGTTTAGACCCGACTGATTGATATGCTCATGGATTCAGATTTGTATTCTTATTCTTTTCAATTTTACACTTTATCACCATTTCAGTCTTGATAATGATGTCAGCGATATCAAAACGCTGTCTCATCTTGCTTTCATTTTTGTATTTATGGCAAAATGCTTGACCAAATGAGCAGTAGTTTGTCTTGAAACCAAGAATTATGAACCGTATAATAATACTTCAGTTTCAAGTCAGAATTTGTGGGTTTCTCAGTCGGTTCTTCAATGTTAATTCCTTCTGAGCTTGAATAATAAAGAATTACAGATGTGTTTGTCTTGGAAGGCGTTTCTCAGTGGGTCATAGACGAAGTCAGTAATGCTAACAAACAGTTGAGAATTATTGACGAGAAGAATCAATACAACATGCGGACCGCTGAGGAAACAGCAGATTTAGCTCTTGTTTTTGGTTCAAATAAAAAAGCGCGTTGTTTCAGCAGTTTTTTTCTTGTAGAAAATTAACCTGGATCAGAATAGTGGTCGTTGGGAATAACGCATAAAATTTCAGAACTTCCAGCAGCCAAACTTCTCGCTGATACTGCCAAAGCATGTCTGGAAGTAAATTTATGGCCTAAAGATTGATCCGTGCTAGGGACGCCATGCTTAAAACTTGAAAACATTCCGTTTCATTTTTTCTGCGCTAGTTCGTAGTTCTCTCTGATTGGACAATATAAATCGGAGCTTCTTCGGACCCCTTCGGGCTTCTTCGGGCATAGATACGAAAACTGACCAAAACAAGTACTTGTTCCCCCGACTGGATTGGTGACGCACATCCATCAGTTCCACCTTTTACCTCATAAGTAAAATGGCCAAAATGACTGCTAAAAATAAGAGTTAAGCGTAAATTTTTATTACTTACTGATTTATCTCTTTACACCACCGTAGGTAACTTTTACAGGAGTAACGGGAAGTAGCTACACTGGCGACATCGCCATTGACGACTTTTCTTTGAGCCCAGGATCTTGTTCTTCAGGTAAAAAAAATTCTTTATTTATTTAATTTGTGTATCTATAGTCAACATTAACACCGGATTCCCGCAAAATTCTTGCAGAAGCAAAATATATTTTTTTGTATCCCAATGTTTTACCAGTCAACTAGTTTCCAAATACATGAAGGCGTCTCCTTCACAAAAAAAAAATACAAGTTAAATAATTTGATTTCGTGTATGAAATTAATGCTGAAAATTACTTTCAAGAGAATTCCAGTAGCTTGAATATAAAGTAAAACGAAAAAAACGAATCTTTTATGACATCCTTGCTGAACATTGTTTCAGTTAACTATTTCGTTAAATCAAATTAATATGTTGCTGTTGCTGTCGTTGTTTTTGTTTTTGCTTTGTTTTGTTTTGTTTTGTTAATGTGCATCATTCTATTAGGTTCAACTGTTTCTCCACCTGTTACCACTAGGCCACCGATCGTGACGCCAGCACGTAAGAAAAACGTCTTAATTTAGCTACAAAAAGTTGCTGTAAGCAGAACTATAAAATATAGCCATCGCTATATAACGCATTTGCCTCTATATTATGATTAGTCATAATTATTATTTTAATGACGTAGTCAAACGTTTGATTTGTTGGGACTGAATTTCTAAGTCGAATATGAACACGGAAACTCTGCCTATGTCGAAAGCATTATCCACCTGCGATATCAGTTGAGTCAGCTTTAGACACTGCAAAAATGAAAACTCTCAACTTGCATATGTAAGTTGACTACTTCTACAAAATTCTCTAATGCAATATTGACTGCATTATTAATTGCGTCAGCTTTAAACATATACATAATCTACAAAGATTGGCTCTATTGCCTTGACGAACGGGTTATAACAACATATCTTATATTCACCTCTAGCTAGTGAAAAGGAGCATGTCCCATGTTTGAAGACACGTTATGACTTTCTTTCTTCTCTAGCCATCAGTTGCAATTTCGACGTATCAACGTGTGGCTTTGTGCAGGACAAAAATGACACCTTTGACTGGACCCGAAATAAAGGAAGTACACCGTCTTATCCCACAGGCCCCTCTGCTGATCATACTGGGAAAGGAGGTCAGTTAACAAAGAAATATACTCTTAATTAGCTAATATAAACTTGCCTGCTGACAAAAAAGGAATTAAAGATTACCAGGATCATGTGTGTGTTTTGTTTGTTTGTTTTCTTGTTTCCAAAATACTATAGCTTTATCAAAACCAGCCTACAAGGCTGCTTTCTTAAGAAAAACGTCAGCCGGAGGGCACTTAAGGCGGTTGTATGAACAATGTGAGCTCATTCATACAACAAAACCTGCAGCACTTTTCGGAAGTTATTTATTCATTTAAATCAAAGCAATGTAAGCAATGTCTTGCTTTGATTTAAAGGAATACATTGAACACTAGTCAAGTCCCTTCGTTTATCAGGCTGAGGTGGCCTCGTCACTGGGCCTCAGGTAGGATTCGTTCACGAAGTCTTGCTCTAGACTGCTTGCTCTCCAATCACGACTGATCTATTTATTCATTACACATCTATATATTTGCGTTAAAAGCCTATTATGCGGCACAAGATATTTATCTCATCACAATAACGGCTTTAACAAGTGACATCCTAAACAAAGAATGTAGGTTATTGTAGTCACAAACTAATGAGAAACCTTTTCCAGAAGCCAATTGTAAGCCAAGACATATCCCAAATCTTTTCACAGGATATTACATGTACATAGAAACATCCAGTCCGCGAGTAAAAGACGACTATGCAAAATTGAGCAGCCCTCCGCTGCCATTCAGGGGGAATATGTGTCTCAAATTCTTCTACCATATGTACGGTGCAACCATCGGGACACTGAATGTGACCATCAACGGTAAAACAGTGTTCTCTGCAAGTGGTGATAAAGGCAACAAGTGGCTTCAAGCCAGCATAAGTACGTCTCTCTCCGGGACGTACGCGGTAAGAATTATTTCCATGGTTGCTGGTTCAAACATATTATGAATACAACTTAGTACAACAGCTACCACTTCCACCACCCCCACCACCCCCACCACAACCACGACGACAGCGACGACTACTTATACTACTACTACTACTACTACTACTACTATTACTACTACTACTACTACTACTACTACTACTACTACTACTACTACTACTACTACTACTACTACTACTACTACTACTGCTGCTACTACTACTACTACTACGCCAACGGCGATGTCTAGTACAATCTTATCCACCACCGTTACAGATAATACTACTATTAATACTACCACTACTATTGCTATTACTATCACTACCAATAGTGACATCAGTGTTGTTCACAGCACTTAATAGCTTTATTAGATGTAAATTATGTTGTCCCCAACTATACTTTGAAGCAATTAGCTTGGTCACGATTTTCATATATAGTCTGGCAACAGCTCTCATCTGCCCATGGTAATTTAGTCCTCGGTTAGTTTACTGGGGCCCTGGATATGAATCATTTTCCGGTATTTAAGTTTTCTGATTCAGTCGGGGGAACAAGTGCCATTTGATGGCGAAATCTTTAGTCCGAGAAAAGACTGAGCCCGCGATTTTCGGCATTTGGCCAGTGGGCTACTCATGGCCTCGATCACCTCGAGTGAAATACCAAAAAGGGCTCCATTTCTAAAACTATTTAACGTGAGGATCAGTTTATTCTGTTGCTTCGAAAAGCGGCTACTCTCAACTTGGAAGAAAAAGCACAGACCGTTAAAAAATATTTATCAGGACAAACTACGCGCTCACTATTAAATTTGGGTGACATCTATTTCAAGAATTGTTTGTGACGGGTCGCCGAGTACAGGTAAGGGCCAATATTATAAGTCGGCTGGACGAGTGGTCTCTGAAATATCGTGAGCATGGAAGGGATGGGGAAACTGACTAGCTCTCAGCAAACACGACAACGACAACGATTTCGCTGTCGTGCTATTACTAAATCCGTCCGTAATCCGTTGTTTAGACCCGACTGATTGATATGCTCATGGATTCAGATTTGTATTCTTATTCTTTTCAATTTTACACTTTATCACCATTTCAGTCTTGATAATGATGTCAGCGATATCAAAACGCTGTCTCATCTTGCTTTCATTTTTGTATTTATGGCAAAATGCTTGACCAAATGAGCAGTAGTTTGTCTTGAAACCAAGAATTATGAACCGTATAATAATACTTCAGTTTCAAGTCAGAATTTGTGGGTTTCTCAGTCGGTTCTTCAATGTTAATTCCTTCTGAGCTTGAATAATAAAGAATTACAGATGTGTTTGTCTTGGAAGGCGTTTCTCAGTGGGTCATAGACGAAGTCAGTAATGCTAACAAACAGTTGAGAATTATTGACGAGAAGAATCAATACAACATGCGGACCGCTGAGGAAACAGCAGATTTAGCTCTTGTTTTTGGTTCAAATAAAAAAGCGCGTTGTTTCAGCAGTTTTTTTCTTGTAGAAAATTAACCTGGATCAGAATAGTGGTCGTTGGGAATAACGCATAAAATTTCAGAACTTCCAGCAGCCAAACTTCTCGCTGATACTGCCAAAGCATGTCTGGAAGTAAATTTATGGCCTAAAGATTGATCCGTGCTAGGGACGCCATGCTTAAAACTTGAAAACATTCCGTTTCATTTTTTCTGCGCTAGTTCGTAGTTCTCTCTGATTGGACAATATAAATCGGAGCTTCTTCGGACCCCTTCGGGCTTCTTCGGGCATAGATACGAAAACTGACCAAAACAAGTACTTGTTCCCCCGACTGGA
Organism: Siderastrea radians; assembly: GCA_964017195.1. NCBI lineage: Eukaryota > Metazoa > Cnidaria > Anthozoa > Scleractinia > Rhizangiidae > Siderastrea > Siderastrea radians. The sequence continues at coordinate 22,545,733 of OZ024887.1, read as the reverse complement.
TTGGTGACGCACATCCATCAGTTCCACCTTTTACCTCATAAGTAAAATGGCCAAAATGACTGCTAAAAATAAGAGTTAAGCGTAAATTTTTATTACTTACTGATTTATCTCTTTACACCACCGTAGGTAACTTTTACAGGAGTAACGGGAAGTAGCTACACTGGCGACATCGCCATTGACGACTTTTCTTTGAGCCCAGGATCTTGTTCTTCAGGTAAAAAAAATTCTTTATTTATTTAATTTGTGTATCTATAGTCAACATTAACACCGGATTCCCGCAAAATTCTTGCAGAAGCAAAATATATTTTTTTGTATCCCAATGTTTTACCAGTCAACTAGTTTCCAAATACATGAAGGCGTCTCCTTCACAAAAAAAAAATACAAGTTAAATAATTTGATTTCGTGTATGAAATTAATGCTGAAAATTACTTTCAAGAGAATTCCAGTAGCTTGAATATAAAGTAAAACGAAAAAAACGAATCTTTTATGACATCCTTGCTGAACATTGTTTCAGTTAACTATTTCGTTAAATCAAATTAATATGTTGCTGTTGCTGTCGTTGTTTTTGTTTTTGCTTTGTTTTGTTTTGTTTTGTTAATGTGCATCATTCTATTAGGTTCAACTGTTTCTCCACCTGTTACCACTAGGCCACCGATCGTGACGCCAGCACGTAAGAAAAACGTCTTAATTTAGCTACAAAAAGTTGCTGTAAGCAGAACTATAAAATATAGCCATCGCTATATAACGCATTTGCCTCTATATTATGATTAGTCATAATTATTATTTTAATGACGTAGTCAAACGTTTGATTTGTTGGGACTGAATTTCTAAGTCGAATATGAACACGGAAACTCTGCCTATGTCGAAAGCATTATCCACCTGCGATATCAGTTGAGTCAGCTTTAGACACTGCAAAAATGAAAACTCTCAACTTGCATATGTAAGTTGACTACTTCTACAAAATTCTCTAATGCAATATTGACTGCATTATTAATTGCGTCAGCTTTAAACATATACATAATCTACAAAGATTGGCTCTATTGCCTTGACGAACGGGTTATAACAACATATCTTATATTCACCTCTAGCTAGTGAAAAGGAGCATGTCCCATGTTTGAAGACACGTTATGACTTTCTTTCTTCTCTAGCCATCAGTTGCAATTTCGACGTATCAACGTGTGGCTTTGTGCAGGACAAAAATGACACCTTTGACTGGACCCGAAATAAAGGAAGTACACCGTCTTATCCCACAGGCCCCTCTGCTGATCATACTGGGAAAGGAGGTCAGTTAACAAAGAAATATACTCTTAATTAGCTAATATAAACTTGCCTGCTGACAAAAAAGGAATTAAAGATTACCAGGATCATGTGTGTGTTTTGTTTGTTTGTTTTCTTGTTTCCAAAATACTATAGCTTTATCAAAACCAGCCTACAAGGCTGCTTTCTTAAGAAAAACGTCAGCCGGAGGGCACTTAAGGCGGTTGTATGAACAATGTGAGCTCATTCATACAACAAAACCTGCAGCACTTTTCGGAAGTTATTTATTCATTTAAATCAAAGCAATGTAAGCAATGTCTTGCTTTGATTTAAAGGAATACATTGAACACTAGTCAAGTCCCTTCGTTTATCAGGCTGAGGTGGCCTCGTCACTGGGCCTCAGGTAGGATTCGTTCACGAAGTCTTGCTCTAGACTGCTTGCTCTCCAATCACGACTGATCTATTTATTCATTACACATCTATATATTTGCGTTAAAAGCCTATTATGCGGCACAAGATATTTATCTCATCACAATAACGGCTTTAACAAGTGACATCCTAAACAAAGAATGTAGGTTATTGTAGTCACAAACTAATGAGAAACCTTTTCCAGAAGCCAATTGTAAGCCAAGACATATCCCAAATCTTTTCACAGGATATTACATGTACATAGAAACATCCAGTCCGCGAGTAAAAGACGACTATGCAAAATTGAGCAGCCCTCCGCTGCCATTCAGGGGGAATATGTGTCTCAAATTCTTCTACCATATGTACGGTGCAACCATCGGGACACTGAATGTGACCATCAACGGTAAAACAGTGTTCTCTGCAAGTGGTGATAAAGGCAACAAGTGGCTTCAAGCCAGCATAAGTACGTCTCTCTCCGGGACGTACGCGGTAAGAATTATTTCCATGGTTGCTGGTTCAAACATATTATGAATACAACTTAGTACAACAGCTACCACTTCCACCACCCCCACCACCCCCACCACAACCACGACGACAGCGACGACTACTTATACTACTACTACTACTACTACTACTACTATTACTACTACTACTACTACTACTACTACTACTACTACTACTACTACTACTACTACTACTACTACTACTACTGCTGCTACTACTACTACTACTACGCCAACGGCGATGTCTAGTACAATCTTATCCACCACCGTTACAGATAATACTACTATTAATACTACCACTACTATTGCTATTACTATCACTACCAATAGTGACATCAGTGTTGTTCACAGCACTTAATAGCTTTATTAGATGTAAATTATGTTGTCCCCAACTATACTTTGAAGCAATTAGCTTGGTCACGATTTTCATATATAGTCTGGCAACAGCTCTCATCTGCCCATGGTAATTTAGTCCTCGGTTAGTTTACTGGGGCCCTGGATATGAATCATTTTCCGGTATTTAAGTTTTCTGATTCAGTCGGGGGAACAAGTGCCATTTGATGGCGAAATCTTTAGTCCGAGAAAAGACTGAGCCCGCGATTTTCGGCATTTGGCCAGTGGGCTACTCATGGCCTCGATCACCTCGAGTGAAATACCAAAAAGGGCTCCATTTCTAAAACTATTTAACGTGAGGATCAGTTTATTCTGTTGCTTCGAAAAGCGGCTACTCTCAACTTGGAAGAAAAAGCACAGACCGTTAAAAAATATTTATCAGGACAAACTACGCGCTCACTATTAAATTTGGGTGACATCTATTTCAAGAATTGTTTGTGACGGGTCGCCGAGTACAGGTAAGGGCCAATATTATAAGTCGGCTGGACGAGTGGTCTCTGAAATATCGTGAGCATGGAAGGGATGGGGAAACTGACTAGCTCTCAGCAAACACGACAACGACAACGATTTCGCTGTCGTGCTATTACTAAATCCGTCCGTAATCCGTTGTTTAGACCCGACTGATTGATATGCTCATGGATTCAGATTTGTATTCTTATTCTTTTCAATTTTACACTTTATCACCATTTCAGTCTTGATAATGATGTCAGCGATATCAAAACGCTGTCTCATCTTGCTTTCATTTTTGTATTTATGGCAAAATGCTTGACCAAATGAGCAGTAGTTTGTCTTGAAACCAAGAATTATGAACCGTATAATAATACTTCAGTTTCAAGTCAGAATTTGTGGGTTTCTCAGTCGGTTCTTCAATGTTAATTCCTTCTGAGCTTGAATAATAAAGAATTACAGATGTGTTTGTCTTGGAAGGCGTTTCTCAGTGGGTCATAGACGAAGTCAGTAATGCTAACAAACAGTTGAGAATTATTGACGAGAAGAATCAATACAACATGCGGACCGCTGAGGAAACAGCAGATTTAGCTCTTGTTTTTGGTTCAAATAAAAAAGCGCGTTGTTTCAGCAGTTTTTTTCTTGTAGAAAATTAACCTGGATCAGAATAGTGGTCGTTGGGAATAACGCATAAAATTTCAGAACTTCCAGCAGCCAAACTTCTCGCTGATACTGCCAAAGCATGTCTGGAAGTAAGTTTATGGCCTAAAGATTGATACGTGCTAGGGACGCCATGCTTAAAACTTGAAAACATTCCGTTTCATTTTTTCTGCGCTAGTTCGTAGTTCTCTCTGATTGGACAATATAAATCGGAGCTTCTTCGGACCCCTTCGGGCTTCTTCGGGCATAGATACGAAAACTGACCAAAACAAGTACTTGTTCCCCCGACTGGATTGGTGACGCACATCCATCAGTTCCACCTTTTACCTCATAAGTAAAATGGCCAAAATGACTGCTAAAAATAAGAGTTAAGCGTAAATTTTTATTACTTACTGATTTATCTCTTTACACCACCGTAGGTAACTTTTACAGGAGTAACGGGAAGTAGCTACACTGGCGACATCGCCATTGACGACTTTTCTTTGAGCCCAGGATCTTGTTCTTCAGGTAAAAAAAATTCTTTATTTATTTAATTTGTGTATCTATAGTCAACATTAACACCGGATTCCCGCAAAATTCTTGCAGAAGCAAAATATATTTTTTTGTATCCCAATGTTTTACCAGTCAACTAGTTTCCAAATACATGAAGGCGTCTCCTTCACAAAAAAAAAATACAAGTTAAATAATTTGATTTCGTGTATGAAATTAATGCTGAAAATTACTTTCAAGAGAATTCCAGTAGCTTGAATATAAAGTAAAACGAAAAAAACGAATCTTTTATGACATCCTTGCTGAACATTGTTTCAGTTAACTATTTCGTTAAATCAAATTAATATGTTGCTGTTGCTGTCGTTGTTTTTGTTTTTGCTTTGTTTTGTTTTGTTTTGTTAATGTGCATCATTCTATTAGGTTCAACTGTTTCTCCACCTGTTACCACTAGGCCACCGATCGTGACGCCAGCACGTAAGAAAAACGTCTTAATTTAGCTACAAAAAGTTGCTGTAAGCAGAACTATAAAATATAGCCATCGCTATATAACGCATTTGCCTCTATATTATGATTAGTCATAATTATTATTTTAATGACGTAGTCAAACGTTTGATTTGTTGGGACTGAATTTCTAAGTCGAATATGAACACGGAAACTCTGCCTATGTCGAAAGCATTATCCACCTGCGATATCAGTTGAGTCAGCTTTAGACACTGCAAAAATGAAAACTCTCAACTTGCATATGTAAGTTGACTACTTCTACAAAATTCTCTAATGCAATATTGACTGCATTATTAATTGCGTCAGCTTTAAACATATACATAATCTACAAAGATTGGCTCTATTGCCTTGACGAACGGGTTATAACAACATATCTTATATTCACCTCTAGCTAGTGAAAAGGAGCATGTCCCATGTTTGAAGACACGTTATGACTTTCTTTCTTCTCTAGCCATCAGTTGCAATTTCGACGTATCAACGTGTGGCTTTGTGCAGGACAAAAATGACACCTTTGACTGGACCCGAAATAAAGGAAGTACACCGTCTTATCCCACAGGCCCCTCTGCTGATCATACTGGGAAAGGAGGTCAGTTAACAAAGAAATATACTCTTAATTAGCTAATATAAACTTGCCTGCTGACAAAAAAGGAATTAAAGATTACCAGGATCATGTGTGTGTTTTGTTTGTTTGTTTTCTTGTTTCCAAAATACTATAGCTTTATCAAAACCAGCCTACAAGGCTGCTTTCTTAAGAAAAACGTCAGCCGGAGGGCACTTAAGGCGGTTGTATGAACAATGTGAGCTCATTCATACAACAAAACCTGCAGCACTTTTCGGAAGTTATTTATTCATTTAAATCAAAGCAATGTAAGCAATGTCTTGCTTTGATTTAAAGGAATACATTGAACACTAGTCAAGTCCCTTCGTTTATCAGGCTGAGGTGGCCTCGTCACTGGGCCTCAGGTAGGATTCGTTCACGAAGTCTTGCTCTAGACTGCTTGCTCTCCAATCACGACTGATCTGTTTATTCATTACACATCTATATATTTGCGTTAAAAGCCTATTATGCGGCACAAGATATTTATCTCATCACAATAACGGCTTTAACAAGTGACATCCTAAACAAAGAATGTAGGTTATTGTAGTCACAAACTAATGAGAAACCTTTTCCAGAAGCCAATTGTAAGCCAAGACATATCCCAAATCTTTTCACAGGATATTACATGTACATAGAAACATCCAGTCCGCGAGTAAAAGACGACTATGCAAAATTGAGCAGCCCTCCGCTGCCATTCAGGGGGAATATGTGTCTCAAATTCTTCTACCATATGTACGGTGCAACCATCGGGACACTGAATGTGACCATCAACGGTAAAACAGTGTTCTCTGCAAGTGGTGATAAAGGCAACAAGTGGCTTCAAGCCAGCATAAGTACGTCTCTCTCCGGGACGTACGCGGTAAGAATTATTTCCATGGTTGCTGGTTCAAACATATTATGAATACAACTTAGTACAACAGCTACCACTTCCACCACCCCCACCACCCCCACCACAACCACGACGACAGCGACGACTACTTATACTACTACTACTACTAGTACTACTATTACTACTACTACTACTACTACTACTACTACTACTACTACTACTACTACTACTACTGCTGCTGCTACTACTACTACTACGCCAACGGCGATGTCTAGTACAATCTTATCCACCACCGTTACAGATAATACTACTATTAATACTACCACTACTATTGCTATTACTATTACTACCAATAGTGACATCAGTGTTGTTCACAGCACGTAATAGCTTTATTAGATGTAAATTATGTTGTCCCCAACTATACTTTGAAGCAATTAGCTTGGTCACGATTTTCATATATAGTCTGGCAACAGCTCTCATCTGCCCATGGTAATTTAGTCCTCGGTTAGTTTACTGGGGCCCTGGATATGAATCATTTTCCGGTATTTAAGTTTTCTGATTCAGTCGGGGGAACAAGTGCCATTTGATGGCGAAATCTTTAGTCCGAGAAAAGACTGAGCCCGCGATTTTCGGCATTTGGCCAGTGGGCTACTCATGGCCTCGATCACCTCGAGTGAAATACCAAAAAGGGCTCCATTTCTAAAACTATTTAACGTGAGGATCAGTTTATTCTGTTGCTTCGAAAAGCGGCTACTCTCAACTTGGAAGAAAAAGCACAGACCGTTAAAAAATATTTATCAGGACAAACTACGCGCTCACTATTAAATTTGGGTGACATCTATTTCAAGAATTGTTTGTGACGGGTCGCCGAGTACAGGTAAGGGCCAATATTATAAGTCGGCTGGACGAGTGGTCTCTGAAATATCGTGAGCATGGAAGGGATGGGGAAACTGACTAGCTCTCAGCAAACACGACAACGACAACGATTTCGCTGTCGTGCTATTACTAAATCCGTCCGTAATCCGTTGTTTAGACCCGACTGATTGATATGCTCATGGATTCAGATTTGTATTCTTATTCTTTTCAATTTTACACTTTATCACCATTTCAGTCTTGATAATGATGTCAGCGATATCAAAACGCTGTCTCATCTTGCTTTCATTTTTGTATTTATGGCAAAATGCTTGACCAAATGAGCAGTAGTTTGTCTTGAAACCAAGAATTATGAACCGTATAATAATACTTCAGTTTCAAGTCAGAATTTGTGGGTTTCTCAGTCGGTTCTTCAATGTTAATTCCTTCTGAGCTTGAATAATAAAGAATTACAGATGTGTTTGTCTTGGAAGGCGTTTCTCAGTGGGTCATAGACGAAGTCAGTAATGCTAACAAACAGTTGAGAATTATTGACGAGAAGAATCAATACAACATGCGGACCGCTGAGGAAACAGCAGATTTAGCTCTTGTTTTTGGTTCAAATAAAAAAGCGCGTTGTTTCAGCAGTTTTTTTCTAGTAGAAAATTAACCTGGATCAGAATAGTGGTCGTTGGGAATAACGCATAAAATTTCAGAACTTCCAGCAGCCAAACTTCTCGCTGATACTGCCAAAGCATGTCTGGAAGTAAGTTTATGGCCTAAAGATTGATACGTGCTAGGGACGCCATGCTTAAAACTTGAAAACATTCCGTTTCATTTTTTCTGCGCTAGTTCGTAGTTCTCTCTGATTGGACAATATAAATCGGAGCTTCTTCGGACCCCTTCGGGCTTCTTCGGGCATAGATACGAAAACTGACCAAAACAAGTACTTGTTCCCCCGACTGGATTGGTGACGCACATCCATCAGTTCCACCTTTTACCTCATAAGTAAAATGGCCAAAATGACTGCTAAAAATAAGAGTTAAGCGTAAATTTTTATTACTTACTGATTTATCTCTTTACACCACCGTAGGTAACTTTTACAGGAGTAACGGGAAGTAGCTACACTGGCGACATCGCCATTGACGACTTTTCTTTGAGCCCAGGATCTTGTTCTTCAGGTAAAAAAAATTCTTTATTTATTTAATTTGTGTATCTATAGTCAACATTAACACCGGATTCCCGCAAAATTCTTGCAGAAGCAAAATATATTTTTTTGTATCCCAATGTTTTACCAGTCAACTAGTTTCCAAATACATGAAGGCGTCTCCTTCACAAAAAAAAATACAAGTTAAATAATTTGATTTCGTGTATGAAATTAATGCTGAAAATTACTTTCAAGAGAATTCCAGTAGCTTGAATATAAAGTAAAACGAAAAAAACGAATCTTTTATGACATCCTTGCTGAACATTGTTTCAGTTAACTATTTCGTTAAATCAAATTAATATGTTGCTGTTGCTGTTGTTGTTTTTGTTTTTGCTTTGTTTTGTTTTGTTTTGTTAATGTGCATCATTCTATTAGGTTCAACTGTTTCTCCACCTGTTACCACTAGGCCACCGATCGTGACGCCAGCACGTAAGAAAAACGTCTTAATTTAGCTACAAAAAGTTGCTGTAAGCAGAACTATAAAATATAGCCATCGCTATATAACGCATTTGCCTCTATATTATGATTAGTCATAATTATTATTTTAATGACGTAGTCAAACGTTTGATTTGTTGGGACTGAATTTCTAAGTCGAATATGAACACGGAAACTCTGCCTATGTCGAAAGCATTATCCACCTGCGATATCAGTTGAGTCAGCTTTAGACACTGCAAAAATGAAAACTCTCAACTTGCATATGTAAGTTGACTACTTCTACAAAATTCTCTAATGCAATATTGACTGCATTATTAATTGCGTCAGCTTTAAACATATACATAATCTACAAAGATTGGCTCTATTGCCTTGACGAACGGGTTATAACAACATATCTTATATTCACCTCTAGCTAGTGAAAAGGAGCATGTCCCATGTTTGAAGACACGTTATGACTTTCTTTCTTCTCTAGCCATCAGTTGCAATTTCGACGTATCAACGTGTGGCTTTGTGCAGGACAAAAATGACACCTTTGACTGGACCCGAAATAAAGGAAGTACACCGTCTTATCCCACAGGCCCCTCTGCTGATCATACTGGGAAAGGAGGTCAGTTAACAAAGAAATATACTCTTAATTAGCTAATATAAACTTGCCTGCTGACAAAAAAGGAATTAAAGATTACCAGGATCATGTGTGTGTTTTGTTTGTTTGTTTTCTTGTTTCCAAAATACTATAGCTTTATCAAAACCAGCCTACAAGGCTGCTTTCTTAAGAAAAACGTCAGCCGGAGGGCACTTAAGGCGGTTGTATGAACAATGTGAGCTCATTCATACAACAAAACCTGCAGCACTTTTCGGAAGTTATTTATTCATTTAAATCAAAGCAATGTAAGCAATGTCTTGCTTTGATTTAAAGGAATACATTGAACACTAGTCAAGTCCCTTCGTTTATCAGGCTGAGGTGGCCTCGTCACTGGGCCTCAGGTAGGATTCGTTCACGAAGTCTTGCTCTAGACTGCTTGCTCTCCAATCACGACTGATCTGTTTATTCATTACACATCTATATATTTGCGTTAAAAGCCTATTATGCGGCACAAGATATTTATCTCATCACAATAACGGCTTTAACAAGTGACATCCTAAACAAAGAATGTAGGTTATTGTAGTCACAAACTAATGAGAAACCTTTTCCAGAAGCCAATTGTAAGCCAAGACATATCCCAAATCTTTTCACAGGATATTACATGTACATAGAAACATCCAGTCCGCGAGTAAAAGACGACTATGCAAAATTGAGCAGCCCTCCGCTGCCATTCAGGGGGAATATGTGTCTCAAATTCTTCTACCATATGTACGGTGCAACCATCGGGACACTGAATGTGACCATCAACGGTAAAACAGTGTTCTCTGCAAGTGGTGATAAAGGCAACAAGTGGCTTCAAGCCAGCATAAGTACGTCTCTCTCCGGGACGTACGCGGTAAGAATTATTTCCATGGTTGCTGGTTCAAACATATTATGAATACAACTTAGTACAACAGCTACCACTTCCACCACCCCCACCACCCCCACCACAACCACGACGACAGCGACGACTACTTATACTACTACTACTACTAGTACTACTATTACTACTACTACTACTACTACTACTACTACTACTACTACTACTACTACTACTACTACTACTACTACTGCTGCTGCTACTACTACTACTACGCCAACGGCGATGTCTAGTACAATCTTATCCACCACCGTTACAGATAATACTACTATTAATACTACCACTACTATTGCTATTACTATTACTACCAATAGTGACATCAGTGTTGTTCACAGCACGTAATAGCTTTATTAGATGTAAATTATGTTGTCCCCAACTATACTTTGAAGCAATTAGCTTGGTCACGATTTTCATATATAGTCTGGCAACAGCTCTCATCTGCCCATGGTAATTTAGTCCTCGGTTAGTTTACTGGGGCCCTGGATATGAATCATTTTCCGGTATTTAAGTTTTCTGATTCAGTCGGGGGAACAAGTGCCATTTGATGGCGAAATCTTTAGTCCGAGAAAAGACTGAGCCCGCGATTTTCGGCATTTGGCCAGTGGGCTACTCATGGCCTCGATCACCTCGAGTGAAATACCAAAAAGGGCTCCATTTCTAAAACTATTTAACGTGAGGATCAGTTTATTCTGTTGCTTCGAAAAGCGGCTACTCTCAACTTGGAAGAAAAAGCACAGACCGTTAAAAAATATTTATCAGGACAAACTACGCGCTCACTATTAAATTTGGGTGACATCTATTTCAAGAATTGTTTGTGACGGGTCGCCGAGTACAGGTAAGGGCCAATATTATAAGTCGGCTGGACGAGTGGTCTCTGAAATATCGTGAGCATGGAAGGGATGGGGAAACTGACTAGCTCTCAGCAAACACGACAACGACAACGATTTCGCTGTCGTGCTATTACTAAATCCGTCCGTAATCCGTTGTTTAGACCCGACTGATTGATATGCTCATGGATTCAGATTTGTATTCTTATTCTTTTCAATTTTACACTTTATCACCATTTCAGTCTTGATAATGATGTCAGCGATATCAAAACGCTGTCTCATCTTGCTTTCATTTTTGTATTTATGGCAAAATGCTTGACCAAATGAGCAGTAGTTTGTCTTGAAACCAAGAATTATGAACCGTATAATAATACTTCAGTTTCAAGTCAGAATTTGTGGGTTTCTCAGTCGGTTCTTCAATGTTAATTCCTTCTGAGCTTGAATAATAAAGAATTACAGATGTGTTTGTCTTGGAAGGCGTTTCTCAGTGGGTCATAGACGAAGTCAGTAATGCTAACAAACAGTTGAGAATTATTGACGAGAAGAATCAATACAACATGCGGACCGCTGAGGAAACAGCAGATTTAGCTCTTGTTTTTGGTTCAAATAAAAAAGCGCGTTGTTTCAGCAGTTTTTTTCTAGTAGAAAATTAACCTGGATCAGAATAGTGGTCGTTGGGAATAACGCATAAAATTTCAGAACTTCCAGCAGCCAAACTTCTCGCTGATACTGCCAAAGCATGTCTGGAAGTAAGTTTATGGCCTAAAGATTGATCCGTGCTAGGGACGCCATGCTTAAAACTTGAAAACATTCCGTTTCATTTTTTCTGCGCTAGTTCGTAGTTCTCTCTGATTGGACAATATAAATCGGAGCTTCTTCGGACCCCTTCGGGCTTCTTCGGGCATAGATACGAAAACTGACCAAAACAAGTACTTGTTCCCCCGACTGGATTGGTGACGCACATCCATCAGTTCCACCTTTTACCTCATAAGTAAAATGGCCAAAATGACTGCTAAAAATAAGAGTTAAGCGTAAATTTTTATCACTTACTGATTTATCTCTTTACACCACCGTAGGTAACTTTTACAGGAGTAACGGGAAGTAGCTACACTGGCGACATCGCCATTGACGACTTTTCTTTGAGCCCAGGATCTTGTTCTTCAGGTAAAAAAAATTCTTTATTTATTTAATTTGTGTATCTATAGTCAACATTAACACCGGATTCCCGCAAAATTCTTGCAGAAGCAAAATATATTTTTTTGTATCCCAATGTTTTACCAGTCAACTAGTTTCCAAATACATGAAGGCGTCTCCTTCACAAAAAAAAAATACAAGTTAAATAATTTGATTTCGTGTATGAAATTAATGCTGAAAATTACTTTCAAGAGAATTCCAGTAGCTTGAATATAAAGTAAAACGAAAAAAACGAATCTTTTATGACATCCTTGCTGAACATTGTTTCAGTTAACTATTTCGTTAAATCAAATTAATATGTTGCTGTTGCTGTTGTTGTTTTTGTTTTTGCTTTGTTTTGTTTTGTTTTGTTAATGTGCATCATTCTATTAGGTTCAACTGTTTCTCCACCTGTTACCACTAGGCCACCGATCGTGACGCCAGCACGTAAGAAAAACGTCTTAATTTAGCTACAAAAAGTTGCTGTAAGCAGAACTATAAAATATAGCCATCGCTATATAACGCATTTGCCTCTATATTATGATTAGTCATAATTATTATTTTAATGACGTAGTCAAACGTTTGATTTGTTGGGACTGAATTTCTAAGTCGAATATGAACACGGAAACTCTGCCTATGTCGAAAGCATTATCCACCTGCGATATCAGTTGAGTCAGCTTTAGACACTGCAAAAATGAAAACTCTCAACTTGCATATGTAAGTTGACTACTTCTACAAAATTCTCTAATGCAATATTGACTGCATTATTAATTGCGTCAGCTTTAAACATATACATAATCTACAAAGATTGGCTCTATTGCCTTGACGAACGGGTTATAACAACATATCTTATATTCACCTCTAGCTAGTGAAAAGGAGCATGTCCCATGTTTGAAGACACGTTATGACTTTCTTTCTTCTCTAGCCATCAGTTGCAATTTCGACGTATCAACGTGTGGCTTTGTGCAGGACAAAAATGACACCTTTGACTGGACCCGAAATAAAGGAAGTACACCGTCTTATCCCACAGGCCCCTCTGCTGATCATACTGGGAAAGGAGGTCAGTTAACAAAGAAATATACTCTTAATTAGCTAATATAAACTTGCCTGCTGACAAAAAAGGAATTAAAGATTACCAGGATCATGTGTGTGTTTTGTTTGTTTGTTTTCTTGTTTCCAAAATACTATAGCTTTATCAAAACCAGCCTACAAGGCTGCTTTCTTAAGAAAAACGTCAGCCGGAGGGCACTTAAGGCGGTTGTATGAACAATATGAGCTCATTCATACAACAAAACCTGCAGCACTTTTCGGAAGTTATTTATTCATTTAAATCAAAGCAATGTAAGCAATGTCTTGCTTTGATTTAAAGGAATACATTGAACACTAGTCAAGTCCCTTCGTTTATCAGGCTGAGGTGGCCTCGTCACTGGGCCTCAGGTAGGATTCGTTCACGAAGTCTTGCTCTAGACTGCTTGCTCTCCAATCACGACTGATCTGTTTATTCATTACACATCTATATATTTGCGTTAAAAGCCTATCATGCGGCACAAGATATTTATCTCATCACAATAACGGCTTTAACAAGTGACATCCTAAACAAAGAATGTAGGTTATTGTAGTCACAAACTAATGAGAAACCTTTTCCAGAAGCCAATTGTAAGCCAAGACATATCCCAAATCTTTTCACAGGATATTACATGTACATAGAAACATCCAGTCCGCGAGTAAAAGACGACTATGCAAAATTGAGCAGCCCTCCGCTGCCATTCAGGGGGAATATGTGTCTCAAATTCTTCTACCATATGTACGGTGCAACCATCGGGACACTGAATGTGACCATCAACGGTAAAACAGTGTTCTCTGCAAGTGGTGATAAAGGCAACAAGTGGCTTCAAGCCAGCATAAGTACGTCTCTCTCCGGGACGTACGCGGTAAGAATTATTTCCATGGTTGCTGGTTCAAACATATTATGAATACAACTTAGTACAACAGCTACCACTTCCACCACCCCCACCACCCCCACCACAACCACGACGACAGCGACGACTACTTATACTACTACTACTACTACTACTACTACTACTACTACTACTACTACTACTACTAGTACTACTATTACTACTACTACTACTACTACTACTACTACTACTACTACTACTACTACTACTGCTGCTGCTACTACTACTACTACTACGCCAACGGCGATGTCTAGTACAATCTTATCCACCACCGTTACAGATAATACTACTATTAATACTACCACTACTATTGCTATTACTATTACTACCAATAGTGACATCAGTGTTGTTCACAGCACTTAATAGCTTTATTAGATGTAAATTATGTTGTCCCCAACTATACTTTGAAGCAATTAGCTTGGTCACGATTTTCATATATAGTCTGGCAACAGCTCTCATCTGCCCATGGTAATTTAGTCCTCGGTTAGTTTACTGGGGCCCTGGATATGAATCATTTTCCGGTATTTAAGTTTTCTGATTCAGTCGGGGGAACAAGTGCCATTTGATGGCGAAATCTTTAGTCCGAGAAAAGACTGAGCCCGCGATTTTCGGCATTTGGCCAGTGGGCTACTCATGGCCTCGATCACCTCGAGTGAAATACCAAAAAGGGCTCCATTTCTAAAACTATTTAACGTGAGGATCAGTTTATTCTGTTGCTTCGAAAAGCGGCTACTCTCAACTTGGAAGAAAAAGCACAGACCGTTAAAAAATATTTATCAGGACAAACTACGCGCTCACTATTAAATTTGGGTGACATCTATTTCAAGAATTGTTTGTGACGGGTCGCCGAGTACAGGTAAGGGCCAATATTATAAGTCGGCTGGACGAGTGGTCTCTGAAATATCGTGAGCATGGAAGGGATGGGGAAACTGACTAGCTCTCAGCAAACACGACAACGACAACGATTTCGCTGTCGTGCTATTACTAAATCCGTCCGTAATCCGTTGTTTAGACCCGACTGATTGATATGCTCATGGATTCAGATTTGTATTCTTATTCTTTTCAATTTTACACTTTATCACCATTTCAGTCTTGATAATGATGTCAGCGATATCAAAACGCTGTCTCATCTTGCTTTCATTTTTGTATTTATGGCAAAATGCTTGACCAAATGAGCAGTAGTTTGTCTTGAAACCAAGAATTATGAACCGTATAATAATACTTCAGTTTCAAGTCAGAATTTGTGGGTTTCTCAGTCGGTTCTTCAATGTTAATTCCTTCTGAGCTTGAATAATAAAGAATTACAGATGTGTTTGTCTTGGAAGGCGTTTCTCAGTGGGTCATAGACGAAGTCAGTAATGCTAACAAACAGTTGAGAATTATTGACGAGAAGAATCAATACAACATGCGGACCGCTGAGGAAACAGCAGATTTAGCTCTTGTTTTTGGTTCAAATAAAAAAGCGCGTTGTTTCAGCAGTTTTTTTCTAGTAGAAAATTAACCTGGATCAGAATAGTGGTCGTTGGGAATAACGCATAAAATTTCAGAACTTCCAGCAGCCAAACTTCTCGCTGATACTGCCAAAGCATGTCTGGAAGTAAATTTATGGCCTAAAGATTGATCCGTGCTAGGGACGCCATGCTTAAAACTTGAAAACATTCCGTTTCATTTTTTCTGCGCTAGTTCGTAGTTCTCTCTGATTGGACAATATAAATCGGAGCTTCTTCGGACCCCTTCGGGCTTCTTCGGGCATAGATACGAAAACTGACCAAAACAAGTACTTGTTCCCCCGACTGGATTGGTGACGCACATCCATCAGTTCCACCTTTTACCTCATAAGTAAAATGGCCAAAATGACTGCTAAAAATAAGAGTTAAGCGTAAATTTTTATTACTTACTGATTTATCTCTTTACACCACCGTAGGTAACTTTTACAGGAGTAACGGGAAGTAGCTACACTGGCGACATCGCCATTGACGACTTTTCTTTGAGCCCAGGATCTTGTTCTTCAGGTAAAAAAAATTCTTTATTTATTTAATTTGTGTATCTATAGTCAACATTAACACCGGATTCCCGCAAAATTCTTGCAGAAGCAAAATATATTTTTTTGTATCCCAATGTTTTACCAGTCAACTAGTTTCCAAATACATGAAGGCGTCTCCTTCACAAAAAAAAAATACAAGTTAAATAATTTGATTTCGTGTATGAAATTAATGCTGAAAATTACTTTCAAGAGAATTCCAGTAGCTTGAATATAAAGTAAAACGAAAAAAACGAATCTTTTATGACATCCTTGCTGAACATTGTTTCAGTTAACTATTTCGTTAAATCAAATTAATATGTTGCTGTTGCTGTCGTTGTTTTTGTTTTTGCTTTGTTTTGTTTTGTTTTGTTAATGTGCATCATTCTATTAGGTTCAACTGTTTCTCCACCTGTTACCACTAGGCCACCGATCGTGACGCCAGCACGTAAGAAAAACGTCTTAATTTAGCTACAAAAAGTTGCTGTAAGCAGAACTATAAAATATAGCCATCGCTATATAACGCATTTGCCTCTATATTATGATTAGTCATAATTATTATTTTAATGACGTAGTCAAACGTTTGATTTGTTGGGACTGAATTTCTAAGTCGAATATGAACACGGAAACTCTGCCTATGTCGAAAGCATTATCCACCTGCGATATCAGTTGAGTCAGCTTTAGACACTGCAAAAATGAAAACTCTCAACTTGCATATGTAAGTTGACTACTTCTACAAAATTCTCTAATGCAATATTGACTGCATTATTAATTGCGTCAGCTTTAAACATATACATAATCTACAAAGATTGGCTCTATTGCCTTGACGAACGGGTTATAACAACATATCTTATATTCACCTCTAGCTAGTGAAAAGGAGCATGTCCCATGTTTGAAGACACGTTATGACTTTCTTTCTTCTCTAGCCATCAGTTGCAATTTCGACGTATCAACGTGTGGCTTTGTGCAGGACAAAAATGACACCTTTGACTGGACCCGAAATAAAGGAAGTACACCGTCTTATCCCACAGGCCCCTCTGCTGATCATACTGGGAAAGGAGGTCAGTTAACAAAGAAATATACTCTTAATTAGCTAATATAAACTTGCCTGCTGACAAAAAAGGAATTAAAGATTACCAGGATCATGTGTGTGTTTTGTTTGTTTGTTTTCTTGTTTCCAAAATACTATAGCTTTATCAAAACCAGCCTACAAGGCTGCTTTCTTAAGAAAAACGTCAGCCGGAGGGCACTTAAGGCGGTTGTATGAACAATGTGAGCTCATTCATACAACAAAACCTGCAGCACTTTTCGGAAGTTATTTATTCATTTAAATCAAAGCAATGTAAGCAATGTCTTGCTTTGATTTAAAGGAATACATTGAACACTAGTCAAGTCCCTTCGTTTATCAGGCTGAGGTGGCCTCGTCACTGGGCCTCAGGTAGGATTCGTTCACGAAGTCTTGCTCTAGACTGCTTGCTCTCCAATCACGACTGATCTGTTTATTCATTACACATCTATATATTTGCGTTAAAAGCCTATTATGCGGCACAAGATATTTATCTCATCACAATAACGGCTTTAACAAGTGACATCCTAAACAAAGAATGTAGGTTATTGTAGTCACAAACTAATGAGAAACCTTTTCCAGAAGCCAATTGTAAGCCAAGACATATCCCAAATCTTTTCACAGGATATTACATGTACATAGAAACATCCAGTCCGCGAGTAAAAGACGACTATGCAAAATTGAGCAGCCCTCCGCTGCCATTCAGGGGGAATATGTGTCTCAAATTCTTCTACCATATGTACGGTGCAACCATCGGGACACTGAATGTGACCATCAACGGTAAAACAGTGTTCTCTGCAAGTGGTGATAAAGGCAACAAGTGGCTTCAAGCCAGCATAAGTACGTCTCTCTCCGGGACGTACGCGGTAAGAATTATTTCCATGGTTGCTGCTTCAAACATATTATGAATACATATATCTTATTAGACGGTTTAGTGTGTAGTATCGTGGGATATTTTTACGAGTCGCGCCGTATTTTGGCGAGTCCGCAGGGCGAGTCAAAAAACAAGAGACGAGTAAAAATATCCCACGATACTACACACTCAACCGTCTAATAAGGGATTTATTATTCAACCTAGCTATAAAATGGAAAAGTGGTTTATAAACTGTCTGAGTTGTGTGACAAACTAACGTGACTTCTGAGCAGCGAGTGAGCACGCCAGCGGGGTCAGGTTTCGCGCGCTTGACGTGAGGTTGCTGTTGATTGGTCAAAAACGAAAACTTGTCAAACCTGTCAATCGAGCGAAGCGTCGGGATTTTATTTCAAACTTGCAAGGAAAACAAAGATGGAACAAGGCAAAACTGAATTATTTTCGGGTTTACAGTTAAATGAAGAACGATGTTCTTGGTCACCGAGTAAAACTACGAAAAGAAAGAACTCGACAGAACAAACAGAACTCGAAAGTCAAGTCAAACAAAGTTAAACAGCACTTCAAGCTCAGTCATCTTCGTCCGAATCACTAACCACGGGTCGTTTTGGAAGAGATAGCGGTGGAGATTTCTGACCGACAACAATTATGCATTTGTTGAAGACAGCTCCTGAGGAAAGATGGGTTCTGTTTCCTGACTTTGACAAACAAATGATATTAAAGATTGTTAAGTTCCTCAGCGGGAATTTCTTCAATGGCCCTTGTTTCTGTAACGGACTTAGGTCAGTTTTTGTCTTTTCTGTTGTATTTTAATACGTTTCGATTTTCTTCAATAAATAAAGAAATTTCACTGTCGTCTAGGTCATTGCTTGTCTCTAGGAACTCGTTTTCGTTAAAAACCTCAAAACTTGGTAAGCATTCATTGTTTTCTGCCGGAAAACGACTGTTTCGGCCATTTTTTCATCGTTCACCTTGTAAGCCTAATGCCTGACGCGGCATTTGTAGAAAACCTGTCAAACCGGTCTTCTGGAGTACAAATACCGTCGGATATTTGTACTCATTTTGGGTGTTATTTGTACTCTACTGAATGTAGTTGAATAATAAAACTTAGTACAACAGCTACCACTTCCACCACCCCCACCACCCCCACCACCACCACGACGACAGCGACGACTACTTATACTACTACTACTACTACTAGTACTACTATTACTACTACTACTACTACTACTACTACTACTACTACTACTACTACTAATAGTACTATTACTACTACTACTACTACTACTACTACTACTACTACTACTACTACTACTACTACTACTACTACCACTACTACTGCTACTACTACTACTACTACGCCAACGGCGATGTCTAGTACAATCTTATCCACCACCGTTACAGATAATACTACTATTAATACTACCACTACTATTGCTATTACTATCATTACCAATAGTGACATCAGTGTTGTTCACAGCACTTAATAGCTTTATTAGATGTAAATTATGTTGTCCCCAACTATACTTTGAAACAATTAGCTTGGTCACGATTTTCATATATAGTCTGGCAACAGCTCTCATCTGCCCATGGTAATTTAGTCCTCGGTTAGTTTACTGGGGCCCTGGATATGAATCATTTTCCGGTATTTCAGTTTTCTGATTCAGTCGGGGGAACAAGTGCCATTTGATGGCGAAATCTTTAGTCCGAGAAAAGACTGAGCCCGCGATTTTCGGCATTTGGCCAGTGGGCTACTCAGGGCCTCGATCACCTCGAATGAAATACCAAAAAGGGCTCCATTTCTAAAACTATTTAACGTGAGGATCAGTTTATTCTGTTGCTTCGAAAAGCGGCTACTCTCAACTTGGAAGAAAAAGCACAGACCGTTAAAAAATATTTATCAGGACAAACTACGCGCTCACTATTAAATTTGGGTGACATCCATTTTAAGAGTTGTTTGTGACGGGTCGCCGAGTACAGGTAAGGGCCAATATTATAAGTCGGCTGGACGAGTGGTCTCTGAAATATCGTGAGCATGGAAGGGATGGGGAAACTGACTAGCTCTCAGCAAACACGACAACGACAACGATTTCGCTGTCGTGCTATTACTAAATCCGTCCGTAATCCGTTGTTTAGACCCGACTGATTGATATGCTCATGGATTCAGATTTGTATTCTTATTCTTTTCAATTTTACACTTTATCACCATTTCAGTCTTGATAATGATGTCAGCGATATCAAAACGCTGTCTCATCTTGCTTTCATTTTTGTATTTATGGCAAAATGCTTGACCAAATGAGCAGTAGTTTGTCTTGAAACCAAGAATTATGAACCGTATAATAATACTTCAGTTTCAAGTCAGAATTTGTGGGTTTCTCAGTCGGTTCTTCAATGTTAATTCCTTCTGAGCTTGAATAATAAAGAATTACAGATGTGTTTGTCTTGGAAGGCGTTTCTCAGTGGGTCATAGACGAAGTCAGTAATGCTAACAAACAGTTGAGAATTATTGACGAGAAGAATCAATACAACATGCGGACCGCTGAGGAAACAGCAGATTTAGCTCTTGTTTTTGGTTCAAATAAAAAAGCGCGTTGTTTCAGCAGTTTTTTTCTAGTAGAAAATTAACCTGGATCAGAATAGTGGTCGTTGGGAATAACGCATAAAATTTCAGAACTTCCAGCAGCCAAACTTCTCGCTGATACTGCCAAAGCATGTCTGGAAGTAAGTTTATGGCCTAAAGATTGATCCGTGCTAGGGACGCCATGCTTAAAACTTGAAAACATTCCGTTTCATTTTTTCTGCGCTAGTTCGTAGTTCTCTCTGATTGGACAATATAAATCGGAGCTTCTTCGGACCCCTTCGGGCTTCTTCGGGCATAGATACGAAAACTGACCAAAACAAGTACTTGTTCCCCCGACTGGATTGGTGACGCACATCCATCAGTTCCACCTTTTACCTCATAAGTAAAATGGCCAAAATGACTGCTAAAAATAAGAGTTAAGCGTAAATTTTTATTACTTACTGATTTATCTCTTTACACCACCGTAGGTAACTTTTACAGGAGTAACGGGAAGTAGCTACACTGGCGACATCGCCATTGACGACTTTTCTTTGAGCCCAGGATCTTGTTCTTCAGGTAAAAAAAATTCTTTATTTATTTAATTTGTGTATCTATAGTCAACATTAACACCGGATTCCCGCAAAATTCTTGCAGAAGCAAAATATATTTTTTTGTATCCCAATGTTTTACCAGTCAACTAGTTTCCAAATACATGAAGGCGTCTCCTTCACAAAAAAAAATACAAGTTAAATAATTTGATTTCGTGTATGAAATTAATGCTGAAAATTACTTTCAAGAGAATTCCAGTAGCTTGAATATAAAGTAAAACGAAAAAAACGAATCTTTTATGACATCCTTGCTGAACATTGTTTCAGTTAACTATTTCGTTAAATCAAATTAATATGTTGCTGTTGCTGTTGTTGTTTTTGTTTTTGCTTTGTTTTGTTTTGTTTTGTTAATGTGCATCATTCTATTAGGTTCAACTGTTTCTCCACCTGTTACCACTAGGCCACCGATCGTGACGCCAGCACGTAAGAAAAACGTCTTAATTTAGCTACAAAAAGTTGCTGTAAGCAGAACTATAAAATATAGCCATCGCTATATAACGCATTTGCCTCTATATTATGATTAGTCATAATTATTATTTTAATGACGTAGTCAAACGTTTGATTTGTTGGGACTGAATTTCTAAGTCGAATATGAACACGGAAACTCTGCCTATGTCGAAAGCATTATCCACCTGCGATATCAGTTGAGTCAGCTTTAGACACTGCAAAAATGAAAACTCTCAACTTGCATATGTAAGTTGACTACTTCTACAAAATTCTCTAATGCAATATTGACTGCATTATTAATTGCGTCAGCTTTAAACATATACATAATCTACAAAGATTGGCTCTATTGCCTTGACGAACGGGTTATAACAACATATCTTATATTCACCTCTAGCTAGTGAAAAGGAGCATGTCCCATGTTTGAAGACACGTTATGACTTTCTTTCTTCTCTAGCCATCAGTTGCAATTTCGACGTATCAACGTGTGGCTTTGTGCAGGACAAAAATGACACCTTTGACTGGACCCGAAATAAAGGAAGTACACCGTCTTATCCCACAGGCCCCTCTGCTGATCATACTGGGAAAGGAGGTCAGTTAACAAAGAAATATACTCTTAATTAGCTAATATAAACTTGCCTGCTGACAAAAAAGGAATTAAAGATTACCAGGATCATGTGTGTGTTTTGTTTGTTTGTTTTCTTGTTTCCAAAATACTATAGCTTTATCAAAACCAGCCTACAAGGCTGCTTTCTTAAGAAAAACGTCAGCCGGAGGGCACTTAAGGCGGTTGTATGAACAATGTGAGCTCATTCATACAACAAAACCTGCAGCACTTTTCGGAAGTTATTTATTCATTTAAATCAAAGCAATGTAAGCAATGTCTTGCTTTGATTTAAAGGAATACATTGAACACTAGTCAAGTCCCTTCGTTTATCAGGCTGAGGTGGCCTCGTCACTGGGCCTCAGGTAGGATTCGTTCACGAAGTCTTGCTCTAGACTGCTTGCTCTCCAATCACGACTGATCTGTTTATTCATTACACATCTATATATTTGCGTTAAAAGCCTATTATGCGGCACAAGATATTTATCTCATCACAATAACGGCTTTAACAAGTGACATCCTAAACAAAGAATGTAGGTTATTGTAGTCACAAACTAATGAGAAACCTTTTCCAGAAGCCAATTGTAAGCCAAGACATATCCCAAATCTTTTCACAGGATATTACATGTACATAGAAACATCCAGTCCGCGAGTAAAAGACGACTATGCAAAATTGAGCAGCCCTCCGCTGCCATTCAGGGGGAATATGTGTCTCAAATTCTTCTACCATATGTACGGTGCAACCATCGGGACACTGAATGTGACCATTAACGGTAAAACAGTGTTCTCTGCAAGTGGTGATAAAGGCAACAAGTGGCTTCAAGCCAGCATAAGTACGTCTCTCTCCGGGACGTACGCGGTAAGAATTATTTCCATGGTTGCTGCTTCAAACATATTATGAATACAACTTAGTACAACAGCTACCACTTCCACCACCCCCACCACCCCCACCACCACCACGACGACAGCGACGACTACTTATACTACTACTACTACTAGTACTACTATTACTACTACTACTACTACTACTACTACTACTGCTACTACTACTACTACCACTTCCACCACCCCCACCACCCCCACCACAACCACGACGACAGCGACGACTACTTATACTACTACTACTACTAGTACTACTATTACTACTACTACTACTACTACTACTACTACTACTACTACTACTACTACTACTACTACTACTACTGCTGCTACTACTACTACTACTACGCCAACGGCGATGTCTAGTACAATCTTATCCACCACCGTTACAGATAATACTACTATTAATACTACCACTACTATTGCTATTACTATTACTACCAATAGTGACATCAGTGTTGTTCACAGCACTTAATAGCTTTATTAGATGTAAATTATGTTGTCCCCAACTATACTTTGAAGCAATTAGCTTGGTCACGATTTTCATATATAGTCTGGCAACAGCTCTCATCTGCCCATGGTAATTTAGTCCTCGGTTAGTTTACTGGGGCCCTGGATATGAATCATTTTCCGGTATTTAAGTTTTCTGATTCAGTCGGGGGAACAAGTGCCATTTGATGGCGAAATCTTTAGTCCGAGAAAAGACTGAGCCCGCGATTTTCGGCATTTGGCCAGTGGGCTACTCATGGCCTCGATCACCTCGAGTGAAATACCAAAAAGGGCTCCATTTCTAAAACTATTTAACGTGAGGATCAGTTTATTCTGTTGCTTCGAAAAGCGGCTACTCTCAACTTGGAAGAAAAAGCACAGACCGTTAAAAAATATTTATCAGGACAAACTACGCGCTCACTATTAAATTTGGGTGACATCTATTTCAAGAATTGTTTGTGACGGGTCGCCGAGTACAGGTAAGGGCCAATATTATAAGTCGGCTGGACGAGTGGTCTCTGAAATATCGTGAGCATGGAAGGGATGGGGAAACTGACTAGCTCTCAGCAAACACGACAACGACAACGATTTCGCTGTCGTGCTATTACTAAATCCGTCCGTAATCCGTTGTTTAGACCCGACTGATTGATATGCTCATGGATTCAGATTTGTATTCTTATTCTTTTCAATTTTACACTTTATCACCATTTCAGTCTTGATAATGATGTCAGCGATATCAAAACGCTGTCTCATCTTGCTTTCATTTTTGTATTTATGGCAAAATGCTTGATGACCAAATGAGCAGTAGTTTGTCTTGAAACCAAGAATTATGAACCGTATAATAATACTTCAGTTTCAAGTCAGAATTTGTGGGTTTCTCAGTCGGTTCTTCAATGTTAATTCCTTCTGAGCTTGAATAATAAAGAATTACAGATGTGTTTGTCTTGGAAGGCGTTTCTCAGTGGGTCATAGACGAAGTCAGTAATGCTAACAAACAGTTGAGAATTATTGACGAGAAGAATCAATACAACATGCGGACCGCTGAGGAAACAGCAAATTTAGCTCTTGTTTTTGGTTCAAATAAAAAAGCGCGTTGTTTCAGCAGTTTTTTTCTAGTAGAAAATTAACCTGGATCAGAATAGTGGTCGTTGGGAATAACACAGACTTAATAAGGCTTTTAAAGCTTTGAAAATGGAGAATTCCTTTGTTCTCCGCCCGGCAAGTGCAAGAAGATTTTCATGCACTCAGCTGTTTTCCGCTCCGTGAGTCAACTTTTTCTTCAGGTTTTGCATGAATGTGAATAAGGACGGGGAAAATATTTAACCAGTGCAGGACACTCTCTTATCTTTCGTGAAGAATACTCGCTTCACCACAGTAATCAGCGAGGTGTAAATACAGTTCGAAGCACTTTTAATATAAACCTAAGCTTAATTATTTCTTTTCTCACGCCTTCGTGGAAAGCTGTCTTGACTCATGTCAAAACCACGGGTGAACCGCGTTTCACCCGAGCTTAACTGCCTTTCCTAAGATCAGGTAACCCTCTTTTCTATCGGATCTTATAACACGCTTTGAACAACGCTATATTTCAGCCTTGGAAAGCCGTAAAAACAAAATATAATTTGGCAATTCAGTGTTGCGCCCCAGCGAGATTAATGAAGAACAATCTAAATATGTGACCAATCAAGCTTCAACAGACTACCTTTAACCATTATTCAACAGTAACGCATAAAATTTCAGAACTTCCAGCAGCCAAACTTCTCGCTGATACTGCCAAAGCATGTCTGGAAATAAGTTTATGGCCTAAAGATTGATCCGTGCTAGGGACGCCATGTTTAAAACTTGAAAACATTCCGTTTCATTTTTTCTGCGCTAGTTCGTAGTTCTCTCTGATTGGACAATATAAATCGGAGCCTCTTCGGACCCCTTCGGGCTTCTTCGGGCATAGATACGAAAACTGACCAAAACAAGTACTTGTTCCCCCGACTGGATTGGTGACGCACATCCATCAGTTCCACCTTTTACCTCATAAGTAAAATGGCCAAAATGACTGCTAAAAATAGGAGTTAAGCGTAAATTTTTATTACTTACTGATTTATCTCATTACACCACCGTAGGTAACTTTTACAGGAGTAACGGGAAGTAGCTACACTGGCGACATCGCCATTGACGACTTTTCTTTGAGCCCAGGATCTTGTTCTTCAGGTAAAAAAAATTCTTTATTTATTTAATTTGTGTATCTATAGTCAACATTAACACCGGATTCCCGCAAAATTCTTGCAGAAGCAAAATATATTTTTTTGTATCCCAATGTTTTACCAGTCAACTAGTTTCCAAATACATGAAGGCGTCTCCTTCACAAAAAAAAAATACAAGTTAAATAATTTGATTTCGTGTATGAAATTAATGCTGAAAATTACTTTCAAGAGAATTCCAGTAGCTTGAATATAAAGTA